>CM068298.1:3581654-4285158 GCA_034768395.1 Linum lewisii | reverse complement strand
ATATAATCTATTTAGTTAATCTGCTCGAGGAGAATGGATGGGAATAACTGGAGGCCTGCTGCTCCAGGCGGAGAAGCTGCTATGGATGGGGGTGACTGGAGAGCTACATTGCAGGCTGACTCGCGACAAAGAATCGTGAACAAAATGTGAGTTCAATGTAGCCATAAATAACTTACGAATAACTGTAGTTGGCAGTGTGTCCTTGATTAGCTTCTTCTTTAGTAGCTATTAAGTTTTTGATCATTTGGGGTCAATTATAAATGTGGCTCTCTCATGGTACAGAATGGAAACATTAAAGAGGCATCTGCCTTTTTCTGGTCAAGAGGGACTGCAAGAACTGAAGAAAATCGCTGTAAGATTTGAGGAAAAGATTTATACTGCTGCCAACAGTCAGGTTAGTAATGCTTGGAACACATCTCTCATGGAAGAATGAAATTTTGTGCTTCTGATCGTTTCCCATAGATATGATTGAGGATGCACTATTCTTATGTCACCCTATTTCTCTATGTAGTCTGATTATTTGCGGAAGATATCATTGAAGATGCTCACAATGGAGAGCAAATCACAGAATTCTATACCCAATTCCTTGCCGCCTAACTCAGCAGGCAATGGCAGTAAACCCCCTGACCCAGGAGGTAATTCATGGTTACGGTCCCCAATCCCCCAAATCCCAGTAGTTTGATTTGTTAACACGTGATTTTTTGAATTTCTTGTGCATACTTGTTAAATTATGGTATGGAAAATGCTATGTCATCTTGAACTTCTTATGCTATTTATCAAGTCCTTATATTAAAAAGAAATGTGTGAAGAAAGATGTTACTGCAAAGTAAGTACCTACTGCAAAGAAATGTTGTTTCTCTAAATCTGGTCAATATTCATTTTGAACAGCATCCCCTAGCATGCAGTCCCAAGTTCCCAGTCAAGGGCAATCTCTGCCTATTCCATTGCCAGCTAATCAACCTCAGGCACGCCAACAGTTGTTGACTCAGAACATGCAGAACAACATGAACTCTACTGGGCTCCAAAGTTCTGCTAATTTACAATCTTCGCTGCCCCCTGTTTCTGGTATGAACCAGACTCCAATCAATGTTCCGGCCAGAATGCTGGCATGCAGAACATGTCTAACATTGCTCAGAACCCGGTTGGGACTTCAATAGGCCAAGGGGTTTCGTCGAACATGTTTGGAAACCCTCATAGACAGATGCCTGGGAGGAACCAGGTTCTTGGCCAACAACAACAGCAACAACAATCACAAAATCCTCAACAATATCTTTATCAGCAGCAGTTCCAACAACAGTTGCTCTTGAAGCAGAGAAATCTAGCACACCCCATGATACAATCACAACTTCAGCAACAGCAGCAGCCGCAGCAAAATGGTATGCAGTCGTCTCAATTCCAGCAGCCTCAGCAATCTGGCATGCAGACATCGTCTGTTATGCAGCCTTCTGTGATGCAGTCAGCTCCTATGTCTAGCCTTTCACAGAATCAGTCATCCACAGTCCAACAGTCGACACAATCCATGCTTCAGCATCCATCTGTTATCAGGCAGCAGCAATTGCAACAACAGGCTGCTGGTCTTCATCAGCAACAGTCGCCAATGATGCAGCAGCAGTTGCTGTCTACGCAGCAACAACAACAACCACAAGGCTTGCCAACTCAGCAGCCTCAACAGCAACAACAACCACAACAACAGCAACAACAACCAATGCATTCTCAGCAACAACTGGTGGGGCAACAGGCTAATACTGCAACCATGCAGCAGAATCAGTTTGTTGGGCAACAAAACAATATTGGCGACCTGCAGCAACAACAGAGATTGCTCAACCAGCAGACTAACCACCAAAATCAGCAGCAACAACAGTCTCAGCAGCAGCAACAGATGATGGCTCAGCAAAACAACCTTTCTGGTATGCATCAACAACAATTGGGTTCTCAAAGTAATTTCTCAGGTCTACAGCAGCCAGCACAACAACAGTTGCTTGGAACTCAGTCTGGTAACTCGAGCATGCAGAACAACCAACATGCAGTAAATATGCTACAGCAGTCTAAGGGTCCTCTCCAACAACAAACACAACAAAATTCTTCTAATTTATTACCGGCACAAGGGCAGCCGACTCAATCACTGGCATCACAGCAGCAGCTGATGTCTCAGATTCAGTCACATCCAGGACAACTGCAGCAACAACATGGTCTGCAACAACAGACTACTTCGCTGCAAAGGGAGATGCAACAGAGGCTGCAAGCTTCGGGGCAAGCACCGGGCTCTTTGGTTCAACCACAAAATGTGGTTGATCAGCAAAAGCAATTATATCAATCGCAAAGAGCACTTCCGGAGACATCATCAAGTATGTTTCTTTGTCTTTTTCCAGCTAAGATTCTGAGTGTTGTTGTCATGTGCATATACATGAGGAAAAGCAATTCTAACAACCCATAACGCCTTTGGAATGGTTTCCGATTCTGGATTTATGGTGTTATGCATCTTGCTGGTGTCATACTTTGTTGATTGAAAAGCTGATATCAACATTTTTTACTCCCAATAAATGCATTAGGCACGTAGGCAAATGTTTTTCTTTGGTTCCTTGGGATACATATTTTCCTAGAATGTGCCTCTGATTAAATTGTGCAACTTAACTAACTTAAATGTCCTTGAATAATCTGGCTGTTAGCGATCTTCATTGATGCTGGTTTTGTTGTAGCGTCTCTAGATTCTACGGCACAAACTGGTCAGACAAATGGAGTGGATTGGCAAGAGGAAGTCTATCAAAAGGTTGATGAATTCTGTCATGCTTTGGCCAGTCTGTTTATTCGTTTGGAACTCAAGTGCTTACATTTGAGTGCAGACTTTCATGCTAATCTTCACATTCTTTTCAGATAAAAGCCATGAAGGAGATGTACTTGCCTGAACTAAATGAAATGTTCATAAAAATTGCTACGAAGTTACAGCAGGTGTGTACTATCTTATATTTGTCATTCAGTTTTTTTGTCAATTAGTCAAGTTTTTCCAAGTCATCACTCACTTGCATCATTCGACCTAGTCCCGTGGGCAAATTTGTACATCCCACTCATTTTAGTATCCCCATGCAATTAGATCACTTGCATTGGGCATTGTGCTTTTTGTTTTTGTGCATGTGCATTTGTTCATTGTTTTCCTAATAGTTCGTTTATTGATTGATTGATTAATTTTGTCATAGTTTCTGGACTTCTTATTGTTGTACTGTATTTCATCGTACATTGTAATTTAAAACTAAGGAACCTGGACTACTTTTTTGTGCCCCAACTTTGCATTCATCTGTACAGAAGGTCATTCTGAAATTTCTTCTCGTTATTTTTCTCCAGCATGATTCACTTCCGCAGCCACCAAAGTCAGATCAGCTTGAAAAGTTAAAGATGTTTAAGACTATGCTGGAGCGCATGATAAATTTCTTACAAGTACCCAAAGAAAATGTCATTCCGAGTTTTAAGGACAAGCTTGGATCCTATGAGAAACAGATTATGAGTTTCCTAACTACGAATAGGCCGAAAAAGCCTATGCCTCCGATGCAACAAGGGCAACTTCCCCCTTCTCACATGCAATCGTTGCAACAACCACCATCACAGAACCCTCAATTGCAGTCTCATGAAAATCAAATGAACCCTCAGTTGCAACCCATGAACATGCAAAGCTCGGTATCAGCAATGCAGCAGAACAATATGTCAAATATGCAGCATGGTGTTTCTACATCATCGCAAACAATGATGAACTCTCTGCAGCCAGGTTCTAATATTGATTCTGGACAAGGAAATGCTATTCCGTCATCACAGGGGGCTATGGGATCTCTACAACAGAACTCTTCAAGCACTTCCCAGCAGGCAAATATCAGTGCCATTTCCTCACAAAGTGGGATGACCATGTTGCAGCAAGGCCACCATCTTCAGTCAAATCCCAACATGCTTCAACAACAACATATGAAGCAGCAGCACGATCAACAGGTAATGCAGTCACAGCAGTTCAAACAGCAGTATACACAGCGACAGATGCAACAGATGCTCCAACAGCAGCAGCACCACCACCAACGGCAGCAACAACTAAATCAACAAGTAAAGCAGCAACAACAGCAGCAGCTACCTACACAGTTGCAGACACAACAAATGCCGCAGATGCTCAATGATGTAAATGATATGAAGATTAGACAGGGGTTGGGTGTTAAGCCAGGTGTCTTTCAGCAACATCTCTCAACTGGTCAGCGGGGTAGTTATCCCCCACAGCAGATGAAATCTGGAGCTTCCTTTCCCATCTCTTCTCCTCAATTGCTTCAAACTCCTTCGCCCCAGTTACTACAACATTCTTCTCCACAAGTTGACCAGCAGAACCTGCTTCCATCACTTCCAAAAACTGGAACTCCTCTACAGTCTGCACATTCACCTTTTGTTGCCCCATCTCCTTCAACTCCTTTGGCTGCTCCATCTCCTATTCCTGGTGATCCTGAAAAGCCTGGCATGTCTTCACTTTCTAATGCTGGAAATGTCGGGCACCAACACCAGATTTCTGGACAAGCACCTGCACAATCTCTTGCGATTGGTACTCCTGGGATCTCTGCTTCGCCGTTACTTGCAGAGTTCTCTGTTCCAGAGGGGGCTCATGGTACTGCTTTAACAACTGTCTCTGGGAAGTCAACTGCTGTAGAGCAGCCACTTGACCGGTTAATTAGAGCGGTTAGTGATGTTCGGAACCCTGTTCGCCTTCACCATTTTGCAGTGTTCTGGACACCTTTATCAGAATGGATATAACAATCTAATTTTTGTTTCAGGTGAAGTCTGCTTCTCCCAAGGCTTTGAATGCAGCTGTGAGTGACATTGGCTCGGTTGTTAGTATGATAGACAGAATTGCAGGATCTGCTCCAGGTAATGGATCTAGAGCTGCTGTGGGAGAGGATTTAGTGGCAATGACCAAGTGTCGTCTTCAAGCAAGAAATTTCATCACTCAAGATGGAATTAGTGGAACTAGAAAAATGAGGAGATACACTAGTGCCATGCCCTTAAATGTTGTGACATCTGCTGGTGGTGCAAGTGATAGCAAGCAATGGAGCGGACCTGAGACCTCTGATCTGGAGTCTACTGCAACATCTGGCGTTAAGAGGCCTAGGCTGGAGGTAAGCTTTTGGTATTTACTTAGTTTGACTCCTATGACATTTCGGATCACAAGTCACAGAACTTATTAAACGTAGAACACATTTCCAGTTTAAGTAATATGAAGTCCCTATTAAACCCTGTATTTTGAAGGTAGGGAAAATGTACAACAAGAAGATGCATTTTATGAAGAAGTATCTGCAGATTTGTCAGGAAAGATTTCATCATTCTAGACTATATGCTAATTAGTTTATAAACAACATTTTGCAGGCAAATCATGCACTATTGGAAGAGATAAGGGAAATAAACCAGGGACTGATTGACACAGTGGTTGACATTAGTGATGAAGATGTTAATCCCAGTGCCGAAGGCGGGGAAGGAACTATAGTAAAGTGCTCGTTCAGTGCTGTAGCCCTTAGCCCCAGTTTGAAATCGCAATACGCTTCTGCTCAAATGGTCAGTTTCACAACCCAACCCCGTGGTTAATTCTACTTACAGTCGTGTTATTGAAGAACGAGGCAAAATACCTTCGTATATATTATTAGGTTAACCAAACTACATAGGAGTTTATATACAAGAGACCTACTATAATTAGAAGATATTAGAATATACTCCCTTAACTACTTTCTATGTTTCTATACGTAGGAAAAGGTAATAACAATCAGTACAGCTGTAATAATAATATTCCTAAGAATATTTCTACACTCCCCCTCAAGTTTGGCTATACACATTGAGTAAGCCAAGCTTGGAAGCTAATTCTTCAAACAAGTCCCTGTTGAGAGCTTTAGTGAGTATGTCTGCAAGTTGCTGTCTTGAGGGAACATACTTAACTTGAATAACTCCATGATCGACCTTCTCCGTTATGAAATGTCGATCTAGTTCGACATGCTTTGTCCTGTCATGATGGACGGGATTCTTTACAATGCTTATTGCTGATTGACTGTCAGTAAACATAGTTACAGGACCTGGAACAGCCATTTTAAGCTCTTGTAGGACTCTTTGCAACCATATTCCTTCACAAATCCCAACTGCAAGTGCTCTATATTCTGCTTCAGCACTACTTCTTGACACCACGGGTTGCTTTTTGCTTCTCCATGTAACAAGATTTCCCCAAACAAACGTGTTGTAGCCTGTGGTTGATTTTCTGTCAGTAATTTCTCCTGCCCAACTCGAGTCTGTGTACACCACTATATCCTTAGTGTTGTGCTTCTGAAAATGCAGACCTAGGCCAGGAGTTTTCTTCAGATAGCGAAGAATTCGCATTACAGCTTCAAGATGATTCTCATTGGGATTGTGCATATGTTGACTCACAATGCCAACTGCATACGAAATGTCAGGTCTGGTATGGGATAAGTATATAAGTTTACCTACCAGCCTTTGATATCTCCCCTGTCTACTGTAGCTACAGTCTCTTCTGTATGAAATTTCAGGTTTGTCTCCATTGGTGTGTCAGCTGGTTTGCAGCCAAGCATTCCTGTTTCCTTCAGAAGATCCATCACATACTTCCTTTGTGACAAGATCAGCCCTTGTTTGGATCGTGCAACTTCAATACCAAGAAAGTATTTCAACCCTCCAAGGTCCTTAATTTCAAACTCAGCAGCTAGCTTTCCCTTTAACCTGAGTATCTCCTCTGAATCATTGCCCGTTATAATGATATCATCCACATAGACAATTAGAATTGCCAATTTCCCATTGCTTCCATGTTTTACAAACATGGTATGATCGGTTTGACATTGGTAGTAACCACAAGATTTTACAGCTTTGGTAAACCGCTCAAACCATGCCCTTGGGGACTGTTTCAATCCATATAAAGCTTTCTGAAGCTTGCAAACTGATCTCTGACTTACATTCCCTTCAACTCCAGTAGGTATGCTCATGTATACCTCTTCACTTAGATCACCATTTAGGAATGCGTTCTTCACATCCAATTGGTATAGGGGCCATTCTAGGTTTACTGCCAATGATAACAGCACCCTTATAGTATTTAACTTTGCAACAGGTGCAAATGTTTCTAAGTAATCCTCTCCATAGGATTGTGTAAATCCCCTAGCTACAAGCCTTGCCTTTAGTCTCTCAACACTTCCATCTGCTTTGTGCTTGACAGTAAAGATCCATTTGCAATCTACCATTTTCTTTCCTGGAGGTAGGTCAGTTATGATCCATGTATGATTCTTCTCAAGAGCTCGGATTTCATCTAAGACTGCAGCCTTCCAATCTGGATTTTTCATTGCCTCTTGTATATTTTTGGGAACTTCCACTTCATCCAAAGAAGTAATAAAAGCTGTATAATCCTTGCTCAATCTGCCATATGAAACCCACCTCTCAATGGGATGGTTTGTACATGATCTGACCCCTTTTCTTTGAGCAATGGGAATATCCAGATCAGCAAATTCATTAGTTGATTGATCAACCACCTCATCCATACCTGACTCTACTACTGTGTGACTTGGATTAGACTCATGGCATTCCTGAGTGTGTGTGATGTTCTGTGTTCTCGGTCTCCTTTGATATACTTTCATTGGTTGCGTGCTGGTCATCTTTGTTGTATTGAGAACCTCGGCAGAGTCAACTTGAATGGTATTTTCTGTTGGTACAGTAGGAAGAGTCAACATAGGTCTTGGGTTTGGGTTAGGAGAGCTTTGATTTGAAGAGGTTTCAGCTAGAGGGATTAGGTCCCAAATCTGGGATTCCTGTGAAGTCTCCCCTGAATTCCAGATGGGGAATAGTAAGGCTCAGATTCGAAGAAAGTTACATCCTTAGAGTTGTAGATGCGTTTGGTTGTTGGGGAGTAGCATTTATACCCTTTTTTATGTGTGGAATACCCAATGAATATACATTTATGGGCTCTAGGGTCAAGTTTGGATCGTTGGGTTGGAGGAATGTGAACAAAAACTGGGCAGCCAAATATTTTTGGAGGCAGGTCTGCAGAAAAGGCAGCAATGTGAGGGTGGGCTGCTAGGATGAGTTTCCTAGGTGACTGAAAGTTTAGGACACGGCTAGGCATACGATTTATTAGGTATGTGGCTGTAAGGATGGCTTCTCCCCAAAGAAATTTCGGAACATTCCTAGAAAACATTAGAGCTCTCGCAACCTCCAATAAGTGACGATTTTTCCGTTCAGCTATTCCGTTTTGCTGAGGTGTTTCCACACATGAACTACTATGGACAATACCTTGTTGAGTAAGAAAGATTCCAAGGATTGAATTGAAATAATCTTTGGCATTGTCGGTCTTTAGGACTTGGATATTGGTTTTGAACTGATTTTGGATCATGTGATAGAAGTTTTTGAAGATCATTGTGGCTTCTGACTTTTCTTTCATAAGAAATGTCCATGTTGTTCTAGTATGGTCATCAATAAAGCTTATAAACCAGCGGGAACCATTGATGTTCTTAACTCTAGTTGGCCCCCAAATGTCACTGTGGATAATGGAGAATGGCTTAGTGGGTCTGTAGGTGATATTGGGATACATGGCACGAGTATGTTTAGCTAGTTGGCATGTTTCACACTGGAAAAGATAGGGCTTTTTATTATGGAATAATTCTGGAAACAGCTTTTGTAAATAGCTAAAACTAGGATGGCCCAAACGATGGTGCCATAACATAATTGGATCATCTAACAGCCCTACACTACCAACACTATAAGCAGTCAAGTTCCCTTCATGTCCATTAGTAGCCTTCATCCCTTTGAGAACATATAATCCATCACACATCTCAGTACTGCCAATCGTCTTCCCCGATGCCACCTTCTGCAACTCACAATTTTTTGAGCCAAAAGTTATGTTACAGTGCATATCTCTGGTAATCTGACTAATCGACAGTAAACTGCAATTCAACTTAGGCACATAAAGCACAGGGAATAAGATAATATCAGGTGTAATATGAACTTTCCCAATTCCCACAATTGGAGCCATTGTTCCATCAGCTATCCGAACTCCTGCCTGTTTAGGATATGGTTTCAGATCCTTAATAAGCCAACTACAGCCCGTCATATGATCAGAAGCACCTGAATCCAATATCCAATGATTATTGGGTATATCTCTTACAGTAAGGGCAATAGGAATTGTACCTTGCTTAGTAAACAAGCCTGTATGATTCTCAGTTGAGGACTGTCCAGAACTTCCAAGTTTCTCGAACATCAATTTCAGCTGCTCCATCTGATCTTTGGAAAACATCAGCCCAGATCCTTCTTTCTCCATGCTCGAAGATCCAATAGTTGTGACAGCATTGGCTTTATATTTCCTTTCTGATCGGGGCTTCCAATCAGCTGGTTTCCCAACAATCTCCCAGCATTGAGACTTTGTGTGATAAGGCTTCTTGCAATGATCACAAAATAAGGTATTTTTCCCTTGATCAGAGGGCTGTTTATTCTTCCCAAATCTGTTGTTACGGAACTGATCATATGCAGCCATTGCTGAACTTTCTTCCTGAGTTTTAACCTCAGGTAACATGAGATGCCTCCTATGCTCTTCCCTTCGAACTTCAGCAAAAGCCTCCTTAAGACTGGGAAACGGCTTCTTTCCCATAACTCGACCTTTTACATCATCAAGTTCCGGGTTCAAGCCAAGAAGGAACTGTATAGTTCGTTTCTTTTCTATGAAACTCTTGAATAGGGCAGAATCCTTTGCAGTTTCCCAGGGTTGCGCTTCATACATATCCAGATGAAGCCATGATCGATAGAGATGATTAAAGAACTCGGTAGAGTCCATATCTCCCTGTTTCAGGTTGTACAACCTTGCCTCAACCTCAAACAGAGCTGAGGAATTGTCAGTTGTGGAGTATGTGTCTTTAGCATCATCCCACACATCCTTGGCTGATTGATGGAGAAGATAATTCTCTCCAATGCTTGGCTGCATAGAGGCTAACAGCCATGACCTGACCAAGTTGTCATTCTCAAACCAAGTCTGGTAGGTTGCAGCAGATTCCTCCGGCTTCTCTGTAGTTCCCGTCAGGTATCCGAATTTCCCGCGTCCAGCAATGATCATCTGAATAGATTTAGACCATTGTAGGTAGTTTTTCCCATCCAGCTTGTGTGTTGCCATGGTCGCAGTATAGGACTCATGATTGGTATGATGAACCGTGCTCTCTGTGGAGCCGGAATTGATCTCAGAAGATTCAGAAGGTTTTGTCATTTTTGACAAAGGTGTTTGAGAAGAAGAAGAACGAAGAAGAAGAAGAGTCGGCGGCTTGATTATAACCGGAGCTCTGATACCATGAAGAACGAGGCAAAATACCTTCGTATATATTATTAGGTTAACCAAACTACATAGGAGTTTATATACAAGAGACCTACTATAATTAGAAGATATTAGAATATACTCCCTTAACTACTTTCTATGTTTCTATACGTAGGAAAAGGTAATAACAATCAGTACAGCTGTAATAATAATATTCCTAAGAATATTTCTACAGTTATTCTCGAATAAGTGTCACCGGCTGCTGCTTATATTCCATTCGTACCGTGTGTATTCATATGCAGTCACCAATTCAGCCCCTTCGACTGCTCGTACCAATAAATTATCCGAATTGCTCCCCGATTCTACTGGACAAGTTCCCAGTTGAAGTCAGGTAAAAAAAGACAGAATTTCTTTGCAGTTGTTTATTCATCTTAATCGTATATACAAAAATTGGAACTAACTTGCTGCACAACCTGTTTCATCAACTGATGCAGCAAGGAGTATGAGGATTTGTCGGGGAAGGCGAAGTCGAGGTTCAGCATATCTCTTCGTAGCCTTTCGCAGCCGATGTCGCTAGGGGAGATAGCAAGGACGTGGGACGTATGTGCTAGGGCAGTGATATCGGAGCATGCCCAGCAGAGCGGCGGAGGTAGCTTCAGTACCAAGTACGGCACTTGGGAGAACTGCTTGACCGCGGCTTAATCGATATATTATTAATGTTAGTATCCTCGCTTGTAGTTAGTTTTTTTGAATGTAAATAACATACAGTTGTAGTTCTGTGTATGTATGAATTCTTTGGTGTGTTATCATGGACATGATGAATAATTTAAGCAACTTGCATTAAGTTCTTCTTCTTCATGTATTGTTGGGATAACCTGGTCAAGACGGCGTCGTTTGTTCGGCGACAAGTGCTACCGGCCAAAATTATGGTCAATGGCGATGCAATTACTTGCTCTGGAAATTAGATGCTGGTGTTGTCGCTATATGGAACTTGGATTAATCAGCTTGACTAGTTTTAATTTAATCATTGAATCCCATGAATAATCAACAATTCCCAAGGAAGTCGATAATTATGGTCGGAGGGCCCTTCGACGGGGTAGTTCTTCGTGTGATCGGGACTATGTATCCAGGTATCATTGAGCCTTTTTGTTCTTGAATTATTAGCTTTCACATACGCGTGTACTTGGTGTTCGAGGGCTGTGACTTTGCAGGTAGATATAGAAGGTGATGCGGAGTTGGTCTCAACAAAATTGTTGGCTGGATAGGTTACTTCGAATCCTGGAGGGGCTATAGTAGAATAAATCATTCAACTACTTAAACATAAGATCATATCGTACTCATACTCGTCTGTTTTCAGCTATAACCATAACAGGAAAAAAAACTTTAAATGTCAAGGATAAAAAATTACAAACTATATAATTTATTAATTTTGCAAACACTCAAACTTTATAAATCACTAATAAACCATGGTTTAAATTACATAACTCAAATATTTTGTCATTCGAACTATAGAAAACAAAATACTTGGTTTAGATAATCAATATTCATACGCAATACCCGCACGTAATAATTTTTTAGTTATCAATACTCTAAAAATAATTGATCAATTCAACTTTTACTTTCTTTAACCGGTTCGAGTACGGTTGACAACCATAATGATGATTACCATGGTTATTATTATTCTAAATATCTCAACAAACTTCTATAAAAGAAATTATTTGTTCCGTGTAAACATAATCCTTCATAAAATACTTTTGACAATAGACCCCGTAAAAGACCGCGAAAGCCGAACACAACGAATCACAAACCTCCACGTGGTCAACTGCTCTGCATTCCCGCCACTCTGCTCTTGTCAGTTACTCTTTGTCCCCTTTTACTGCGTGATTTTGAAAGTCAACACTAATGCAAGAAACGAAGTCTTCCTTCTTCCCTTCAGAGATCGCTTTCAAGAACCCTTCAAAACCCGTGAATAAAAATTCTAAATTCAAAGACCTTTTCAATCCATCTCAATTTCTCTCTTTATCTAACACCTTCCGGAAATTCATCTCACCATTTCAGTACCCTCCAGATTCCGCCATTTCAGCACCACCGGCGGCGGATCTGCCTGACGACGGCGACCCCATGTCCCTCCAACGCCTCGACCCGCAAAGCGCGGCGGAGAAAGCTGTTTCCGTGATCGGGTTCGGATACGACTTGTCGAACGACCTCCGGATGTCATCCTGCAAGCCAGCTGATCAGTTTGGGTCGAAGCTCGTCGAGCTTGACCCGAAATTACCTGCTCGGGACTTGTTTGTCCCGGGCGGGATTGTGGTTAAGGACGTCTGGAGTGGAATCAAGTGCGATAAGGGCGAACGGACGAGGTTCAATTCTGATGTCCTATCTTTCAATCAGGTAACAAACACACGCCCTTTATGAGTCATTTCTGTTAGTAAACAGTAATAAGATACGTTTTCAGAACCCTCTTCTAACAACTCGAGTTATTGGGATGTAACGGTTCATGACAATTTCGTGTCTAATTGGAAAATTTGTGTATATGTGTGTGTGAATTAGATGTCGGAGAAGTTCAACCGGGAGCTGAACTTATCGGGGAAGATCCCGTCGGGGATGTTCAATTCGACGTTCGATTTCAAAGGCTGTTGGGCGAAAGATGCCGGTTCGGTTAAATCTCTAGCATTTGATGGATGGTTCATCACTCTGTACAACATTGAGCTGGAAAGGTCGCATTTGACTCTATCCGAAAGGGTCAAAGCAGAGGTTCCCAATTCCTGGGATCCTCCTGCGCTCGCAGAGTAAAGTTCTGCTTCTTACTGTTTCAGGTTTCAGGTTTCATCCTCAAGATTTTAACTAATGTGATCAATTTCTTCGCAGATTCATCGAGAAATACGGAACCCATATCGTGGTTGGGGTAAAAATGGGGGGTAAAGATGCAATCCACCTCAAACAGTTGAAAAGATCGAATCTTGATCCAACTCAAGTCCAGAAGTTGATGAAGCAGTTAGCTGATCAGAGATATTTACAGGATTCTGAATCATCGCCTGCTAAACCGAAAGTAAGTGTGTTTAACTCGAAACCAAATGAACCTGGAAAATTCGAATTCAAACCATTTGCTACTGGTTTTTTTTCAGGCTGAAAACCCTTTGCCATTTGGAATGTATGCTGCTTCAATTAAGCCTCCTGTAGTCACTTTGTTAAAGAACGAGGTTAGCTTTCTTCTTCTGCAGTCTGTATCATCGTCGATAACTATGACTAATCTCGAACCATTAAGATCGATTGTTGGAATCGTCTTGTTTGTTTGGCAGGATTTGGTAAGTATAGCTGTACGAAGGGGAGGTGTGGACGTTGGTCAAAGCCATAATCAATGGCTATCGACAATCGTACAGTCTCCCAATGTCATATTGATGTCACTTGTTCCGATAACTTCGCTCTTGAGTGGTGTTCGTGGCAATGGCTTCTTGACTCACGCAGTCAATCTTTACCTTCGATGTAAGTGTTTCATTTCATCAAAAAAACGAGATTCTAAACTGAAATCATTGTACATTTGATTGTGCTTCTTATTCAACACGATTCGACATTCTGAACTAAAGTATAGACATGAACAAAGGTACATTAGAAATGTAATAATTTACGTTTCTTTGCAGATAAGCCACCCATTGAGGAACTTCAACAGTTCCTCGAGTTCCAGTTACCTCGTGAATGGGCACCAATCTACGGCGACCTACCGCTTACTCTCCGACGAAGAAAACAGGCTTCCCCTTCTCTTCGTTTCACCTTCATGGGTCCGAAGCTATATGTCAACACAATAACGGTACTAAGTTTAACCGATACAACTTGTCGATACGATTGAACACCGAAATGCAACGTTTTCTTTCGCATCAGAATTTTTTCAAGAGGGTTTTTTTTTTCCTGACAGGTTGAATCAGGAAACAGGCCAGTAACAGGAATGAGGTTACACTTAGAAGGCAAAAAGGGTGACCATCTAGCAATCCATCTACAACATCTCTCCACTTGTCCCAACACAATCCAACTCGAGGACGATGACCACAACCACGACCACCAAATCAAAGAGCCCGAACGAGGCTTCTTGGAGCCCGTCAATTGGACCATATTCTCCCACGTATGCACCGCCCCAGTGCAGTACGACGGAGCTCGAATCGATGAGACCGCATCCATAGTTACCAAGGCCAGACTCGAGGTCAAGGTCATGGGTCTCAAGAAAGTCCTGTTCTTGAGACTAGGGTATTCCATGGTGACGACTGGGAGGATACGCAGGTCCGAATGGGACGGGCCTTTTAACACAATGTCGAGAAAATCGGGGATTTTCTCGACACTGATGATTAGCACTAAGTTGAACCCGAATGAGCAGGAAGTTGGGGAAGGCAGATTTGAATTCAGCTATTTTCCCCGGAGGCCTCCGTTTGCGAGTGAAGCACCAAAAATGTCGAATTTCGTGGAGACTAGGGAGATGTGAGAGGTCCAGAGGATTCACCTGGATAATGGGTTATGAGTGGAGCTAAGCTTGGTTGAGGAGGTAGGATTTCTATTAAGGGAAGTATTCTTTGTTGGCAATGATTTCTGAGAGGGTATGTTGTTTATGTGAGATTTAATATTTGTGCATGGTAACAATTCAAATGTATTTTTTTCTTCTAATGTTGACATGACAACTCAGTCAATTTTTTTTCTTCCAAAAAAGTTAACTTGAGCTCGACTCTAGTTTAGCTTGAGTTTTACTCGAGTGTCACTCTTTCTGCGACACTCACCTCATGTCTACAACAATGGATGATTTCTATCCAATTGATCGTGAGAAGCTTAACATCGATCATAGTGGCATACTCTCAGGGTCACTTGTGATGATAAAGCTTCTTGAATAAGAACACATCAATCAAAAAATACATAAATAATGATAGGATATAGGTCTCTTACAGTCAATTCAAACTGTTATTAGAGCACCAGCCAACGCATATGAGTCCTACAAACTACCGCCCACACATTTCTTCGAAGCACATTTTTCTTTTTCAAACCCTGTGAATATCGTCGTTAAACAATGACAACGACGAATTCAAAATAATTCAATGCATTTGGAAAAATTAGAATGATACAACGTACCAGACTACGTATAATTAAACTTCTAAATCCGAAATGTGATGAGTCGTAGTCCAAAAGAGACCATATATCATCATTGAATAATCTACTCGCAATCAAAGACAAATTTCTTATAACTAGTAATAATTTTTTTATTAATCAATTGAAAAACCGAAAGATAAGCGGACCTAGACAAAAAGAACAAGCTCGAACTAAGAAATATTTTGGCCAACCTTGCATCCATGATCCAACCAATACCTTCGAGATAGACCCATGAATTAACTAATGGTCAAACGCAAATGAGAACACATTCTAAAAGTAAAAAGGTAAAAAGGTAAAAAGGTAAAACAACAAGTATGATTTAGTAAAATATGAGGGCGAATGTGAGCACCAATGCTGGTTGGATGGTATGGCAGTCCGGCTTTGATAAAAACTAAATCATGACAGAGAAAGGTCATGAGTTCGAGCATTGGTACCCTTCTTCTTCTTCTTCTTCTTCCTCATCATTCATCATCATCATCATCATCATTCCTCTGTATGTAACCAAACCAAACAAGGTATTCTAAAATACCTTCCTTTTGGTTTAAATAAATTATGGATCTATTTTGTTTCTTCTTATTTTATCAACACTGCATCTGGGTTTAGTGGTTTGCATCAGAGGTACTATGGAGAGAAATATTCATCAATAATGCATGTCTAGTTGTGGTATTCTTGTTTTCTCTAAAATGCTTCCATTGTGATATGAGTATAACATATAAATTGTGTCTGATTTGTAAAACCTTAACAAAGTTTTAGAGTAGAATCATGTCTGGTTTTCAAAACCGGACCGGGGTAGCCGGCAAGGTTAAGGGTTCAAAGGTTTAATGGAAAAAATCAGGGTTGAATCGGGATCAAACTAGGATCGAACCGGGATTTATTGGTGCCGGAGAGCTGGCAGGCCCGATCCGGCATTCAAAACTTAGCATGTTACTTTTGAAGGCTACTTTTCTCTTTATAGATTCTAACTTTTCAGTACAAAATCGAGCTGACTGGTACAAGAACGAAATCCTAAATTTCCCTGAATAATTGGAAGAGCTTTATAAGAATTGATCAGTAAGATGCGACTTGTGTATGTGTATATAACCAATTTGTCTGAGCTAATTAAACAATGTAGCAAGGCCCACGACAATTGTAATAAATAAAAATATAATGGATTTTAACACAAAATCGTTCACAACAACTCAAGCTCTGCACTTCGTCTTCTTCGTGATTTACCTGCAACATAAGTTAGTACTTGAAACGAACCAAAGCAATGAACAGAGCAAGAAAACATAAACAAAGATACATGACCGATTAGGTTTAGTAGAGTTGAGTTGGACCTTCACATGTATATTTTTTGCTGACTCGACATGCTAACAAGGCGATTCGCCCACAAAACTAGTTGAAAAGATAATTTTGTGCGGTTCTTAAACGTATGAAATTGATTAAATTTTTTCCCATACAAATAAGACGATTTTGTACAAATTCCAAACGAATAGAACTCCTAAGCTAATTACCCGTTATTCTCCCGAAATCAAACCAAAAACTCTGAATTTGCTTTGTATTTCCCTGTGTAGAACACCCTACTTTATCAAAATGTCCAAGTAGGAGTGCTTGATCACCAATGCTCGGTGGATGCTTTGGCAAGTTCATGCATTAAAGGTCACGAGTTCGAGCATTGGTACCTCCTTCCTCATCATCATCGTCTCCTAATTTAAGGCTCTTTGTTTCTCTTCGACTTGGAATGTGGATACATACACACACACACACAACATGAGCCTACCAAATAAGGTATTCTAAAATACCTTTCGTTTTTGTCTAAACATTCACCATATTAATTTATGGTTCTAATATTATTAGTATACTTTCCGACATGAACTCGTATGTGTTTAAGGTACCCAATACTCGAATTGAGCCTGGTTTCAACAAACGAGTTTCACAATATCCAAGGGAGGAAGATGACATGCAACATCAACACAATCTGCGACAAACCGCGGCTATGACCACTACTTACTTCATTCTCTGTTACTTATGCTACAACTAGGCCGAGTTGGTCAGGTTACACGTAGATGTACTTTGTTATGAGAGACTTTATACCAATAGGATTGAATCTGAACTGGTTGAAATGTACTATCAAATTGTTATAACATAATTATTTTAACACAACCATATAATAAAACCAACGGAACATCTAAAAGTCTATCTTCTTTAGTAATTTTTTTGTATTTTCAAGATCATACCAGTATGGATGGTCTGAATAGTTAAATTTTAAACCCCTCATCAAAATGGTACGATACAACATCGATATAATGACGTTTCAGTCATGATTCAACCAGATTTATAACTGTCTTCGCGGTTGAACTACATATCGTTAGCCTCACTAATTCATTGTGTCAGTACGATTTTAAAATCACTAGTATTCTCTCTCCTCCCGATCTAAATTTTCTCATTCTTGCTCTAACTTTTAGATAATTATGAAATTCACAAAACCAAACGGGATAATCAAAGGGGTTAATTGTGAATATTTTAAGGGATTATAAGTACATTAACTCCTTAATGAAATCAAGACGGCCGTTTTGATTAGAAGTCTAAATTGAATAGACATACGTGTGAGATTTAAACCCCT
This sequence comes from Linum lewisii, assembly GCA_034768395.1. Lineage (NCBI taxonomy): Eukaryota > Viridiplantae > Streptophyta > Magnoliopsida > Malpighiales > Linaceae > Linum > Linum lewisii. The sequence continues at coordinate 4,267,156 of CM068298.1, read as the reverse complement.
TTAAATTAATTTCCTATATTAGCAGGTAAAATACTTAAAAAGTCCCGAAACTATAGGAAATGTTATAAACTCGTCCTAAAATTTTAATTCGTTACAGAGTGGTCCTATTACTATGAAACGTGTTACAGAGTAGTCCTAATGACGTCATAAGTGTACTTTTCCAGCCATTTCGCCATGTCACTGTTGACATGTCATCTAAAAGATGATTCAAATCAAAGTTCGACAACATGATTCAAATCTAAATCTTAGCTCATCTACCTGATAAACTTTGGTTCAAAACTAAATCTAGTGAGTTATATTGATATAATTCTAGATTTGAATCAATTTAAGATGAATTTAAATTATATTTTCGATGACATGTTAATAGTGACATGGCAAAATAGCTGAAAAAGTACACTTATGACGTCATTAGGATTACTCTGTAACATATTTCAAAGTAATAGGACCACTCTGTAACGAATTAAAATTTTAGAACGAGTTTGTAACCCACCTTATAGTTTCGGGATCTTTTAAGTATTTGACCCTATATTAGCACGATTTCTTTCTCCTTCTCTTTTTAATTCCAAACTTCCTAATTCTAAAAATATTACCAAAAATCAAATTTCCATCCTTTTCCCTAGTGCTCTGTTCCCGGCCAGACAAATACAGAGAAACCAGAGTAAATCAAAGCTTCAGCAATGGAGGAACACGGTACATCTTACAATGAACAGGAGCAGGAGGAGCACAAACAGCTCACCGGAGCAGCTCTTCAGCTCATCGTTCTTATGTACTCCGAAATCAAAGACGAAATCCACTCTATCCCAAAACCTAAATTGATCGCCCCCCGCGGCGGCGACTGTAACAACAATATCCTCAAACTCATCGCCGACCACACGCCTCCGCTCCGCCCCTCAATTCGAGGGTTTCCGGAATCCCTAATTGGAGATTGCACGGAGCCGTACGAGAAGCAGCTGACGGACAGCGATGTGAGGGCGAATCAGGCGCGTTTGTCACTGGGCAAAACCTACGCGAGGGAGAGCATACTTCCGTTGTTAAAGCGGGGCGAGGATGTCTTGGATGGGATTCCCGTGACGGCGTATGACGACGGTGGGAATGAGTTTCCGATGAGGCTGAAGCTGTGGGCGGAAAAGGTTTATGTTCTGACCGGCGGATGGAGGCCGTTCGCGGAGGCTCATAAGCTGATTTGTCACGAGGATTTCGTCACTATTTGGGTGTTTCGGAAGGTGGATACGGCGAATTTGTGTGTCGCCATTGCTTCGCGGCGGCTTCCTGTTTATCAACCGATTAAAAAATCAAACGTCGCCGCCGCCGTCGCCGCGGCCAGTTGAGGAGGTTATTAATTAGGTTTAATTTTATTATTATTATTATATATTAAAGTTGGTTGGCTTGTGATTCTTTCGGTTAGGTTTTTTTTATTTTCTTGGATTTTATGAATATTGGGCCCATTAAGTATCCTCCGTGTATTATATTATTATTATTATTATTATTATTATTTATTGTTCGTAGTGCTTTTATTAATTGGTTACCTACTCATATTCTTAATGTTATTATTACGGTTGGGATTTTGTATACAGATATTTCTGATTCTCCCGTTTTGGAACTTTTGGCTATACGAGATGTTTGTCTCGTTTTGGAACTTTTGGCTATACGAGATGTTTGTTTGTGGTGTCTCTATTTGAATGTTTTGCATGGTTGACATTGAAGAGATGTTGAGTTGGCATTCTCATATCTCTCTGCAACTCGTGTTTGGGTTATTTCTAGTGGTGCCATAATTGATGAGATTTTGTTGTTGTATAGTCAAGTTCCTTCTCTACATTTCTATCTTGTGCGGCGTTCTGGTAATAGAGTCGCCCATTCTGTGACACGTATGACTCTCGATTTTCTCTTAGTGAACTTGCTGGTAGTCTTGTCCCTTGGGTTGAAGGGAATTACGTTGATTTTGTTGATTATGTTGTAGTTACTTAGGATTCATGTCTAACTGAATGCGTTAGTATTTGAAATGTTAACTATGAATATTTGTTTCTAATCAGTTACACAATCTGTACAAGCTTATCAGATCACTTAAATATTCGAAACCAATTAAGGTGTGAGACACATGGATCACTGAAAAATCATTTGTCGTTGAAAAGTCTTCATCCGGTTGTCAGAGTGCCAAAAAGTTCGTTCGAAACTCAACTCATTTATAAGCGAGTCGAGCTTAAGCCTATCCTAGCTCGCTCAGGCTCGGTGCATAAGCTCGTTAAGCCTGGCTCACAAGCCATCTCGTTTATGCCTCGTGAACTGGACTGAGTTGGATAGCTTGTGAGCTGGCTTTATCAGGGGATCGTGAACCAACTTAATTAGGGGTTTGATGGTTTTAAGGGTTACACTCGATACATCTAGGTTAATAAGGTTTATGATTTAAATTCATAAAAAAATAAGGTTTATGATTTAAGAATAATATTTTTTCCGATGAATTTTTAACGGGCTTAGTCTACTAGAAATAATTGGGCTTGAATACTAAATATACCTACTGGTAATCGCAAGACACCAAGCAGCCAAGAGACTGTTTGGTAAAGTGACTTGTGAACTGTCACTTGCTGCAAAATTGGTCTCTGGTTCGAGCATTGGTACCCTCTCTCAGTGCCCCTCTTTCCAATTCATCCTCTCCAACCAAACAAACCCTAAATCAATATTGTTAGACAACTTATCATATGAGGTATTCCAAAATACCTCTCTTTTTATCATGTGCTTAATGATCATTTGGGTATATGGCTTAGTGTAATCTGTAATAATAAGCTGGTAAAACTGAATATTTTGGTTAATAGATACTTTGTGTTTTAATCTTTCTGGTTATTAGTTTTTTTTGTGTTATAAAATGGTTTAGAAGTAAAATTTTCTCTAGAGTATTTGATTATTTGGTCTCTAAACAACATTTCAGAATATTTTCAACCTAACTCAATAAAATTTACTCTACAACAAACTAGAGGCGGAAAACGGATATGTTGTGGGTACCCACACTACCTATTTTATGCACAGCAAAAGACTTACAATTAAATTTTTTTTTTTTTTGAAATCAGGTACTGATATTATTATTAATGCGTAATCGAGCAAACAGAGTTTAACGACTCATACAACCAAACAGGAGATTCTGAACCAATAACTGACTCAGACAAGAATAGCGAGTGCCTAGCAAGAGCATGTGCCGCCGCATTCCACTACAACAAAAGGATGGTTTAGTGGCAGGCCTCGTCGAGGTTAGTGGTAGGCAGCCTGCCACTAAAACAGGAGCTTACTCGCAGGCGCTGCCTGCCACTAACCACATTTGGGCCTGCGAGTAAAGCTGCTGCGAGGAAGCCCATTAAGTGGCAGGCGTTGTTTGCGAGTAAGCTCCTCGCAGACGTGAGGTTAGTGGCAGGCGCCTGCCACTAAGCTTAATGGCAGGCGCGTGGTTAGTCGCAGGCCGCCTGCCACTAATATTAGTCACTTAACTTTATGATTATTACTGTCTAGTCACTAAATTTCTGTTTTTTCATGTGTCATCCCCCTTGTTTCTAGGTAGTCACTTAACTTTCTGATTATTGTTATCTGGTCACTAAATTTCTGGTCTTTTCTGTTTCATCCCTTTTCGTTTATAGGCAGTCACTTAACTTTTTTATCATTGCTATATGGTCACTAAATTTCTAGTTATCCCAATCGTTTCATCCCCATCTTAAAACCCTTTGTCAATGGTGGTTCCAGATACATCAACTAACCGAAAATTGATTGTTGTTGAGGTCAAGCTCGTGGAGGAGCTTAAGCCTACGAAATGATTTGGGAACGACGCCGCAGAAGCGATTGGAGTTGATGTGGAAGAGAGCGAGATCTGAGAGGAGACCGAGCTCGGGAGGGAGGTAACCGGCGATGTCGGCATGATTGCGGTCGATGCCGGCGACGAAGCGGAGAGTAGGGTTGGAAGGGGAAGGAGCACAGAAGACGCTGGAGTAGGAGCAGACGTTGGGGCCGTTCCAGTTGGAGGTGAAGTTAAAAGGATCGGAGTAAATGGCGTCTTGTTTCCATGTTTGGAGAGCAATGTAGGCCTGACGGAGGCGTGGGTTAGGGAAAGAGAGGGATGGTGGGACTGTGACGACGACGACGGAAGTGGGAGGGAGGAGGAGGAATGTGGCGGAGATGAGTAGAAGGAGAAAGGCGGTGATTGATGGGGGGGCGGTGGTGGGAAGAGACTCAGATCATATAATTTGAAATAGAGAGAAAGATAGAGAGAGAAAGAAAGGAGTGAGGTCAGGAGGACAGAGTGCCCATGTTTTTGGTATTACTTGAGAAAGAAAGGCGTGAGGTTAGTGGCAGGCCGTGCTTACTCGCAGGCCACCTGCCACTAGCTAGTGGCAGGCCGCGCTTACTCGCAGGCCGCCTGCCACTAGCTTGTGGCAGACCGCGCTTACTCGCAGGCCGCCTGCCACTAGCTAGTGGCAGGCGCTTCCTGTCTGCGAGTAAGCCCAACTTACTCGCAGACAGGCCCGCCGTCTGCCACTAATTTCCCTTTTTGTTGTAGTGTTCCCACCTCTCCTGACAAATCTCACTTCAAACCATGATTGACTTTTTAGAAGATCCCGACATCTGCTGATGGTGTCTCCATACTCTGTCCGATCATGTGTCCCTCTTTCCAGTGCTAGCTGTACCGTTTGGCTGTCCGTTTCAACTGTCACCCGCTGCCATCCTTGACTAATGGCCCAAGAAGATACCGGTGCGGACTGCTTCAGCTTCACACTCGCGTACAGGGGGGCATCCAGGTCTCGTCTCCATTAAGTATCCGAGCATCTCTCCATCTTCGTCCCTCGCAATGACCCCAATGCCGAACGTGTGGTGCTCATTAAATATCGCTGCATCGCAGTTTACTTTGATGAATGTGGGTCGGGGCTTATGCCAACTATTGCATTGGGGGGTGTCTGCTGACTGTTAGATTGCTCCTTCTTTGCTGAGCAGTATTCCACTCATCAACCATCTCATTAGCCAACCCCACAACAACTTCCTCCGGTTTGGCAACCTGATTCCACACCCGGTTATTACGTTCTTTCCAAATGCCCCATGCAACAATCGCCATGCACGATAACAGCTCCCTACGTCCATCCTTTAATGCATTCAACCACCACTCCTTCCAAGAGGCTGCCTCCTCTCTACCAACCGGGTCCGAGCCATCTCCGCCCACCAACTGCCAACACCGCCTTGCCACTTCACACCGTAAAAATAGATGGGTCACCGTCTCTCCTTCCGCATCACAAAGCCCGCACCTATCCGCCATATTCATTCCTTTGTTCCTCAAGGCATTCCGAGTCGGGAGCACCTCTCTACTCGCTCTCCAAAGCAGATGCCGAATTTTTGGAGGAACCTCCATTTGACACAGCCTCCTCCACTCATCATGTCTGCCCAGCTCCTCACCTTCAATAATGCCTTCAATCGCCAATCGATAAGCACTCTTCACCGTATAATCCCCGCTCTGACTAAAGTGCCACACCCTTCTATCCTCCCTGCCTTCGACCGGCGGCTGCACTCTTAGAATTGCCAGCTTATCTCTTTCCTCGAACAGTGCCTCAATCATCTCCTCATCCCACCCACCTCCCTCCGGCCGTGCTAGGTCGGTGACCTTCAGCCCCGCAAGGCCTACCTCCTCCCCCGACCGGACCCAACACCCATCATCTTCACGCAACCACGGATCTTCCCACACCCTCACATCTCGCCCATCACCAAGTTTCCATCGATGACCTCGTTGAACAATATCCTGTGAAGCTCTAACACTCTTCCAAACATAGCTCGGGTTGTACCCCTCCTCAGCTTGAAGGAAAATCCCCTTTAGGGTAATATTTGGCTTTGTAGACTCGTGATACTAGAGTGTTAGGGTCAGACAAGACTTCCAACCTTGCTTGCCCAGCATTGCTCGATTAAAACCCTCAAAATCCTGGAATCCCATGCCTCCTTCCTCCTTCCTCGCACATAATCTACCCCACACGATCCACGCCACACCTCCTCCACCATTCTCCTTCGTACCCCACCAATAGCTATTAATCATTCGCTCAATCTCCTCCGCTACCGTTTTAGTGAGCAAGAAGACATTCATATAGTACACCGGAATTGCTTGCGCGACAACTTTAATCAACACCTCCTGACCTGCTCGTGATATCCTTTTACTCCTCCACCCTTGCAATCTCCTCCATAGCCTCTCCTTGAGCTGTGCAAAGATCACCCTCTTATTCCGACCAACCACTGAGGGTAGCCCAAGATATTTACTCGAATTCAGCGGCTCTACAATGCCCAAGACACATTTAATACCCTCTTGCAACATTTCATGCGTGTTGGGGCTAAATGAAATCCCTGACTTCTGATGATTTATTAATTGGCCCGAAGCACATGCATAAATCTCCAGCACCCGTTTCAACCTCCTAGCCTCCGCAATTTCCGCACGGATGAAAAACAAGCTATCGTCGGCAAAGAGTAAATGACTGACACTAGGCGCTTTCCCACTAACTTTCGAGCCATGAAGCTGTCCTCTCCTCTCTTCCTTCCGGAGCAACGCACTCAGCCCCTCGGCACATAAGATAAACAAGAACGGGGATAACTGACACCCTTGCCTAAGCCCCCCTAGATGGTGTGATCGGTCCAACCAACTCCGAATTCACTTTCACATGATAGCTCACCGATCTCACACACATCATCATCCATCGCACTCAACGCTCCCCAAACTTCATCCTCCTCAGAACCGCTTGCAAATAAGGCCACTCAACACGGTCATAGGCTTTGGAAATATCAATCTTTACCGCCACCTCTCCACATTTAGCCCTCGTCCGCCTTCTCATACTGTGAAGAGTTTCAAAAGCAACCATGATGTTATCCACAATCGACCTTCCTTTGATAAAAGCATATTGCTCTGGTGATATGAGCTTATCAATCACTCCACGGAGCCTATTAGCCAACACTTTTGCAATCAACCGGTACAACACTCCACATAGTGAGATCGGACGCCAATCACGGATCGTCTTTGGCTTGTCCACCTTAGGTAGTAGGACAATGTTCGTGCTCGTCAACTCCTCCGGGATGATACCTGCCTCCAACCACCCACAACCAGCATCAAAAATCTCATCACCAATAAGAGGCCAAAAATGTTGGTAAAAACCTGGATTGAAGCCATCTGGTCCTGGCGCCTTGTTCGCGTCCATCGAAAAAAGCGCGTTCCGGAACTCCTCCTTCGTGAACGTCGCATGCAGCAACCGGTTGTCCTCCTCCGAGACCATTCCGTCAATTGCATCAGTAACAAAGGTACAAGGGTCATCAACTGCTGATCCGTCAATTACTTGAGTTACAAGTACATGGTGACTTGACGTCGCCGTAAAAATTTCAGTGAAGTACCGCCGCGCCACCTCTTCCATCGCCTCCTGTTCGGTAACTTCAGTTCCATCCTCATCCCACAAAGACTCAATCATTTGCGCCTTTCTCCTCCCATTGGCCGTCGCGTGAAAAAAACGCGTGTTCAAATCACCACATTTAAGATGAAATTGCTTAGCGCGCTGCCGCCAAAAAGCTTCCTCCGCCTGTAAGCTATCTAGCAGCTCCTGATTTAATCGTTCAATATCCCTTGTTGCCTCCTCTCCGTCCCTCTCTCTTAAAATTTTCAATTGCTCTTTCTTTTCATTAATCTCCTTCCGAAACTTACGCGCCTTCTCACGACCCCATCCTCCCAATTTTTCCGCACATCTCGCCAGTTTATGCAACACCGGATCCCCCCGTCCCATCCCACTCTCCTTCCACCATCGGCCTCAGCTCTGGATCATCCCTCCAATGATTCTCGAACCTAAAACGCCACTTGTGTTTAATATCACTACTGCCCACCGTGTTCAACAAAATAGGAGAATGATCCGAAATTGGAGCAACAAGATTAAAGAGTTGAGCTTGCGAGAATCCCTCCATCCATGTTCGATTCACCAATGCCCGATCCAGCCTACCCTCCACACCATGCGCCTTACCCTTGGCTCTTGCCCACATGTAAGGGTACCCATTCATCGGTACATCCACCAAGCCACAATTCGCCACCGCCGACCGAAACCCATCAATAAATGCATGAGGTCTTGGGTTCGGCCCCTTCCTCTCACACGCATCAAGCAAGTCGTTGAAATCTCCGATCACACACCACGGCTCCCTCTCCGGTCGCGCATGGCTGCGAAGTAAATCCCACGATTGCTGCCTCCGGTTACTCTCCGGGAATCCATAGAATCCCGTCAAACGGAACTCCCTTCCGTCCCCACCTATCACATCCGCATCGATATGATTTCGCGTATAATTCACCACCGTCACGTCTTCCTTCCTCCTCCAAAGCAATCCCAGCCCACCACTCCTTCCATCCACATCCACCACAAAGCATCCTTCAAACCCAATCGCACTGCGTACCTCCTCCATTCTCTGCTTAGCAACAAGTGTTTCAGAGAGAAACACTACATCGGCCTTGTGAGCTTTCACAAGCTCACTCAGTACTCGAACTGCACGCGGCTGACCGAGGCCCCGGCAGTTCGACGCCATGATGATCATGATGATGGGCAGGTCGGAGATGCTCGACCTGCCTGAGACGCGTTTTTTGGATCGCGCCCATCCTTCTTGGGTGATTTGCTCGGCTTCCCATCATCGTACACAACTCCTTCCATCCCCGCAACGACACTGCCCCCTCTCCTTCTCTTTTTTTGCTCTTCCGCAATGTCCATTACTCGCTGTTCCTCGACCATTGCTTGGACCCCAAACCTAATTGGTGTATCTTTCAGCTCGATACTACCTCCAAAATTCCCCATCAGCTCCTTGACCCCCCTCGGTATTCCCCCGCCTGCCGACGTACCCCCCACACGGCCTCCGACGTCCCTGCCATCACCCACCGCCTGCCCTTTCCCCCGCCCCCAGCCACTTCCCTCACTATCCGCCCGCCGCGCAAGCCACTTATCGCCGTCCCTCATCTTTGCCTTTCGAGGTGGTGCACGTAAAGATTTATCCCATAGTCGAACGATTTGGTCCTCTGGGACGCGAAAAAGCACCTCACAATATCGGTCAATATGACCCATCTTTCCACAAATATAGCAGAAGTCCGGTAGTCGCTCATACTGAAATTTGCACGTCACCGTCTCTCCGCCCGCCTTCCGCACCTTCTTCTCTCTCTTCAGCGGCATTCTCACGTCCATCCTGACTCGCAGCCTCATGTATGATTCGGAGTCCACATAGACATTGTTGGCGTCATACTCCAGGAAGCTCCCAACAAAATTTCCTAGAGCTCTTCCTACCCCTAGCCGAGAACAGCCCCGCCGGCAGCTCCTTCACTCTCACCCAGAAATCCACATGTCGTAGCTCCACCTCTGTCGGGATTTCCCCCTCCTTTAGTTCCCGCATAACTAAGAGACTCTGATCAAACGACCACGGTCCCGACTCCATCACCCTCCTCAGATCAACGATATGGTGGAATCGGAATAGGATCAGTTGGTTCCCGATATCTTCAATCTCCATCAGTCTTCCAGGTCTCCAGATACCCGCCATCGTGCTCTGAAACGCAGCAAAGTTAAAACGCTTGTCCGTCAGTAGGATACCAACGACACAGAGGTCGTAGTTCATCGGCTCCGCCACATCCGTGAGCTCCTCAAACACCAACTCCTCACCCTCATCTTCGATTGTAAGTCGTGCCACCTGGTCTTCCATCGATTTCTCGTACGGCGATAGCGATGAGTTTACAGTTGAAAAAAAACCGGAAAAAACCCTAAGAAAACCCTAGGCAAGTTTGGGCGGCGTAAAGCCTCACTCCGAGGGAGAAACTCCTAAACAGGAGAGAGAAAAAAACATTAAAAACATTAAAAGAATAGAGTTGTTAAAACATTACAAATAATTTTTTAACAACTCTAATCTCAACAAATGATCACAAACATAGAATGTTAACTAATACAACAACAACTAGTCCATAATTGATAATTCATTACGATTCTCATCACATTACCACGTACATTACACCATTAGATTACATTATACTAAATAATTAGCAGGAACAACTAGTTAACAATGCAACAAACAAACATTAAACGATTAAAAATATAGGGTAGTTCAATATTATTAGTGTCAAAATAGAAGGAAAAGATGGTCTATCAAATACAAATTTATAACTACTAAATATAAGTATTGTGGTTACTTATGAGTATCCTATCCTCATATGAGTAATATGTACCCATAATTAAGAAATTATAACCAAAAACTCTTCCCAAATCTCAACTTATAGGGGACATGATCCACGTCCAACCCATTTGGGGTTGGACCGGATCCAACCCCAAACCGGAGGGGTAAAACCGTCATTTCACAAAATATTAATTAAACCCTAATCCTCAACCTCTCCGGGAATTGGAATTTTGTAGCATAATTTTAAATTTTATGTACCGTCAGTAGCCAATTGCGTAACTATGTCCAAAACTAGCACAATCTGATTGGCAGCCAGCGCGTAGCCAGCCAGCCAGCCAGCGCATATCTGACCAGCCAACGCATAGCTGGCCAGCCAGCGTACATACCAATTCAACAGCAACAATTCATTTGTTATTTGAAATCAAATATGGTAACATTGCAATTTGGTCACTTATTTTTGTCTATTTTACAAATGGATTATTATTTATTATTATTATTATTATTATTATATTATTATTATTATTATTATTATTAATTTGATAATATAAGCCGGTCTTGATAAAATAATAATATATAAGCTATAATTAATTAAAGAAAATTATATTAGCCGTCACAATCTCTTGAGTTACGGATCCCGATGTCACGTTTGTTGGAGGCACAACAATCAAAGTTAAAACAACGACAAACGACAAACGTGACATTGGGATTCGTAATTCAAAGTTAAAACAAACATGACTCGAGGTCACGTCCCGCTGGTCTGTCTATGCGTTGCGCTGGTTATGCACTGATTGATTCAAAGTTAAAACTATTATTGGAAGTCGTTGTCTCCTTCATCGTTGTGCTTCCAAAAAACGTGACCTCGGGATCCGTAACTCAAGAGATTGTGGCGGCTAATATAATTTTTTTTTAATTAATTATAGCTTATATATTATTATTTTATCAAGACCGGCTTATATTATCAAATTATAATTAATAATAATAATAATATAATAATAATAATAATAATATAATAATATAATAATAATAATAATAATAATAATCCATTTGTAAAATAGACAAAAATAAGTGACCAAATTGCAATGTTACCATATTTGATTTCAAATAACAAATGAATTGACTGCTGTTGAATTGGTATGTACGCTGGCTGGCTGGCTACGCGCTGGCTGCCAGTCAGATTGTGCTATTTTTGGACATAGTTAAGCAATTGGCTACTGACGGTACATAAAATTTTAAATTAGGCTACAAAATTCCAATTCCCCTCTCCTCCTGTCTTCCGATCTTGCCGCCGGCTCCTCCCCTGTCCTCTTCGGTCCGTCGACGGCGATGATGTTCCAGATCCGAACAGCCTCTGCTCTATAGTGTGCTGCTCCACGTTCTCCGATTCCAGTCCGTCTCAATGATCCAATCCAACTCTCACTGTCATTGGAGAAGCAGACAATAGCGTTGCAGCGGAGGAAAGATGGAATCGAGAAGGGATTTCCGTGAGTGAGGGAAAACGAGAGGACTGAATTCTAGAGCGAACGAACAGAAGACGTCGGCAGCAACGAGACGGCTGGTTTCGGAGACGGGACGGCTGGTTTCGGAGACGGCGACGGCTGGTTTTTCGGAGACGGCGACGGCGGCATTCAATTATTGAAGACGATGACCAGAATTGTTAATAATTATAAAAATTACAATTTAGTCACTCTATTTTTATTTATAGATATTTTGATTGTTTAATATTAAAATTTGCAATTTTAGTCGCTATTTTTTATGCTGTTGACATTGATAATTAGTTAACTCGGTTCGTTAACTAGTTAACTCGATTCGTTAACTAGTTAACTCGATTAGTTAACCAATTAACTAGTTAAATTTAGTTAATGAGTTAACTAGTTAACCAATTAACTAGTTAAATTTAGTTAACTAGTTAAATTTAGTTAACGAGTTAACTAGTTAAATATCTTGTTAACTAGTTAAATATCCTGTCAATTAGTTAAGAACAACATACTAGTTAGATAACCTAGTAACGAAAAATCTTGTTAAAAATTGATCATGAAAATTCGTCAACTAGTTACAAGTGAATAATTTGTGAACTAGTGCATATAACAAGTTATCAGCAAAAGAATTTGTTAACTAGTTAACAATGGTATTAAATATTAAAAAATGTTAACTAGTTAACATGTACTTCGCTGGAAAAGTCGTCGGCGACCGGCGGTCGGTCGTCGAAAAAATCGTCGGAACAGGTGTTAAATATTTAAAAACTTAAAAAAAATGTTAACTAGTTAACATGTACTTCGTCGGAAAATTCACCGGAGACTGTCGATCACCGGAAAAGTCATCGGTGACCGGCGGCCGTTCGCCGGAAAAGTCGCCGAGATAGGTGTTAAAAATAAAAGAATAAAAAAATAAAAAAATGTTAACTAGTTAACATGTACTTCGTCGGAAAAGTCGCCGGAGACCGGCGTCCGGTCACCGGAGACTAGTACTGGTCACCGGAGAGAAAAATGATTTTTTAAAATGAAATAAAAAATTAAATTATGTGTGAAATATCCTAAATAACACCTAGTAATATAGACTATTGGATTGGTCAAAATGTAAAAATAATGATCAAAGAATAATCCCATGGCTAAGAAAGGGTTGGAACAAAATCCAACCCTTGGAAATGGTTGGCTGCTGATCAGCTGCCTACCCATAAGACCAACTTCAATCCTAAGGTCTTAAAACCTAAAATTTAAGACCTCAAAAAGTAGATAATAGTATTAAAAGTAAATTTTCCTCCAATCACAAGGTCTTATAATTTGAAGTCTTATAATGATGTTGTTCTTATAATTTGTTTTGGAGTAGATATCTAGTTTATAAATTTATAACTTGATCATCTTTTATGCAAACACTACTATAATTAATTAAAGCGAACATTTCGATAAAAAAAATAAAAAATATAGTTATAAATAACTTGGAGAAAATGTAATCGGTTAAGAATCTGAATTTTATTTTGACCAAACTACATTTTAACTAACTTTATTCATATTTTGTTCACAATTATGGTCATTTTGATAGAAACCAACGTAATAATTCGAAGTCGTTTGGTCAAGCCGACACCATGTCGGTCGATTAACTGTTAAGATGTTTGTAAATTATTTAACCGATCGACTGACTAACCGACATCCATCGATTATTAACCTAATTGACCGACTCCCACCCCTAATCAATTACATAATTTTGATTAGAGCCACTAAACGAGGTTGTACATCTTTTTGCGCAATGAAGCATTTCAAAGAGATCGCTGAAGATTAATGTATTTGTAATAAGATTCCAAGAACTTCTTGATTAAGATATGGAAAATAAGGTTTTGCTATATTTTTCGAAAACACGTTTTCAAAACGTTATTCCATGTTGGTATCTATGAATCACTCCATTCATGGAGGTTGACACCCAACTTTTACATAAGGCTCGATATTTAACAATTTAATACGTATAATTAAGTAGAAAAGTGAATATGTTTTAAAGCTTTTCATTATTTTGTTAATTTATTTAATTTAATTTTTAATAATTATAATTAAGTAGATAGGATTTTGAAATTGCTTATTCTTATGTTACTTTAATTCTATGTTAAATAATTAACTAGAAAATGTGAAATGATGGATGGTTGATTGCATTGGTAGAAAATAAAGTAGTGGGGACCATTTTTACAACCAAGGTTGCAAAGGTCTTATATTTAGAGCCTTTTCATAGAATATAAGTTTTTTTGGTTGGGTTTAAGATCATGATTGGAGTTGAACTTGGTCTTAAAATACTTAAATTATGGATTTTAAGACCATGATTGGAGTTGGTCTAATAGGTCATATGCCGGAGCGCGATGGGTGACAAAGGCTGGGTTTTGTCCCCCATACAAAGTTAATTCCCAGCCATTAGATCTATGTGATTTTAATCTAACGGTCCCAGATACTTGTATTTAAAAGAGTTTTTGTTAATTCTCTTTCCTCAATTCCCTTAAGCACTGCACTAATTAATTGTTTTTCTGAATTTAATGGTAATTGATTATTTTAATATTTTATAATTATCTCACTTCCTTAAAATGAGGCTCTGTAATATTCACTTCCCCCTAATTCCCTCCCATAGTCATCTTCTTGCTGGAGTTAAAAAGCGGCCAGCCACCATTGTTAAGGGAAACATGATTTTAAGTTTTTTTTTTAAGTAATGGACGCACCCGGTTCGAGTTCCCGAGTCAACGATCCTTCCCCCATTCAGCGCCGGCGCAGCCCACCGCACCCTCCGCAGCCGTCGTCGTTCTTCTGGTTCGCTCCACCCGCGTCGCCGTAGCTGTTTCCCAGTGGTATTCGCGTTCTCCGCCAGTAACCCATTAACTCTTCCCTCGTCCGATTGTATCATTGCCGCAGCCAAATTCACCCGCAGACGAAGAAAATCAACTAAATTCAAGAAATTCTGATTATATAGCACAGCTCTTGCCATTGGTTAGGCACTTTTTTTTCATGGATTGTGATGTTTTACTGTTCTTTAGTTAGATTATGGATGGATTGGGATGCTATTGGAACATGAATCAAATACTTGTATATATTCAATACTTGTATGCTCGAATACTAGTATGCTTTTTACAGAGATTCATGTTCGATCCCTAGTACTGGTATGTTTGAGTATGTATATGGTTGCAATCATTGTGAATTGTGGTAGAATAGGTTCAGGTTCTGGGGCTTTGTCGGTTCTGTCAAGTTTCAGTCTTACTTGCTTCTTGTTTCTGATTGATGGAGGCTCGTTGAATTAGATGGTATGATTGGTACGTGGTTCGGTGTATACTGTGATTGATTTAGTATTTGTTATATTGTGTAATACCAGTGAGATGGATCAGTTTTTGAAATGGGGCAAATTTGATATGACTATGATGAATTCCATTCACACTTGAATCGGTAGCGTGATATGTGTTTGTATAAATCAAGCAATACTTGTATGTATTCAATACTTGTATGCTCGTAGCACTAGTATGTTTTTTTAACACAAATGCATGTCTGATCCCTAAAACTAGTTTGTTTGTGGTTGCAAACAACGTGAATTGGGGTAGAAAATGGATGTTAAAAATAACTAGTAATGGCGACTGTGTAGTTTGGTTATGCAAGCGAAAAATAATAAAGAAGAAGCCGAACGTGTAAATGAAATAGGGGAAGAGGATTGAGAAAATATTTTGTTACCGCATTTTAAGGGAGGAATAATTAAAATATTTTATTAAATTAATAATTTAAATAAATTGAAATCATTGACTTGCTATAACCGCCGGATATACTTTAATTTATTATTAATTTATATTCATTTATTTAATAGGGAAGATGAGATGAGATCAAGGTTGGGATTCAACTTTGTGTAGGAGACAAAGTTTCTCCTTTGTCACCGAAAAAAACCCGGTTATAGCCCCACACTGTAACAATAGCATCACGTGCATCACGAGTAAAATGCCCCAAATGACCTTTCAAAGTGACAGCTGGCCAACCTTTTTTTCCGTTTTTGGAAATGTGTTTAAAATTGTGCTCATAAATCAAAATAGCCTTATTCTATATTAATAAATAATCATTGACAGCGTGGGACCCACGACATGACACGAGCAATGACGTCAATGTCATTATGAGAAAGCAGACGGAAAAGCAAAAAAAAAAAAAAAGACATATTTCAATTTAATGAAACGCAAGCCGCCAATCGTTTCCTTTTTCTTAAATCAAAACCCCCCAATTCCCCAAATCCCAGGACCTATAAATCAGATTTGAGCTCTCAACAATGGCGGCCGACAGAGTTCGAATTCTCTCCACCGAAATAATCCACGCCAAAAACCCTCAATCTCCTCTTGAACGGATTCCTCTGACTCCGTGCGACCTCCGCCTCATCCTCGTCGGAACGATCCAAAAGGGTCTCCTATTCCGCAACCCCACCAATCCTTCCGTTTCCCGTCAAACCCTCATCGAAAACATTAAATCCTCCTTCACCAAGGCTCTCGCCCTCCACCACCCCTTCGCCGGCCGCTTCTCCGCCGACGAACACTCCGACGGCACTGCCACTGTCTATATAGACTGCAACGACACCGGATGCCCGTTCCTCCACGCCGTCGCCGACGGCGTCTCCGTCGACGAAGCCCTGCAGCAGCCTTTCCCCATCCCTCCCGCTCCCGTCCTCTGGTCGTTCTTCCCCTACAGCGACGTGAAGAATTACCACGGATTCACCCGGCCGTTGATGTCGATACAGATCACGGAGCTAGTCGACGGGATCTTCGTAGGCTGGTCAATTAACCACGCCGTCGCTGACGGAACCACTCACTGGAATTTTCACCGCATCTGGTCAAATATCTGTCGCGGAATTGGTGATTACTCGCCGCCGGTCTTCACCAGAGAGTCATCTCTTGAAGTGATGCACCGCCAGATTAGGGTTCCATGGGCGAAGATCATAGACTTCAACGAGGATAATCTCGTCACTCCGCCGTTGAAGGAGGGGGTTTTCCACTTCAGCAAGCAGAAAATCGCGGCCCTAAAAGCACAAGCGAACGCAGAAGTCGCCGGTCAAAGTCGGCAGATCTCGTCTCTCCAAACCCTAATCTCTCACCTCTGGAGGGGCGTGATGCGAAGCCGGGAAAATCCGGATCAGGAATCGGAGACCCGATTCGTGATCCAGGTCGGGTTCCGGTCGCGGTTCCAGCCCAAGTTCCCGGCCCACTATTTCGGAAATGCGATTGGCGGGGGCACCATCGCGGTGAAGGTGAAGCACCTGCGGGAGGAAGGAGGGTTGGGACACGTGGCGGCGGAGGCCAACAAGGCGGTGGTGGAGATGACGGACGAGAAGCTGAAGGAAGCGGTGGAAAATTGGATCAAAGATCCGGTGATTCGCGGGCTCGGAGGCTTCACCGAAGGCGGGATCATGCTTAGTGGGTCGCCAAGGTTCGACGCCTACGGGGTTGATTTCGGGTGGGGGAAGCCGGTGGCGGTGAGGAGCGGATGGGGGAACAAATACGACGGCAAGGTCACTGTGTATCCCGGAGCTGAACCAGAAAGCGTGGATTTTGAGATTTGCCTGTCGTCGGGTACTTTCGATCGTTTGAGAAGCGATTCGGAGTTCATGGCTGCCGTCACAGAGTAAAATTGAATCGGCCGTTGTTCTTTTTTGATGTTATTAGTTGGATTTTGGGTGACTGATTTGAGTTTTTTCTCACGAGTCACTAATCAGTTCTTTATAAAGCTACTCATGAGTCAGAAAAAGCTGGTTCGCCAGAATAGCTCAAGGAGCTCACAAGTAAAACCAACTTACAAGATAGCTCGCGAGTTTAGCTCAAGGAGCTCACGAGCATGTTGATCCTAGCTATAATTGGCTTAGGCTCGGCTTGTTCACTATCAAATAGAGTTTCAAGTAAACTTTTTAGTAATTTTTACGAGCCGAACCTCAAATGGCTCACAAGCAACTTAGCCAACCAAATTGTACTCTCGTTACTTGTAGTGAATAAGCCAATCGTAGCGGTGCAAAGTCTGAAGATTCACGAGTAACGAGAGTAGAATTTGGGATTAAAAAATCTCGTATTCTATTGCTTGTTATTCATAAAAGTAACGAACAATATTACAGGTACCAAAAACGGATATTCCACTTCATTCCATAAGATACAAACACTGACAATAATGGATTACAAAATGGGGGTAGGGGTCCTAAGCCTAGTAAATTTCTTCCTACAATTTCGTTTAGTAACTTCAGAAACCTCAAAATGGTAGAGAAAAAACTGCTTCAACTCTTCAGTTTCTGCAGCCTCAAATTTACTCGTCGCTGCTGTACTCATCCGAGTCTTCCGAATCATCTACATCTCTCGCATTGTCGTTCCTCGCCACTTTACCATCCTCTTCTTCTCCATCTGAACCATCAGACATTTCTTCATTACCAGAATCCTCTTCCACCATCTCTTCTTCGTCTTCAATCCTATTCCTGTTTTCGTCCCCAGAAGCACCTTGTTCCTCATCGTCGTCACTCGCCTCCATTGAGTTTTCTCTCCAACCATTGGAGGTACCGCCTGCATCGAACCCCCTCTGCTCCATTCTGCTTGTTCGTACTCCTCTTCAGGGCCGTTGTCATCTGACTCTTCTACTGGTGCAGCATCCTCATCCAACTCTTCTGCTGATGAGCTGCTTCCACTAGTGCTGCTGCTATCCTCGTTGTCATCAACTTCCATTCTCTGAGTCTCGTACATTTCTTCATCGAAACTCTGTGATGGTTCCACGTAACGTCCTTTTGGAGGAGCCATCCTCTCGGTCACACGGCCAAGCAGTTGGTCTCCAGCATTCACACTCTCCACTCTCCGCTTTCGGACTGTCCTTGGACCCCGACTGGGCTCTTGAATGTTCACCTCCCGTCCGTGTTGCTTTGATGCTACTATCCCTTGCCTTGGTTTGTTCAATGCCTTTGAATTTCGATTGCTTGCCTGGGGCCTGTGAGTGGGTGTTCGTCTTTGCTGCTTCACCGCGCGTCCTTGATCGTTGTTTCCTCGTCTACGTTTACCCATGTTCAACTTGCTTCGTGGGTTAACAGTGATCTCCCTGAACTTTTCGTGATATGGTTCCGTGAGTCCAACTTCTTTGTTCTTGATAAGAGAGTATCCTGGATACTGCTTCGGCAAAACAATGTAGACAGGTTAGGAAATTTATTCATCTACTCCTTTTTGTTTATAGTCTCAAAAATATTTCATACAAAAATGAAACCACAGAGAATCACTTACTGTTACAACTTTAGCTGGCTTATCATCAGAAGGCACATCCTTGTCTTGCTTTACATAAATGATGGAAGCGTCCAGCTCGAGAAGCCTCAGAGCCACTGCTGCCATGGTTTTGGGTATCCATGGAAGTATAGGAACCGAGGCCAAATCAGATTTTGCATAGAGTGTTATAGTTGTCCCAAGTAATTCCTTCGTAGACTCATAACTAGGTGACAAGAAGTCTGTTTTTATGGCACTCTCAAACGCAGTCAGCATCTGCAAAACATACCCCACTCGATTAGCAACCTCATTCAATAACTTGTCATATAATGATGCATGATTTTACGTGGCATGAGTTGCTTTGCAAACCTGCAGAAGTTCTTTAATCGATGACAATGATGCCAATTTCCTGCTCCATGACTTTCTATGGTTCTCGGTCCAAAATGACTCAAGAGCTTCCGCTGGAACAGATGCCTGCCGGTAAGTACACGCAAAGAATTCAGATCACTTCAATTTTGAATCTAGAACAGAAAATACTCAGCAAAATGTGAAAATCAATTTACCTCAACTGAAGCTAAAAGAGCCTTGAGCAGTTTGATCCCCAGTGGTAGGGATGGGTTAGACCCACGGGCATCCATGGTATCCGGCTTACTTTGTTTTTCACATATAACTTCATGTTCTGCAAAATCGAAATTCCTATCACTGCCGTCAAAAGTCTGGTGGCAGGAATGACAATGGTGGTCATCGAATAGGTAAGAATCCAGACAGAAGTCACACGCATCCAACAGTTGCCTGGATCTTTTCTTTCCGAACTTCAATGCACATGATGCCGTTGGACTGAGGCTTTCTTTCCAAATCCACATCTGCAAATCCTGATACCTCCTTAACGCCCCCCTTTTCTCCCGCTCATTTCTCCCAAGCTCAATTTGGAACAAAGAAAATAAATCCTGTGAATCAGAGTTTGTTCCGCAAACCAAACTGCTAGGACTTTCCATGCCAGCTGAACAACTAGGGCTGGAGTCTCTTTGAGGAACTTCATCTTCCATTAATTTGATAGATATCGAGCTCTTCCTAACCATATCTTTGAAGGACGTCTCAATCTTCTTCAACATCAAGCGCAAATGGGATTCCCTAATCCCACGACTATCCAAGGACAACAAAAGGGCATCAAAGTCCTACAAGAAAATCGAATTAGAGTCATTAAATGAACCAGGAAATTTTCATCATCATTTTCCACTTTATTCATAACATAAATTATGAACACATGTTATGAAATACCCTGTTAAGACATGTCAAACTAGAGCATTACCTTTTCAGAATCAATAACCCTCCATTTTGCATTTTGTAATTCAACAAAGATCCTACCAGAGCAAGGATCACTCCGAGAAGCAGAAGCAACACACAGCCAATAACGGTTACGTCTACGATCTTGACCAAGTGGCAGTGACCTATAAATACAAGTCTCTTCTGCAACATGTGCAGTATAAGCTTTCAGTTGCGATCTGAACCTTTTAGAACTATAACCAAGTTGTTGGGTTGAGAAGTGATCAAAGCTCAAAGAGGAATCTTGAACAGTTCTGTCATCGTGAACATTGCCATTCTGTGCATTCTCCGACGCAAGCAGTGACTTCTGTTCATTCATAATGTTTTGAGAAGCCTCCTTAAACTCATCAGCTTGATGCAACGGGCTTGGGTTACCAGATGGCACCTCCAACATCTGCATAACATCTTCTCTGAAACGACTTTTATCAGATTGAGCCTCAGCCCACATCTGCTTTTTAAGAGCAGTTGCAGCTTCCAACCGGTCCTGCATAACATCCACATAGATATCAGATAGGGAGATGAAGACTAAGGAAAAGGGAAAACTGATACAACAAGCCAAACGAATTGCAGCAATAGATGATCTGTTGTATTCACCTCAAGAACAGCACGTATGATATTACCCTCATTTGCAATGCCAACCAGAACGAAAAGGGCATCAAGACGCTCCTCAACACTGAGATGAGAATATTCTCCCTCTGCAAGTCCTTGAACCCAAGATTTACCAGACTTGCTTTCATCAATTTCAGGATTCTCTTCCTTGGCATTACCAACCAAGACATTTCTGTCAACAAATTGGTCAGTGGGACCAGGAGAACTTGCACCATTCTGTGGGGATCCAGAGAGATCATTTTCACATTCATTCTTTACAATTAATGAAGACCAAATATGTCTATCATCATTGTCAATTTCCATCGGAGCATTTTCCTTTTTATCATCATTCTCATTCCCAAATAGAGTGTGGACTCCATTAGCTTGGCCAACAATTTTATCAGTGTTCAATGGTGTACTCAGATCATCAACTTCAGGATCCTCGTCAGCTTCAGCCTCAGAATCATCATCTCGTTCAACCTCATCAGCAACCTCGTCAACATCTTCTCCCTCTAAGAACCCATTTTCAAATACATGAATTTTCTTTCTTGCTTCTGCAAGTATCGCCTCTCCATCTGCAGGATCCTTTCTGTAAGGATCCCGTACACAATATGTGGAAGGAGCAACTCTTTCAAAGAGCTTCTGATCCCTAGTTAAAGCAACCGATATAGATGCCTCTGGGGTCCTGCTAGTTGAAAGGTCCCGAAGACCGGATTTCTGCAACACGGGAAAATTTCAGAACAAGTGAACTGAATGAAAAAACAAACCATAACAGAGAAACTAACCTGAATCTTATCAGCAAGTTCTATCAACGTCAATCCCTCACTTCCTTCGAGTGAGAGAACATGAAAAGCAGCAAATTTGACTGTTCCTGGTGTAAGTCTGTGCCTAGACTTCCTTG
Organism: Linum lewisii; assembly: GCA_034768395.1. NCBI lineage: Eukaryota > Viridiplantae > Streptophyta > Magnoliopsida > Malpighiales > Linaceae > Linum > Linum lewisii. The sequence continues at coordinate 4,245,491 of CM068298.1, read as the reverse complement.
GATTTAATAAACCTTTTTCTCGCATCAGGGCAAAAGCATTTTCAGCTGCCAATCCATTGCGTAAAGTCGAAACTGTCTCTTGATAACGTTTGGCCTGCAAAAGAAGATATAGTTCAATCAATCTTTGAACAAAAAATTACACAGTAGGTATCATATCTATTCGTAACAACAATAAGACCAATTTTTCCTGGTAGCATCTAATCAGGGTGGTAAGGAAGTTCAAGAGCAATCAACATCAATCAGATGAAACAAACGATTGACAAAGCTGAAACAATTGAAGTTAATAGCTCTGAACATTTCCAAGACTGGCTTTCCCAAGTTTTATATGGTACCGAGATGGTAAAGTGCATAAGCATAACCACATTAAAGACCAAACCTCATCATTTGAGTGTCTCCATGCTGCGTTCTTGTCCCGCAATTGTGGCCCAAATCCGGCAGACAGTGCCAACTCCCGAAATATCTCAGGCCAAGATAATGGATTCAAGAGTAGCTGCCACTTGCGTATGTCAAAGCCCCACAAGTATGCCTGCAGAAGCACAAAAACACATTCTGGATCAAGACATGAATACCCCGGCACCGATATGAAACTGAATAAATATATCTGAGATTACCCCTTCAACAATCCGTGGATGTCCACCTTCAGGATTAGCTACAGAATATTGATTTGTCCCTAATCCTGTTGGTGTCCTAGCACCATCTTCAATGTCTTTAACGATTAATTTCAGAAGACCAATGTGTATCTCACCCAGCAACCTTGAATCCTATGAACATAATGGTCACAATATAAGAAAAATTATGGAAAATATTCAGTGTTAAGAATGAGGAAGAAAGCTAACAAAAGCTTGAAGTTTCCAAGGTAACTCACATAGTCATGAAGCGCTTGGATAAACTCATCAAGGGTAAATGGCCATAATCCAAGAACATCAGCGAAAGTCATGCAGAACCTCCAGATCTGAGAAATACAGTTTGGAGTCGGATCTCAGAACAAGAGGGCTAGATAAGAGATTCTTTTAAATAATGGTCTATATTGGTCTAATGATAAGGTACATATTTTTCCTATCATGGAGGAGCTTCAGTCCTTCATAAGTATTAGATAAACCGAGCAGACAGCAAATAAAGCAAAAATTAACACTTTACAATGATTAAGTTTGCAAAAATGCTTGCATCTAACAGTAAGAGGGTGCTAAGCAAATAAATACTATAGCCAAGATTAATGTAATGTACCATCAGAAGGTTTCCGACATTATCTTCCAAATCCACCCAAGGCTGAAAGCTAAATGGCTTCTTCAACTGTATCGACACTGGTGGGAAAGTGCATAAAGAATCTAAAAACAAAAAATGCGTTATAAACAGCTTGGACAATTTAATACTGACAAATATACAAAAACATCAAAAGTAGGTATACTATTTTAATAAGGACTAGCCAAGAAGTCAAAAACAATCCCCATCCATATCCTTCATTTTTCTTTTTCCAGTTTTATGTAGCAAACAACAGGACTAATTTCACCTAGATTAAACAGATGTTGGCATAAAATGACATACCCAACAGCTCATCTAAAAGTGGGAGCAAGTGAAACTATTCCATATTTGATATCCTTCATGGAACAAAATAATAGTAGGTGATCGAAAAGAAACCAGTACAGGAATTTGACCGCTACAACTGATATTCTCTACTAACATGCACCTTAGACATCTAACAAGGATGAGGACATATTAATGTACAAAATCCCATCTCAGTACACGCGACATTCCTATACATTTCTGCGGTTTAAAAATCAAAGACATACGACCTTCAAAAATCCAATCAACATTTATTCTGTCATACCTCTGAACGCATCAAGAGTTTGTAATGTATTGTAGTCTAGTTGAACTACTGAGGACAGCCCTTTACTTGCAGCAGCCAATTCCATGAGCTCCAACTGTTCATCCTCAATAAGATCCAAAGACTCTTTGGCAATTCTCCGTGCAGTTGCTTTCTCAACAGCAGCTTTGCGTCTAACTTCCTCTCTTTCTTTCCTTTGCTCGTCCCTTTGTCTCTGCTTTTCAGCCTTGACAAAACATACAATTGGTTATTTCCTTAACAAGTAAACTGATAACAAGAAAAGAGACAACCAGAGTGATATTATAAACAAGAAAAATCAAATCACCATTCAGAAACCTACACACCTTTATATACTCTTTCTGCAACATCTTTTCCCTCCTTTCTAGTTCACGTTTTTGTTCACGCAATGACTTCTCCTCCTCACGTTGTCTTTCACGCATCAATCTCTCTTCTTCCTTCTTTCTTTCACGATCTTGCCTTTCCATTTCTTTCTTTATTCGTTCTTCATTCTGTTTTGCATGGAAAATTGCAATCTGATTGGTAAATATGAATAGCTTCACCTTGCCAGGATCTCAAGGGTAATAGTTTACAGAAGGCCAAAATGATTTACCTTGCGTCTCAGTAATTCTTGTTTCTCAATCTCTTTTCGCATTCGACTTTCCTGAGCCTCAGCTTCCCGAAGTCTTGCTTCATCACTCTGGCAGATGAAATCAAAGATGTAAGTACAAATGTACAATAGTGAAGTACACTTCAGGTAAGGTCATTTGACTAAAAACCTTTATTTTTTGTTTCTTCTCAGTCATAAAGTCCGTTTCACTATGGTAGACATTGGCATCATGGAATACACTTGTACTTTCTGGTGCCAACATAGGGTGACTGGTAGATTCAGAACTTATTCTATGATTTTGAAAGGGTTCTGCTCGCGGAAGATAGTCATCATCCATGTGAGGTGATGGAAGAAGATGACTTTTCCTTTCATGTGCAGATAAAAGACGTACACGGGACGCAGGAGTTTGGACACCATGAACTCTGGGCAAACGTTCATCGCCGCGTACAAGTGGTGAAGTTCTCTCCCCTTACAGTATCAGATGGCATACCATGGAATGAATGTTGGGAAATTTGTCCATACGTGTCAGGTCTTATGCTGGATTGATCCTGGAGAAACTGATACTCATGAGGAGCTCTTGCAGAGGCCTGATATGGGATTGACCAATTCGGTAAGGACATGCAACATAAAAATGTCTATATTGACTGGAGAAAGACTGACCCACTTCCCAAAATTTGTTCGGTAGTTCTCTCAGTCGCATATTTCTAGACTCTAGAGAGTGAGTATAGCAAGACCAGAATGGCAATAATACTAGAAAATTGAATAGATACCATCATAACCACAAGTTCCAATAATCATAAAAGCACAGCATTCATCTTGTTACATCAAAGTCCTATAACAATGACGAATGAAAGAAGAGGGGGAGAGAGAAACAGGATACATCAACAAACAAGTCAAACAAAATGCATGAAAAGCACATATCACAGGAGAGACTGAGGACAAAACCTTTTTTAGTTTCCCCTCACGTCGTTGAACTATCTTTTCATCATAAGAATAGTGCTTCTGCGGTTCCACCACAGCAGCTGCACGGAACACAAAATGTGTTTTTCGCTCAATTAGACTTAACATGTATTGTGAGTGAGCTCAATGTTTATCAGCAATTGCTGATTTTATTATAGTAAAATGAACCGCATTGAGTCGATTACGTAGGCATACCTATTGGGGCCCCAAAAGCATCAGGTGGCAATGCATCAAACTCAATTCCTAAAATCGGACCATCCTCCCTCAAAGGCTCCCCCAGTTGTGCCTCCACGCATGCAATCGCTCTAACCAACATGGCTGACTGTCGTGATGGGTCTTTATATCCCTCGACATTGGCACATCATCCACAGGCATTCTTCTTGGATCTGTATAAGGGCTGGAACCAGAACCTGAGCCAGATTCATAGTCACTTCCAGGATCAGGAACTGCAGGCTTGAAATCCTCGATAGGTGATTCCGGCAAGGGAAGTGCTTTCCGGGGCTTCTTTACCGGAGTCTCTTTCTTCTCCTCTTTCTTCTCCTCCTTCTTCTCCTCCCTTCTGTCTTTCAACCTCCTATGGCAAAACCACATCTGCAATTGCCTGTCCGTGAGGCCCAATTTCTGAGCCAACTCTATCCTCGTCGCCTCTGGTGGGTATGTCTCCACTGATACAAACAAACGAAAACACAAAGCAAACACCAACTTCAATGAAACGATACATAACACTTGCACACACAACTGAAAGACGCAGCTGGACAGAAATCAAGCTGCTATCGATCCAAAACGGAACCTAAAACATTCCTTCTACAGTTCAATAATGTTCTCCAACTTCAGAAATTCTTCCACAAACAATCAACGCAGCCAAACAGCGGATCAAGATCGGAATCATGTAAAAAAGAACATGCAAAGGAAGGTAGCGAAATACGTACCGGAATAAGCTTTCTCGAGGGTTTCGAGTTGGAAAGGAGTCTTCATCTGACGCTTGGGCTTGCCGTCTCCGCCGCCGCTGCCGCCACCGCCGGAGCCAGATGCGACGCCTTTGTTCGGCATCCGGTGGTGGTAATCTTCTCCGTCAGAATTGGAATCCATCTCGTGAACGCGATTCAAATCCAGCGAAATCGGCTAAATTAGGGTTTCTGATTCAAGAACAAGCGAAAAAAGGCGAAATCTGGATTGGATTCGTTTCCTCTGGGCCTAAGAAACTCTGAGAGAGAAATCTAGGGAGGCGGAGGAAGAATGGATTAACAGCAACCCTAACATGGAAAAAATTGAACAATAAACCGAGCGAAAGAAGAATTGGGGATTTGAAAGATCCGGAGAAAAAGAAAGAACGATTAGCAAAAAAAGAAGAAAAGATTAAATTAAAAAAATACAAATGATTATAAGAACAAGTAACTATCACACAGAAGAAGAATAACTGAATAGGATTTAAATTGAAAGCCCCTTCGTATACAAGAAAGAAAAATAGAGGATTAAAGTGAATAACTGTCACAGACATAATCGTGACAAATATCAAATAACTAAAAAAATTTAACGCAATTCGAAATTGTTTTTTTCCTAGTTCGTCAATGTTCCATAAACTTTGAAGACTGTTCTTTCATCTCTACTCCTTTTTCTGCGCGGTTGCTTTGATCCCGACCAAGCTGGTTTTATTTTTGTTTACAAATGATTCATGCTTTTTTTTTTTTATTAAATTGTGTATGGTAAATTTTGAATTTTTTAGTTTATGTTCTTGTTTTAGTTTAGTGACTGTGAATTGGTCTGGATTCTTGGCTTCAAAAGAGGAGCTGATTGTTCTTTGGAACCCTACGGGATCTTGATGCGAGACAAACAAGTTGAGTTTTGTGGTTTCTGTCAAATTGGCGCGGAGGACTGGACTTCCCGCCTTTTCTTAACGGGCTGGGCTTAATTCGTTAAATTAAATATTGGGCTGGGGTTTTGTGGGCTGAACTAATTTAATGAACCCAACTATATTTTTTCCGAGTTTTTGTTAGGCTTAATATCATACAAATACAAATTTGTAGCCAAACATTTCCGAGAAATGTCAAACATAGCCAAAATTATTCGTAATCCCAAAAATGACAATATTTTGTTTTCCGTTAATTTTTCCGTCCAAGTTAACGGAAATTTAACCCCCAAAAGTGATGTGTCAGCTGATGTGTAACTTTTTGCCGAATAATTATTTTTAATTAAAATAAATTAATTTCCCTAATTTTCCTAACCCTAATTTCCCTCTAACCTCCTCCGCCGACACCTACCTCCACTGACGCCTACCTCCGCCGACGCCTACCTCCAATCTCGTCCAACGCCTACCTCCAGCCGTCCTCGAGATTGAAAGAGAGAGAGAGAGAGGGGGCGGAGGCCTTTGGGTTTAGCTCCAGCAACGAAGGCGAGATTGACGTCGAACGAAGGAAAGGGGAGAGTCGGCGGCAACGAATCCAATCCGAAGCTCTAGCCATCCCATCTCCAGCCAAGCCCTCTCTCTCACCTCTGCTCGAAATCTAGATCTAGATATCTAGATCTAGATCCAGGAGAGTTTCGAACAGTCGGCGGTGGGTGGAGCGACATCGACGGTGGGAATCAGGAGTTGAAGTCGGGAGGAGGCCGGAGGAGGTCGGAGCAAGGTCGGCAAGCGACGGAATCAGGAGTTGAAGTTGGGAGGAGGTCAGTTGGCAAGAGGCAGAATCGGGATTTGAATTTGGGAAGAGGTTGGAGCAGGTTGGCAAGCGGCGGCGGAATTTGGGTGTTGGGATTTGAAGGAAGTGGAAGGGGAAGAAGAGAAGAGGCGGCGGTGTCATTATTTTTACATTTTAAAATATTGTTTTTATTTATTTTTTTCTCAATTAATTAATTTATTTTAAAATTTAAATAATGACATGGCATCTGACGTGACATCTAGTTAACCGGTAAAGTGAATGCCACGTCAGCTCCGTTTGTACAATCACTAAGGGTGTTAAAATTTCAACGGAAGTCGGCTAAGTTTGTCCTAAAAAATAAAAGTTTGGTCTAAAAAGTGTGACGCAGATAGTTTTGGCTATGTTTAACATTTCCCGAAAAGGTTTGGCTACAAATTTGTTTTTGGCCTATATTTTATAAAGAAGGTATCGGTAATTTAACGATAGTTGTGAATGTTATGGTTTATCATCGGAATGTTCTAATAGTGATATAATACTTGACATACCTTTAAGTATTTTATGAATAATCCAAATTTTCGATCTATCCAATGACTACTTTGTTGTTTGTTTCTCAAACCCCCCCCCCCCTCCCACAGCGAGCTCTATGGCGATGGAGTAGCCCTCAACGAGTTCGTTAGCTTTTGTGTCTAATGGTGCACAAACACCTCCTCACTAGTTTGGAGAAACATAAATGCCATATTGTAGAGTTAGGTACGTGTTCTCGTTGTTTTAGCTCATATGAGATAGTTCTACATGTTGTGGGATTGTCCATTAGCGTTTACCGTATGTAAGTAGCTTGCCTTAACTTTTGAAGATCAAACATCTTTGAGACAACACTTGTACCATGGATACATGTTATTTCAGGTCTACAAACATCATACTCCTATATCAACATATTCCCTAACTATTTTTCCACTGGATATGTAGATAAATGTCCATTGTAGAGGACACTAACTTGTATTAGACGACATGTCTAGGTCATATGGTTCAACTAAGTATCCATATAAGGCTTGACTCGATACATAATTTTGCGCACTTTGACGGCCTATATTATGATCACGAGTGTGTGTTTGATAACCCGAATGAAGTTAATAAATATTGTGACATACCTTTTTAGAGCTTGGAAGAAAGAATTAAACGATCATACCTCCACACTTTGATAGATGCGTTAACCATAAGGTCCATAACAAAACAACTCCGTCAATTCCTATTCTAATTCGGATTGCCAGGAAAATTAAACACAGAAAGAAGACGGCCAACCGTCAGCAACACACCAACCAACCCAAAAAAGTCGTCAAATTCCACAACTAAATTTCACCAATATTTCAAACTTCTCCTAATTTACGCAATCTACCCCTCCATTTTCCCCCAAAACATCCATGGCCGCAGAACTAGCCACAGATCACCATTAACAGATATCAAACTCAGAAAAAATTGAAATGAACACAGTTGAGCAAATCTCTTACGACTTCGTCCTCGCTCTCCTCTCCATAATCCTAATCCTCCTCTCCATATCCCTCTTCATCGCCTGCCGAACCCAATTCCATTCCCAACCCGAATCAGAAACCCAACTCCAAAACCCTAACCAAACTTCTTACCCTTCTTCTTCCTCTTCTTTCGCCAGAGTATACAATTTGACCGAAATCGACACAGCAACCGACGGATTCAACCAATTGCGAATCATCGGAAGGGGAAACTCCGGAACCATATACGCCGCCGTTTTGCCATCCGAAGACCTAGTGGTGGCGGTGAAAAGAATACACCCACCACTTGTTCTACGAAATGCCTCACTCGGATTTTCAACAACGATCAAGTCCCTGATTGCCTCCTCTGCACACAACCATCACCCAAACATCGTGAATCTGCTCGGGTACTGCCAGGCTCCTGGGGAGAGGATCGTTGTTATGGAATTCGTGGGGATGGTGAATTTGGATTACCTGTTGCATGAATCGGAAGAAGGGGATTCGTTGCTTGATTGGAATCGACGGTTGAAGATCGCGGCTGGGGTTGCGAGGGGGATCGAGTACTTGCACGAGAAGATGGGTCCTGGTACTGTTCATGGTTGCGTCAAGGCGTCGAAGATCGTGCTCGACGCAGAATTGAATCCCAAGGTAAATTGAATCATCTGGACTTTTGCTCAGCAGTTCATCATATACAAATTTTGATCGAGATTCAGCCGTGTAGGAAAAAACAGTTATTGCAGTTAAAATGTTGATTTATTACAGGGAAAATAGCATTTTGCCCCTCTACTTTCCCAACTTAAAAGATAGCCTCCTATACTATAAGTTGCTATTTTTACCCCTCTTACTTTGACCTTTTTTCCATTTTGGTCATTCCCTTCCAATTTTCGTCTTCGTGTCAATTGATGCACATTTAGTATACCACGTTAGCTCCAATAATCATGTATTAGCTTACTAAATGTGTTTTAATTGGTAATATAAGTATATATATTAGATAAGACGAAATTGACTAATAAATTAATGTGTGGTTTTAAATTCTTCGTATTTTATCGTACTCTTCGTGACACCTCCCCAATTTACCTCCCTAACCAACTCTTCATCTCCTAGCTTCGATATTTCTCTTTATTGGTGCGTGAATGTGTCCAAATTTTATGTTGAGAAGAAGTTGAAATGGGAGGACCAAAATGGTAAGTAGTTGAAATAGGATAGGATAAAAAAAGCGAGTTATAGAGTTATAGTCTATTATGATCATTCTATTAGATTAACCGTTTTCGATTATATAATTAGTAGAATGAAGTGTGAAAGATACATATAAGTGGCAGCATTCAAAATTTGTGATTTTAACATTTTTAGTCTTGTGTGGCTATTCAAGTTCACTAATCCGATTCTATAACTATCATGAGTTCCGAACTGAAAATAGCATGTAAAATCGCGAAATTGATGCGATCGTTGATTAAAACCATGCAGATTTGCGATTACGGGTTGTGGTTCCTAAAGAGGAACAACGAAGCTGGTGGTGGATACATAGACGAAGAGTACTGGAGGTCAGGAGCGTCGAAGGAGAGCGATGTTTACGGGTTTGGAGTGGTGTTGTTAGAGCTTTTAACGGGTAGGAGATCGACGGAGTTGGCCAAATGGGCGGTTCCGTTGATGAAGGAGATGATGTTTAGTGAGATATTGGATCCTAGACTTGTTGTCAAGACTAATGACGTGAATGTGATCGTTAGATTGTGTAAAGTTGCTTCGGCTTGTGTTGCTAACTGTAGGATGAGTCGTCCGACGATTAGTCAGGTAGCTGCTATTCTCAACTGTCTCGAGAGAGATTCTTCTAGTTAGGGTCTTGTAGTTTGGTTAGATTACTGTTTGAGCATTCAAATTTATTTGTTGTTTATACGTTATTAGTTACTTAATTAACATGTATATAGTTACATTCAAATTTTGGGGTTTAGGTAGCTTCCCACTCCATTACTCAATATTCCACTTTACTTTATATTTAAGGCTAATTTGACATTATATTGCATTAGGAAAAATAGCACTTTAGCGCCCTCTACTTTGCTAACTTTAACATATAGCCTCATATTCTATGAAATGTTCTTTTTATCTCCTCCTACTTCGACAACTTTGTCGTTTGGGTCTTTCCATTCCAACTTTCGTCTCCATAACATTAATTGATGTGAACTCCAATAGCTATGTGTTAGTTGACTAAACATTTTTAATCGGGAATACAAATATATTATTAGATAAGATGAAATTGATGAATAAAATGTGTGGTTGTAAAATCAATCCTTCATATTTTACCATACTCTTTGTGAAACCTCCCCAAATTTACCTCCCTAGCCAACTCTTCGTACCCTACCTCTAATATCTCTCTCCGTCGTTGTGCGAATGTGTTCAAATTTAATATTACGATGACGAAAGTTAGAACGAAAGAACCTAAACAACAAAGTTGTCGGAGTAAAAGGTTAAAAATAGCATTTTATAAATGGATATCTGGCAAAGTAGAGGGGTCAAATGCTATTTTCCCTATTGCTTAATCTATGTTTGTGGATTAAACTTAAAAATTGGGCTAGAGTAATTAGAGCGTATAATAGAGGACACCGACACTGTTGACTTATGGGACATCGCAATCAGTATTCCGTGTGGCTTTCGGAGTTTAATCTCATTAATCTCTTACTAGTTTTGAGTCCGACCGTTGGTCAGGGAATTTTATGTAACAATGGTAGTCATATAATATTTTTATTTCTTGGAAGCTATTAAATTTAGGTGTGAGGAATGGTACAAATACTTATTTAAATTTAATCAGAAAGAATTATATACCTATTTAAATAAAAATTCAGAACTGTGTCGTGAACCCAAAAATCAGTGTAGGATGAGAATCATATCCCCATATTCAAAATCATATCCCTGTCTTAAACCACATAGCTTCTTGTCGCCGTGCCTTGAAAATCTCCCACATTTTTCCAGTCACATTCTTTTTCCTTTGTCAGACATCATTGATAGCTTTAGGCAATCAATACACATGTCATCAAAATCATAGGTTGGAACATCAAGCACGACTAAATTGATACTATGCATGTTTCCCCAAGTATTACGGGTTCCTCAAGGCCTTCAACCCAATTAAGTGTCTTGACCCTTATTAACTCTTATTTTCTACAATTTTTATATAGTTTTCTTAAATATATTCATCATCTTTACTTAAATCTTACTCGAGGTGATTAAAATTTATTGCCAATCAACCCTTATAAGCTTGCAATAGGATGAATTCATAATTTAAATTACATGCGGCATGACTAACATGTCCCCTATTAAACTCAACTCAACTCGAGACTAATTAGCTTGTGTAATTTCTCAATATACAACCATAACCATAAATCAAAATATTGATAATTCAATTGGCAAAAGTAAACAATATATTTAAGTACATGATAATCACCATCCAATCTATTGATAATTCAATTGACTCGTTAATCTTATTAACACGTTATCTAGTGGATCCTACTTCTCATAAATCAAAATACCCCAGTTCTATAAATATACTTCTTTCATAAATTTAAAAATAATTCTTACTAATATGCAACATGATCGAACTTGATTCATGACCAAATCCCTAAACCCATAATATAAACAAATGAAATTTTTGTATGATGATTTATCGATTGAATAATTAGAGATCCCATAGATTTATTTAAATAATTTAAATTGGGAAAGTATGCACCACTGATACCTCCAAAAGTTTATATGATTGTTTATTATCAAGTATTTAATACTTATTTATTCATATTATCGTCATTTAACCGAGTTGATTTACATTTTAATGAATAATTATTTATATCTAATTTTTCATCATTTACAAAATATTATGTTTATTATTTTTCATGTCTATAATTTATAAATATATGTATATAGCTATAATAAAATGAATGATTATTGTTGAAGTGATTAAGAAAGTGTTTTAATAAAATTTATGTATTTAGAAAAAAAATGTAATATTTTTTTATAAAATATTATAATTTAAAATTATTGTTTCATATATTAGTTATGTTAAAGATAATATAGTTAAACATCAAATTACTTAAAATTTCATTAATATGGTGTTTAATTACATTCAACATTTAATGAAAAGAAAGAGAAATAATTGAATTTTGATTTAAAAATTGAGTGATGATGTGGAAATTTGTGAGAAGGGTTCTATCCTATGTGTCAAAACCAATTATACCATACTACCATTAAGATTATTGAGATTAAGATTTTATCTTTTCTCATTTCTATTGCAAGACTCTCTCTTCCTCTTATTATTAAATTAAATCTATATTAGTAAAATATAATTTATAAGAAAGTCATTTTCTTCATTCAACGAGTGAATACACCGACGTTAGAAATATATTTAACGCGGAACGGCATCGCGCGACCACACAATCTAGTTATAATTTATAAATCCTACGTATCGTATTTCGGAACTTGGACTTTACACTATGAGAAAATCATGTAAGGAGAGTGTCAGGATTCAAGTAAATCTTGTGCTTGATACATATAATAAAAATGAAAATGTTTTCGTACAAGAAATTATACTTATTTTAGCTATTTAGGTTCAGGGAACCCTGAGCCCAGGTCAGGACTTTTCAGACTTCGCCACCGAGAAAAATAAGTGCAAAAGACTAATAGAGTTGCAAAGCTTACGCACGATGACTGTTTGTTATTGGGTTGGCTTAGTAATGTTTAGTGTATTTTGCTTGATCCGTCCAAATAGGTTTGACAACGGATACTCACGAGTTCAGATACCACATATCTACTCCCCCGTTTATTAGACGGGTAATACTTATACCCCTCTCGCAAGACTAAACGGGTACAAAATCCAAATCATCCCTGCCTCAAAATGGGTATGGGGTGACCCCAAACTTGTCTACATCTGGATTGCAGCCAGAGATATTTTCGAGATGTAACTACAATTTTCAGAGCATTAGGGTTTTTCGAGAGGGAACAATAGACTGTTCGGACAATAGAACCTCTCAAACCCATAGTCGAAACCGATATAATAAAACCACCAACTCTACCGACGTATACACGTAAATATCTCATAAACAACAGTAATACCAAACTCATTAACAATACCAAATTCTTTGATGTTTCTTATACAAAACAAATTGGTCAAGTTAAAAAGATGATAATTCATATCCAAACTAAACCAAAGCCAGCAGATGGAACACTAACTCCTGCTGTAATCACAAATCAGTCAATTCTTCCGTGTTAACAATTTATCACCTTACTATCACTAACCACACAATTCTCTTCTAATACCACCAACTAAAACACTACAAAAGCTTACACTGAGAGAGCCTTCATATACAGAAAAGGACTCGAGGCTTAATCTTACACACATAAATTCACAACTTCTGCAGAATGCATCTCTCATACAAAGCAAGGATGTCTTTCTTGTTTGGATTCTTCAACTGAAGGAGCTGCCCGCCATAGTTGTGCTTTGTCAGTTCCTGCTTCAGTTTCTGCACAGTGAACTTGGTATAGTCTTCTTGGTCCGTCTGCTGGCTTTGAGTATCGTCTTCATCCCCTCTGAACACAGAACCACCGTCTTCTGCTGCTGATGGTGTATGCTTCATGGAGCTCGTCGTGCTCCTAGCCCTCTTGTTTGCTCGTCTCTCGGTTCCGCCCATGTCCTGCACTGACCCCACTCCCCCCATTTCGATGTCCTCGTTTCTGTGACGCTTACCGTGGGAGGCGGCTTTCAGCTTACCGTCCAATGCAGACTCGTTCAAGCGAACTGAAGTGAACTCCTGTTGGAGAGTGTCGAGTTTGGCACGTGCCTCTTCGAGCTGAAGGGAGAGTTCTTCTGCTCTCTTGTTCGCAACACTATGAGCTCTCCGTTCGTCTTCCAGGAGACCTTGAAGGGCTTTAACATTACTTGCTCTTTCCTCGTTGTTTGACTTCAAAAGGTTTTCAATTTCCTTCTCCCTTTCGTCGACTCTGCCTTCGAGCTGTGCGACCCTCGACAAGGCATCCATTTCCGAAGTGCGAATCCTATCGAGTTCGTTTGCCAAATCTCCTCTCTCCCTCTCTAGATTCTCAATTTGCCTATGAGCCCTCTCAATTTGTGCCAACCTCTCCATTGCCAGTTTCTGAAACTCACTCTTTTCCTTTTGTGCGCTTACTGCATCAGTACGTGCTTTATCAGCCATTTCAACTGCCCTTTTGGACTCCTTCTCGGCAAGAGTGCACCTTTCCTGGACTTCTGCAAACCTCTCGAACTCGGACTGGTACCTTTGCTCAATATGAATCTTTTCTTGTTCCAACATCCTAGCTTCTTGCTCATAAGATTGGGCATTGGACACTGCAGCCTCTAGTCTCTCAACCAATGTCCTGATTTCAAGCTTAAGGGTCGATACTTCAGCATCATAACTCTCTATCCTTGACTCTGCAGCCTGCCAAGAAGCCCACGCAAGAGTTGAACAAATGGTTGAAATCAATTCAAGGTTTGGAACTAAATACACACATTCTACCCCCCACCCCACCCTCATTCAGATGTATTACTATATACAATGCAAATAACTATCTAGGGATCAGAAAGCAAACCTTTAATTCCAAGTTCAATGTTGTTATACGCTGCTCAGCAAATTCTATCCTTGAACTCTTTTCCTTTATTTCCTCTTCCTGCAAGCATAATAACAATTTTTTTATTACATGTGATATGAAGAAATGATGAGATGTATTTCTGTACTTGGCATGGTATGATTACCTTGTCAGTCAGAACGACTGAAAATTCTTCCCTTAAAGCATCTTCTCTCAGCTGCGTTTCTTTACTGGAACGTTCTTGAGCCACAGCAGCTTTCTCAAGAGCAGCTTTTGTTTCTCTCACTGTAACGTCATATTTCCTTTTCCACTCTACAGCCTCTTCTTGAGCTGATCTCATCTGTTCATGAGCAGCAGCCATTCTTGCTTCTGCAGCACTGCTTCTGGACTTGAGAACTGCAATTTCCGAATTAATTTGACCTTCCACAGTTTTTTGCTTCGACATAGCCAGATCATGTTTCCTTTTCCAATCTGATGTTTCTTCCTTGGCAGATTCCAGTGCTTTCCGCAAGCTAGAATACCTTTCTTCTAGTGAGCTGTGACCGGTCTGCATGTCAGCTATGCGCTTCATATAATCATCAGCAAGCTGCTTCTTTTCATTAATAGCTTCGTTATAGCGCCGCATATACTCAGATTTATGACCCTCGCTAGCTTCCAGCTGCCTGTTCAGCAATGCCATCTTATCCTCGATTGAACGACACTTCAACATGAGGGAAGTCCTCTCGGAGCCTACTTGATCAACAAGCCTCTTTGCAAGGTCGTGTATCGGCCCTTCCAAACTGCAATTCTTTTGGGTCAGATGACAAAAGAATTACACATAATCTAAACAGTGAAACAGGAAGAAGGAATAGATGTAGACCTTTGTTGAAGGAACACGGCTAATTTCTGCCATTTTCCAGGGCCATGACACGATGCCTCGTATTCAGAGATAAGAACATCGAGAACCTAAATACATCTTTGTTAGTAAGTAAGATAATCAAACAGTGGAATGGAAATAGTAATCATGGCTATGCAGGAAATGCATACCTTCACAACTTTATCCAGATTTGCATCAGAAGAATGACAAGCTGCTCTCAGTCTTTTTTCCATGCTTTGGATGTTGCTTGAACAACGCATGTCTGCCTCCATAAATGCATTCCTCTTATAATCCTGCAGCAAGAAAATTCTTTTGAAATACAAAGAAGTTCAATAACTTGTTTGTTTGAGACATGATTCAAAAACTTTGTTACCTCAAAAGCCTTTCTGAAGAATTTCTGAAGAAGCTCTTCAAATTTCTTTCTAACGTTGCCAATCCCAACAGCACCACCGTTGAACACAGCCATAGACTTCTGGACTGCTGCTTCGTGGGCTTCTCTCAAAGAACCCTGCAGCTA
This sequence comes from Linum lewisii, assembly GCA_034768395.1. Lineage (NCBI taxonomy): Eukaryota > Viridiplantae > Streptophyta > Magnoliopsida > Malpighiales > Linaceae > Linum > Linum lewisii. The sequence goes on along the minus strand of CM068298.1, from coordinate 4,230,015 downwards.
GTATAATTAGAGGAAAACTCCAAGGTTAACAACCTCAAGAACAGACTCAGTACTTACTTCCTCAGGTGGCTTTGAACGGTCAAAGGTAGACATATAAGTTTCCGTAGCAGCATCATATGCTTTCCGGCACTCGGCTTCTTCAACACTCTGAAATCACAACCATGTTACATAAGTATACTAAGGAGCATATCCACACGTTACAAAATGCTACTTTAGCTTTCATGCACGTGACGTCAATTTCCCAGTTACCAAAGGAACCAGAAGCCAGAAGGGTTAACTAGAGGTAGCATTTCATTTATTATCACATATAGTTCAAACAGTCGAACAAACTCATGTAGCAACTACAGAAGTAACTCTGCAGAAAGCTGGTGCAGAAAAATATAGTTCAAACAGTCGAACAAACTCATGTAGATGACAAACTAACCTGCCACGATGAAGCTATTGTAGGAACTGCACCATTGTTCAGTGCCTCCAGATAAGATTCCGTGACGCCAACAAGGATGGGTCCTGTCATTACAGTGGCCCCAACTTGCTTTGGTCTTGTTTTCTCAAACACAAACCTTGTTAATGCATCTAGACCAGATCTAAATTCAGGCCTTAACCTTTCCAACTGTAAGGAACACAAACAAATTACACAAGACAAGCTCAGAAGATGAATACACATGTGCAGAAGAGAGATGAGCAAGAGCACGTGTGAAAAAAGGGAACTCACCGGGATTTGGTCCATCCGCTGGAGATCATTTTCGTTGTTCAAAGGCCTTACAAGTGGGAAACATTCTCTATCTGGAAACAATGCTCTAATGGCATCTCGGATCTGTTGATCACCATCATCATACAAGAGATTAAGAGTAGCAAAAGTATTTTCACACATAAAGAGTAAGTTATCATCCAACGGATGACAAAACGCAAATATTTTGGCAAGAGTGTCTTCACACTTGCAAGAATTCCCAAGTCATGGGATACAGATGGAAATAGAATTTTAAAGATCCTAAGCTAGAACTAATAATTACCTCATTTTTAGCTCCAATATCTCTTACATTTCCTTGAACAGATCTTAAAGCAAGCTCCAAATAATCACGTGGTGTTATTTTTCTATTATCTTCGGTTAAATCAAGATAAAAGTCCTGCAGATAAATTGCAAATTATGGATGAACTATAGCGAGAGAAGAAAATGATTAAAATACTTAATTGATCAGAAAATAAAATATAAACAACATTCACCCTTAGTAGCCAAACAAAAATTGGGGAAAATTGCCCAATCTCGGAAGCTGATGTCTTTCCACCAGAAGCTCTCACACGGATATGTTTTGTCATTTGAGTGACAAGAGAGAGACGATCCAGTGCAGCTTCATCTATGCCTCCCATCTATGTAGAATCAGATGAAGGAGTATGGGAACAGTTAGTAGAGAGTTGATATAATAGTAAAAAACCCACACAAGCTACTACACTAATAGTCAGCAAATGAACCACATTGAAGAACAAGTACCCAGTTCAAAGAATGCCAAACCTGATTGTAGATGAACATGCTAGATAATAGTACAGCCAAAGAGAATATCTGAGTACTGTATGTTCCCTGAAAACATTCAAACAATACAGAAAATAAGGAAGAGTGTAATAAGAAAACACCGCAATAAATCACCATTCTGTTCAGAAGCAGAAAGGGAGTGAGAACAATGTGAAGGGATTCATATATGGAAAGCATGCAGTACACTGTAAATTGGGTGACAAACTCGCTATGAAACTTTTTTCAGCTGTTGAAGGAGTTATCAAAATAGAGAAAGAAACTTACTGTCTGATCATAAGCATCAATGCCTTCACTGTCTAGGAGTAAGAGATTATACTCAGTACCATCAAGAGCAGTTCTCTTTATGGGAGCACTCCACAACCAGAGTCCTTTGGTACATGGCTTATGGGTTGACGCTACTTGAAATCCACTACTTCGTCCAAGGAGCTACATAACATGGTGAAGCACACTGAGAAGTTAATAAGGATAGGTGCAACAGAAAGTTTGAGCAATCATAACTTACCATCGATTAAAATGCAATAAATATTATACAGATCTAACCATCCGGAGGGTTCCCAAGTAACTACCGCCTCATTCATTAAATTAGTGAGACAAGCAGCCAGTTTAGCCAATATCAGGTACTGAACCACATCAGAAACAGCCTCAAGGACAAACCATCAATCAGGGCAATGCTAAAAAAGTTATCACCTTGTTGTTCTTACTGAAACCCTTGTCCTACATCTTGGAATACGACGAAGTGTAAGCCTCTACTCCCCACCCCCACCCCAAATAGAAGGTCCACATTCCAGGCTCAATCAAATTTCATTTTTTACTAAACCCGAGAATTCCAAAACCCCATAAAAGATAAACTCATGTCCAAAGTCCCGCAAAAGTGCATGGATTCCCTTCACTGGATGTTCATTAAATCAGAGAATCAAGCAGCTAGTTTAGCATTATCAAATGTCCAATCACATTTGAAACTTGGCTTCAAGGAACCACCAGTAACAGGTCCAGTTCAAAACACGGACAAACAATGAAGGGAAAGATGAATACTTGCCGTCTTGCCCAATATCTTGGATAAAGTGTAAGATTTAGCCTACAGGCACCTAACGAAAAGCTCCAGCTTTCAGGTTCAATCAACTTCCATTGTTTGCATTACACTAAAAAATGCACACAATAAAGCCAACTCCTAAACCCTAAAAATCACAAATCCAGCTCCCAAGTCCCGGAACTTGCACTAATTCCCTCTAAAACTACAACAAACCCCATAACCTCACAAATTCCACCCATCCAAAACAACCATACCCTAACAATCTCCAGCATTGCGCTTCCAATCGGAAAACCAATCCAACGGAACAAAAGCACAAACTAACCTGATTCAAAATAAAGCTCTTCCCTTGGCGAGCACGGCCACAGACAGAGACAACTCCAATCGGACCTTTAACGAGCTGGAGGGTGGCCACAGCCTCGGGGTCCATCCGGAACTTCCCCTTCTCATCGCAGTAGACAAGGCGTATCGGCCTAGCAGGCCCAGTCACCGGTGACTGCGACACCGAGGAAGACGGCGAATAAGAAGAAGAAATCGGCGACGGTGGAGAACCGTCGCCGGCGTTCTCCCGGCCTTTGAAGAGCTTGAACATCTTCTTCCTCGGTTAGCTGTGGCTGAATTTAGTTCTCCGTTTGCTCTTTCGTTTCGTTTTCTTTGTTGCTTTTTCGTTGCGTTGTTTCAAACGGGAAGAGGGAAAAGATGGAAATACAGAAAAGATAATGACGTATATGTCCTCGGTTTTACAGTCGGTGCGGGAGTATCTGGTCTGGGGGCTAGTTAGTCATTTTAAGATAGGTGCAGATCTTTGAGAGTTTTTTTTTTTTTGACGAAAATCTTTGAGAGTTGAGACAGAACGACAACGTGAAGATAAAGCTACCCGTACATTTTTTTATAATTTGTATTGAGGAAATAAATCTATTAAGGCCCAAATCCCATTCCACTGGGCTCTATTGAGCCCAAATATTTGAGTAATAAATGGGCTTTTTTCTCACGTGAGGGGCCCGTGTTGTTTTAGTTCAGCTCACTAGATACAGTCATCAATCCAGTTGATTTTTTTGCCTGAGGTAATTCTCGTAGGAGATCGGAAGAGAGTCATGCATTCGTCCTAAATATCCACCCAGTTGAAAATTAAATTACCGGGTCGTTCGTTAAGTGGAATTGGGAAAGGGAGAATTGAATTAGCTAGAGAATTCAATTAGATAGAGAATTGGAGAGAATTGTCTGTTTCGAAAGTAGACCGTTCGGAGGAGATAATGTGAGAGATTGTGGGGTGGAGAATTGATATTAATAAAATAAAATAAAAATAAAAAATGAATTGTAAAACACTAAAAGTAACCAATTCTCCCAAATTCTTCCCAATTCTCTCCCCTCCATTGGAGAATTGAAACACACCCCAATTCTCCGTGGGTCCCACGATGAAGAATCTGAAATCTCCCCAAATCCCTCCTCAATTCACCTTGCCGAACGGGCTATTTCGACGAATTCTCCAACAGGCCCCAATTCACCCCAATTCTCCTACCCAAATTCTCCCTAACGAACGACCCCTATATATTGAAAATTACAATTATATATTCTCGTATTTTTATTTGTTATTAATGTAGACCAATTTTTACTAACACAATTTATTTTTACTAACCCAAACCATATTTTACTAACAAAGTCTATATTTTACTAATATAGTAGATATAAGCATGACTTTTTATTAGGAGCATAATAATCAATGTATGTTAAAATAGTGTGTATACCTTACAAAATTTGGGATGGCGGTTCTCAACAATGTGAAAAGTGGTGGGTTCATATAACAAAAACCCCAAATCAATACATCAGTACCAATTTTACGAGTTGTGTAATTTTGGTGACAAAATTATATATGTAACAATGTATCCTCCTAATTGCACGTTGTTCAACAATGTCATAAAATAGACAATGGTGCGACATCTTGCTAGATGACACACATAATATTCATGTGTTGTAAGCCACCCATGCACACATGGAGGGTGACGACAAGATTAATAAACACACTAAAAGTGTTAATTAAGGAGGTTGTGTAACGCGACGCTATATCTAGTCGACGTTGCATCATCTGCAATTTATCATTATCTATTTTTTTTTACTATGTTACGTAATTTTATCCGAAAATTACATTTTTAATCCAGCCATCGTAGATGGTAACCAAATCCAATAATTTATTCATATAGTAGTGCTATATATTCTCACAGGAGCCAATCTCAAATTTGAACTTCTTCCTTATGAATTTCTCTTTTCTGACCCACTAACTTTGGAGGGTTTGTAGTTTAGGGCAAAGTTGTATCTTCATTTGGATGTCCCGTGCAATCATACGTACGTCTCTTACACTCAGAGGGAGTTCACCTCTCTCATCCCGCCCACGGCTGAGATACAGCATCTTCTTAATCCACATTAGTATGCGTTAGTACTTCAATAAATGATGAGATAACAAAGGATTAAAAATAGAAATATAGTGAACATCAATAAGCATGTAGAGTCATGTTAAGGCGAACTAAGAAGTTAGTTGTTTGGTTGTCTTCTCGATAAATGTGCTCAATTTTGACTATCAAATCTCGATCCAATATCGCATGAAAACTGTCGACCTCAAAATAGTGTTGGTGTGTGATCTTACCCACCCATCAAGAATTGGACTGCATCGCATGAGTCTAACTGCACATGTGCATACTTGTCCCTCTTATTCAATTTGTAAATCCGTCCTAACCCCTCTCATTCCGGCCCTAGAGATCAACCACCATCTCAAGTTCATACTATATATGTTGTCAAACATCGGCCATCAGTATTTGCAGTTGCTCGTCCTTTCTTAGGACTATCGAAATTGGGATTGACCTAAATTTTCATACAAGAAAGCTAATGAGTCAATATCTATTCCAATGGACCACTTCAGTCGAACAAAATCAAGTGGAAATATCATAATTGTGTCGGGAATTTTTAATTCTCCGATTCATATGGATCAACCGTTACATAATAAAATTAATCTAAAAAATAAAACCATAAATAATAACACACCATAAAATCCTTAAAATGAAACCAATAATTACGCTTAATCATTATATCAATTTCATTGATCATAAATTATATTATTTCTCTCAAAACTTGAATTAAACATATTAAAAAACGAGCCATACGTTTTTCTAAACCGCATCACGCTAGTTTTAGATCATTACTCTCAATCAATAGATCATCATATATGAATCCATTATCGTTATCTTCTCGATAATCACTATTATTATCATCATTAATCTCACGACTACTCAAACTCAAATCTTCTACTTCAAACAGCCTCATCTTCTTCGCAGGCGGTGAAGCCTCTACCATATCCTCGAAGGCTCTAAACGACAGAGCCTTCGAGTAATATTCCAGTACATCCTCTACACTCATAGTTGAAGATGGCGTCGTTTGAGAATTGGAGTCCACGTCAGCATTTTCATCATTCCCTAGGGAGGCTAGACATGATTGGAAATCGTAGCCACCGTTATAATCGTTGAGTAGTTGTAGGCTCAAAGGCTCCATAACATTTGGCTTAATATCTTCCTTGAACGTCGTCGTTTTGCGAGGTGGAACATTGATGCTGCCGGTGATTTCCCCGCTGTGCATGAAGCTTTCTTCTCGGATCATTGGGTTCTGTAGGCCGTTGCTCTTTAGCCGGACACGACATAACACGAAATCATCCAACTGCATATGCAACAACATTTCGTATATGAGACACATGCCTCGATGATGACTCTATGTATTGTCGACGAAAAGTTGTCTCAAACGAGAACTAATCACGTTGAATCGAAGTTGTACAAGTAGTTGCATTCATAGTCTCAAAAGAAGTACTCAAATTTGTTCGGGTTCATTAGCAAATTGTTATATATCTTGAATAGTCGTTAATGAGACTCGACTCGAATATCGTGACATGTAAAATCACATAAGTGTGTACACATGTTTTGTGTTTAAGTTATTATTGAATATTATGTAAATCTGTTTAAGTTATTAGAGATGTAATGAAACTCACACGCATGGACCGTTTGACGATGCGAAGCTGATTAGGGTTGTCGAGGAGGCGATACTCCAGCATCATCCAATTAGTCTTCCTACCCTTAGGAGGTCGACCTTGATAGAACACAAGGGCCTTCTTCACACCAAGGCAATGGGAACCATTGGTGGAGAGTATGGGCTTATCGGTGCCGGTTGCTTTCCAGTAACCGGTAGCAGCTGTCCGATTAGGTCGAGCTCCGTTGGGATACTTCCTGTCTCGTGGGCTAAAGAAGAACCACTCGTTTTCCCCAAACAACGCCATGCCTGCATGCATGCACACACACTATAAGATTCATTCAGAATTCTCTCCCAACAACTCGAGTTATTGGGATGCAACGATCCATGACAATTATGAAATGCAAGAGTTACTAATTGATCATGCAAAGAGTGTAGGTAGTATATATACTTGGGAGGTCCCATGGATCAAACTTGTAGATGTTGATATCGGCGATGAGAGAGACTTGGTCGGCGCCGGAAGTAACGACGGCGGAAGAGGAAGAAGAAGAAGAGAGTTTGGGTTTGAGGTAATAGATGAGAAGCTCCTGATCGGTTGGGTGAAACCTAAAACCAGGAGGAAGTGTAGGTTTTGACATTTTCATGTTTTCCTTTTGATTTGTATTATTTTTCTTTTGGTTAGACATACTGAATGGAGTTTGCCACTTATTTATACAATTTGTGATGTGCTTTATTTATTTAATTTTCTGACAATGTGGGTTTTTAATTTATCCATTTGACTTTGGGTTTACCATCAAGGAAAAAATTATATAAAAAATTAGAGATTATATAGATATTTTTTTTATCAAATTTAAAAATTAAGGATCCTCAAATTTGTGAGTTTAAAGTAATGTAATTGTTTAAATCATTTGTAAATTATAATTATATCATGATTGTACCATTTTTACCGATACAACTTTAAGAAACATTATTAGTCATTTGAATGTGTGCATGCCATTAATGGAATTTAATTAGAAAAATGTGTAGAGGTTGGTCGATCGGATCCGAAGGAGTGTGAGGCGTTGGTTTTGCATGCCACGTTGCGTCAGCTTGTCGAGGACGGAAGAACAGACAGTAGTATAGAGACTGACAGTCAAACGTTGTTCTATGTCATGCAGAGTAAGGAAGTTGCTCAACCGGAGTTCGGAGAGATCATACGTCAATGCCAAAATATTGTATTGGTTTCCTTTACCATTAGGTTTGTTAGGAGAGATAGAAACGAGGCTGTCCACCTACTAACTAGGAAATCTTGATCATTTGCGTCACCCACGTTGGGTGAAGTTTCTCCCGTTTGGTTGAAAAATGCTATGAGTTATAGGTACCATGGCATTGAGCGCATTAAATGATAAGTGAATGAATTTACCTCGATAAAAAAATTAGAAAATGTGTGTGCGCTAAAATAACAAGCTAAGACTCTTTAACGAGTGAAATTACAATTAAATTTTACTCCATTTGAATGTGAGAATTGGTTAGGAATTGATTGGAGGATAAAACTTTAACCTAAAAAGCCAAATTTACATACCCATTATATAACCTTAAATTCACACTTTTTTGTAATTTCAAAAGATGCATAAGATCAAGTACATATATTTATCTAATCTAATTAGCAGTTCTTACTGCAAGAGCTGAAATGATAGCCATAGATGATTCTGCAGTATCACAAATAACCAATCAATGAAGTCTTGGCCTCAATTGTAAATATAAAACTCATACATACTCAGGATTCCTAGATTTGGATTTTGTGCTCATCATTTCACAACACATAAGCTTTTATAAGTAAAAACAAACAGCAAGTTTATATACGTGGGCACTGTTTCGCCTAGTTTGACTTATTTGAAATCTTTCTTAACAATTTTAATTATCAAAATACAATATTATTTCACAACTCAAAATATATATTGACTACTATATTCATTTTACAAAAAATTCAATACAAAAATGATTGTCTTTACCTATTATAAAATTACAATAATATGAAAATGCAGTAACTAATAGTTTGATGTTGGCAAAGGCAATCGCTATTTTCTATAGTGATTTGCTGTATCAAATACTATTTGCGACACTGAGCATCCCCGTTGCAAATAGTGGTGTCGCAAATAGTATTTGCTACAACAAATCACTACAGAAAATAATGATTATCGTTGCATAACATCAACTATTTGCTACATCATTTTCATGATATTGTAATTTATAGTGGATAAATGCAAACTTTTTTTCCAGGGATTTATATATCATGATTTCTCACCAACGTTTTAGCAATCACTATTCAACACATAGCTTGGGGTTCTTTCATAATAAAATGTAAATCAATGAATACAAATACGTATATTATATTCATAAAAATACGTATTTTATGTGTGTGGAAACAAAATTAATTATTATTAGTTGGGATATAATTTTTCTACCATAGAAAATAGGAAAAGGGTGGAAATCGAGGAGAAAAAAAGATAAAATGCTTACATATATGGACAAATTATGAATTAAGTTGGAACCCAAAGACGTACGGCTTTTATTAATGATGACGTAGGGTTTTTGGTTCTGTTCACGGTTTATTTGCATGGTATTTACGTACAATGCAAATACGCCACCTACGCTACATATTTAACAACGTAACTCTCCCTTTGCTAAAAGACAAAAGCTCGAACAAAACACTCGTAAGACAACATTTCACCCCACGTTTGGAACATAATCAAGAAGATAATATATCTAAATGACTTTATGTTTGTTTTGGTAGAGCATACATTCAATCGGTCACCGAAAAGTTTGTCGAACTCTTAGACCTCATATTCATATGATAGATTAGGAATTTAGGGCAGATGAGAGAGAAATTTGGTGGAGGGGAGGAGAGAAACTATCGGCCGTTATGGTACTATTGCATCAGTGTTACAACGAAAAATTAAATTATACCTAGAGAGCCAAGATCCCTCTGTTGCCAGGAGGATATGATGACACTAGAGGAAGAAGCGAAGTTTTGGAGACACTCCCAACGACCAAATAGATCTCCAAAGAGCGGTGTCCATCGGAGATGCTAATTTATCCAACTTAGGTTTTTGTAGTTACCCATTTCATCTTAACAACATAGTGAGTAAAATTCCTCAGTCTGCAGACAAAGCCAAAACCGACGCAATAGAACAGGGAAGCTCAACCGTTATCGAAACATAGTCTAACCCACTCTCTCTGTTTGCAATCATCGAATCGCCAAAAGCACGCAACCATCAAATTAGTTCCTCGATAGCCGATCCGATCCGCTTCATGACTAGAGGAATTAAATCCTCCACCTTGTTAGAGGTGAAACCCTGGTAGGAAGCGTGTTGGTAATCGGCTCCTCTAATCTCTCCGAGTAGAATTAGGGATTTGTTTAGATACCCCTTGCATTCGGAGGAACAGAGTGACTTCATGAGGCTTTTGAACCTGCGGAGCTAAACGCTCAGAGAACAATTAATTCTTACAGGCGGAGATTCCTTTGGCTTTATGGAAATCGAAATCGAGGGTTGTACCCGAAACCACAGCGAAAGAGATGACGTTGGTGATTGATCCCATGGTACGTCGAAAGAACAGGGAGTCCCAGGTGCTGAGCGAGGAAGTCGACAATGAGTCTGTCGTCGCTGCAACGGCCGATGGGTTTGTTGAAGTAGGTTTCAGTGGAGGGGGAGGGACGGAGGTGGGACGAAGGTGGAGGGGAGGACAGAGAAGAGGGTTTTCGGAGTTGGGATTTATTTTAATTTTTAAAATTAATTAATTTAGTTTAAAATTTAAAATAATAAAATTATTATTTTATTAATATTTTAGCTGACTAGGATGTGTGATTCAACTGCCATGTCAACATTTAACAGAAAATTTGGATGGAAGTGGACGGAAAAACCTTTTCGATATTTTTTTAAACGATCGGTTCCAAAATGAAATTTTTGAAATGCTATGTACAAAGTGAGATTTTGGCCAAACATAAGGTACCAAATAAGTAACACCTCGACCTAAACATGATTGGGCTCGCGATTAAACAACAGTTTGAGTCGAAAGAGGCCACCCAAACCACAGATTAATTCATGCAAATGAGATCGAGGTCATGGTATTCTCGCATAAACAATGTGATGGACTAGATTAGAGACATCAAACCTCATTACAGCCTCTGCAAAGTAGATGGGCACAACATGATGAGGAAACCGAATCCCTCCAACAACTGTTACTTTAGTCTATGATTTGATAAATCCGTCATCAAACTAAACCGTATGGGTTAGCTGTTGCTATAAAGCTTTTATGTTAAATCTTGTGGGTTCTACTCCCCTATGATACTCTCATTGAAAGATCGACTTAACCTGAAACCTGGAATTGAGCACTTATGCATCAGAATTCTATGGACTAGAGACAACTTAAAAACCTAGGGAAAAAATAGGGTAAAATACTTAAAAATTCCCGAAATTATAGATCGGGTTACAAACTCATCCTAAAACTTTAATCCGTTACAGAGTGATCTCATTACTATGAAACGGGTTACAGAGTAGTCCTAATGACGTCATTTTTTCAGTCATTTCGCCATATCACCATTGAAACAGGTTACAGAGTTGTTGATGACATGGCAAAATGGTTGAAAAAGTACGCGGATTACATCATTATGATTACTTTGTAACTTGTTTCATAGTAATAGGATCATTCTGTAATGAATTAAAGTTTTAGGACGAGTTTGTAATCCTCCCTATAGTTTAGGACGTTTTAAGTATTTTACGCGAAAAAAATATAATGTTGACAGTGGGATTTGAACCCACGCCCTTTCGGACCAGAACCTTAATCTGGCGCCTTAGACCAACTCGGCCATATCAACATTTCATATTTGAACTTCTTCAATTACAATATTTATAGTGATGAATTAGTGAATTCAAACTGTTTGTGCAGTGAATGAGTGCAAATCATAATAAATTAGTAACGATTAATATTGCATGGTAAACTTTCCCTTATCTTTCCTAAAAATTTTGGAGACTAGAATTGTTGTAAAATTTTCTACTCCATTGAATTCAAAACCTTCGTGGGTTTCTTCTCATTTTATTAGTAAGATGAACTAATAAAAGTGTTGATTTTGAGTTTCATGGAAGATTATGATAAGATAAAGGTTGTGTTGTTATCGCAAGTCGAGAACATGAGTCATGACGGTCTTATCATGTTTTTGTCAAAATTTTGAGTGCATTACGAGGAGCCACTATATGAATAAGTGAATTGTGATGGTTGTCATATAAATATGAGTTATTCATATAGACAAAATTTACATTTGGTGTGAAATACGTGATTTTCACTAACTGTCTCTCACTGATGGTAAGCTCTCAAGGACCAAAGCATGGATGGCCCTGAGAATGTGGCTATTTCGAGTGTATTTTAGGCCTCTTGAGGAGAAACCCTCGATTTAAACTTCTCTCCATCCCTCAAAATTCAAACGTTAAGGCGTACTGCACTACAAAAAACTGTCTGTTTAACCGCGGCATATTACACGTTTAACAGCGGCCACAGCCGCTGTTAAAGCAATTTAACTGCGGCCACCTGCCGCTGTTAAATTGGCCAATGGCAAAGTCATTTAACAGCGGCAAAAAGTGGCCGCGGTTAAAGTAAATATTTTAACAACGGCCTATAGCCGCTGTTAAATTAGTCTGCCGATGAAAATTAATCGCCGGAGCTCTGGCGATAGAGCCAGAACTCCGGCGACACCCTATTCCAATCGTCGCTCCGCCGCAGTGCCAGGACCACGAATCGAGCTCCATAACTCGGCAATTGACAACGGATTCCACCAGATCCGGATGCTCTGGAGGAAGGTGGAAGATGAGGGTTCGAATCGTAGACCCAAAACTCGAATCGTAGACTTGCTCAGATGAGAAGGTTCGGCAGCGGATCTTGATGGAGGAGTTGGTTCGCTGGCTTCCGACGATCGAGAGGTGTAGCTGCTCCCTGGACGACTTCGGTTTCCTGAGCACATTAACAAAGAAGAAGAGAGTAAGAAGGAGGAGGAGGAGAAGGAGAAGAAGAGTTTGTATAGGGATGGGGAGAGAAAGAAAGAAGCCATACCTGCCACCACTGTCACAGTCGCCTCCCTTGACCGTCGTCGCTTCCTCCCTTATTGAACGCCACCGCTGCCTTCGTTATTGACTGCCGCCGCCGTCGTCGTTATCTCCAGCGAAGAGGAGACCTGAAGATGTGAAGGAAGAGGAAGAACAGTCGTCCTTAGCTATGGACGGCTGAGATTAATTAAATTGTGTTTGTTGAGGATCGATCGGACGGCTTGGAAGCTTGATCCGTGTGCGAAAATTTAACAGCGGCTGGTGGCCGCTGTTAAACTGTTTAATTTAACAGCGGCCACTTGGCCGCTGTTAAAATGCCGATACTAAACTATTTTAACAGTGGCCCGTGAGTGGCCGCTGTTAAGTTGTCGGCGCTAAATTGGACTTTTCTCGTAGTGCTGGGTGGCCAAGTCTACTCGTTTAGCCTGTCTGCCCTCCAAACTTCGATCCCGACTTCTGTTTAACTCTTGTTAATTGAATGGATGATTCCTTCGAAAAAATGAACCTACTAAAAATTTGTATTAAACCATACACAAAAATTAAAAACTATACAAATTACAAAAATATATTTTCCCCAAGAATCTACTAATATATATATGCATTTATAAAAGCACCCCCCATTTATTCCTTCTCTCCTTAAGTGTAGGGATTCAACCAATCATTTTTTTCTTTTTCTTTATTCATTATTCATTTACCATTTTTTATAATTAATTTTTTTCTCATGTAAAAAACTCCCCACGGTTTAGAATCCATTTATCAACTTTTATTTTACTTATTAACTAGAATATTATTACTTTAGGTCTTTATTTTATTATTTTTGTGTAAAACGATTTGTAATAACTATTTGTAATTTTAAAAATAATAGTGTAATTTTTACCCCTTTTAAATAATAAAATTATAATATCATAGTAATTCGTTATATTAATTATATATATTTAAATTCTTTTTGTTCATTCTCTCCTTTTTTCTTTATTAATTATTTTTTAAAAGTTAAATGGCCCTACATAAAATTTTATCATCATATTTAATCCCTTCGTCATCACCATCTTTATTTATGGATCATAAGATCATCATTTTAAAATTAAGATTAATGTATGTGCAGTTTTCACTTTCTTGCTCTTCTTGGACTCAATGAGTTTGGCATTGTGCTTGGAGTTTATAAATTTTTTAAGATAACATCTATTGTAGATTATATTGTGAGTCCTTCACGATAATTATTGCCCAAGTCTTGCATTGTCAATTATTTACTATTTATGGTAGTATATCTTTATGAAAAAAGTAGTGGAGTTAGTGAATTATGGCTCAACATGCCTTAACAATAGATATTTTTACTTTATTAAGTAACATTTCAACTCAATAAAACTAATGAACCAACATTAATTTTATAAAATGGCAAAATTATATAAATGAAAGTATGAAACATGTTCATAAAGTATGTAAAAATGAGATGTACGTATTACGAATCTATAATTTTTCCTCATATCATATTATGTTACTCAAGGACGTACTAATGTTCCTATCATTACAATAGTATACATTGGTTTAGTTTTGACAATGGTTCTGTTGGTTTGAGTCCGAAAATTTGAAATTCCTTTTCCGTCCGTTGTAGTACAGTTTTCACGGAGGTCGGTTGTACAATTTGTACGTGATTTGTACAAATCGTATACACTTCATAAGTGAATGCACACTCTGTAGCGATGTATATTCAATATTTTTCGTACGGTCTATATGTTACATACATGTTGTATTTTATGTTTACTCTTTGTTTTTATTTTTGTTCAAGTACAATAGTATACACTTTGTACAAGAGGTGTACACTTTATATTTATTTTTATACAATAGGGTTGTAAACAAATCATATAGAGTATATATACTCTATATGAAATCCGTACACTATGTATGAAAATCGTACAATCTGTGTATAATGTACACTCTTGATTTAGTCTACTTTTTGACAAATTTAGTCCAGATGTTGACAAATCTAACCTAGAAGTTGTGACAAATCTAGTCCAGAAGTTTTGACAAATCTAGCCCATAAGTTTTGACAAATCTAGCCTAGATTTTGTGACAAATATCATGATCTATAGTGCATAATCCACAATCCATTAATCAACTCCATGTTCAAGATTTGTTCTATTCGATAAGTTCATGAGCCAACTCGACTCATTAGCTCGTTGAGCATGGCTCGTGTATAGTTCAATATGATTAGTTAATAGGATTTATGGATACCACATTTGTAGTGACACATGATTCTAACTCTCATCATTTTTACTATAGTGTAAAAAAAGTGAGATGAGAGAGAAGGGGTAAGGGCATAGGCTCCGGGGAGGGGGTGAGGGTTAATGTTCTTGTAAATTATGGCCAATACTAGGGATATAAGCAGTGATTTCAAATCCAGAGGTTAATCGTACTTTGACAACTTTACGTAAGGCAGAGTTTGGTTTTTTGGGGGTGATAGTGGAAAAGTTGACAGATAAGTCACCTTTACTGCCACAAGTGGGTGAGTGCTCTTCTGGGGGGTTCAGTCTGCAGATCGATTTAGGCGGTCTTCCAAGTAAGGAACTGTAGAGTTTTCGTTTTTTTTATTTTTGTTTTAGATAGCTCCGGGAGGAAAATTAACACAGTAAGTAGTAAATCAACTATTATCTACTCAGAAAGTGAGGACTACCGGCAACACCAACTACAAAGTTTTCCATTGATGATTCAAAATTCGTTTTCTGGATCAACAAAAATCATAGCGTGAGTCACTTTACTTGGGCCTAGACCTTCATGAGATGGATAAGGGCCAATTAAGTCGTTTAAAGTTGTCTGGCCCAGCCCAAAGGTACTCCTCCAACGGCCCAAAAGATCATTCATTTGATCTGGAAGGCCCATCAAACTCCAATTAGATCAGAAAAATCATGAATCAAGTTCGGTTTAGATAATAAATGGTCAAAACAAAATCAAATTCATAAGAGAACAATATATTATCAAACTACATAGATGCTAACTAACTTGAGTTATGAACTCAGACATGGAAACTTGAGTTTGAGTATAAATACCATCTAAATTTTCATCCAAAATTCCGTTAACTGATGACTCACCAGTTTGACTCATCCACAAAATTTCATATATTGCCACATCATCGAAATGAAAGTCGATGATGTGGTAATTTACTGTCATTAATTGTGGATGAGTCATATTGGTGAGTCATCACTTAACGAAATTTTGGATGGAAATTTGGATGGAAGCGGCTGTTTGTTAGGTTGTCATAGTAGGAGGAGGTAAATTGATCATTTCATAGTATAGGAGGGGCTATTTGTTAACTTGGCAAAGTAGAGGGGCCTTAATTAATTTCAACTGAACATGCAAAACTTTTTGCTTATCTACCATTGATCAAGCAATGCAAAGCTTTCTCTTTACCTATACTTATGTGTCATTTTTCCTTCTTAATGAGTATAAAAGGGGTGGAGGTAGTAGCAACATTACTCAACAATTTTCTCAAAACACAAAGCAAAGTAAAGTTTGAAAGCTAAGCATTTGATTTTTACAAGCTGGCTCTGTTTTGCGAATAGATGCCAAAGTTCAGTCCCCGACAACACCTTGATCATGATACACGGACTTTGGCCGACCAATGAAAGCCCTCCTTATAATCCCAAATTCGAGACCGGTGATATCGGTTGGACAAGCCAGAAACTTCAAGTAAGTGCTAAGTGTTGATCAATTTCCTTTTTTTTACTAATTAATTTCCATTTTTATACTAACAATCTTGCTTTAAAACTTAACTGCAGCTAAATCTCACTAATAGCCACGCCTCACAGTCCTTTAGGGAGGCTATGAGATCGAAGTGGAGACATGGGAAGGTCATCATCTTCCTCACCGCCATTATGGTTTTGAAAGTGTATGCATTCGACTACTACAAGTTGGCCTTGCAATGGCCGTCTGGGGTCTGCTACACTAGAAGCTGCACCTTTAATATAGCCCCCACCACCTTTAAGATCCATGGCCTCTGGCCGACCAACAGAAGAGGCCCTGATCCCCAGCCCGATAAGACAGATATCGATTGGATACCCAGTACACTTCAAGTAAGTGGTGATCAATTTCTAATTTTTTCTAATATGTAAACATCCTCCAACCAAACGAACCCTAACTAACTTATATCTTACACTTTAAAACTTAATTAATTGCAGGTAAATCTCACTCGTAGCTTCGCCTCAGACTCCTTCAGGGCGGCTATGAAATTAAAGTGGCCGCAATTACTTGGGCGCAAGACAAACTGGGAATTTTGGGTGGAGGAGTGGAATAGGCATGGAAAAGTCAGTGGATTGAAACCACTGAACTACTTCCAGAAGGCCCTTGATGCGTATGATGCATACACTCCCTTGCGGGGTATCTATCCAAGCGACTCAAGAGGTTACTAAGCTAGTGATCTTCAACGTGCAGCTGGTGGGAATCCTTTTCTTGAGTAGGGGTCCCTAAAACACTTAAGAAAAGGATTCCCACCAGCTGCATGTTGAAGATCACTAGCTTGGTAACCTCTTGAGTCGCTTGGATAGATACCCCGCAAGGGAGTGTTATGCATCATACGCATCAAGGGCCTTCTGGAAGTAGTTCACTGGTTTCAATCCACTGACTTTTCCATGCCTATTCCACTCCTCCACCCAAAATTCCCAGTTTGTCTTGCGCCCAAGTAATTGCGGCCACTTTGATCTCATATCCGCCCTGAAGGAGTCTGAGGCGAAGCTACGAGTGAAATTTTCCTGCAGTTAAGTTTTAAAGTGTGAGATATAAGTTAGTTAGGGTTCGTTTGGTTGGAGGATGTTTATATATTAGAAAAAATTAGAAATTGATCACCACTTACTTGAAGTTGTCTGGGTGTCCAATCGATACCTGTTGGCTGGGGATCAGGGCCTCTTCTGTTGGTCGGCCAGAGGCCATGGATCTTTAAGGTGGTGGGGGCTATATGAAAGGCGCAGCTTCTAGTGAAGCAGACCTCCGGCGGCCATTGCAAGGCCAACTTGTAGTAGTCGAATGCATTGGTTTTCAAAGCCATAATGGCCGTGAGTAAGATTATAATGATCACCAAGTTCTTCATTACGAATGTTCACTTTTCACTTTTCACTTTCTTTTTTTTGTGGAGAAAATTGTTGTTTTTGAGGAAATTGTTGAATTATTTTTGCTACTTCCTCTACCTTTTTATACTTGTATTATCTTTTCAAATGTTTTTTTTATTCATTTTAGTTACCTAACAATCTTGCATGCAAAGGGAAACATAAAAATCTTATGCAAGCTTTGCATTGCATATCAGTGGTAGATAAGCAATAAATTTTGCATGTTCACTTGGAATTAATCTACTAATATATATATACATATATAAAAGCACCCCCCATTTATTCATTCTCTCCTTAAGTGTAGGTATCTAACCAATCAAAAAATTTCTTTTTCTTTTTTCTTTTTTCATTTAATTTTTCCAGCCCTCTTTTAACCCACTCTCCTACATTTTAGATCTTAGCCAATAAAATAATAATTATTAAATATTTAAAAACTAAAAATATATTTAGTTATAAAAATTCGAAATTATTAATTAATACTAGGTACATTTTTCTTTTATTATGAATCTCCACTTTTATTTTATTTTATTTTAATCTTTATATTTTACATTAATTAATAAATTCATATTAATATCACTATTCATATTAAATATAATATCTATTGGTATTATAATTTATAAGTGAGTGTAAATGAGATAGTTTCTTTTATAAAAGACTCATTTTATATTATGTATAATATTTTTAAATATATGTAAATAACCAAGTAGAATTTAGTGTAGTAAGGATACTCAATTACCGACAAGCTCTCGAGTAAGGGTTGAATTCAATTTATTTACGATTATGGTAACCCGATCAAAATAATTATTTAAGTTCAAACATTAATGATCATTTTACAAAATTATGTAGACTAGTGATCATTTTGTAATTTTTAATAATTAGCTTAATTATTAACTACATTTATTTTTTGGTAATTAGTTTAGGAACGTATTTATTTAAGTAATTAGTTTGTTAAATTTATTTATTTTGGTGAAATCTCCAATAATATCACGTACGTTAATGAGATTTTAACATTTTTTTATGAATGATTGGTTTTATTCATCAAAGAGCTTAATTAAATAGCACTTTGCAAACACCCAACCACACCAGTACACAACAACAAAACTCAGCCGTATGAAGAGATATTACATTTTTACACTTGAATAACACTTATTTTAACCATATTTAATATTTTGCTAACATAATTTTTTTTTATGTTTTACGAAAATGATGTCTTCATATAATATTTTTTATTGGATATTCATTTTTGCAACTATAGTTTATATGCATGGTTTTAACTTTTAACCAATCAATATTTTTAAAAATAAACGAGCAACCAAACAAGGTTAGATATTGTTACTTAGAATGTCCAGGGCGTACCTTGCAATGAGTGTAGGAACCAGTAGTAAGGGGGCGAACAATATACTAGGAATATGAGAGGGATGGGCGTATGGATGAGAGACAAAGAAGTACCGGGGTACCCCTAAGGATTTTGAGTAGGAGAGCCTTAAGCATATTAACGAGTGTATACTGCTTAAGGCATATCCTCTGAGTCTTAGGTCATGTCTTATCAATGTTGGGGTCAGGTCTCTATTTATAGTACCTCGGGTCTAGGCCGAGTTGTCACGTGTCGTCGGTTGGTTGGTAACCCACATATAGGACGAGCCTAACGACCCGAATGGCTTATGGAGAAACCCTAAGCGCCCGACGTAGGGCTTGTTGGACCGCGACTAGGCCTTGGTTGCTGGCGGCCTAGATGACTTTTGGGGAAACCCTAGGCGCATAGAGGCGTAGGGTTTCCGTTGGATCATAGTTGGGCCTTAACTGAATTTTGAAAAACCTTACACTTTTATATTTGACATAAATTGATGTAACAAAACCTACATAATGCATTGAAGTTGCAGTAAGATTGAATTTGAAAAACGTTTCCTATTCCTAGCAACATACAATAAATCATATCATATTCAAACTACGACCATTATAACTATGTGTACAACTATACTAACTCATCTCCTACATGAATGCACAATAATCTCTACTATATATAAAGCAAATTAGGGTCAAACCTTTTGTCACATCAGCTTTCCTACCCCTCCCCTTAATTTGAGGAATCTAGCCAACGAAATATTATTTTTTTTACAAATAAAAATGCAAAAAACTACCTCACTTTTTTCATGAATATATTATTTTCTTTATAATACCATTTCAAAATAAATTAATTCCTTAAAAATAGTTAGTGCAATAGAAATTCTATTATTATATTTAAACTAATAATATTTTAAATTCAATATATATAATTAATAAATAAATGTCAAATTCATATTATTAAATATTGTCATAATTCTTCATTATCTGTTGGACATCTTGACAAATCGGCGATCATTTAATTAAGCTAGACGAGAAGATTAAAAAACTTTTAAAGTAGTCACTTAATTTATGCAAAGACCCTCTTGAACTGTCTCTAAACTCTTAAAATTCGGTGGTTATATGAAACACTTGAATGGTTCTCTTAATGGATTTTAACAATTCGAACAATTTATTTTATAAATAGTTGGTGACCTTTGCAATTGGTTTAATTTGAATGTCTAGGTATACAATGAGTGTTACTTGGAGTTAACATAATAATTTTCTATATTATGTGAATTTAACGAAATAAGTGATATTGAAATCAAAGTGGTATAGATTATAATATGAGAGACCGTTTTATAATAAAAATATTGTTTTGCTCAAACCCGCCAACTGGCGGGCAAAAAAGCTAGTTATTAGTTTATAAACTTTATCAAATCTATGTTGTTTATACACGTAGGCTATACATGCTGTTCCGCTTCTACGACGTCGTTTAACTCAGAATCCTCCTTAACAACTTCCTCAATCTTCCCTCGCCGTTCCTCTTCGCTTCTCACTTCAATCACTACAACTTCCGGCTCCGACTCCGATTCCGATTCCCTCTCACCGTCTGAACCCGACGAATCAAACGACGGCGAAGTATCTAGCGAAACAACCGAGCTCCTAATCGAACTCTCAGTCTCCCCACCAAGATCTCCCTCCGCCGAACACTTGCTCTTCTTCTTCTTGAGATTCTTCCTTGCCCTCCGCCGCCACCTCCGTAGTCCAACAACCACCGCCGGCGGAAACACGCTCTTCCGCATCGATGTCCCCATCTGCGTCACCAGAGCGTAGAGAGGGAGCGTAACGTAGCCGGCGAGGAAGTGTACCAGTATCCCAACCAATAACCTAATCAGTATGTCGTCTATTTCTCTGTGGAAGCACGATCTCAGCCCGAATTTCTTCTGCAAAATTGGATTCGATTTTTGTTCAATTAGGGTTTGGAGAATGCAAGAGTTGGCTAAATTGGGCGCAGGGATTTTAGTTTACCGATGTCCAAGTGAAGAACGCCAATTGGAAGGAGTTCTGCAGAAAGGTAATGACAAATTCTGAGTCAAATTTTGCAGCTTGAATTTGAAACGAGAAGGAAGAATCGGAGATGAAGTTACCTGAAAAATGATGAAGTGAATAAGGTGGAGAATGAATTTGGGAGAGCCGAACCAGAAGAAGCCATCACTTGGTCTAACAAGCAGAGTTCCATTCACAACTTGGGTTCTGCCATTGCTGTCCATGCTCATTGATGTTATTATGTCTTGCAATTTAGCACCAATCACAAGCAACATCTGCAGTGCAACAACATTGCTTCAGTAAGCAACATCTGGGTTTTGATTAGTGGGGAGATTAAGCTTCATTGTTGCTTAATACTTACCACCAATGGAACGAATGGAAGCCATAGGAAGCTCTGGAATTCTGCACAACACAGCCAACTCTGAGTCAAAACATTTCATGAATGTATCTAATGGTATGGTGTTCTATCCTGCATTTCATACTTCATGATTCCTTTACGGTTTATTCGTGTATTTATTCGATCTTGTTTGGATTAGTGAGTTTGTTCTTCAATATATCATGATTCATTTGAGTTTAAAGATGTGACAACATGAAGACTGTTCAAGTGAGGGTAAGCTTACTGTGTGCTTGGAAGAATATGGAAAGTACAGAGAAACTCGAGATCCATATGCTGCAAAGTGCAAATACAATGGCATTCCAATCAAATAAAATGGATGATATAAGATGTAGTAATGTAGTATGAACTTTCTCGTAACAACTTAAATCTGGTACTCCCTAACAGGAGCTTTCACGACAGAGAAAACTTTTACAATTTAAGGTTCAGTCTCAGAATTTGAATGTGTTTTAGAAACCGTTTAAACTGTCCTCGTGTATATCAATCTAAGCTTGTCGTCGTAGTTAGCTACAATACCTTGTCCCGACGATTACGCGAAAGTCTCGTTCCATAGCTCTTTTTATGAACTTTTGAAAGTTATACCCGATTTCTTGTTCAAAATGTGCCTGAAAATAGATAGACAATCGACGTAATTTCATCGATTCAATCTCTAATACAATATTAGAACTAGCTACTTGCGAGTGACCATACCATGATGAATCCATGTCGCAGAGTGAGATAGTCCACCTTCGTAACGGACACAACAAACTGCCTTGTGAAACATGTCTAGCCACGATAGTAATACGCAACATGTATTAGTAAGCATATCAATCTATATGATTTCTCGTGTATATATGTTAGGTGTTTCTAGTAAATGAATGGTAATTACCAGCCAACGAAGAAGTGGATGTACACTCCAGAAGCTAAGATGCCTCCTTCCGAACGAAGTTTGATGAGCCAGTCGGTGCATTTGTGGATCTGAACATCCGAAATATAATCGTAACAATCGATTACTTGTTATTATATGCATAGGTCATACGATGAATGCCTACCTTTAGAAGTTCGATATTCAAGAGTCCGCGTCTGAGCCTCCCACGAAGCCCACCTCCGCATCTAAACAAAAACAGAAACAACATTCCATTAGAGGTGGGAGTCGATCAGTTAGGTTAATAAAACCCGACCTTAGTACCTACCTTGGCCATTCCTAAGCTGAAGATGAGGGTGCATGACATGGCGTGAAACGAAGCCAAGACGAACATCAAGTAATTGAGTTGCGTCACACCCTGCCTCGACAACAACGAAACTTTCCCCTGCTCTGCACATTTGGCTTCCTCCTTGACATGATCACTTGAATTAAACCCGCAAGGTAGGAATGTTTCTCCAATGCTCCGCGGAATGCATATGTTCGCGATGAGTTTTTGGCATACAGCGAGTAACAACGATACGAAACCCAACAGCATCATTTCTACACCAAGAAAAAGAGTTGATATTCTTGATTAGTGATTACTATCCTTTAAGTGGATTGAGTTTTGCACTGTATATTGTTAACTAGATAAATACCAGACTTTATCTTGTCCAATGCCCTGAGAAGGGCTTTGCTCCTTCTCTTGGTGAAGTTCTGGTGAAATTGCAGAAAAAACTACGATAAGTTGAACGAATCTAACGAAATGAATCCAGCTCGGCATGTCTGACCAACATGAAGATGTAATCGTTGGCGAAAGAAAGAGGTATAGGTACCTTGGAAATGAGATGGATCAAATGCTCGAAAGCTATGGAGATAAGCAAGAGGAAGAAGCAGACAGTTGCTACAGCCCATGTTGGTGTTGCTTCCACTGCTATTTCACCTTCTTCAACACCCATTGATTATGGCTTATAATTTCTATGTTGGGAAGCAGAGCTTATATATGCTCTGTGCTGAACTTCGTGGTTAACAATTTATGCTTTCGAGTCAGATTTATATGAATGAATCCGTATGTCCTTTTCCTTTAGCCATGTAGGTCCAAATGCTTGGGTAGGCTTTGAGTTGGCTCGATCGGTTCACGGGTTGGTGACATGTCGTGGTTTGGTTCGTTTTACTTGGGCTATAGGTAAAGAGTGTAAAAGAAAACAATAATGAAGTCTCTGGAAAATTAAAATCCAAGCAGCCGCCAAGTTTCTGTTCAGGATAACAAGAACCAGACAAAAGTCTTCCAAGTGACAGTTGGAATGTTATTCTGTTCAAGATGCCCCTTTCCTTGATTCCTTAGCCGTCGTTTTGTTTTATGTTGTTTATCAACCTTAGTCATTGGATAAGCTTCCAGTTGACATGATTACTTCGATCACGTTGATGTGCAAAGAAGTTCGATCCTCGAATGATTGAAAGATTTGTTCGAGTGTGTTTTACGGTGCATGGGTTCTGCATACATGGATCGTAACGATTCATTCAATCACTCGTGTCTTTCAGAACTTGAATCAAACTCGAGATGTGAAAAGATTACGATGATTTGATCGATCTCATGTACCATTATTACAGAAGATTGTGCAAGGATTCTGGAAATTGATACATAAGTTAGCCTTCAATTTGGTTACAAAGACTACACATATCAGTGTAGCAACACACACTACAGAGTTATAACTTACAACAGCAGTCACAGCCATAAATCTGCTCCTAAAATTACACAAACACAAACCAACATTGCTTCTTCTTCATCTGGATCAGTAGATATGATAGTTCTCAGCATAGTGCTGCTGCAGAGTTCCCTGAACCAACCAAACAAAACAAACACAATATCAGCACTCAAAGAGGGAAGAACCGTACTTGAAACATTTGGAGATTCTTGCTACTTACGCTGCTAAAGTTTCCATCAACTACCGGACGTGATTGATGGAACTGCCTCACGGAAACAGCTTCAGGATTCATAACTGGGGAAGCTATTTCGATGTTACTGCTCTTATCTTCAGTCAGTGAGAAGCCGAATAACATGCAGCTGGTTTTACACGAAGATGGCTCGTGTGATGATGCTAGTTGTTCCATGGAGCCATTCAGACTTCGAGCTTCTCCTGTCATCTTGTTATTATCAAACCAATGCTGACTCGTATTCCTGCTGGGATTGTAGTAAGCGTGCCCGGGATGCTGATTTCCCCGATTGCTGGCTTGTTGGAACATTAACACTGACGGTGGTGAGGATGCGACAGACCAACCATTTCTCAAGCTAGGCGTTCGAGCACTGGCTTGGATTCCTCCAAGGCAACCATTAACTGGTGAGCTTGGAAGTATTTCTTGACCTTGCAAGACCCTTTGGAATCTCGACGATTCACCAAAGCCTATGCCTTTATAGGAAACATCATGAGGACCATTGTTTCCTAATCCAGGACCACGACCAGGGTAACACCTCGTCTGCTCAACTGGAAGTTGGTGACTTTGGTTGCGATCAGCATCGACAAAGGTGCTGAAGCTTGAAATTTCTTGACCTTGCAAGACCTTATGGAACCTAGAAGAGGATTCCCCAAAGTCTGGTCCATCTGTTTGCCAGTATTAGTGTATTCCCAAACAAATGTAACAACATGCAAGAGAGAATTGTTCGTACCACATTACGTACCAGGAACTGTGAAATCTGGCAATGCAGATCTCGTTCTTTTCAGACCGGATCCCAGAAAGCTATGGCAACTGCTGGCTACAGAACCAGAAGCCTCGATTTCCCATGGCGAGACCCTGCTGTGCCTGTTAACCTCCATATCATCATCCCACCTTACCTGCAAAACAATTATAGGCAGAGGTTAAACAAGGTGTCGACAAAAACACGAAATGCCTGAAAAGCATTTGCTCTAGGACGAATAAGAAATGCGTGAAGATGGAAGCATTACCACGAGGCATCTCCATTTCGATCCCGGCCATCTAGCAGGGTCCAGATCACTGATTCCAGTTATCATTCCAGAATACCTGAGGGAAAATCGAAAGGGGACGATAAGGCTGAAACAAAGAAGCTTTATTTAGTAAAAAACATGTCCCATTCTAAACCTTCTTTCATCTGCATCTTCTGTCTCTAACCGCATCTTGAATCTCATCCCAGCACAATAGGAGTAGTCAAGACTCTTGATGAACTTCTTCAGAGGAATTACAAACTCTGACGAGCTAGCCCTAACAAGTCGGATCAACGAATCAAAAGCATAAAGTAAGATATTTTCTTGGAAGAAAGATATACTGAAATGTGATTACAAGCAAACGGTTTTTCTAAAAGGATAAATTAGTGGAAATTACCTGGGATTGTAGCAGACATTGAACACACTCCTCGTGGCAACAGCACTAGCGACATCCGAAATGCTACTACGATTTGAGAGCTGAGAACAAAGAGCAGCAGGAAGAGTAGCAGATGGCTTAACTTGTGTTCCTCTCCTCACACCAAGTCTCAGTTCACCATCCTCACCTCTATTTTAACAGACTCAGAACAAATCAACACCAAAGTAAGGCGAGCTAATAACAGATTTCACGAACACAAATGATTTATTTCTTCCCATACCTAAGAAAGAGGACAGCATCTCCAGAAACAAGTTTCTTCTTGTTTACGAACGCACTCCATCCTGTCGTTAGCAAATGCCTACGAGGTTGCCCTGGAGCATAAACGAAAAGCCAATTGAAGACAAGATACATTTAGCACATCTTAATCAAACTGGTACTTCAAAAATACCTCGGTAGATATGGCGAAACCTCCACTCAAAGCCATGGAGATCTTTGGCCACAAGCTCCTGGGAAGGCCTCTGCTGAGTATGATCCTGCCACATAATAAGTCAGTGTAAGTCGAGAATTCTTCAAGAACAAATGCTTGGGAGCAATGCATGTTACATAGGTTTAGTTACCAATGGAGGGAAGCAGTCCTCAGCAGCTCGACGAGGAACCGAGAAGCCTCCATGAGTGCTAGTATCTGAAGCTGTGAGGGTTTTGCAGAACATGTGGGGAGTTGAAGAGTTCATAGGCAGTTCAGCATCTTCATCCTCTACATCCCCTTCAATTCTCCTTTCCTTCCTCCACTTCAGCTCACTTTGCTGCATAGTATTAATGATGAATGTTATGAGATATAACTATGTAGGTTTTGTAGAATTAATAACGAAACAAGATGCATCAAAGGGTAAGAATTAGAGATAATAATACGAGTAATCACACACAACACCAAAATTAATGCGGTTCGACAAGTGTGTCTACTTCCACCGTTCCAACTCGAGTATTCTATAAAATCACACACGACACCAAAATTAATGTGGTTCGACATGTGTGTCTACTTCCACCGTTCCCAACTCGAGTATTCTATAAGAGTGTGTTTGGGTAGGTTAATTTGCATTTAGTTTGCGATATTCGTGAATTTGAAATCACCACTTTAAAGAAGAGATTTGAAATATGAACACTTACATACAAAAATTTCATGGATGCATTTCATCCAAACCGAAATGCATATCTCCACTCCTAACCAAACAAGAAATTCGGAACTCGGATACCAAATCCAAATCCTAATATCGGAAGAACAAATCTACATTATTCAGAATAGTTTTCCCTGCTTGTATTCAGGAATCAATCAAGCCACATTATGACTGGTAACATACACCACCATAGCAAGAAATCAACTTTAACAAGCAAGGAACTCGGGATTTCTAGAACCCTAGCTCTGAATCTCAAAGAATCAAACACAAAACACAACTGATTCTCTTCCTGCCTATAACTTGCATAAACATGTTGAGAGTAACAATGCAAGCAGGAATTTCAACACAGCAATCCATGAATCAGAAACAAACTTACTTCCTTCTGAGGAACCAGAGAGACCTGTGCATAAACTTCATCAGAAGCAGCCTCAGCCTGCCAAAACATTGAATAAACAAAACAAATTAACAACAATAGCAAAGAAAGATGATCACTTTTGACCACACATAACTCCACTACAATTAATAAGATAAACATGGAATGAAATACAAACAACCCACATCATATAATCCTCACAGATTCAAAAACAAAACAAAAAAACTCCATCAAATAAACAATAAGAAATTCATCAAAATACCCAAGTTTAGATTTCCCAGAATTCGAAATGGGAAGTAGCCAGAAATAGAAATATGCACCTCGAAACAGCCACATTTGTTCAATTTCGAAAACAAAAAGTTGGAATCTTTAGGGAAATATTCTTATGAATTTTTCAATTTTCTTACATGGAGCTTGACATCAACAACCCTGCAGAAGAGATGAGCAGGAGGGAGATGATCTGAAGATGAAGAAGAATCAGGTGGGAGCTGATCAAGATGGCCTTGAGGGAAGTAAACAACTAAGCTTCCTTTCTTAGGCAGAGAAATGAGTGGGCCTGCACAGGCATGCCATAGCTCCAAACAGACTGAAGAAGCAGAGGAGGAAGATGAATACGGCGTCGTTTCGCCTTCCTCGGTGGTGTTAAGATCTATCAGACCTACCATTTTTCTTTTAGGAAGAAACCATGGCTGTAAGAGTTTAAGAGGAAGTGGGTAAATTGGAAGAAAGGCTACAAAAGAAAGGACCTTTTTGAAGAGATGTTAGTTGTAAATATCCAGAGAAGGGGATGCAGAAGGAAGCAAGCAAGAATGGGTTTTGGTTTGGTTTTCAACTGTGGGCAGTTAATGAGTGCATGTAATAAATAAAACAGAGAGATTGCTTTTTTTAGTGTTTTTATTTTATTTTCTATCTAATTTCTTTCCTTTTTCAGACTATATGTGTATATTGTTGAAAAAAAATTAGAAAATTTAAAAGACATTGGATTGGAGTAATAAAATTAATACAAAAAAGCAAAATATAAAAAGGCTTTTATATATTGTTGTAGCTCGCTCGACAAGTAGGGACGAGTCGAGCTTCTCATTCGACTCGAAAAAAACTTGTTCGTGACTTGGCTTAATTTCAAATGGGTCAAACTTGAGTTAGGGTATGCTCGATTTCGAGTTTGAGAGCTAACTCAAATACTAACTCAACTATATGTTTCATTATAGACTCAGTAATGAAACATATGATTTGTCATATACAATAAATCATATGCTACTTGTAATTCTAATAATGAAACCTCAAGTGGTATATTATTTAGGTTTAATCATTTTAAATGTCTTTGTTTAAAAAAAAATCATTTTAAATGAAAAAAAAAATTTGTAAAATTTAGGATAACTTATTTTTACCTTGACTCATTAATACCCTAAAAAAAAAAACCTTGACTCATTAATTTTTTTAGTGTGCAAGCTTCAAATTGGACTCATGAAGTAATTTTAATGAGCCAAGTTAGAGTTGAGCTCGAATTTAGCTCGTCAAAGTGTCATTAACAAGCCAAATTTGAGTAAGATCGAGCTCGTCACAAGTTAAAAATTCTAGATTAAGTAGTATTTGGGTTTTGGAGCTTTTTTTTCTCTCTGTTTATAATAGTAAAACTAATAATAATAAAATGCAAGAAAAAAAGAAAGAAAAGAAAAGTAAGAAAGGAAAAGGAAAGTGGTAGCTGGAAAAGGCTGCAAATTTTGCAGTGAAGACCGCTGCTGCTGCAAGCTGCTGCAGAAGCACAAGTGTGATTGATGTCTCTGCCAACACCAACAGTAAGAGAAAGAGATGAATTATGAATTATGAATTATGAATTATGATGTTCATCCCCAGAAAACTTGTCCATCTCTATATCTCTCAATGCTTTCCCTTTCTGAGTTTGCATCATAAGCTGCTCTGCTTTTACTTTATTTTTCATTTCTGAATCGTCTTTTTGTTTGTTTTAGGGATCACTCTCTCCACAATCGACAAACCATGAAAACCACTCCTCCTATGTACATCAATGTGAACTCATCTTCCTGGAAAAACTACCTCTTCAACATGGGTTAGGTAGGTGTATTCAAAGTTCCAGTGAATGTACAAGAGTAATAAGTGTTACGACCCGATATTACGGCAGAAACATACCTCGTGTCGAATAATTTGAAAATGATTTTCTCTTCTGAAACCACGATTAAATCATTGATATAATTGAAAGGGGTGACCTTGGTTTGGTTTTGGGTTAGATTTGGTTGGTTGGTTTAGATTTGAGTTATTTTGTGTTGAATTGGACAGATAGGTTGAGTCTAAGGTGACTTAGGTGACATGACAATAAGTAACGTGAAAAAATGATGGTTGAGTCAGTTTGATGATATCTGTACTTAATGGAGATTTTGGATAGATAATTGACTAAATGATCACATTGTTATGTTTATTAGATTACAAATTTAAGGTTAATGACATTTCAAAAAGCGATTTGCTATATACAGTCCATGTTTTACTTTGCACAGTCCATATTTTCTAAAAAACTGACCGTTATACCCTTATTTACTTCGCGCAGTCCGTTTTTACTTTGCGCAGTCCAGGTTTTATTTCGCGCAGTCCGTTTTTACTTCGCGCAGTCCAGGTTTTACTTCGTGCAGTCCAGATTTTAACGCAGTCCAGGATTTAATAACTTGAATAACTATAAACCTTAATTTTTGTTGTTGGATATTTTCGAAGATATGTAATGATTTATAGTTATTCAATTTATTTTGTGAAAAATGTTTTTATTTTTATTTATTAGAATATAAATTTTTGATATGAAAATGTGTCGTAGTTTTGAATATGTATTTTATTTTACTTTCAAAACAATAAAAATAATTAGTTTATTCAAATATGGACCGTGTTAGTAAAATCAGGACTGCACGAAGTAAGAACGGACTGCACAAAGTTAAACTTGGACTGCGTGAAGTAAAAACGGACTGCGCAAAGTAAAACTTGGACTGCGCAAAGTAAAGACGGACTGCGCGAAGTAAAGACGGACAGTACGAAGTAAAAACGGACCACGCGAGGTAAAACATGGACTGCACGAAGTAAAATACAATAAGGGTATAATAGTCTGTTTTTGAAAAAATACGGACTGCACAAAGTAAAATACGGACTACACAAAGTAAAATACGGACTGCACAAAGTAAAATACGGTTATATAACAGCATCCTCAAAAATCAAAATGGATAATAATCCTAATTTCTCGGGGAGACCGGAGAAAACGGTCAAAATCAGCAGAGGAAAGAGAGACAGTTTCAGTGAGTCCAGGCCTATACTCCTACGGTAGGGCTACAACCACAAAGGCCTATTGAATAGGGTTTAGATAACCCGGACTAAACGGGTCTCATACTCAATTACCCAATCGGCTATCACCTCACCTCACTCTCACTCTCACTCTCTAGCGCGTGGGGTGTTGTTCATTTTGCTAAGGCTTAGCTTATATTTGGATTGGAAAGTTGTCTCCTTCTTTCATAAACATGAAAGAGATTTTGTATTCATGATCATCCTTGTATAGGTACGAATACAGCAGGCCAATTCTGATATATTTGGGATTTTGATCTGCCTAGTCGACCAGTTGAAAAGTTTAACGGGAGGTTGAGTGTGGAAAAATTCTTTGTATGTATTGAACTCCATGCGGGTGGTTCCTTGTAATGCAGGTGGCGAAGAATAGAATTGGTATGTGTGAGGGTGTATGTATGGGGTAAAAGTGTGGAATAAGCGGATAACAGAGAAGTATTGAGAGTAAACCCTTTAGTAAGAGCAAATGTCCACAACCTTCAGCGTGCAGCATTAGGGCGTGAGGGAGTGATGGTGTGTGGTCTCATGAGTGTGTATATCGTGTTTCAAACTGAATGGATGACTTGATATTTATAGGACCATCATGACATGATTCGAAGCCTCATGCATGTGTCACTCTTAGTGGTGTCTTGGTAAGGCTCGATCTAGGCCGCTCCCTAATTAAGCAATAAGGGTTGACTATCGTCAACACCTGAAGAGGAAGATGTTTCTTACTAAACGTTGACAAGTCTACGGTGCAACATAAAGCAGTTAGTGTCCGAGTGATAACCAAATTCTCATTCGAGGTGGAACCAGTTAACCAACCCAAAATCGATGTCATGAAGGAAGGATTGGGGAGCATTAATTGAAGTTTCCATTTTGCCACACTAATGGATTCGGTCGGTTGGTGCATGCAGAAATTGCAGTTTGCAGAGACTGTTTCTCTCAAATGCAGTAAGTAGTAAATGGTAAAAATTTCTTCATCTTCAGCAATGCTTCTTTTACTCCTTATCTACACGAAAGCCACACACCAATTTCAAAACAAATAATACTAATAATAAATTACATTTGTGTACGTAATACAAAAACTCATATTGCTAAATCAGAAAACAATGTAAAACAAACAGAGTACAAAAACCAGAACCAGTACTGTAGCTAGCTAGCTGTTGTTCAAGTTATGCTTAGGGCGGCTTCTGTCAGCTTTTAATGATTTGGTCATCATCACAAAGCTTAGACTTTAGCATGCTAGATAGATTATGTATGGTTCATTGTGCTCTGGGTTTGCCTGTTCTTCTGGGCTGGAGAGACAGCAAAGGACCACACACAGCAGAATAATACTCAACTTGTTCATTGTATTGACTATTGACTCTGCCCTACTCTTATTTTGACCTATATATATATGATTACCTTCTCTATATGTGTATGTCAAATAATCACCTCCCATTGTCTATGCAAGAGTACGTTAACTACCTCATGTTGAGTGTTGATGGCTTGGGACACCATCTTCGTGGATTAGAGCGATGAATGCTCGAGAGTCATTTTGAAGGACCACTTTCTTGTGGCATGCTTCTACATGCACAATTCAATATCTGTGATCACACCTTGTAGTTCTGCACAGGTTATGGAGAAAACACTTGTATTTAAAAAATAAAGTCAAAAACACCCTTCACCTTGTTCCTATAATTACATATCATTGGTTTTATTTTATCCAATCATCACTCCCAAACTTTAGCATCCAACTCATCCAAAATATGGATTCCAATAGGAAGCTCATGGCTCATGTTGGCCAAAAACTCAGCAAGAAATTAGCCTCGCGGTAAATGTGAATCACGCGGACCTCCCAGTCTTTCTCTCTCTCTCTCTCGGAGTCTCTGGAAGCGAGTCTCCAACCTTGTGTATTGGTGCTCATTCGTCATGGAATTACTAAGAATCATAACTGCACATTGTGAATCAACATGTACCTCAAGATGTCAGATACTTCAACAACCACATGAAGTTCCGTTCTAGTAACTGAACAGATGCCGAGATTAACTGAGAAGGCTTTGATCATCCTTCCATCCGACGCCCGAATAACTCCTCCTACTCGCTAATCCTGAAGGGTTAAGCATTGACCGGGTGTACCAACCTTGGCCCACGGCCTGCCATCCAATGTCCCTCTCTGATCGAGCACCACCCATGTTGATATAAAAAAACAACCAAAAAATCCATAAACTACTCTGGAAATTCCTCAATCTGTTACTTATTCCACATAATAATAGATCAACTGATCAAGTCGTGCAAGTCAAGCTACAAATCGTTAACTGCCGTTTCAAGATTCAACATCAATAAAGAACTTATATGCATGGACATTGAACTTTTCAAATACTTGGACTATGGGTATGAATCATGATCTAGTTCAACAACACAAATCATATTTAATATTGTTAAATTCATTAGTGAAGAAGACTCAATGCTAAAAGAAACAGAGAGATAAGTGACTTCCTGGAAACAGGGAAAGAAATTGCAGAAAAGACTTGGAGTTGGAGACATGATTTCCCCCCCACAGACAATATGTGGTTTGAAAAGAAAGCCTTTGTTCTTGCGAGTCAAAAGATGAACTTGTCTGTGCTGACTCCAAGACTCAAATGGTCAGGTCGAGGATCCTTCCTTTGTTTTCAACAGATTGATACGGTACCGTTTTATCTATGTTGTTGAAGGAGTCATGTTAGCTAGTTTAGGAGCTCTGATTCTCCATCGATGGGACTAAACATCAATGGCCTTGGGAATGTTTTGGCTATCTCGGTGGAATCTTGAAGATCTCCCACAATCGTCCCGATATTTGGTTCAAACACATTTCCAGAGCTCGTAATTCCATAGCCGACGAGGTGGGTTTTAACTGGTTAGGGCTTGAGTTTGAGGTGGATGAGTTTTTCACTTCTGAAAATCCAGCTCACCACATTGATCATGAAAGAGGAGGTGTAACATTTAACCGGGTGAATCAAGTGATTCCTATCGCACAACTCGGTCTAATGTCTTAATGTGATATATTCTTCAAGACCCGATTACGAAATTCGAAATTGAGACCTCTCAATACAGAATCTTGAAATATTTACCGATAGTCCAACTTATATTATCAAAAAATTTATATTCATGAGTGCTACATTATGTATAACTTATCTAGTTCTTTGAGACGGATTTCATTTTGATTGAAGGTAAGATAAAATCTTCTCTTATAAAATACAATCTCATTTTCAGCGAGTAAATTATTGATACAGCCCATAGCATATATAATCTTCAAATGAGTAATTTAGGTTTCCAGATCTTCTTAAGGGAAAACCTCAATTAGAGACCTAAGACCAAACAAAGGAGTGATTTTGTAGCTGCTGAAACCAGCTTCCAAGAACAGCTTCTCCCATTCTTTCTCAGTCCTTTCCCTTCCGTTAACCACAAGCATCATCAGCATGTCAAACAGCAGCTTCGTCCCACTCAGCTCATGTTCTTCCTTCTTCTCGTTTATCACTATGTCTATGATCATCACCTTCCCTTTGCTCTGTATTGCTTCCTTGCATTTCTTCAGTATCTTCACACATTCTTCATCTTTCCATCCGTGCATTATCAACTACAACAGAAAGAAGAACATTTGATTGGAATGGAATACCTTGAGCAAAGAGAGAATTAATGGAATAGAATTACCTTAAGCAAGACGGCATCAGCAAAAGGAACATGTTGAAACATATCCCCAGCTACAAACTCCACTCCTTCCTCTGAACAACCAGCCAGCTCCCCAACAACCTGAGGAAGCTCAAGAACTCTGCAATCAATCCCAGGGTAAGCCTGTTTAACAATCTTAGCAAAAGTTCCATTCCCACCACCAACATCAACAAAGCTCTGTACTCCTTGGAAAACCAAGCCACAATCACCCACCACTAAGTTCATCATCCTTGAATCACACGCCATTGCTTCGTTAAACAAGGAGTTAAACTCCGGGTTCTGCTCATTATACTCCCAGAACGCCACCCCATTCCCCTTCTCAAACGCTGTCTTTAAACAACCTTCATCACCATCATCCGTGAACCAATCTCCTAACACATGCCAGGGCGTGACGAAATCTGGATGGAGCAACGATGTGACGAAAGGGGATAAGCAATTTGGGTTGGTTTTCACTAGGAGTTGAGAAGACGGTGTTAAAGAGTAGGATACTCCGGTAACTCCGTCCACTTGTTGGAAGAAGCCGGAGTGGGTTAGGATACGCATTAGGCGGTGGAGGTGGGTTGATTTTGATGGGTGGATGTTGAGGGAGGAGATTAGCTCAGGAATTGTAATGGGTTTGTTGTGGTTGTGGATTATGTCAGGGATTTCGAGGTCAACGGCGGATTTGAGCGCCATGGAGTTTATGTAATTCAGGATTCCGTTGTAGATGTGGGATTGAGCTTTGAAGAGTTCATCCTTCGATGTTGATTTCTGGGTTGGAAGTCGATCCATGGTGCAGAGCAGAGAGGGCAAAAGAAACAGAGAAAGAAAGAAGTTTGAGTTTTTCGCTATGACTGTGAGATACAGAAGGATCAAAATTAGGGTTTATATCAGCATCAATGGATACAAGAGTCAACAAATTTGACTGGGAATAAATTCAATTGACTGGACATCTCAAAGTTTCGTCTATTTTATGAATTACTTTAATATTCCGATCGTCCCAACTAATCCACTTCAGCTATTCAACATTTTCAAACAATTGAAGCTGAAAAGAGTTGAAATTATGAAACTGGAGCAGAATTGTGTTATCATTTTGCAGTGAATAGAAGCTTTGAATTGATCCGAAACAACCACAGCTGCAACTAGCTACTGAACAGTTGACACGAAAGTACTACTACGATAAACAAAATGAGATTTGGTTACTAATTTTTCACGAATCAAGCACGCTCGCCTCTAATTCTTCGGGCGAGCTGGATGTCCTTAGGCATGATGGTAACCCTCTTGGCGTGAATAGCGCAGAGATTGGTGTCCTCGAAGAGTCCGACGAGGTACGCCTCCGCGGCCTCCTGGAGAGCTGAAACGGCGGAACTCTGGAACCTGAGATCGGTCTTGAAATCCTGGGCGATCTCACGAACAAGACGCTGGAAGGGGAGCTTGCGGATCAAGAGCTCGGTGCTCTTCTGGTACTTTCGGATCTCACGGAGAGCGACGGTTCCTGGCCTGAATCTGTGTGGCTTCTTCACTCCTCCGGTCGCCGGAGCGGATTTCCTTGCGGCTTTCGTGGCTAGCTGCTTGCGAGGTGCCTTGCCTCCGGTGGACTTGCGAGCAGTTTGCTTTGTACGCGCCATTTGAGAGGAAATTAGAGCAACGAGATAAATTAGGTTTCGCAGATTTCAGAGGAAATAACTGATTTGAATGACTGAGTGATGAGTTCTGCAAATGAAGGAGAAGGCAGCTTTATTGTGACGGAGAAGAACTTGTGGCCGCTGGATGAGGTTAGCATATCTACGGCGGTAAAATACATTGCGCTCTGAAGGACGCGGATTGATGATGTGTTGGTTGAAGATCGTCCGTCCGATTTAAATCGACGGGTGTGATGAAAGTATGATGTTGGAGCGGATTGATGACGTCCCGCAAAATGGTTTGTCGTTTTTAAATTTCCGAATTCTAGATATGAGCGGGAACTGAAAAGGTAGGAACACTAAAATAAGTGGGCGGGAATATTACCAACTGAAATAATTCAATTTATGGGCTAAAAACAAGTGTAATTATTTGTGAGATTTCTCGGTTGAGGTCATATGAACAAAAATAGTTTGTTTGGATCGGAAAAAAATGAAGAAAATTTGAGAGATATAGAATTATATAGTAGGACTCGAAATGTTTAGTTCGGTCATCAAGTTAGCTAGCGTTCGACTAATACTCTCAGTTGCTCTATCGCGAGGGGCAATTAAACAATCGTATGTTACAAATGTCTTCTTACACGAAAAAACGATATACATTGCTTAATTCTCTTGTTTCATTCTAATTATGTTTGCTTGTTAAAGAAAGGCTTTTCACTAAAATATATAAAAAAAATTAACTATTAACCTAAATAAATACGTTTCAAAACTATTTATTTGTATAAATATAATCGCCCCAGGTATAGGCGATATCGCCCCAGGCCTAGGCGATATCGCCCCAGCACCGAGGATTGTCACCCGTGACTCGTGATTAGATTCGGTTGAGTCACGGGTGTGAAAATAGCCAAGGATTAGGCGATATCGCCTAGGGCATGGGCGATATCGCCTAATGCATAGGCGATATCGCCTACATCTTGGATCACTAAGCACCCTATAAATCCTTGTTAGTTTCGGGGGTTAGTCACCAAATCGAAAGAACTAACATTCTAAAATGGCCGACTACACTTTGTCACGAGAATTCCGAATCCAAGTTTTCTGGGGGGGCCGTATCGTTCAGGATTGGACCGGCTTATCCTACGAAGGGGGAAATAATGTCCGTCTGAAGATGACCAAGCGAGCGACCTATGATAGTGTGGTTACCGTGTTTCGGCGGAAAATGGGTCTTGGAGCGGATCAGATAATCCAGTCATTTGTCTGGAGAATGCCGATATACAGTTCTGAGGGAAATCTGTCGCATTTCGTTTCTAGGCCGATATCGGACGACAACGGCGTACAAGTTATATACGACTTAGTTCGCGTCAACCCATTTTTCGAAGTTGCCGAGTTGTACGCCTTGATGGAAGAGGAGCCGTCTCAGTTCTCCGATTTCTCGGGGGTCATTCCAAATCAGATGGCAGAGCAGAGCCAAACGTATGATGGGGAATACATGGCGACCAGTCATATCGGTCCGGAGGAGGAGGAGGTTGACCAAGAGGGGTTGGCGCGAGATGAATATGTCAGCACTGACGATTCTGGAGATGAAAGGAGCCATTGCTCGGCGGACGAAGGGAATCCAAACGTCGACGATGACATTGGCCAAACCGACGAGGAAGACGACGATGAAGAAGGGGGAGCCACAGCAAATAGCGTGGAAGTTCATGTGCCACTGGAACATGCCACGAGCGAGGGTGACGACTGTGACGACATTATGACAATCTCCAACACCTACTCCATGGACAGGCGCTTCCAGATCCCAGCGAAGGCGTACTGGTCGGTGGAGATGGAATTCTTCTTGGGTCAGACATTCTCTACCAAAGGTCAACTGGTGTCCCTAACGAAGAGCCAAGCAGTCATCCGCAACTATAAGTACAGGGTAATCACTTCCAACCCGAAGGAATGGGCCATCAAGTGCATCGACCCGACGTGTTCTTGGAGGATGCGTTCTACACTTAGCAACAGATATGGATTCTGGATAATATGACAACTCAACAACGGCCACAGTTGTGACCGGTCAACGATACTAGGGCCCCACCCACAGCTCGATGTCACGCTGATCTCAGATGCAATCATGCACATTGTGCGCAGAGAGCCGGGGTTGAAGGTTGAGACAGTTATTGATTGCATTCTGGAGAAGTACCACCGCAATATATCGTACCGGAAGGCGTGGTTTGGCAAGCAACGTGCTGTCGAGAAGCTGTACGGTGACTGGGTGGCATCATACAACAACATTGAGACAATCCTGAATGCTATTCGGCTCACAAACCCCGGGACACGGTACGAGATCATAACCCACCCGGCGGGTAACTGTAGGATGTTCAAGAGGGTGTTTTGGGCGTTTGGGCCATGCATAGAAGCCTTCAAGCACTGCTCTGGGGTCATGATCATTGACGGCACATTCCTCACGGGCAAGTACAAGCAAGTGTTGTTGATGGCTAGTACATTCGATGGGCAACATCGGATTGTTCAATTGGCGTACGCCATAGTTGACCAAGAGGATCACGATAATTGGAAGTGGTTCATGGAGAATCTACAGAGACATGTGACCAATCGGGCCAACATCACAATCATCAGTGATCGACACAAGGGGATAGCAGCGGCAATGCGCAACATTGATCGAGGGTGGGTATGGAGGTGGTGTCTACGCCATTACGTAAGCAACTTCAACAAGAAACACCGCAACCAAACTTTAAAATCTCGCCTTTGGAACTTAGGTATTTGTCAACTTGTTTACGGTGTATATTTGAACTTAACTAATACAATATTCTCATACAAACTAGATATTCATAGAAGTCTTCATCGCTACCCGCAGGAATAGAAGGGAATGTGCGGAAGTTTGAGGCAAAGAAGGCAGAATGGTTGGCGATCCATGATGAACAAAACGTACGGGAGCCAAAATATTTCCTAACCAGCATGTTGAACAAGACTGGAATGATTTTCTTAATTTGTCACCTATCCCATTAATATTTCCTAACCAGCATGTTTTGTTGCCATTTTGTAAAGAACAAGGGTTGTGGTTATTTTAAAACATTGGTGGTTCGGGAGGCTGTGGACAAGATCAGAAGGGAGAAGGACAATATAATTCGGGCGAAGGACAAAGAACTTGATCGAGCTAAGAGGGAGAACCAAAGGGTCGTTAGGGAGAAGGACGAGATGATTCGACAACTGAACCAGAAAATCAAAGAACAACAAGAGCTTATGAATTTCATTATGAGAAACCCTCGGACCTGAACCGTGTTGGAACTGTTGTTTATGTAATTTTCGTAGTGAAGTTTGTTATAATAAAATGTGGCGCAGTAGTGTTCCATCCACATATAGATCGAAATGGTTGAATTTCATTGCAAAAACATTAACAGCGAAAATGACATGAAAGTGCAAATCAGTAAAATCGATCACCATAGTACGACAAATAAATACTACAACAGCCGAAACAAGTACAATCGATCACCATAGTACGACAAATACAAACAGTAAACCATAACATAAATCCAGAAACGAAAAACTACAAATGTGAGTGTCAATGCCTCCGACCCCTCTGGCGTCTCTGTCGCTGCTCGTCCGTGTAGCAATCCGGTGGACGCAATGTAGTCCGATCACGTAACATGTGAGTGTACGGTGGTGTCTGGGTGGACTGCGGTACGAAATCAGGTCGATGGGCCCAATCCTCGAACCCACTGTCCTCCGAGAAACCCTGGGAGCCGACCGGATGGCTCTGATCAACGTGCTGGCTGGTGGGCCCATACGGCTGGCTACTCGACGCACCTGGGTGTCCTGCATGCTGGTAATGAGGTGCCGTCGGCTGGTACTGAGGCGCCGTAGCCTGGTACTGAGGAGGGTCATCGAAACTGTAAGTCCGCCCGTCAGCGAAATCCTCGTTCCACACATAGTAGGGTGGAGGTGCGTATCCCACATCATGGTGCGCGAGACCGCCGTAATCGACATCATCCAACCCTGTACTGTGACCTCTCTGTGGGATGGGATAGCCATCATAGGGAGTGTATGTCGGCAGGCGTGATGCTGCACGTGGGCGGTGTGGTCCTCGATCGGGAAGACGCTCATATGCTCCGCTCATAGCCAATCCAGATCGGAGCACATGACTCATGTGAGAATCACTCGTACCACTCAAAATGGTAGCCTGCTCCAACGAGGCGATCTGAAAGGCAAAACAAAAATAAAAGTTAGTGTACCCTAAGGGAATACTAAATTGCCTACAGTTACTCAAGTAGGTGGTCACTAACCATCCCCTGAAACTGTGCACCATCGTGTGATATGGCCAGGCGTGACCGTCTCCTGTACCACTCGTCGTACTCATCATGGAAGTGGTGGCTCAATGGATCTGCTCTCACCTCGCCCTCGGCAATGTGCTGATCCCGCTCCTCCCAGAGACGTAAGTACTGTAGGTACCTAGCACCCCAATCATGTACTGGTGCTCTGAAGTCTAGTCCTAGTAACTCCTCGACGCGAGCAGCAGGCTCGGCGTCCTGTGGGATACGCTGACCATGTCCGAACTGACGCATGCAACGATCAGGATGGTGCCATGAGACACAGTCTATGCACAGCATGGGGCAAACAGCTCGCCAGAACACATCGTCCTCCAACTGATAGTCCTCCTCTCGAAAGGCGTACGGCATCCACTGGAGAATTAATAAATATATTGTAAGGAAGAATTAAGAAAATCAGAGAGAGTATGTACATGAGGTTAAGATTTCTAACCACGAACTCCGTGTTCCGATCAAGTGCGTAGCGTATTTCCTCCAGCTTCATAGCCACGCGATGCTGGTGGCGCCGGATGACAGACATCCAGCGCACACCACGAGGAACGGTGTCAGCATCTGGTGGGTCACCACCTGCTACGTAGCGCTCGGCTATGCTCGGGAATCTCTCCAAGGCCCAGAGCTGGACCAGCAAGGTGAAGCCTCCCAAGTCACCTGTACCCCTCTGACTCCCAGCCGTGAAGAAGGCCGCCCTCCCCATGGCCTTCTACAGCCATGCTAGTACCGCACTACCCCAACTGAACGTGGATGCAACCGCAGAGTCCCCAATAAGCCGGAGTAGATGAACCGGTATCAAGTCTCCAGTCCGGTCAGCTAGTAGAATGGCGCCAATAAGAACCCAAGTGTAGGCTCGTGCATAGCGGAGAACAACATCTGCTGGAGCACCAGCCGGTAGACGATCAAACATGCCCTTCACCCACGAGATCTTCACTGACTGTCCCGTACAACTCCCAGCTGGGGGTCGGGCACCCAAAAACTCCTCACATATGAGACCCGGCTCACGTCTGTCCACCGCTACGGTAACAGGAACTCCATCGATAGGAAGACCCGTAAGTACCTCAACATCCTCCAAAGTGATCGTCGCCTCCGCGGGTACCAGGTGGAATGTGTTCGTCTCTGGCCGCCACCTCTCAATCAATGCTGTGACGAGCTCCTTACACGGTGTGAAACCGAGTAAACGAACAACAGGGAGGAGTCGACACTCTCGCAAGAATGCCTCGTACTCTGAACTCCACTCTAAGCAAGAACTACGCTGTCGCAACTTCAGCGCCTTGCACGCATGTGGGTCACGCCACACTAAAGTAGCCCTATGCTTGTTCTCCCCCCACAGTAGAGAACAATCACCAGGTTGAGGCTAACGCTCTCGGGAATCCGATCCACCAACGGTTCATCCCATCCATAGTTCGACATCTATTGTATAGTAAATTGTTAGAAAAACTATTTTATACTAATTCTCTTTCTCAAAAGTATACTAGTTCTCTAACCTCAAAATTATACTAATTGTCTAACCTCAATATTATACTAATTCGCTAACCTCAACATCATACTAATTCTCTAAACTATCCATAAATAATGACATGGTTCACAATGACATAAGAACAATAAATAATGTATGTACTACGTACCTTGTGTAATGGTGCGAGAAAAGGTCCTCTCCGTTTTATAAAAATCCTACAACGTCAATATGACAGTGTTAATAAATCACTTTGGAAAAAATTATCTACCATAATAACCCTAAACTAATTCTCTAACCTAAAAACCTACTAAACTAATTCTCTAACCTAAAACCCTAAACTAATTCTCTAACCTAAAACCCTAAACTAAATAATGTAATTTAAAAAAAAGGAGAAATGAGACTTACCTTTGCCTTAGGGGTTACCGAGTAGTGTGGGAGAATGAGTTGAAAAATGGGGTATTTATAGGGGTTGGGGCGAGATTGCCCGGTCTCCAACCCTCGGGCGAGATCGCCGGTAGCCCAGGCGATATCGCCTGTGGCTGGGGCGAGATCGCCTATGGCTGGGGCGAGATCGCCATGTGTCCAGCCAGACAGCATTTACTCGGTTGGTTGGGCAGTTTAGAATCGGTTTGACCAACAATCCTCGGTGCTGGGGCGATATCGCCTATGCCTGGGGCGATTATATTTATACAAATAAATAGTTTTGAAACGTATTTATTTAGGTTAATAGTTAATTTTTTTTATTTATTTTAGTGAAAAGCCCTTAAAGAAATCTTCATATAAAACAAGCTTTGTGAGCTAGCGTAGTTTGTATGCCTACATGATACACTACATAGATTTTGTTTCATAGGTTCGAAAATTACAACGGTGCATACTCAGTATCTTCATTCTCGTTAACGGGCAATATTATACCAACCAATTTTGATCCTATGATGGGTTAATAGTGGTTAATCTTCTTCAACACTTATGACTGAGATTGAATTTCATTTTGTTCGTGATCGAGCAGGGACAAAGAAACTCATCATTTTCAAACTAAGCCACTTGAGTAATGCAAATTATTGAATCATATAGACATAAACTGGAAAGGATTAGAACTATGGAACTAAGCAAGAACATTAAGCAGTGAAGAGAAGCTTTGCATTGATTTGAAACAACAAACGCTGCAAAAAGCTACATGCTTCACCAGCACAGTTAACACACAAATGCCAGAGGAAAACCAAAACACCTACATAAGATTGGTTACTAATTTAATTTTTCACAATCAACTAATCAAGCACGCTCGCCTCTAATCCTTCGGGCGAGCTGGATGTCCTTAGGCATGATAGTAACCCTCTTCGCGTGAATAGCGCAGAGATTGGTGTCCTCGAAGAGTCCGACGAGGTAAGCCTCCGCGGCCTCCTGGAGAGCTGAAACGGCGGAACTCTGGAACCTGAGATCGGTCTTGAAATCCTGGGCGATTTCACGAACAAGACGCTGGAAGGGAAGCTTGCGGATCAAGAGCTCGGTACTCTTCTGGTACTTTCGGATCTCACGGAGAGCGACGGTTCCTGGCCTGAATCTGTGTGGCTTCTTCACTCCTCCGGTTGCCGGAGCAGATTTCCTTGCTGCTTTTGTGGCTAGCTGCTTGCGAGGTGCCTTGCCTCCAGTGGATTTGCGAGCAGTTTGCTTTGTA
This sequence comes from Linum lewisii, assembly GCA_034768395.1. NCBI lineage: Eukaryota > Viridiplantae > Streptophyta > Magnoliopsida > Malpighiales > Linaceae > Linum > Linum lewisii. The sequence continues at coordinate 4,186,765 of CM068298.1, read as the reverse complement.
CGAGCCATTTGGGAGATGAATTAGGTTTCGTAGAATTGGGATTTTTCTTCAGTAGAGTTTTCTGATTTGAACGACTGTGGATGATGTTGCAGCTGAAGGAGAAGGTAGCTTTATTGGGACGGAGAAGAAATTGTGGCCGCTGGATGCGGTTAGGTTATCTACGGCGGTGAAACGAGATCGAGCTGTGAAAGACACGGATTGATGACATGGTTGAATTAAGGATGTCTTTGCTTTTTAAATCGACGGCTGTAATTGAAGTATGGATGGAATGCAGCGGATTGATGACGTGTCGCGATCTTTTTATGTTTTTTACTTTTTTTTTTTATTTTCCAAATTCGAGTTATGGAAGGAGGGCGGGAACTGAAAATTGAGGGACAGATGCTGGCCAAAACAAGGCTTTTTAGTTGATTTCACCAAAATAAATACGATTTGAAACTCATTACAAAAGTAATAGTTTTCGTTCAGAAGTTGGGTGAAAATTACTCATTTTTTGTTTAGGGTTGAATTCAGGGTTTAGGATCTAGGGTTTACAGACACTTCTCTTCATGTTACAATATAGTCAAAATATTTTATAGTAGTCTGAAGTAGAATAATTATCGATTCATGTACTGTCTATGTTTGATAAGATGCTAATACTTTTGACCATCTCGTCTGGCTTCAAACTCAAATTTCTATACAAATTCTTAACTAGACTAGTAAGCTACCTTTGTGTTGTTTTGTTTCATGACACCAAATACGACGTTCGAACCTCAATATCAGTTGTCGGTTGGATTATTTTGGTCAACGATCCGTAAGCCCTGAACCCTGAAGAGAACAAGTGCATGTCTCTCTCCTAAAGAAAGAACATTTTCAAATTGCACCACAAGATGTGGCTCGAGTCTTCCCTGCCCAATCACACACAAACTCAGACTCAAAAACATCATCTACCACAGTAGGCTCACCAAACCGAAGCATAAGCTCTAACGAAATCTTGAACAGGCCGATCTAATACTTAACCTCCTTATCAGCAAGGTTATTACTAAGAACAGCTGTTAATTGTATAACTGCAAGTGTTCATCTTCGTTCAATACCAAGAAGCCGGACATCAGAAACAAACTGACTTCTAATGTCGCATCTCAGGTTCGATTAAACTTAGTACTTACTGCCATAACCAGAAACACCACGACACAATTACACATCTCAGTATAGACCACAGGGATTCCAGTCTGCTGTTATCTGTTTATCCATTTCTAAACATAATAATACCAGATGAGGTTCACCCTCTAAACACGCATATTAATCTGCTCTCTATACCAGCAACGATTTACTATTATAGTTTACAAGCTATTACACAATCTCAAACCTCCATGTAAGGCTTGAAACGTCAACTGTCTTCGCAGAAGTTCACGTTACCGAAAAGCATACTTCCAGCTGTAGAACTCTGCCCTTCAGGCACCATCATCATCGGGATTATTAACTCGTTCGCACTCATCAATCCATTCGCTGTACCTGCAGAGGGTGATAAAGAGCACATTTGAGAAACTATTATCGGGAGGAGCAAAGACGAGGAGCGGGTAGGTGGTAACGGTAGAGTTACTTACACGTCAATTGGTTCAGTTAAGGCTGCACAAAGAAGGGAAGAAAAGGAAGAATAATATGTCAGCTTGCATGATTTCTCACATCATTTGATTGTATAACCGGTGATCTTCATTCATAAGCTAAGGGAAGAATACAAAGAAAGATATACAGTCCAGACTCAAGCTGACACTACAATAATTAAACATTCAAAAAACAGGATCTTGTAACAATCATCAATCACAGAACCGAGTACCTGTGATAGTAGTGCTGAAACTCTCTTGACATATACCACATGAAGCTTCACCAATCAAGTTCTTCATGTCACTGGAAAAAAATGGCATCCACACAACCTTTTAGTATAAGAACCAAAGGAGATATAACTTTTGTTCCTCTTAACAATCAACCTAATCGGCAAAACTGAACGAAATCTTACATGCGGCACTCGACACTTGTTCCATGGTTGCAGAAGGGACAGCTGAACACAGTATCCAGCTTGTCCATTCTCTTCCTGGGCGCAGGCTTTGCCCTTGATTTCCTCTTTCCCATGGCTAATTCCTACGTTCAATCAATAAAAGAAACCCCTCAACCAAAAGGATCTCACGCATATCTCATCCAATTCTCCTCGATCAATAGACAAAAAGGGCACAGAGACACCATGTATCGGAAACGAACATGTGAAATTCGCTCTCTTTACACCACCAACCAAAGGTATGACAAAGTTTGATTCAATCTGTTGGATGATATTCAATATTCTGTATCCAAACCCTACGGTTTTTGCTTCGTATCTAAGATGAAGACGAAGAAACCAATTACCTGGAGAGATCAGCGATAAACGGGTTCGACGATGATGCTCGTTACCCGGAATATATTGATATCTGCGGAAAAAAAACCATAAGGAAGAGTAAATTACCGGCTGAATCGAAGTAAAGCAAATAATTTTTTCGCAGAGAGGAAGAACAATAGCGTTACCGAAGATGCTTGATTCGTCTAGCTTGGAAACCCTAGCCCCCTTTTCTTCTCTTATTGATAGGATATTCGACGGAGGATCGGTAGATGGGTAAGAGACAAAAATCTGCGCATTTTTATCAAACCAAGCGAATGCAAAACACGCGCTGCCTTATCTTTTTTTTTTTTTACAATGCTTCCCGTTTCAAACTTACGAAGAGCCAAGGCTATTACAGAAGTGGAAGGGTCCGTTAAGACAGGGAATCCATGAATTAGGAAGAGATCCATGAGTTCCCTAATAGGCCATCCAACCCGGCTAATGGTATTATGCTGAATGGGGTGATTCAGCACCGTGCTGAACCCAATTCGCGAGGGGTATTTTGGTAAAAACATGTATTACAAATCTGGCACGTGAATAATACAAATCTAACATAAAAAAGTCACTATATAATTGAGAAACCATCATTGTTTCTCTCTCCATTTTCAAAAATAAAAAATCTCCATTTCTCTCTCTTTTTTCTCTCTCTTTTTCTCTCATTTTCTCTCTCAATTTTTCATGAACAAAGACGAGATTTGTGTGTTCATTATGCCGGGAAATAGCACGTCGGAGTTGGATCTACGCATGAAAACGTCGGGAGAGTGCATACAACCCTCATAATGTGTATGAATCTTTGTATTTTCATATTTTTCGTGTTCTTTTCTTGTTTGAGGGTGCCAAAAATTGATTCTGTAACATTTGGTTGAGATATGTTGGGTTTCGTAATGTCTGTAACCATTTCCGTAATACTTTCGTTATTGTTTTATAATATCAGTTTTTGTAATATTTTTTATCAATTTTCATAATACTTTCGTAGTTGTTTCGTAACACTTTCGTGCTCTTCATGTTACTTTCGTAATCCTTTATTTCCCTCTTTTTTTCTCTCAAATACTTTCGTGACACTTTCGTGCTCTTCATGTTACTTTCGTAATACTTTTGTGTTGTTTCTCCCTCACATTCTCTCGTTTTCGTAATGTTTTGGTAGAAACAAGAAAAAGGAATGAAGAAGGAGAGGAAAGAAGAAGATTCTACATCTGGAATAGAGAAAATAAGAAGAGAAGAAGAAGGAAGGAGAAGACGAAGAAGAAGAAGAAGAATCTAGATCTGGAATAGAGAAAGAAGAAGAAGGAAGGAGAAAAAGAAGAAGAAGAAGAATGAAGAAGAAGAAGAAGAAGGAAGGAGAAGAAAGAAGAAGAAGAAAGAGAATGTATTTTTCCCTCCATTTTCAAAACTCAAAATCATTCATTTCTTTCTTTTTTTCTCTACTTTTTTTCTTTTTTCTCAAGAAAAACAAGTGTTATGAATTAAGTACCAAGTATTACATTCATTTCTCTCTCTTTTTTTGGATTTTTTTCCAAAAATAGGCTTGGGCCAAAATTCAATTCCCAAAATAGGCTCGTTCTACGGTCAATTCCCAAAGTAGGCTTGTGTGTGCTGACTGGACGCGTACATCGCCAAATTAAGTGGCGATTAGCATAAAATCGGCAGAATGTTTGGCGACCATGAGCTCAGCCCCAAAATCGCCACTTATAGTGGCGATTTTACTCTGAAAATCGCCATTGTAAGTGGCGATTTTGAGGCTGATTTTCAACTTCCCCTTCCCATCAAATGTTTGGCATTATTTGGCGTGGGAATCCTCAACAGCAACTAACACTAACACAGAAAAATAAAATGATAGGGTCAGACTCCTCTATTTATATTCCTTCATTCTTCCCATTTTTTCATTCACTCCTCTTTCATGCATGCAAGAACCAAAGCAAGTAAGCTCCTCCATTAATATTCTAGTTCGTTTCCTATTCTACCTCCTTATATATTTATCACTAATTACATACTGTTTTCTTGAAGGAACATTAATATTATCTAGTTACTCGGTGACGTATATCATTCTAACTATCCACAGTTTGAAGGTATGCACGAAAGTTCTGTATTTATATTGTTTGTGTGTTCTTAATATAAGCAACATTTTTACGTAATACGCATTCAACATATCTGTTTTAGTAATTATTATAATTTCATATGTAAATACTAGTTTTTTTGTTGGCACGTTGGCCGAAGCTGTTCATCAAATCGACACTGTTCATGCTCATTTTATTTTTCTGTGTTAGTGTTAGTTGCTGTTGAGGATTCCCACGCCAAATAATGCCAAACATTTGATGGGAAGGGGAAGTTGAAAATCAGGCCCAAAATCGCCACTTACAGTGGCGATTTTCAGAGTAAAATCGCCACTATAAGTGGCGATTTTGGGGCTGAGCTCATGGTCGCCAAACATTCTGCCGATTTTATGCTAATCGCCACTTAATTTGGCGATGTACGCGTCCAGTCAGCACACACAAGCCTACTTTGGGAATTGACCATAGAACGAGCCTATTTTGGGAATTGAATTTTGGCCCAAGCCTATTTTTGGAAAAAATCCTCTTTTTTTCTCCTTTTTATTTTTTTTCTATTTTATGCCCACGTAACTAATACGAAAGTAATTCTCAAATGTTACGAAACATGATCCCAAATCCATACGAAACTAGCTATAACCCAATACGAAATTGGTTCTCAAAACGTTACGAAACATGCTATAAAACCATACGAACAAAGTACCAACTGTTACGAATTAAGTACCAAGTATTACATTCATTTTCCTCTCTTTTTCTCTCATTTTTCTTTTAAGAAGAAGGAAGGAGAAGAAAGAAGAAGAAGAAAGAGAATGTGTTTCTCCCTCCATTTTCAAAATTCAAAATCATTCATTTCCCTCTCTTTTTCTCTCCTTTTTTTTTTCTTTTTTCTCAAGAAAAACAAGTGTTACGAATTAAGTACCAAGTATTACATTCATTTCCCTATCTTTTCCTCTCCTTTTTCTTTTTTTTCTATTTTATGCCCACATAACTAATATGAAAGTAATTCTCAAATGTTACGAAACATGATCCCAAATCCATACGAAACTTGCTATAACCCAATACGAAATTGGTTCTCAAAACTTTACGAAACATGCTATAAAACCATACGAACAAAGTACCAAGTGTTACGAATTAAGTACCAAGTATTACATTCATTTCCCTCTCTTTTTTTCTCATTTTTCTTTTAAGAAGAAGGAAGGAGAAGAAAGAAGAAGAAGAAAGAGAATGTGTTTCTCCCTCCATTTTCAAAATTCAAAATCATTCATTTCCCTCTCTTTTTCTCTCCTTTTTTTTTCTTTTTTCTCAAGAAAAACAAGTGTTACGAATTAAGTACCAAGTATTACATTCATTTCCCTATCTTTTCCTCTCCTTTTTTTTTTTTTCTATTTTATGCCCACATAACTAATATGAAAGTAATTCTCAAATGTTACGAAACATGATCCCAAATCCATACGAAACTTGCTATAACCCAATACGAAATTAGTTCTCAAAACTTTACGAAACATGCTATAAAACCATACGAACAAAGTACCAAGTGTTACGAATTAAGTACCAAGTATTACATTCATTTCCCTCTCTTTTTCTCTCTTTTTCTTTTAAGAAGAAGAAGGAGGAGGAGAAGAAAGGAAGGAGAAGAAAGAGAAAAAGAAGAAATGTGTTTCTCCCTCCATTTTCAAAATTCAAAATCATTCATTTCCCTCTCTTTTTCTCTCCTTTTTTTCTTTTTTTCTCAAGAAAAACAAGTGTTACGAATTAAGTACCAATTATTACATTCATTTCCCTCTCTTTTTCTCTCATTTTTCTTTTTTTTTCTATTTTATGCCCACATAACTAATACGAAAGTAATTCTCAAATGTTACGAAACTTGCTATAACCCAATACGAAATTGGTTCTCAAAACGTTACGAAACATGCTATAAAACCATATGAACAAAGTACCAAGTGTTACGAATTAAGTACCAAGTATTACATTAATTTCCCTCTCTTTTTCTCTCCTTTTTCTTTTAAGAAGAAGAAAGAGAATGTGTTTCTCCCTCCATTTTCAAAATTCAAAATCATTCATTTTCCTATCTTTTTCTCTCCTTTTTTTTTATTTTCTCAAGAAAAACAAGTGTTACGAATTAAGTACCAAGTATTACATTCATTTCCCTCTCTTTTTCTCTCCTTTTTATTTTTATTTTATTTTATGCCCACATAACTAATACGAAAGTAATTATCAAATGTTACGAAACATGCTATAAAACCATACGAATCATGATTTGTACTTGAATCATTAGAAGAAAGAGAATAGAAAAATTGAGTACTCTCTTTCCTACTTTTCTGTCACTTTTCCATCACTTTAACACATTGACGAGATTACTATTTTACCCTTCTGACACTCTCATTTATTATAGCCATTGATCTTGTGGGGCCAAGCTCATGGACGGCTCAGATTTGGTTCAACACCATTCAGCACTATAAAGATTCAGCTCCTGACTAATTTCCATCCAACCCACTTTAAAGTACCAGTGGAGCGAAAAGCATAATAACTATCATAGAAGCAATGCGAGCCACACAATCCGAAGGCCATATATAGTTGGTTTGTTGTTCAAGAAATGTACAATCTGAGAAGATATGAGCCTGACTACCCAAACGATAAGCCATAAACACATCTTCCGTAAGAGCAAGAGTCTTAGCTGCAATCGGAGAAAAAACTAGAGCAATCTCAACTATTCCATCTCGAAGAATGACATAGGAATAAGAAATGATAACCCTATAGGTTGTCGATTGGGTCTCATGTAGGAATGACTCATCATAGTAATAGTTAAGACACATATTACTAGGCGGTGGAATTGGGATCGATGGAGCTGGGAGCTTGGGTGGGAGGATGGGTCATTGTGATCTCAGAACATGATTTCCAAAAGGATACATCACGGTTACACAAGGAGGCAGTGGTTGAGGCGCACGAGGAAGGGTCGTTGAAAACAAAGGAATTGCGCGTCTTTCAAATGTTCCAACATCATGTAGCAACCAGAGGCCAAGAGGCCGAATTGAGAGTATCCATGTGAGAGAAAATAGTTGATCAACTTGTTTATATTATAGTGTTGTTAATCACTAACATCGTATCTCTAAACACTCTATGTGAGTTTCCAAATACTCAAAACATAATAATGGGATTTCAAGTTAGAACATGGAAATTTATGTCTCATTCCTTGCAAAATAATAATACTATCAGTTGGGATTTTTTCCAAAAATAGGCTTGGGCCAAAATTCAATTCCCAAAATAGGCTCGTTCTACGGTCAATTCCCAAAGTAGGCTTGTGTGTGCTGACTGGACGCGTACATCGCCAAATTAAGTGGCGATTAGCATAAAATCGGCAGAATGTTTGGCGACCATGAGCTCAGCCCCAAAATCGCCACTTATAGTGGCGATTTTACTCTGAAAATCGCCACTATAAGTGGCGATTTTGGGGCTGCTTTTGTCAGCCCTAAATCGCCACTTATAGTGGCGATTTTACTCATGAAAATCGCTATTATAAGTGGCGATTTTATGCTGACTTTGTCAGACAAAAATCGCCACTTATAGTGGCGATTTTCACAGCACTTTTCCATTCTCCTTTTTGTCTGACACTTTTATTTCAAATATAGTAAAATAGCATTTTAGCCTTTCTACTTTGTTAACTTAACAAATAGCCCCTTATTGTATAAATCGCTATTTTTATCTCTCATACTTTGACCAATTTGTATTTTGGATCCTTCCATTTCAACTATAAGAAGGATCCACTATAAGTATGAAAGATAAAAATGACGATTTATACAATAGGGGCTATTTATTAAGTTAACACAGTAGAAAGACCAAAATGCTATTTTAGTATATTTGAAATCAAAGTGTCTGACACTTTTATTTAAATATAGTAAAATAGCATTTTGGCCTTTCTACTTTATGAACTTAACAAATAGCCCCCTATTGTATAAACCGCCATTTTTATCTCTCATACTTTGACCAATTTGTATTTTGGATCCTTCCATTTCAACTATAAGAAGGATCAACTATAAGTATGAGAGATAAAAATAGCGGTTTATACAATAAGGGGCTATTTGTTAAGTTGACAAAGTAGAAAGACCAAAATGCTATTTTACTATATTTGAAATAAAAGTGTCAGACAAAAGAAGAATGGAAAAGTACTGTGAAAATCGCCACTTGAAGTGGCGATTTTTGTCTGACAAAGTTAGCATAAAATCGCCACTTATAATGGCGATTTTCATGCTGAAAATCGCCACTATAAGTGGCGATTTAGGGCTGACAAAAGCAGCCCCAAAATCGCCACTATAAGTGGCGATGTTGGGGCTGCTTTTGTCAGGCCAAAATCGCCACTTACAGTGCGATTTTCAGAGTAAAATCGCCACTATAAGTGGCGATTTTGGGCTGAGCTCATGGTCGCCACACATTCTGCTGATTTTATGCTAATCGCCACTTAATTTGGGATGTACGCGTCCAGTCAGCACACACAAGCCTACTTTGGGAATTGACCGTAGAACGAGCCTATTTTGGGAATTGAACTTTGGCCCAAGCCTATTTTTGGAAAAAATCCTCAAGATTGGTAGTGAGGAGAGAGACATTTAGGTCAATATTTGCCTAGGTCAATTTAGCATGTTTGCACAAAAAAATATTGTGGTGAATGTCTTCGTCCTCTTTTTGGTATATCAAGGAGTTTAGGGATGTCATACAACTTCCTTTTGTGATATTTTTTTTGGTCGCAAAGACATTTCTCGCAACTATTTACATGAGAAAATACAAATTTGGGGTGTATGAAATACATGGTACGAAGCTCCTTTTTTATAAATAGCAAGGCTCCTCATGGGGGAAGAAAAATTTAAAGAGGAATATTAAGAGATAAAATCTAGCGAGATGACCATTTTTTCAACAACGCGTTGCCTTATCATATTCTATGTTAAACACTCCTACTGAAACGACGTCGATATATGATTTTTCCCAATCTTGTTGTTCTCCCTTTGCTTTAGGACTCCCAAACCTGTTAATAAAAGTATTAACAATGTCGAATGTGTATCGATAATTAAAAATAAACAATACATATTTGTTTACAAATGTAAGTTTTATTCATGTCATATAATGTGAATGTGTGACGCTTAACTCATAGCACATGGTCTCAATATTAAAAAAGAGTTTTTTTTTTTAAAGTAATTTAAAAGGAGCTATCTACTCTTTATCTTTCATTTCATACCAGTTTTAGATCACTAATTTCGTGCTTTCAGTTATCCCCATTTTCTAAAAGCTTGTGTTTTGATAATTTTCTCATCAGTTACAACTAATTACATTTCTCAAACCTTAGAAGCCATGGCGGAACCTTCCACTTCCGCCACCTCCCTCCACATAGTAATGTACCCTTGGTTCGCCGTCGGCCACATAACATCATTCATCCACCTCGCCAACAAGCTCGCAGATCGCGGCCACAGAATCACAATCCTCCTCCCTTCCAAAACCCTCACCAAAATTGAATCCAACAACCGCCATCCGAATCTCATCTCCTTTGTCCCCATATCCGTTCCACACTTCCCAGGCCTCCCTCCCGGAGCCGAGACGACCGCCGACATCCCCTTCAACTCGCGCTCATTCCTAATGTCCGCCATGGACGAAACTAAGTCTGTGATCCAATCCCATCTTCGAACCCTGAACCCGCATTTCGTGTTCTATGATTTCAGTCACTGGTTGCCGTCATTGGCTCGTGATATGGGGATTAAGTCTGTACATTACTGTACTATCAGTCCGGCTACGGTCGGGTACTTGATTAGCCCGAGAGGGGTGTCAATGCGACGGTGGAGGCTCTAATGCAGCCTCCTCTGAGTTTTCCAGTTTCGACGTCTATTAGGCTGAGAGCTTTCGAAGCTAAAATGCTGGCCGGAGCGGGCGTGAGAAAGGAAGGGAGTAGGTCCTCTTTTGTGGAGAGGCAACTGATGTGTTTTGAAGAGTGTGATGCTATTGGCTTCAAGACTTGTGTTGAGATGGAAGGTCCCTATTGTAGGTATATGTGGTATTAATTTTTTTTATCATTCATAATGTGTCAACTAATAAAGGTATGATCCTTGCTTAGAAATCTTGCAATGTTTTAATTTTAATAAATTTAGCTTGTATGTAGGTACGTAGAGGAGCAATTCAGGAAACCGGTGATTCTAGCTGGACCAGTCGTCCCCGAATCACCAAAATCAACCCTAGAACCCAAAATTTCCGAAATTCTAAACACATTCACCCCCAAATCAGTAATCTTTTGCTCATTCGGAAGCGAATGCAGACTAAAACATGACCAATTCCAAGAACTAGTCCTCGGTCTCGAGCTAACAGGTCTTCCCTTTCTTGTCGCGATCAAACCTCCCATTGGATTTGACTCCGTCGAACCGGCCCTACCTGAAGGGTTCCAGGACAAGAATCGAGGTAGAGGGTTTGTGTCAGGTGAGTGGGTCCAACAACAGTTGATCTTAGACCACCCTTCTGTGGGATGCTTCGTGACACATTGCGGGTCAGGCTCGCTCTCGGAGGCCATGGTGAACGATTGTCAACTGGTGTTGCTCCCGTACGCCGGAGATCAGATCATCAATGCTAGGGTTATGGGTGGGGATTTGAGAGTTGGGGTTGAAGTTGAGAAAGGGGAAGAAGATGGGTTGTTTAGTAAGGAAGATGTGTGTAAGGTTGTGAAGGTTTTGATGGATGAAGGGAGTGAAATGGGTGAGATTGTGAGGAAGAATCATAGGAAGTGGAGAGAGTTTATTTTGAGTGATGGGGTTGAAGATCGTTATGTTAAGGAGTTTGTAAGTAAGTTGCATGAGTTGCTTGTTTGATTAATTTTTCTAACTCTTTTTTATGTAGTATGTAATTGAATCAATTTGAGTAGTTATTTTAAAATATTTTGCTCAAATTTTTTGGCAAAACACCTTTTGATTTGAGAACTGGACTCGACTATACTACTGTTCTATTTAGAGTTTCAAGTTACAAGACGTACGGATTGTGGATTCCTTCTGGGTTTGCCCCTATCATCTCTATGTGCCTAAGTGCGCTATCTTCTTTTGAGGACAAGATTTTCACCGATTATGAGTCTCACCTTTCCCGATTATGGGTCATTTACTACCCCGATTATGACCTAAATAAAAAATATATTAAGACCTAAATAAAATTTAGCCCTGTTTTTTCACAACGGATCTAAGAGATGGAATCAACAAATTTCGTCGGTATTGATATATTTCTGGTTTTTAGTGATAAATAATCCACTCGGAATTTAAATCCGTAATTGGCTCATTTCTTTTCAAACTCATGATTTTAAATCCTTTACAGACACGTGGGATTTGTCGTTTCCCTTACAAACAGTATTTCGTTTCATTATTGAATTCAATTGCAGTGTGTTATCTACGGTGAAAAACAAAGCTTTCAGTTCTATTTAAATTGACGATTTTCCTATAATTGAATTTCAGTGAAATAATTATGAATATATTATAATTCAATGCCGAAAAGCCACACCTTATTTTTTTGTTGCCTGAGGTAGCTCCCGTAGGAGAATACGAGATAGTAACACAATTATAATAATCTGTCTACCCAAGCCGGGAGGTTTACCCATCTCTGGCTTGGGAGACAACCAAGGCGCGTCGAGCCACATAATGGCCAGGGCCACACTGTTAGCTTGTCGAGGAACCACATGTAAAATCATCTCAGGATTGACGTCAAGAAACCAGCAAATATCAGCAATGACAACGTCCCTCGAGCGCTCTTAGAAATAATAACAGTACTAGAGACGCATCTCCCTCAATATTAGAAATAAATGTCACACAAATAATCAAATATTAAAAGAAAAATATCTAAAAATCCTTCCGTTTACTCTATTGGGCCACATAGTAAGATTCCACATCCGGCCGTATTCTATTTTCATCTTAAAGCAAACTGGGCCACAAAGAGGAAAGAAGAAAAAAAAAGCGAGATTTAATCACTGAATCTAGCTACGTGTACGGCTGCCAACAGCACCATAGCTTGCATTACCATAAGCCGAATCGCAGCCGATACTATTCCCCTCTCCACCACAGAAGTTTGTTCGTTTTTCCACTAGGGTTTTTCAGATTCCGATTACCGATCGAAAAAGGTTAGCAGCTCCAATTCGGCCTCTTCTTCTTCTTCTTCTTCTTCTTCTAATACAGAAGCCTGGGGGACGAGAGACTACGTTAGCTTCTTCAAGAACTGCTTCCTCAATCGGACCGGAATTGAAGCTTTTCTGATCGCTTAGTTTTATTTAGCCGGCGGCTCGATTAACGATGGGAAGAGGAAAGTTCAAGGGGAAGCCTACCGGCCACCGCCACTTCTCGACTCCCGAAGAGATGCGTAAGCTCCTTATCTTTTCCACGAGTTCTTTTTGTACGACATTTGAAGCGTTGTAAGGACTGTAGTGAATAGACTATTGATATCTGGATGAGGATTAAGGTTGAATATCTGAACTTGGTAGCTGAATCTGAAGCGTTGCACATGCTACTGGATGTTTTGCCTTACTGGAATTTATTGCGTAGAAGTTGAGAATTTGATCAGAATAGGAGTAGTGTAAATCGCTGGAGGAGCTAATTTTTGAATCAAGTGTTGGCTAACTCTTTTTATTGATTGGGGTCTACATGACTGCAGTTGCTGGAAGCTCTTCACGCCCGCGAACATTCAAACGGGTTTGTTGCTGGAACTCTGTTGTTTATAGGCTTCTTTCTTTTGTTTATCTCTTTTATTTAGATGTTCATGTTGCAACTTGCAAGAGATATCAATGTCTTAAGAGCACTTGTGTCTTGGACGCTTTAGGTCGAAGCTGAATATGAGGAGGAGGAGAAAGCTGAAGAAGAATCAGGAGAAGAGGAGTCTGGGGAAGAATCTGGAGATGAAACTGTCAGTGATTGATGCCTGTTTAACATTTTATCTTTACTATTTTGTTATTGTAAACCTTTCATGCAGGTACTGACGAATATCCTTCCTCTGAATGTATCAGGAGAAGAGAAAAGGTACTCAAGGTCTCATCCAGATTGATAATCCGAATATCGTTAAGCAAAAGAATCTGAAGGCGAAAGATCTTGACGTAAGTATCTATCTTAGACAATGTTGCTGTGACTTTTAGTCTCATGTTTCAGTAATTGAGAAATGACCTGTGTTTCATTTGCAGATGGGGAAAACAACAGAGCTTTCGAGGCGTGAAAGGTTAGTGCTTGGTGAATGCTTGTTTTTTCATAGATAAATGATTGCCAAATGCTTGCGATTTCCCTTCCTCACGAAGAATTAAAACCATTTTGGCAATAGAAGAATTGAAACCTGATGAAAACCAGCTGAAAGAAATTTGATCCGTCCGCTTGTTTGCAGGGAGGAAATAGAGAAACAGAGAGCACACGAGCGATACATGAGGCTGCAAGAGCAAGGAAAAACAGAACAAGCAAGGAAGGACTTGGGTAAGTGTGCCTAAACTTTCATAGTGACAAGAAAGTAGGAATAAAAATCCCAACTTACGTAGAGCAGTACTAAGTTTGTATCGTTCGCATTCTACGTTGCAGAGCGTTTAACTCTCATTCGCCAGCAGAGGGCCGAAGCTGCTAAGAAGCGAGAAGAAGAAAAGGCTGGTAATGTTTCAACATCTTTCAGCCTGTTCATGACGTTGTATCTTAATCTGCAGTCGAATTGGCACTAAAATCGTCATCTTTCGTTTCAGCTAAAGAGCAGAAGAAAGCAGATACAAAGAAGTGATGACTCCCTGGAGAAGGGGAGTCGGATTTGCATTGTGGTCGAGATGATAGTAATATGAAGAACTTGCTTAGTTTATAACTTATTATCAAATTGAACACTATTTGTAACAGCAAGAAGTGTTTGATACCCCTATTTATCTGTTAGCCAGAGGCTCCAACTTACTGAATTATTCTGTACAAGATTTTTTGCTTCTCCTTTTGCTCATGTCCTGAATCTTTGTTTTGTTACTTCTACTGTCAGTTTTATGGACACTGTGCTCGTAAGTTAACCATAGGATGTGTTGTCCGTTGTTGAATTTCACGTCGCGTGGTCATTTGTCGTCAACTGGTCACAATGTCATTCGTGTCATTGGTAACCAGTTGCGTGTCACGTGGTCATTTGTAGTTATCTGGGTTGTTTTCTGACGGAGCTATTTATGAAAAAAAATCAGTTGTGTGCCATGTACGAGGCAACCTTGCATCTAGGACTGGAAGTTGGTTAAGGTGACAAATTTTATGGTGAGAAATCTTTGATATTTCTTATATAAGTACTCATCGTTGGATTATAAATTTAATCTAATGGTACCAATTGTGCCAGAGGATATTTAAATAATTTAAATAGTTTTTTCTAAAGAAATCTCTCACTGACTCATATTCTAGTAGTTTTTTCTATATAATTGTTGAAGGGTTTTCCCCAGTTTTTTTAAATTTTTATTTCACATTAGTATGATCCATCGATATTATGTGTAGTACAATTCATTGTGAAATTGTACCTTTTATATATTTTATGGATGATATAATTTAACGATAAATTGTACAATTACAGTATACATCCTGATTCTACTGTTCGTGTTCGTCGTATATTAATAAGGATTGTGTTATTACTTTGATTATTGAAAATTATAGTCTTTGTATATTTTGTAGGTGGTATGATTACAATGTTATTGTTTGTGTTGTGTGTGTGGTACCATTAATTGATAAATTATACCGTTCGTGAATGATATAATTTAGCATCGAATGATATTATAACCAGTTCTTATATAACAAATCTCAACCATTTCTCACCTTACATAATCCAGGTTATGGTTAATTGGCAAAATAAATTAACCAAATGATTTTGGTTAACCGATACTATTTTGGGTCGGCTTGCGGTCAAGAATTCATCACTTGGTATCCTGGTTGGTCAGCGGTTAAAATGGCGGTTAACCAAGCTGAGTTAGTTCGACAAGCCTCAAATCAACCCGATTCTTCTATCAAGAACCCCTAATAAACCCATTCGTCCTTGGGGAAAAATCACAACTGCAGTTAAGGCCAAACAATGCCTTGTTCTTCCCCAAGTTCCATTTCCCCACTCCAGTCGCCGCTTCTCATCCGATGGAAGTCAGCTACGTCCTCTACGTTTCCATCTCCAAAAGCTTCCATCGGCGAAGTTAAGGAACTACTTCTCAGCCGTCTCTTGCATTTCCCCGAGGCACTTGGACCAACAAGAAATCCTCCGGTACGTGGCGGAATCAAACGACCGGATTCTCCCTTGCGTCAGAACCTTCGAGAACGACTTGGCTCGCCTTAGCTTGGTAGGCTCCGTCGCCTTCGAGCAGGCTCTCACTGCCGCCGCAGCTGACGGAGGTCGAGCTGCGGCGGAGCACATCCAGTCCGGCGAGCCCGCTATGGTCGTCGAGACCGTTTTCCCTGGCCCTGCCGACGAGCACGCTACCATATCCACTCGATTGGTCAGTACTTGCTCTCTAATTCTTAATCTGTTTTGCGAATTCAGAATTGAATTTATT
The DNA here is from genome assembly GCA_034768395.1 of Linum lewisii. Classification (NCBI taxonomy): domain Eukaryota; kingdom Viridiplantae; phylum Streptophyta; class Magnoliopsida; order Malpighiales; family Linaceae; genus Linum; species Linum lewisii. The sequence goes on along the minus strand of CM068298.1, from coordinate 4,170,840 downwards.
GACACTGAAAAATGAGAGTTTCTAATCAACAGTTTTCTGCCGGCTGACAAAGTGAGAGCAAAAGCTCGCAAGATGAAAGCGTCTTTAGAAGATATTCTATCAGGAACAAACACTAAGAACATACTTGCATTGACGTTTAGGCAAGTCGTCTTGCAACAGCTATGGAACTTTGAACTTGTCATGTTTGAGCCTGGGATTGAGCGAGACATGAAGGATCTCGAGACACCGAGAGAGGTTAGTTAGGCGGTCTGAAAAATCGAATTCGTGTTGCACTTAGCCCTGATTTTTGCCTAGCTGTTTTGATGTGGCATCATATACTCATGTCTGTTGTGCAGGTTCCTCAACACTGTACTGATAGATTCAGTTCTCTTCGTATCAGCAGGTTGCTTCTTTTTTTGCCATCAGCTCATCTGACGACCGTGTTATCTCGGTGCTAGCTGAAGCCATTACAAATGCTGCTCTTCAGAGCACTGAAAGGAGTTTCCTCGAGGGGTTTGAAGGTAGAACCTCCAACAGATTCTTCTCCCGGTCTAGGGAGCGAAAACGGATAGCTTCGAAAGATTCTTCAGTTGTCATTTATCAGGTACAAGAGGATGAGATAGGTGGTACTGTTGAGACCTTGCTTGAATCGTTTAAGTTGAGGAAGGGAAAATTTAGCGGTATGAAAAGGAACCAGGGGTACAAGTGGTGGACACCCTCAGCACAGAGTAAGTTAGAAAGCTGTGGTGGTGCCGAGTTCAGTGCTTGGACTAGTGAGTTTGTAGCCATTTATCGGCTTCTAGTTGATGGTGATAAAGTTGGGGATGTCAAATTTGAAGGGTGGACGAAGTTGCCAGACAATAAGTTTGAGGTTTTACTTACACACTCTCAAATGGTAAGTCTTAACTACTCATGATGTGTGTATTCATTGGCTGTTTGTCTTCGGCTTACTCTATGTAGGGTGTGCCATCTGCTCTCTCTTATGTAACAGATTTTCCTAAGTATAGCTATATGTTCCTTTGTAGGTTTGTTTGGCTGAAATACTGGATATCTATTATGAAGATGCATATTCACTACCCAAGAAAGAACTATCTTGTGGTTCTCTTGCAAATGTTGCTAATTTGTCTGAGATAAAGGTAAGTTAACATTTCACTCTTTTTGGGTTTGTAACACTGCATTGATGGTGTTTGATCGCATTCTTGAACACAGGGCAAATTTTAACACATTTTAATCCCATATACATGGTGTTTTAATCCTTTTACTACAGAGGAAGTCAAACTTGATGAAAACCCTTTCACTAGTCTTTGCAAGTGGAGTATGTCTCATTACGTTAGTGGCTCTGGGTCAGTTTGATTTATCTTTTCTACGTCGAGGACAAAAGCATGCTCAACAACCTAGATCTCTATCGACATCAGAAACAGAGTACTTGACAAATGAATCCGTCGATCCAGAGCAGGTATGTATGCAAATGATTTCTTGTCTGATACTAGTCTGTCACCATAGAGGATGGGTGGTAGTAACTAGTACTTTCTGCTTTACCTGTTGGCTCTTGTTTTTATTTTATACGTTCATTTCCCTGAACCTGAAACTTTGACTTCCACTGTGTAGTTGAATAAGTTATGCGTTTCGGTAATCAAACGGATGAAGGATGCTTATGACTGGCCCGAGGATATACAGACAGACCTGAATTTAGGTGCTTGGATTGGTGAAATACCCAACTACCTGAAAATGAGGGAGATAACTGAACCCAAGTCCAAAGCTCTATCAACGGGTCTCGAAAGCATGCAAGACATTGATGAAAAGGTTAAATCATCCGTGCAAGACACCGATGAAAAGGTTTTATCATCCGTGCAAGACATTGATGAAAAGGTTAAATCATCTGTGCAAGACATTGCTAGCTATCAGGTATTGAAAATTAACTAATTTGCTTGTTTCTACTCTCTGTTAACATAGCAGTCGGAACGAGTGATCCAAATTTGCTTCATTTGTCCATCTCGTTTACATCATATAACTCGCTCACATAGTCACATATGATTGATTACAATGTCATGCAGGTAGTTATGTCGAGGGACGGGAAACTGGTGGAATTCCAGCCTACGAGCGAAGTTGGTCTAAACCAGTGGGCAGCCAATCCCTTGGCAAACGAACTCTATGGCGTAGAAAAGCCATCACCCAGTATGAATCAAGGATCTACTCTCTCTGTTACTTTCTGCTATCTTGCTACTCTGAAATTGCCTCTTATTATCTTTCTGCTTACACTAAACCAGATATCGTAGAGCCACGGCTGAAGGCGAAGCAGCTTCCAGATGAGGCAGTCGTTATCGAGCTGTTGATGTCGGTTAAGGATGCTCACTTTGCGTTGGCGAGACCATCCCAATGACACACTCGAGAGAAGAATGTGAAAGTGTAGTTAAGGTATAAATGGTTCATTTGCTGTCCCGCAATGTGACTCGCCTAACTCGTAGCATATGGTCTAAATATTAAAAAGGAGCTCTCTTCTCTTTATCTTTCATTTCATGCCAATTTTAGATCACTAATTTCGTGTTTTCAGTTACATTCCAAATTGAACACTATTTGTAAATGTATGAATTATGATATCTTAGCTTTGATGGTTGACCATGACCAATTTGAATTTGAACACGGTTGAACGATTTAAAATCAATCACGATCACGGCTCGAATTTGACTGAAACCGATTGATTTCCAGGCCTAATCTTAGCTGACTTAGCAATGTAGGATTGTCAGAATCAAATATGGCGAATTACTTGGGCCTGTAGGCCCAGATATTTGGTATCCAAATGAAGATGGGCCGTCCGCCGTTAGATTACATCGGATAATCATCTACTCGCCGCCGGAACACACGTGGCAGCTCCGGAATACACAAAGACAAACAAAATCAATCGCCGACTCAGAGATCTGAAACGAATCACCGAAACAGTTGCCAGCCATGACTGAACCTGATAAACCTAATTCCCAACCCAACCTCCGTCCTTCCCCTCCGACGGAACTCAAGGACGTCGGGAAAAATAACAAAACCAGCTACTCTTCGGGTCAAAAGCTCCACTTTACGAACCCGCCCGACGCGGCGAACCCGGACCCGGCGACACTGAGGGAGCAGTGGCGTTTCGCCATAAGGCAGTACAGCAGGTGGTACTCTCAAGCTTGGGGAACAGCTATTCTCGCCGGAGTCTCCTTCTTCGCCCTAGGCTGGATCATCAAGGGCGAAAATCCTCTCCCTTCTTTCAAATCCGATCACACCACCACCACCGATCCTCCTCCGACTAAGGACGCGGATGCTGTTTCTCCTCGTTGATCCGACTTGTGTGAGTTTCACTTTTCAGCTCTGTTTTTTTGGCAATTAGAAGACAAATTCAGCTACTTCTGGACATTATCTGACTCTGAATTGATTGATGTTCTTTCAAGATTCCAACAATCCTTGTCAATTCAGAGCTCCGAAACTGGTTATATCATTTAGAATGTTTACTGGTTACTTCGACTTTGAATGTTTCCTGGTGTAGCTCAATGATTTTGAATCCGACTCATAGCTACTCTGTATCCTGATTTCGTGACTGTTGAAGATTCTGTATTATGGACCTTATTGGGTATTTGGTTCAATTGTTCTGCAGGTGAAACAGAAATGAAGATACTTTGTAGTTTGTACAGCAGCAGCAGCAAGCTCCACCATGGAATTGAAGAGTTCAATCCAGCTTTAGGTTAGCTTTAGCAGTATCTTGAGTTGTGAATGCTTCTTTCCTATTTGTGTTTACTCCGATCGAGCTGGTTAGGGTTATGTAATAAAATGTAGTTCTACCAAATGATGTTTTACTTCCAACTTTGAATGCAAACCTCTGAAACTTCTGCAGTTTATGGAAATCCATGGCAGTGTTCTGAGATTGTTCTGTTAATAACTTAGTATAGCAGGTTCAAGCTTTTCACAAATATTGATTATGAGTACTCAGTTAGCAGAGAACAAACAAGAAACTAAGAAGAAGGTGAAGTACAGAAGACTGTTTGAAAGTGAATAATCAATCGTTTGAGAAAAATAAAATTGCAGAAAATAGAACTGCTACATTTTGAAATATATCTGGTTAGCAGATCTACACTAGGTTTTCTTTTTGAAACTTGTTACAGTCGATTCAAAACTCATACAAGTATATATGAACAGAGCATGGGGCATAACAAACAATCAATCTCCATTTTCTTCAAGAAGAGCAGCAGCCAGCCTTCTTCACAGCAGATACATCATCTTTGCCACCGACGTTGATCGTTTGTCCCCTGGGCAAGGCTGCAGGGTCGTCCCCAATGTCGAGAGCCTTCCTGCTGACGACACGGTAGATCTGTGTGAGAACCTCGGTGAACGCGTTCTCTACGTTCATGGACTCGAGAGCTGATGTCTCCATGAAGAAGGTGTTCTCCCGTTCAGCAAAGGACTTGGAATCTTCTGTCGAAACTGCTCGCAGGTGACGAAGGTCTGCCTTGTTCCCAACTAGCATGATCACAATGTTGGCATCCGTGTGGTCTCGGAGTTCCTTTAGCCACCTCTCCACGTTCTCGAACGTAACGTGGCGGGTCACATCGTACACTAGCAATGCTCCCACTGCACCTCGGTAGTACGCGCTTGTAATTGCTCGGTACCTTGAGTCACAAGAAATGGAAATTACCGAAGCAGCGAGGAAAAATTCATCAGTACTACTGATCCAAGATTGCGATTCCATGGTATCGAAAACGATCTTAGGTTGATGCAAAGACTGCGGAATTCAGTATCGAAGCAAAAGCAAACATCGACCCTTTTGAAACACTTGATAATAATTTCAAGTTGATTCAATAGACCAAAGAAACTCAAAATCAAAGCAGAGAGAATCTCTGATCTCGACCATCAATACACCAAACTAGTCTAGAGAGCATTTTACTTGCACCAAAACCATAGGATCGGGCATCTCGTCGTAGCAGGTTTTCTCCCGCTAACGATTACAAGACCCGAATCGTGTGTTCTTGTCGTGCCATGGCCACCACAAGAACACACGATTGGATTGAATGATCGATTTAGATCAAACATAGGGTGTTGATGAGCCGAGCCGAGCCGAGCTTTGCCCAGCTCGAGCTCGGCTCGTTTGGTTTGAACCCTGGCTCGAGCTCGGCTCGGCCAAAATTTTTTTGGCTCGAGCTCGGCTCGGCTCGGTTCGAAACTGGCTCGTTAACAATCCTAAACGAGCTCGAGCTCGAATCGAGCTCGATTGCAAGCTTTCGAGCTCTACTCGGCTCGGCTCGAAACTGGCTCGTTAACGAACCTAAACGAGCTCTACTCATTTTTCTGAATTATTACTTATCATTAATTTGTAGGCATACTAAAAAATTAAAATGAATATTATTGTTTACAAGATCTAGAATTTTTAAAAATAAACGAGCCAAAATCGAACCATTTCATGAGCCAAAATTGAGCCATTTCACGAGCCAATCGAGTTAGCTCGCGAACTCCGAAATCGAGCTAGCTCATGAGCTCCAAAATCGAGCTAGCTCGTGAGCTACTAAATCGAGCTAGCTCACGAGCCATTCTCGAGCTGATCGACGAGCCGTGTAACGAGCTCTAACGAGCCAGATCGCGAGCTGCATTGTTCGAGCCAACGAACCGAGCTGGCTCGCGAGCCAGCCGAGCCGAGCAGGCATGAGCTCGAGCTCGGCTCATTTATAAACGAGCCGGCTCGCGAGCTAGCTCGGTTCGTTTCGAGCCGAGTCACGGGCGAGCTTTTTCCGAGCCGAACGCCGAGCCGAACACGAGCAGCTTGGTTCGCCAACAGCCCTAATCAAACAAGTTGCAGGTAGCTGCATCACGTAGATTAAGCATCGTATAAATACCGTCAACACATGTATATGTATACTTGTACGTTAGAAATACCTAATTTTCTTATAACATAATCCCAAACCAGCCACATTTCTCTAATTCAATCCAGCCACAATCAGAGCACAGAAAAACAAAAACGGAGATCAACCCAAATCAGGAATCCAGAAAGGGTATCACGGGTTCATCGATGATATTACCTTTCCTGGCCGGCGGTATCCCAAATCTGAGCCTTGACGACCTTGTCGTCGACGTGAATGCTCCGGGTAGCAAACTCGACGCCGATGGTTGATTTGGATTCGAGCTGAACTCGTTCCTGGTGAAACGTGAGAGGAGGTTGGACTTCCCGACGCCGGAGTCGCCGATCAACACCACCTTGAACAAGTAGTCGTAATCGTCGTCTGCTCTGTACGCCATTTTTTTTATGGATCGTTTCCCTTAATCTTGACTAATTATTATCTCTTAAAAAATCTGATAAAATTTATTGTTGTTTAACGAAAGGCATCAATCAAGTTGAAGGATAATCCATGGAATTTGGGAGCATTGTTGATGTTAGGGATCGAATTGGCGATAGAAACAGAAAGGAGATTGTGAAAATGGGAGGAAGAGAGAAAGGGGGAAATAATGAATTAACAAAGAAAGAGAGAGGGAGAGAATGGAGGTGTTTGTAAAATTGGCTTTCTTTTCGTTTTGCCAATCCTCTAATTGTGGCCTTTTTGTATTGTATCTATAAGTTTAAACTAATCCTTTTTTGTTTGGTTAATTAATAGGGTCAAAAACATTGGCGATCACCTAAGTTTGGGGTTCTAACAGTGTGGTCATCTAACTTCGTTTCGTAATAAAATATTCATCTATATTTAAACAAGGTAACCGGACAATTATTCCGAACACTTTGGATGACAATTTTGACAACTAAATGCAACATCATCAAACATAATATCTTTTAATCTCCCTCATCAACTCAGTTGAACCCTCAAAATAAATTGATCCAACTTGAAAACCAAACCAATATCTATAAAAATGGCTGACCCAAACATTGATGAGTGATCTGTTACAAAACAAAGTTAAATGACCACGTTGTTACAACCCCTAAACTTAGGTGACTGCCAATATTTTTTACCCTTAATTAATATGGGAATCATATGTTTTACTTAGTTTTCTATTCCTTTTTAGCTACAAACAATGATTGTTTTCTTTTTGTGATCAAGGTTTGAACTTTGGTGGGTTCAATTAGGGTCAAATATAAAAAGGTCCTAAAACTATAGGGTGAATTACAAACTCGTCCTAAAACTTTAATCCGTTACAGAGTGGTCTTATTACTATGAAACATGTTACAAAGTAGTTCTAATGACGTCATAAGTGTACTTTTTCATCTATTTTGCCACGTCACCATTGACATGTCATCGAAAATATAATTTAAAATTATCTTAAATTGGTTCAAATCTAAAATTATATCAATTTAACTCACTAGATTTAGTTTTGAACCAAACTTTATATAAGGCAGATGAGTTAATATTTAGATTTGAATCATATTGTTGGTTTTTGAATTATCTTTTAGGTGACATGTCAACGGTGACATGGAAAAATGGCTGAAAAAATACACTTATGACGTCACTAGGACTAGTTTGTAACATGTTTCATAGTAATAGGACTACTTTGTAACGGATTAAAATTTTAGGACGAGTTAAACCCGCTCTATAGTTTCGGGACCTTTTAAGTATTTGACCCGTTCAATTAGGGTTATTTTTTCAATAACTCATTGTTTAAAGAAAAATGTATGTGCAATAATAACCAGAGTTGGTGTTTGGTCTAGTGCTAAATTGCTAGATTGTGTATTTGATGGGCTCTAGGTCCTAGGTTTATGGGCGTCCCCCAGATGTCGCTCACACGCCTTGTTGCTTTGATCCCCTAACAAGAGCAGGTAAGGTCATGGGTGCCTAATTGTCACCTCGGTGACAGGGCGTCCGCCTTGTCATTCAACCACTAACTAACTTCCGTCGGAAGGAAGACCCGTCACCATCAAATGAGAGACTTCCCTTCTGACTGGCTTTGATGATAGGTCATCCCCTGCTATATTAGGGTCCCATTTGAGGGTCCAAATGACGCTTCGCCACTGATCCACTAGGAAAAGGAGACGTGGAGGGATACTGACTCATGCCATGAGGGCCTTACAAATAGCGGATCATCCATTTTGAATGGTTGTTGGCCACACTCTAACATAAGGCTGACTCCCAGCACTTCTCCGCTCACCATATGTTTACTCCCCCTCACATACTTCTATTACATAACTAACGCCCTTGTCGTACGCCTTGCAAGGAACCCCACTATCGGAGCCTAAAACGCATCAAGGACGTCACCTCATCAATCTCCACCTTCTTATTGGTTCACCAGCCGGGTCATTGCTCGTGCTATCAACATACTGACTACTGATATTGATCTCTTACTTGTTTATAAGTTTATTGGTTTTCTTATGCTTTCTAAGCTAACTGGATTTAAAGGTTTACTGTATCGCTCACTGCCCCTCTTTTCTATATTTCTTTGTTGGTTACCATGCCACCTAGGAGGATCCCGATGAGAGTTGTTGATACCGACAAGTTGATTCATGCTAGGTACAATCAGGACGTTCAGACCCACTTTTGCAATTTCAGTTTTGATCGGAATTTTTGGGATTTCTATTGAAATGTCGGAATATTTGACTCATTGAATTTATTAATTGATTAGTATTTTTTTTTTGGTGAAAAGAGTAAGGGAGCCCCTTACATATTATTAATAACTAAACGAGAGTTACAGCCTCCAAACCGATCAAAATTCAGCCAATACAATAAAGAAACATCGGGAGCCTCTAACACATGAACCCCAAATCAAAAGGAGTGACCAAGGTTAGCAAGATAATCCGCTGCAAAATTTGCTTCGCGGTACACATGGTGGATCAACACTTCCCAATTACGGGACAAAAGCTCACAGAACTGCTCAATAAGGCTGGCATGCTGGTTATTACTGATGTTTCTGTTCGACAACATCTGAACCGCAGCTCTAGAATCTGACTGGATACTCAGCTTCCGAATACCCTTATCCCACGCCAGCTTCATCCCCTCAATGATGCCACGCAGCTCTGCTCTCATGATTGAGCAAGTGCCAAAGTTAGCAGTGAAAGCAGAAACAAACCTGCCATTATCATCACGAATAACACCACCAGCTGCTGCACTGCTCCGGTTAGAGTACAGGGAGCCATCAGCGTTCAGGGAGAAACACCCCTCATCCGCCCGCCGCCACCCAATCAACTGAGCCTGCCGAGCCGAACTCGGCGCTTCTCGACTCATTTGAAGGGCCTTCCAGCTAGACGAAAAGAGGCGATCCCAGAACTTAACCTGACAGCAAACTGCACTAACGGGAGCTCTATCATTGTCAAACACCAATCTGTTCCTTCTCTTCCAAAGTAGCCAAGTAGTAACTCCAAACAGGAGTCTAGAGCTAACATTCCCCAACTCTGCTCCACCAAGTACCAAAATCCAAATTAGAAACGTCTCCGGTAACCGCGCTCGACAACATCTCTCTCCACACGTTTCTCGCCACATGACACCCACGTAGGACATGCTCAATGTCTTCACAGCTACCATTGCATTCTGGGCATTCCGCATCAGCAGCAAGATGCCTCCTCCGACGTTCCTCATTTGTCATAAGCTTGCCATGCGACACCAACCACAAAAAAATGCTTGATCTTAGCAGGCCCTTCCCACTTCCAAACCTTGTTCCACGTCGATCCTTGCTCGCCCAAAGTCAGGTCCTTAATCAGCAGGTAGGCCGATTTGACAGTGAACCGGCCATTAGGTTCAAGTCCCCACGAGATATGGTCCTTTCCAAGACGAGCACATGGCGGATTCATACCCATAACCTGCATCAACGCAACATCAGGTAAGCAATTGGACAACAGATCTAAATTCCAAGATCCATTGGGTAACACAAAGTCAGAAACAGTAAAAGAAGGGTCTACTCCCTGAATATCATTGGCAAAGTCGATAAGAATGTTTCCGCTATCCAACCATTTGTCCGTCCAAAATCTCATAGTAGTCCCGTCTTTTATACTCCATTGGATACCGTTCAGCATAGACTGCCAAACCTTTAAAACTCCCCTCCAAAGCGACGAAAAACCAGAATTACGCTTGAGAGTAAACCCATAGCCATTTCGCACCAAATACTTAGAAGTCAAGGTCTTAAACCATAAATCCTCTGGATTAGAAATGAGGTTCCACACCACTTTCATCAGGAAGGCCTTATTTAGCTCCCTTGCACTTCTCAGGCCAAGCCCTCCCATACTCTTAGGCTTGCAAACTATCTCCTAATTGACGTTGTGAATTTTTCTAACTCCATTAGACGAACCCCAAATGAAGTTTCGAATCTTCCTGTCAATTTTATCACAAAGCGCAAGAGGAAGAGAGGCGGTTTGCATAACATAACAAGGCAGAGAGTTCAAAACCGAGGACGTCAGGGTAACTCTGCCAGCCAGGGACAAGTTCTCAGCTTTCCAACCTGCTAGACGAGAATCAAGACGGTCAAGCAAGAAATCGTACGTGTGCTTATTAACTCTGCCATGGAGAATCGGGACTCCAAGATATCGCCCAAGATCGGCAGTGGCGGTAATTTCAAGAAGATCCGAAATCTCCGTCTTAAGACCAACATGGGTGTTTCTCGAGAAATAGATTCGAGACTTATCCTTATTCACAGATTGACCTGAAGCCCCACAGAACCTGTCAAGAATATCAGAGATCACTCGAGCTTGCTCCAACGAAGCTTCCCCAAAGAGCACTAAATCATCCACAAAAAAGCAGTGCGACAAAGGCGTTCCACCCTCAACCAAAACAATAGGCTTCTAGTAACCAAACTGAACAGCCGAGAGGATAAGCCGGCTCAGTCTCTCAACGCACAGCGTAAACAGGTACGGAGAAAGGGGACAACCCTGACGCAGGCCTACAGAAGGGACGAAGGAGTCCGAGCAGTTCCCATTCCATAATATTTGGAACGAGAAGGACGTAATACATTCCATAATGACCTCAATCAGGTTCACCGGCAGACCAATGTGAGTCATTGTATCCCTGACGAACTCCCAGTCAATCTTATCATACGCTTTAGCAAGATCAATCTTGATAACCATAGAATACTTCTTCCCTTTCCTGGTATGAAGAGAGTGAACAACTTCTTGAACCATGAGGACATTGTCAGTAATATGACGCCTCGGGACAAAGCTTGTTTGAGACGGATGGGTGAGCCCTGACATATGCCTCTTGATTCTGTTGGCAATGCTTTTAGTAAGCGTCTTGTAGGCCACATTGCACAAGCTAATCGGACGGAAGTCACTGAAACTCTTAGGATTAGGCTTCTTAGGGATAAGAGTAATCAGAGTTTCATTGATAGAACGAATCAGAGAAGGCGAGCAGAAGCACCGACCAATGAACTTCGCGAAACTACTACCCACCACCTTCCAACAATGCTGGAAGAAGATAGGACCAATGCCATCCTTGCCCGGAGCTTTGAGGGCTCCCATGCTCTTCACAGCCGACAGAATTTCCAAAGATGAAAGCGGGGCAGCCAAAGCAACACTATCGGCAGGTGCAATGAAGCTAGAGAAACCCGCCAGTAAGCTTCCAACCTCAGAATCCTTAAAGTAAATATCCTGAAAAAAACCCACTGCCATAGCAAGAAGACCATCTTGATCTTCAACCCAGTCCCTGTTAGGCCCCTTCAAGCGTTTAACCCGATTGATCGCTCGACGTTTAAGGGCAGCAACTGCCCACCGAGACCTAGACTTTTGAATCCAAAGGGTTTCCTCCTACCAGAGAACCAACTCAAGCTTAGACCGAATGTCAACCTCTTGGTTCGAGGCGCTAGGATTAGACGCCGTCGTCAACTCCGCTTCATTGAGCCGATCAAGGAGGCGCTTCTTCCTCTTGAAAATGTTGCCAAAGGTATCTTTGTTCCACCTCCTAAGATCGGTCGAGAGCCCGGAAAGAGAACCCGGAAGATCCAAACCTGCATTCCATTTATTTTTAACAAAGTAGTCAAAGGTGGGAAATCCAAGAACAAAGGAAACGAAACGACTTAGAATTAGAACGAGGCACCTGAAACGACGGGCAAAGCAGATAGGACGATGGTCTAACTTGATCTTGTATAAATGTGCGATGGAGGAATTAGGGAACTGTTGGATCCAGGCATCATTCACCAGAGCACGGTCGAGACGACAAAACAAGTTATTCCGACTCCAAGTAAAACGAGGACCCGAGAAGGGAAGATCAGAGAGACCACAAACATCAATCGTATCAATAAAGGACTTATTACGCCTCCTCTCGAAAGGCCTACCACCTCTTTTCTCCTCCGCAGAGCGAATGGCATTGAAATCGCCAATAATCACCCAAGGAGCAGACTGGTTAAATGACAATCTTTTAAGAGCGTTGATGCGCAAATTAATGCACACTAGTTTTAACTCAATGGATTTCTCCAAAGAGATCGTTTTTTCCCTAGGGTAATTTCTTTTTCTATTACTCAACGGCTGTGGAATAAGCAATTCGGGTTTTCGTGTCGGGTTTGAATTGGCTTAAGAATGAACTAAGTAAACGAAGAATGCAAATTGAACAAGCAAACAAGTGAAGCAGATTGGAGATTTGAATATAAACTAAGGCGTTTGTCCAGACTCGAATCCGCTCTAGCTCGATTAAGACGGATAATGCAATGCAATTTCAGTTTATCAGACTTGATGACTCGACACTTCCTTGGGTAATCTCTACTCCATGGTCAGGACGCAGAGAAACTATCCTATCAAACCTACAAGTTCCTATGGTCAAGATAACTCGCAAATCGTCAAGAATGCACGAAGAACAGTGAAATGCCACAAAGATATGCAAAGAGATTAGTTTCACCGGCCCTATGGTCAAGACACCGGCAACCCTAACGACCTCCTAAACTCTAGAATGATCCACGTCCATGGTCAGAACCGCAAATCAAAGATGAAGCAAAACCCTACGATATGGTCAATCAACGGATTCTTAGAGCTTCAAATTAGGGTTTAAGAGAAAACTCATCACATGCCTGAATAAACCTCAATTAACATTAACGGGTTAGAAACCCGACATCATCCATATAAAATCTCACTAGAGTTTCATCTAATCTGAACAAACTAGAAGAGTTTAGCTCGACATCATCGCAGAAGCAATCACAGAAACAAAGAAGAAGAAAACTGGAGAAGAAGACATCTTACTCCGAGTAAACCTAATCCTGTCGAATCCTAGAAACTCCTGAGCTAATCCTCGCTTCTCCTCGCTTAATCGTCACTTCAAAGCTTCAAAATCCTCCTCCGAGAGTGTCTGGTTCGTCGAAATCAGAATGAAGAATGAAGTCTTGTCGTTCTGTCCCTTGAAAACCCTGTTTTACTCTCCGAAATCCGTCCTGGGAAAAAGTGCGCCCGGCGGCACTTAAAAAGTGCGCCGGCGCACTTTTTCATGAAAATGGCGCACTTTTCGTGGCCGATGGAAAATTTACAGGACGCCAAAAATAAAGTGCGCCTGGCAGCACCAGAAAAGTGCGCCTGCGCACTTTTCATGGATTTAGGCGCACTTTTGCCCCTGGAAGTGACCTTCAGCTCTTTTGATGATTCCCGCTCCATTTGAACTCCAAATTGATCCCCGTTTGAAGTGCCGAGCTCGTAGAAAAGTCATCCACAACGTGGTAACCTGAAATCTCAACAAAAACAACTCGAAACAACATCAAATTGCCCAAAAGAGGGCCAACGGGAGATAAAACATATTTTTCATAAAAGTCATTCAAGTTCATCACAATTTGGAGTCAAATAAGGGGAATGTCGTTCAAATGTGGCGATATAAACGCGGTAAATCTAACGTCATCAAATCACCCCACACTTAAACGTTTGTTTGTCCTCAAACAAGAATTTTACCACAACAATGCACCAACTTGAATGAGCAAACCGAAAACCTCTTGGTTCCTAGAAAGATGTATACGGTGCTTCTACCAAACAAGATGATTACCCAACTAACCACACAATTAAGAACCAAACTTTTGCCAGAGCGAAAGAGGAACAAGACTTTAACGAGCTAGTGAACAACCTGACTTGGTAAAGGCAAGACAACGCTTACTTCCGCAATACTTACTCTAGAACGCAACCGGACACTTGCTAGATAAGGAAACACGACTAGAACAAAATTAAAGAGCATTTCATTTTTCTCTTCATCTTTTTTTTTCTTTCTTTTTTTTTCCTTTTTTTTCCGAATGGGCGGTACAATGTGGATACTACCGGGTACGGAGCAGCCGGAAACCTTTGGAATTCCGCGTTATCCTAGACCCCAGCCACGATCGGGAGTAGGTTAGAAGAAGAATGCCACATTGAGACTTCCCTTTGGGACTACAACAATGGGTAGGCACGTATGCCAGCTCGTGAATCGACCCACAACTTCAATACCAAACCATTCATTTTTCAGATTTTCTTTGAATGGGAAAATCAATAACAACTTAAAGCACGAAATTAAAAGATCCCTTATCTAGACTCGATCCAGGCATTGAACTAGAGAATTCGAGCATCAGACAGACCAAGTCTTACACATTAACAAGTCAACTGTTCACTAACACGATAAGGGCAAGCTCCTAGACTACTAAGAGCAAGAAGAATGGGAGATGGTCATAATTCAGGTTCTCACACACACATTTGGTTAAAGCCAAAGCACCACATCAATCTCACCATATGGAAGATAGTAGGCAACCCAAGAAGTTATTAAGCAATGTGAAAAATTTCTTACTACCGAGAATGGGAAGGTGTGAAAGAGCGACAAAACAAAGCACAACCACCGCCCATCAAAACATGCAAATAGACACCCCACCCCACACTTAGAATTTGGACATTGTCCTCAATGGACCACACAAAAAGGTGAAGAAAGGTGTAAGGGGTACCGAGAAGTAGATCATGAGGATGCCAGTGGAGGCAAGAGTGAAGTACCGGCGGACAGTCATGGCGGGAGCTGAGGATAGCCTGAAACAGGAGAGAACCTCACAACAAGATTAGATTAATTAGGAACCAACTGGATGTCTGACTCAAAACAAGATAGACTGACTCAAGAACTACAACAGTTCAACACAAACTCAAAATTAAACAACTAATTCAAAAACTCAAAATAGACTCCAGACATGGGTTGCCTCCCATGATGCGCTCTCCTTTAACGTCCTTGAGCTAGACGATACCTGGTTATGCACCCCAACTCAAAAGTTCCTTGAAGTCAAACAGCTTCTTCAAGGCTGGCGGTTTAGTTCCAAATAGCACGTCAGAAGGAGCAAGATGCAGTCGATGGTGCTCAAGTAGATCCTGGTTCTGCTCGGATGACCTTTTCTTCTCAAACTTTCCTACTGGAGGAGGAAAGAGATAGTATGGTGTGTTATAATCGATGATTGCAGTATGCTCCACACCAATGTCATCCAAGTTGCTCTGGAAGTTGAGCTCATACACCTCAGAATCATTGCCCTCCTCAGTTTCAGTTGTCTGAATTACCAATGTAGGTGACTCCTCGATATCCATGTGCTCATCTCTATCTGGAACTACAGGCTGGCTCGACGGAAGCATAAATGAGGATAACTCCTCAATATCCAGATGCTCATCTTCAGCTTCAATCAAGAGATGGATAAGCTCCACATCTTCATCTACCACCATTGTCAAAGATTCTTCATCAGATACCTCTAGCTCACAATAGTCATGGGCTAGGTTATCATTTTCTTCTTCGACCAGCTCTCGAGAATCTTCTTCCATCAGTTGATATTGTTGTTCAATCTCGACGTTCACAACATTAGGAGCTCGTAGAGTCGAGAGGATCTTATTCAACATAAAATCTGTATAAGACTCATGTTGTTGGTACTGGTGCGAATGTAGATATTCCTCTTCGTAATCTCGGTAGTAGTGTGTAGCTTGTGGCTCTGGCCAAGAAGGCAAGGGTGGTGGTTCCTCATTCCAGATTGGCAAAGGTGGCTGATCTGATATATTCCATCCTTGTTGATATTCGTCGAATGGTACTCCATTATTGCACCATCCTTGGTATTGCCCATAAAACCTGTTATCCTGCATCTCAAAACTCAAGAGCACTACCCAGGTAAATCATGGAAAAAGATGGAGAGAAAAGAGATGATAAGAAAAATGAATGAAAAGCTTAAACGCACAATGCCTTTCCTAGAAAAAGAAAAGTCCCCGGCAACGGCGCCAAAAACTTGATGCGCAAATTAATGCATACTAGTTTTAACTCAATGGATTTCTCCAAAGAGATCGTTTTTCCCTAGGGTATTTCTTTTTCTATTACTCAACGGCTGTGGAATAAGCAATTCAGGTTTTCGTGTCGGGTTTGAATTGGCTTAAGAATGAACTAAGTAAACGAAGAATGCAAATTGAACAAGCAAACAAGTGAAGCAGATTGGAGATTTGAATATAAACTAAGGCGTTTGTCCAGACTCGAATCCGCTCTAGCTCGATTAAGACGGATAATGCAATGCAATTTCAGTTTATCAGACTTGATGACTCGACACTTCCTTGGGTAATCTCTACTCCATGGTCAGGACGCAGAGAAACTATCCTATCAAACCTACAAGTTCCTATGGTCAAGATAACTCGCAAATCGTCAAGAATGCACGAAGAACAGTGAAATGCCACAAAGATATGCAAAGAGATTAGTTTCACCGGCCCTATGGTCAAGACACCGGCAACCCTAACGACCTCCTAAACTCTAGAATGATCCACGTCCATGGTCAGAACCGCAAATCAAAGATGAAGCAAAACCCTACGATATGGTCAATCAACGGATTCTTAGAGCTTCAAATTAGGGTTTAAGAGAAAACTCATCACATGCCTGAATAAACCTCAATTAACATTAACGGGTTAGAAACCCGACATCATCCATATAAAATCTCACTAGAGTTTCATCTAATCTGAACAAACTAGAAGAGTTTAGCTCGACATCATCGCAGAAGCAATCACAGAAACAAAGAAGAAGAAAACTGGAGAAGAAGACATCTTACTCCGAGTAAACCTAATCCTGTCGAATCCTAGAAACTCCTGAGCTAATCCTCGCTTCTCCTCGCTTAATCGTCACTTCAAAGCTTCAAAATCCTCCTCCGAGAGTGTCTGGTTCATCGAAATCAGAATGAAGAATGAAGTCTTGTCGTTCTGTCCCTTGAAAACCCTGTTTTACTCTCCAAAATCCGTCCTGGGAAAAAGTGCGCCCGGCGGCACTTAAAAAGTGCGCCGGCGCACTTTTTCATGAAAATGGCGCACTTTTCGTGGCCGATGGAAAATTTACAGGACGCCAAAAATAAAGTGCGCCTGGCAGCACCAGAAAAGTGCGCCTGCGCACTTTTCATGGATTTAGGCGCACTTTTGCCCCTGGAAGTGACCTTCAGCTCTTTTGATGATTCCCGCTCCATTTGAACTCCAAATTGATCCCCGTTTGAAGTGCCGAGCTCGTAGAAAAGTCATCCACAACGTGGTAACCTGAAATCTCAACAAAAACAACTCGAAACAACATCAAATTGCCCAAAAGAGGGCCAACGGGAGATAAAACATATTTTTCATAAAAGTCATTCAAGTTCATCACAATTTGGAGTCAAATAAGGGGAATGTCGTTCAAATGTGGCGATATAAACGCGGTAAATCTAACGTCATCAAATCACCCCACACTTAAACGTTTGTTTGTCCTCAAACAAGAATTTTACCACAACAATGCACCAACTTGAATGAGCAAACCGAAAACCTCTTGGTTCCTAGAAAGATGTATACGGTGCTTCTACCAAACAAGATGATTACCCAACTAACCACACAATTAAGAACCAAACTTTTGCCAGAGCGAAAGAGGAACAAGACTTTAACGAGCTAGTGAACAACCTGACTTGGTAAAGGCAAGACAACGCTTACTTCCGCAACACTTACTCTAGAACGCAACCGGACACTTGCTAGATAAGGAAACACGACTAGAACAAAATTAAAGAGCATTTCATTTTTCTCTTCATCTTTTTTTTTCTGTCTTTTTTTTCCTTTTTTTTTCCGAATGGGCGGTACAGTGTGGATACTACCGGGTACGGAGCAGCCGGAAACCTTTGGAATTCCGCGTTATCCTAGACCCCAGCCACGATCAGGAGTAGGTTAGAAGAAGAATGCCACATTGAGACTTCCCTTTGGGACTACAGCAATGGGCAGGCACGTATGCCAGCTCGTGAATCGACCCACAACTTCAATACCAAACCATTCATTTTTCAGATTTTCTTTGATTGGGAAAATCAATAACAACTTAAAGCACGAAATTAAAAGATCCCTTATCTAGACTCGATCCAGGCATTGAACTAGAGAATTCGAGCATCAGACAGACCAAGTCTTACACATTAACAAGTCAACTGTTCACTAACACGATAAGGGCAAGCTCCTAGACTACTAAGAGCAAGAAGAATGGGAGATGGTCATAATTCAGGTTCTCACACACACATTTGGTTAAAGCCAAAGCACCACATCAATCTCACCATATGGAAGACAGTAGGCAACCCAAGAAGTTATTAAGCAATGTGAAAAATTTCTTACTACCGAGAATGGGAAGGTGTGAAAGAGCGACAAAACAAAGCACAACCACCGCCCATCAAAACATGCAAATAGACACCCCACCCCACACTTAGAATTTGGACATTGTCCTCAATGGACCACACAAAAAGGTGAAGAAAGGTGTAAGGGGTACCGAGAAGTAGATCATGAGGATGCCAGTGGAGGCAAGAGTGAAGTACCGGCGGACAGTCATGGCGGGAGCTGAGGATAGCCTGAAACAGGAGAGAACCTCACAACAAGATTAGATTAATTAGGAACCAACTGGATGTCTGACTCAAAACAAGATAGACTGACTCAAGAACTACAACAGTTCAACACAAACTCAAAATTAAACAACTAATTCAAAAACTCAAAATAGACTCCAGACATGGGTTGCCTCCCATGAAGCGCTCTCCTTTAACGTCCTTGAGCTAGACGATACCTGGTTATGCACCCCAACTCAAAAGTTCCTTGAAGTCAAACAGCTTCTTCAAGGCTGGCGGTTTAGTTCCAAATAGCACGTCAGAAGGAGCAAGATGCAGTCGATGGTGCTCAAGTAGATCCTGGTTCTGCTCGGATGACCTTTTCTTCTCAAACTTTCCTACTGGAGGAGGAAAGAGATAGTATGGTGTGTTATAATCGATGATTGCAGTCTGCTCCACACCAATGTCATCCAAGTTGCTCTGGAAGTTGAGCTCATACACCTCAGAATCATTGCCCTCCTCAGTTTCAGTTGTCTGAATTACCAATGTAGGTGACTCCTCGATATCCATGTGCTCATCTCTATCTGGAACTACAGGCTGGCTCGACGGAAGCATAAATGAGGATAACTCCTCAATATCCAGATGCTCATCTTCAGCTTCAATCAAGAGATGGATAAGCTCAACAAAGCACAACCACCGCCCATCAAAACATGCAAGATCGGAGACGAGCTTGATTTGGTAGAAAAGTCTCCTTTCTCGCTGGTTGAAACACCCACCGGCTTCTCACCCAATTGGGCTTTCGGCCCCATCCCTTCACTAACTACTAACTTGACTGAAGGATCTTCCAAAGAAGGCCCTCCACTCCCATCACTTACCACATTAAAGTCAACATTCTCCTTATTTGAAATCCCATATTTCATTCCTTCAGCAGCAAGATCATTGGTAACGACATGATTATCATTACCATCCATGACCTCCTGATTACCCTCATTAACCAACGCATTAAATTGGTTACCCGAAAAGGAGACGTCCTTGTCCTGACTTTTAGTCGTCGGCGCCGACGTCGGCTCCGGTGCCGGTGACACAACCTTTTCTCCTTCCGATTGGATCTTGACACCTTCCAGGGGCCAAAATCCTCTTCCACTTCCGGACGACTTTCGAGCGAGCTATTCTGAAAAACCGGGTTTGTGATCAAGACTTCAACATCATCACCCTTTTCCTCCTCCGTCTTCCGAATACACTTATCTTGAGCATGACCATAGCAACCGCACGCATAGCATATTGTATGCAGACCTTCGTATTCAATGCGACGAACACGTCGACGTAAATGATACTTCGAGAGAAGAGGTTTCGCAAGATCCACCTCCACACAAATACGCGCAAAATTGCCGCGTGAACCATCCAGAGTTGTTTGATCAAGCCGGACGGTCCTGCCAATCTTGTTACCAATGATAGTAAGAATAGCCCCATCAAAATACTCAAACGGTATTCCCGGGAGACGAACCCAAACGCGTAACGTCGAGATCAAGGAATCCTCCGGTTGAAAGTAAGGCCTCCATTCTTGAATAACCACATAGTGATCTCCCACCATCCACGGGCCACCAAACAAAGCTCGATCATAATCCCCGATCGTCTCAAACTTAACCACGAAATATCCCCAACCCACATCAGAGATTTGGATCTGACCTTTCTTAGCCCAAAGCTGTGGGAGCTTCCTGCTCATGAACAGAAAAGAAAAACACTTTCCAAGTGTACTCACAATGATGGCATTCTCAAACTTCCTGCGGACTCTGTATTTCTCTTCTTGTGGGATCCGAATCGTCGGACACCTCGGATCATCATCCTCGTCATCCACATCAGATTCATCGGAATAAGGCATGGCGAAGTCATGGGGGTCATAGCCCCAAGACCTCGCAAACTTATCCCTAAAGGATTCTCCCCACACCGGTGACTTCGGTTGATCAGATTCGGATGCTTGAGGGGAGACTCGCTGAGCCCCATCGCAATCATCAAGACGAGCTCTTTTAACAATCTTGATCGGCGGGGACTGCGTCCCCTGACCCGGCTCCGCCGGCTTCTCGGACATGGACGGCACTAGCAGCGGAAACGAGAGAGAGCTTTTTTTTTTTTTTTTTTATTGATTAGTATCGGATATTGGTCATTGGTTTATTGGTTTATTAGATGGATGTATTGGTATTGGATATTGCCGGTATAACTTTAGTATTGGATTTCGAATTGATATTTAGTTATGATTGGTTTCATTTATCAGATTATTGTTCGTCTACAAAATTTTACAAATACATTCTGATTACTGAAGAGGAAAATTCGTGTATTGAATACAAAATCATGAGCAAAAATATACATAGAACTATGCATCTTATGACTTATAGAAGAGGGATGAACCAGAAACTTAATCTTGACTGCAGATGGATGAATATACTGTAATCATGTGTATAAAAATTATAAAACAGATTCAATCCTCGATCGATGAGGATTACGATGTTTCGTGTAATGTCGAGGAGGAGGCTACAGAAAAGTGCAATTTCTTTGCTTGCGAGGCTTCTTCTTCGGTTTAGGTGGCCTCAGTGCTATCTTGATTGCTGCATCGAATACAGTCTTCACATTCTGCTGAGTTTTGGAGCTGCATTCTATGTATGCAACTGCAGCAACCATTTTCCTGAGTTCTTCACCTTGTGCTGCTGTGATTGGAGTTGCTCCAGGGTGATCTATCAAGTACTGTTTGTCATCTCTCAGATCTGCACAAAATGGGAAAGTTTTGATCTTTGCAAATTGAATGTTAAATTAGTAAGAAGAGGAAACGGTTTAGGATTCAGTTTAGTACCAAGTTTGGTTCCAACTAGCACAATTGGTACATTTGGGGCATAATGTCTTAGCTCAGGAATCCACTGCAATCATCATTCATTATCAGAAAAACCCTAATCGAAAAACTCAGGAAATGGAACAATTTGGAAAATTAATGACAAAATTAAGGACCTTTTTGTGAATGTTCTCATAACTTGCTCTGCTGATCAAGGAGAAAGCCAACAGAAACACATCAGCTCCTCTGTAGCTCAGTGGCCTCAACCTGTTGTAATCTTCCTGCCCTGCATTTCAGTTTCCTCACATCATCATCATTTCCAAATCGTAATAGAATAGCCGGTCGTGTTAGTAAACAATACAAGATCCATTCAGAACCCTCTCTCAACAACTCGAGTTATTGGGATGCAACGGTTCATGACATGGTATCAGACTATCAGAGGCTCTAACCAACAACAGGTCAAAGTTTCGATCTTGATAACAGTCTATAAAGGCTTATTGAAGCCTCTGTTGCCCCCAATCCGTCGGACACATCTTATCAAAGTTGTGCAAAATTTAGGCTCTTTCATGAGCCATTCATTTGAGAGGACATTTTAGTAAACAATATAAGATTCATTCAGAACCCTCTCTCCCAACAACTCGAGTTATTGGAATGCAATGGTTCATGACAGATTGAACCCATGAATCCGATACAAAAAACCCATGAAAACCTTATAGATTAACTCACCAGCAGTGTCCCAAAGGCCAAGATTTACTGTGCTTCCATCAACCACCACATTAGCACTGAAATTGTCAAACACAGTAGGAACATAATCCTGCAGGGTAAAGAAGAAAGAAATCAAACCCAATTTAGAGAAGGAAATCAAACAGAAAACCCAGAAATCCATCTGAAAGGGTACTGTTGGGAAGGTGTTGCTGGTGTAGGAAATGAGCATACAGGTCTTCCCCACAGCTCCATCTCCAACTGTCACACACTTGATGAACCTTGCTGTACTCATAATGATTGATTGATTCTGAAGGAAAAAAGGGTTTCTGGTGTTTGTCTACTACTTATACAAATGGTGTTGTTAGAACAAGGAAGAAGTATGTATCAAGTATAAGAGAGAGAGGAAGCTTTGGGGAATTGTGGCTGTGGAGGGAGGTTTTAACAACCTACAAAAAGTCTTAATACACAGCCACCATCCACCAACAACACATATTCTTCTACATACATTACTCAACCATGTCTAGCACTATCGAATGATCGAATCACGGGTATTAAGAGGATTCGAGTTCGAATCTTAACTTTTCTCGTGATTCCGTTGATGAGAAGTATCGAGTTTGGTTTGGTGGCTCAGGTCCAACTGTTTCTTTGCTTGGGCTGGATCCTTGGTTGTAAGTAAATGTCGAGAGACTGTGAATGAAACATTCTTTGCAAGGGTTTATTGTTGGACCAGGACCCGAGTTTGGTTTGGTCAGAAGGTTTGTCATGAAAAATGTTATTACAAGATCTTTTAACCTAAAAGCTAGATAAAAAGGTAGAATCTTCAATAAGCAGTCAACGTCTTCCAAATCTACCAATCTTTCTTCGTTATATCAATCTACTCATTGATCCTACGATGGTTATTCACAAATTGATACTAATCAAATTGATGAAGGTGTCTAACTAGACATTAACATCACTATTAACGATAATGAGATTTCCCGCTACAAAAATTAACTCAAATGAAAGATTGATATATCGAAACCAGTTACAGTTATGGAACTGGGGATCGACCAACCGACAGAAGAACATGATACCAAATTATCGAAATCGGAAAATTCCACTCATAATCTATGATCATTGTGAACTCGGTTTGGTATGGTTACTAAGTGTAGGTTGTAACTTGCTTTCCCAAATGAGAATGATTACGAGGATCTCTTTTCTTTACTTTAGGTGCAAGCGCCAAAATCGAATTTTGTGAGTAAAAACAAAAGGCCAAATAAAGAGTTGAGTTTGGTGAGGTGGTTAGTTTTTGAGCATTTGTTAAAGTGTTGAACAAGGGATGAGAAATTTCCAAGGGGCAAGAATTGCCCTTTTAACCACTCCAATACAAAATTCCTACCTTTTCTTTGAGATGTGGATGGTTAAAATATAAGATTTTAGGAGAAATATGCAAGGTTAAATTATTGGATTGGCTATCACTACAAAAATCCGGCGTCTTAGCGTCGGTCAGTAATGGACTTTAGCGTCGGTTGCTTGGCGTCGCTCAAAAAAGTGATGCTTGGTCGGACCAATTCTGTTGGAAACCAAATCAGTTTTAGCGTCGGTTAACAGGTGACGCCAAACTCCATAACCGACGCTAAATTGGTCAACCATTTGCCAAGCGCGCGTTGACTACTGGCTGTTGCTAAAGTACAAGAAACGACGCGAACTGAATTGGTTTATTTACGCGAATAAGCAGTCGTTAATTTAGTTTAATCTTTTAGAGAAAAGCTAAAAAGGTGTAGGAGAAGGAGATGTATGATTTAATTTATGAACCAACTAGATAGAAGAAGTAGTGGGGGTATTTGGGTGGTTGTTGTCTACATCATTAGTTGTTTGATTTAGATATTATTAACCTTTGTAATAATATAAGAAACAAACTATAACTATGAGCCCTAATCACTTGGAGTCAGATATGCGTCAACTAGAGTAAGCATGATTGTGTCACCCCCCCCCCCCCCCCCCCAATTAATACTTCATTAATTGTTTAATTACTTATTAAACATGGCATTATAAAAAACTAAATCCAACCACTTTGTGAAATCTATCGTGTTTTTACTAGAATTTACATATAAAATCTATTATACTCTACAAGAGTTCGTTAATTTGGTTATTAACAGATCAAAATCAGTTAATCTATGGTGAATCGATTGGCCGAAAAAAAACTGGTCAAAAATAGAACGAAATTCGGTCGACCAAAAATTAACCGTGACTTTTTAACACTTGGTTTAACCAATCGTCTTATACCAAAATAATTTAACCGTTGGTTAACCGCATTTTAACCGTTGACCGACTTGCTGAAAAATATTTAACCACCCCCGACTGACCGACCAATCAGTTAATCAATTTTTGGTCAATTTATCAGTTTTAACCATTAACCTAAGCCAAATTATCACTCATGGTCAATATGGATGAAATGTAATAAATTACATGGTCTTAACGATGAATTGCATGTCACAACTTTATATCATCTTTTATCAATTACTATATTTGTTGTAGTAGTATGTAATGTATGTACAATTTTTCATAATATGATTACTTACAAGAAATTGACGAAAGATTGATTAGATTCATTCTTAGTTCATGAGTAGAGAACTGTATATGAGCCGACTCGAATGAGCATTTACCTAGATGAGGTTGTACTCGTTTATGTTTTGACAAGCTCAACTCATATTATCTTTTAAAAGTTCGAGCTCAACTCTATTACGAATCATATCAAACCAAAACCAAGCTAGACTAAAGAAACACTAACCAACATACAATCTGAATGAAGAATTTAATATAAATTTCTTTTACTTGTTTGGTGGAATATGATAATTTTTCTTCAGTGATATTTGCTATTAATTTATAAAATGTGATAGTGAAATCAATTTCTAAGCAAACTTAGCTTAGAAGCCTAAAAAGCAACTCATGTTATCTAAGGATTCAAATACTGAACTAATTTCTCTGTTTAGTTTTATAATCAGGACGATTCAGTCGGAAAAGTTGACGGTAAGATATTTTTGTATGTTTGAAATATATAAGATTCATCGGTTTATTTTTAAAGGTATGAAATGATTTTGTACAAACCCCAAACGAATAGGACTACTAATGTTAATTACTCACAAGTATGCATATGAACCATATAACCGAGTTGACAAACAATCGAAAATGAACATGAATCGCACCCAAGGAACCATATGGCTTTTTTTTTGGGTGGTATGCCGACTGCCTGCAAGAAATTTGAAGATGGGCCGAGAGTATTAACCATGAGGTGGACCGTATATATTAAGCCCACTAATGGATGGGCCCATCAGGAAACAGCACATGCCTGTAGGAGACCCACAGATTTTTGGTACAAATTGAACCATCATATCCATTTATGATTTATCGAGTTACTTAACTTCGAACCGGTTCAAATGTTTTGTTTACCTCGTCTTTTAATCATGAGGTTAAGAGTTAGTTCCTTATCCATGGAAATGAAGTACATCTTGTGACCAGTCGTTTACCGCTTCGTACGAGCACTCACAACGAAAGAATTGACTATTGTTATCGGCGATAAACACCTTAACTAAACCGAAAAAGCTACTTAACTTCAATTAGTTACGGCTCAGTCTCATAACATTTTTAGACCTACATAACGTTTAATGGAGATCCGACTAGAGATGATGACATGTGGCTAAAAACGAGGAGAGGTTGTTGGAGACGCGGTCGGATAACAACTAAGCAGAGTCGACAATGAAGGATAAAAGAAAAAGTTTTATGAGTGAACTTGCTTTAGGTTTTAAGTCGCGTCTTTGATACTTGATCATAGAAGGAGAAGCATACACTTAGAGCTTCCAGTGAGGTTGTTCGTTGGTTGACTTTGTAGACGATGCTACACTGCTCCTATTGCGACACCCCCCTCTCCCCTCCTGCTACGAAGAAGGTGCTTTTTCGATATCATTCACCTTGCCTTCTCCTATTGTCCTTTGTTCTTTGTAGATGTCTTGGGAAATCTCGCAAATTGAACCCCGTGGTCAATTTCTTAATTTTCAAAGGGTTTCAACAACTTCAAATCCTATTGGTTTGAGACCAACACGATGGCTAACATCATTTTCAAAGTTAAAGAACACGAAATTGTCATTTACCCAGAAAGCTTGACTAGGTGTGTCATGGATATCACTATCTTTTCAGTTATTAACTGTTCCCCCCAAATGACTCAGACTTGTATCTGCCAAACGTCGGCTGCAAGAAGATTTTGAGATGGACAAATATCCCACAATCATATTCACCTTTGGATCTAAAGAAGAAAGGCTTCAATATCTATTTTGATCATTAATGTATTGTGTTTGTAACATAATGATCATTAACATTTATTTCAATGTGTTCATAAACCTATTCGATCAACCTATTGCCACGTCATTATGTCAAGTCTCCATCTAATTTTTCCGTTAAGTGCTGATATCAGTAATCCAATTAAGTTTTTTTTGTCGAAATAACTTATTGCCACGTCACTCAATTAACCCTACATTCAACCCAGTTAACCAATTCAACCCAACATAACTCTATCTAACCTAACCTTAACGAACCAACCAAGACCCTTCATCCTCCTACCATCCAAACTCATCTTCTCCTCGCTCCGGTCATTGGCTCTCGTTGGGTATATACAACGAAATTTCGGTTCCAACAAATTAGGAAATTATTTTTATTTATTTATTTTCCCTATATGGTTGGAGCCTAATAATCCTAATGTAATGTGTATATATAAGCATGGGATGCGGTTTGATCAGCTAATTATGGCTAACTCTTCTTCACTGGTGAGACTCTAATAATACTCTCTTCCTTCTCTCTATGGATTAGTCAACATTTGTGTTGCTGAATCACGATAAATTTTTTGTTGTGTATTGATTGTTATGATTCTTCTAGATTCACATGTTGTGGATTGTTATGATTCTTCTCATATCCCTTGTTGGGGACTGTTATGATTCTTCTCGATATCCTTATTGTAGATTGTTATGATTTTTCTCATCCTCTTGTCGTGATAATTCTTCTCCATCCTCTTGTCGTGATGGTTCATTTTCAAACGAAAATAGCAAAATACCCTATAAAAAAGCAGTAAATTCTATGACTCAAATAGGACACCATTACCATATCCTCTTTCCTTCATTCCTTGTATATGAAATAATAGTCCAATGAAGGCTTTCTCACGAGTCAAAGCAAAAACAAAAAAAGTTGAAAGTATTTTGACTAAATTAAATAAGGCAAAATAGCACTTTACCCCCTCTACTTTGCCAACATAACAAATAGCCCCTATATTATAAATAACTCTTTTTACCCTTCTACTTCGACCACTTTACCATTTTGGTCTTTTCATTTTAACTTTCATCTTCTTAACATTAAATTTTGACACATCCGCACACCGATAAAAAGAGATATCATAGGTAGGAGATGAAGAGTTGGTTAGGAAGGTAAATTGGGGAGGTATCACAAAGAGTATGGTGAAATACGAAGGATCTTAAAACCACACATTTTATTCGTCAATTTCATCCTATCAAATTATATATATACTTATATTCCCAATTAAAAAATACTTAGTGCGCTATATACATGGCTATTGAAGCTAATATGGTGTACTGAATGTTCATCAATTAACTTCAAGAAGACGAAAGTTGGAACGGAAGGACCCAAACGACAAAGTTGTTGACTTATGAGTGGATAAAAAGAGCTATTTATAGTGTAGGAGTCTATTTGTTAAGTTGGTAAAGTAGAGGGGGCAGAATGCTATTTTCCCTTGAAAAATAAAGGTGACAACCCCATAAGAAAGAAAAAACAGATTTGGTCTCCTTTGTCTCCTTCCTTTTAATCCATTTTCCTCCTCCTTTCCTAAACCCTAATTAATTTTTTTTGTAACAAAAACAAACAAAAAATTCCAACCCTTTAAATACCACTCAACACCTTCCTCCCCACAAGCTTCCACCCTTCAAGAACACCAATCAACTCCTACGCCAATCATCCATGGCGTTAGCCAGCAGCAGCAGCTCGCAAAACGAGCTTCCGTTCAACGAGAATGATTCCCAGGACATGGTGATCTACCAGATGATGAGCGAAGCCACAACCACATCCGTCGCCCCCAATTTCGACCCGATCCAGCAGCCTTCCACCCGAGTCGTCACCAAGCAGCGGCAGCCGCACTACCGCGGTGTACGCCGCCGCCCCTGGGGCAAATACGCCGCCGAAATCCGCGATTCCTCCAAGCATGGCGCTAGGGTCTGGCTCGGGACTTACGAGACCGCCGAGGAAGCAGCTCTGGCGTACGATCGCGCTGCTTTCCGGATGCGCGGATCCAAGGCCGTGCTCAATTTTCCGCCGGAATTGGCGGCGGCGGCTGAGCCGCTGCGGAGGCTGATCGGTCATCAGTCCGCCGGGAAGAAATCTAGGGTTGCAGCGAGGAGCAGTGATAGTAATAATAATAATATTAATTGTAATAGTAATGATGATAGTGATAATAAGATGGAATCAAGCTGTGTTTCCGGCGCCGCCGTATCGGAGACGTCGACTGTGAGCGGCGGCGGAACAGGGGAGTGTGAAACTGAAAACAGGGGAGAAGGTTATTTCAATGCGTTTTGATTAAATTTTTGTTTTGTATTATTTTGAGTTTAGAAATTTCGATAGCGTGGAAAATTCGATTTGCTATCGAATTCGTGTGCTGTTATTTTTTGTCTTCTTATGTATATAATGGGATGAAATGATTAATCTATTATTAAGCATTCAAATAAGCATGATTAATCTATAATCATATAGTATCGATACTATTAAGTTTTTGTTTTGCCTTGGTCCAATGGGTTAATGAATTCGAGACCGATTTCAAAGACGAGGATGACGAATGTTAAGATTTAGTCGCATACATTAGTTAAAAGAGCGAAAAATGATGTATGTCGTGTGCAAATTTACGATTAACAACATGTCTCTATGCATCCAACAACCTAACAAACAAGCAAGGTTTGTTTGGCATGTGCCTCGGAGTCCAAAAAAACGAGTCATACACATTTAATGCAAATTAGACACTTTCTAGCTACTTGTCGAATAATTTTGTACAAATAAAGAGTTATGCTCCTGAAATCGGCCTACAAATAACAAATTACATTTTGAGTATTGACCATCATTCAATATGTAAAGATAAAAGGTTATTCAAGTGCTACTCCCATAACACTTCAATAACACTCCAGTAACACCCAACTGCATGACGGATAAAAAAAATGTGTGCACCGAAACTAGACTGATATAAGGTATAGTTATTCCAAGAAGTCTACGGTATGTGTCAATTTCTGGAGGGTAATTGACAAGTTGCCAAAATTATGGAGACCACAAATAATTGAAAACGTTGAATGAAGACTGGGGAATTTTATTTCCTGTACAAGTGAGTCTGGGGATGGAGTATGTGTCACCGCAGATGTCATCCATTTTGGCCCTAATTATATGAGAAAAGTAATCAAAATAATTCATTCACGTGGGTTTCCTATGAAAGTGAAGAAAAAGCAGAGCTCCCAATTGTCAAATATCAAAGGGGTCGTTTGGTAATTTTGAAACTAGTTTATTTGACCCAATGACAAATTATTTGTTGTTGGTGCTTATCCAATTCCCCATAACACAGCAACTTTTAATTCGAGGTTAAATGATAAACTTTGAACTTTCTAAGTGAAACCCAGATTGTTAGAAATTTACAATTGACCGTGGATTTGCTAGTTGGACTGGTGAACAATAAGTGTCAATTGAATTGATATTTGACGTCCTTGATGTGTCTTAGGTTTTCTCGAGAGCAGTTCCTTGTAAGGCGTATGACAAAGACGTTAGTTAGTGTGTGAGTTTATTATGTGGGGTGAAAGCGTATAACGAGCGGGTAACATAGAAGTATCATGGGTATTGCCCTTTAGTGAGGGTGGAAAACCACAACCTTTAGCGTACATCATGAGGACATGCAGTATCAGGCGTGTGGTTCCAGTATGTGTGTGTCCTTTACTAAATGAGTGATTTGATATATATTGGGCTCTCGTGGCGTGGGTTTTCCTTCCACGTGTCATTCTCTTAGTGGATCACTAGTGGAGCGTCATCTAGGCTATCAGGTGGGGTCCTAGACTCCTAGCATGGTAGGGGAATGAAAATATCGTCAGAGTCAGTCAGAAGAGATGTCTCTGACCTGATGTTGACTGGTCTCTCTGCAAGCAAAAACGAGTTGGTGGCTGAGTGATAAGCAGGGAAATTAGTCAGGTGCCGACCCGGCTTCGTGCTGAATCCGTGCTGAACGGCATCCGGGCCGTCGATTGAATATGGCCCACTTATAGACGGTGAGGATGTAATTTCAACGGGGCCCCGCTTTTAAGGGGTAGAATGGGGTTTTCGCAACTAATGAAATTAATGAGCGGGAAAATCAGACGGCGTGTATCTGTAACTGTGCAGACATGGGCAACCGTGCCGCCGTCGCTTCGCGTCGTTTCAATTGTTACTTTTCAACTTATATATAACACTTTTACGGATTTTCAGGAGAGAGGTAACGGATATCAAATTCATTCTATCTGCACGCAGCTTTTACTCTCGTTTAAAGTATCTCTCTCTCTATCTAACCGTAATAGAAACAAAGTGCTATCGTAGTGGTCATCGATAGTCGTAACACTTTTGATAGGAAACACTGAGTCTCGTAACACCAGAAAAGGGAATTCGTAATATTTTTCAAATGGAAGGGCAGGATGAGCGAAATCAACTGCAGCAACAAGTGCTACCCAGGCGTACACAAAGTCGGTGCAGCCCGTCGAGGATGCGCCAATGGTGGGATGCTGGTACCCCGCTCGGAAAAAATTGGTGGAAACAAGGGGGTTAGGGTTTGTACAACACCTTAATGTGACAAATTTCAAGTCAGGACAACTGATTTGGCTGATTAATCACTTCGATTTTACAAACCTAATCCTCACTGTGCGGCCTGGTGCCCAGATCACCCTGACCGAGGATCATATTCAAAGGATATATCACTTACCAAGGGGTCATGCATCCGTTTTCGATTAGTTGAACTACACTACGGAAGAGGTGAGAGTCTGGACCCGCCATCTAGGGATTCAGAGAGGTAAGGCGACATCCTGTCAGTTGGGTGTGCTCGAACATCAGTTGTCGATCGAAACCGACGACGAGAAGTGGTTCTCGTTGTTTTACTTGGTTTTGCTGGGAAATATGTTCCACCCAAAATCCAGCCAGAAGGTCCCGCATCAATACTTGGGTGTTATATTCGGTCGAAGAGCACATAGGTTCGAAGAGTACAACTGGTGCGCGTTCTTGTTGGAGGTATACCGTCAAGTAGGACGGACGGACAAAGGATACATCGAGGCAGATATGTGTCTACTTATGGTTAGATTTAAATAAGTGTTACTTATTATGGAGGAAAATATTACGTTTTAAGTTTTTTAGTACTACGTATTCATGTTTGTCTTCGTCATTGTTTGTTTGGAAAAACAGTTGTTCTATCTTGACATGGTGGGAGTAGTCGGTGACTCAGTCCCGAGAATCAGACCTACGGTCATTAACTGGACCCAGAGGGCTATCAATGCCCAGACTTCAAGGTTGGAGGCGAACGGGGGTCTGAGCACAGGCACCATTATTCAATGGCAGCCAGAGGAAGAGGAAGCTACAGCAATTGGATCCCGAGTCGTCAATGCCGACATTAGGCAGTACTTGACGCAGGACGACAGCCCTGTCAATGTAAATGCACCTGGGAGGCCATCGGTTGGTGATGTGACTTTAATTAGTGCAATTTAAGCTTATGAATGACCTATGATATGCCCGTGTTTATTCGTGAAATGACATGACTTTTATGATTTTATTTGAGATTTTGTGCAAAGTGTCATTTTGTTGTCCGGTTACCACTTTGGAGCCAAATTCGTGGTCTATTGGAGTTGCCTCTATGCATTTTCAGGTTATGGCTTCAAAGTACGGATGACAAGGAGCGCATAGGAGCAAACGGGAGGTCATTTGGAGGCCGGACGAGGGAGATTTGAGCCTTGCAAGATCGAGCTTTCTGCAGAGTGCAGGGGTGCACGCCGTGCAGATGTGCACGCCGTGCAGGGGTGCACGCCGTGCACTGTGCACGCCGTGCGGGGTGCACGCCGTGCACTGTCCCTGCACTATAAATACTCTTGTTTTTTGGCCATTTGGGCAATTCCTTGATATCTCTTGAACCCCAAACACATTTCCACGAACCCTCAAACCCTAGAACACGTTTTTGGAGCATTTTGAAGCCATTGAAGCTAGGATTGAAGCCAACAAACCTTGGGAGAAGTGCTTACAAGTGGAGAAGTGAAGATCATCTCAAGGATTCATCCATGGTGTTCTTGGTGACCATTCTTCCTTCTTTTCTCTTTACTCCCTTGGCCATGTGTGGCTGAGTTTCTAGGGTTCATCTTGGATGGGTAGATTAGTTGTGCTATGATAGAGGAATGATTGTATAGAACTTGCCATGATTGATCTTGGTTGTATGAGGATGATTCCTAGACTTGTTCTTAATGCCATTTTATGCCATGTTTGCTTGATTTGGTCCATTCATTGTGATTTGATGCATGAGAGTGCTTGGATTGCATAGATTGTAGGTCTAGGGATTGAAGTGAGTGTGTTCTAAGAGATTAGATCATCTTATTTCAACCATTTTCACTTGATTTCTCTCTTGGGCATTTTATCGAACACTTGGTGTGCATGTGGATTTTCATTCAATTGAGTTTGAAAAGGCTTTTTTTGGTGAATCTCTTAGTGTTAGGGCATTGATATGAGAGTGTTGTGCCTAGCCTTGTGGTCATAGAGTCTTAAGAGAGGGTCTTGTGTCTTGGCATTTCATCAAACACTTAGAATGCATCTTTTTTCACTTAGCTTGAGAGCGAGAGCCTAAGTTGAGTGGTATTGGGATAGGGATTAGGTGCTACGAGAGTGCATCGAGTCTATAAAAGTGAAATGCATGGTCATCCGAATGCAAACTCGATCTTGATTGACTTGTTTGTTCAATTAGTCATCTTGAGCATGATGAAACTACCCACCAAGAGAGCCCCTTTGTCTTTGATTTGCACCGCTTTATTTTTCTTTCTTCCTTTTAGTTTCCTTTAAGTTTTTAATGTCTATTTCAAATCAAAACTCCTTTCAAATGAATAGACCGTCTACGAGGAATGTGAGTAGAGGCCATTGAGAGAACCCCGTGGAATACGACCTTGGTAAACTCGCTTTTATCAATTGGCAAAGGTCAGTTGGTGTTATTACAGAGGGAGAATGAGAAAAGGGAAAGAGGTGAGAAGAATAAGAAGCAGGAGGCAAGGGCTAAGTCGAGGCTTAATCCGGAGGATATCTACCCATCAGCCATGCCATTCACCAGACTAGACATCGATCATATGTCCCTGGACGAGGTAAGACTCTATATAATACAGGTATTATGGACAAAATGTTAACTGGTAAGTGTTACGAATTACTGAGTCAAACAGTTGTCCGTAACACATTCTGGCATTTTCAGTAATACGTTTTATAAATTTGTAATACTTTTTATCACTTTGTAATACCTTCTCCCCTTTTCACGTGATACTTAATGTATTTTTAATTCCTCATACAGGTAGAGGAGAGGAGGGAATGGTTGAATACCTACATCCATTTCCACAGGGGTGCACTTGCCACTCTGTTGGATATGAAGCAGCAATGTGATGATCGCATCGCAGGTGATCCAGAGCGCAGTTTATCTGGTGAGCGTCGAATGATATCCGAGGATCTCGCTTTGGCAAGCTACACAGATGCAGACATCAACCATGCTTTAGCCAAGATGAAGTCTAGTAAGAGGAAGAAGAAGGTACCCGATGCAGCTATCACTAAGGAGAGCTCCGTCAAGGTATCTTCACCCCATAAGTCTGGACAGAAGAGGAAGAGGTTGGCCAAAGGTGGTCAGTTGGTTCGGGGGTATCGGGGTGAGCAGCCGCTGCAAAAGCAGCAGAAGTCACCAAGGAATGTTGTGCCAATTAGCCAGGCGATGCCTGAGAAGTCCCCAAGGCAGGAGGTGCCAAGGAAGGAGGTGCCAAGGGAGGAGGTGCCAAGGCAGGAGGTGCCAAGGAAGGAGGTTCCAAGGAAGGAGTTGCCATTGCAGGGGGTGGCAAGGAAGGAGGATAATGCCAAGGAAGGGGGCGACACTTCAGGACGTCAAAACCTGATGGAGAAGGAGAAGGTGGTTCAGAAGGAGGATGAAGTCGCAAAGGGGCAGGAGAATTTGATAAACCAGGGCAAAGGTGGAGATAAGGAGGGAGATGACCAAGGTGAAATTTTTGATTTCAACCTTGCAGTTGATATTGGCAAGTCTATTGTCGAAGGGACAGCTGATGAGGAAAAGGAGAGTTCTTCTCAGCAGCAAGATGATCTGCCAATTTCTGTTCTACTAGATGACAAGCTGAAGAAGTCGGAAAAGGTAGTTTCTGGGGGTATAGTTGAAAACAAAAATCTCGTATAGGTTTATGCACTTTTTCGTTATATGTGTTAATAGATTTTAGTTATACCTTTTTACCGCCTTCGTATCCTGTGTGGGGGTGTTTCGTATATGTTGGACAAATGTGGGTCCGCTCCACATGGGGGTGTTAACTGATACAAATTAATTAATTTATTAAGTGTAATTTTAACACCCATTAATGTATTTTCATTGTTAAACATATGCTTAATATTAAGAGTTGTAATTTTTATATTTTTTGTTCACAGATGAACATGAATAAGAAGCTTAGGTCAGCATCAAAAAGGGTCAAGGCGAAGTCCAAGTATGTGAAGTCTCCCTACGAAGCGCAGAAATACACTAAAATACATATTAAGAACTCAGCGGCTGTTGGAAAAGAATTAGACCAAACGCCAGAGGTACATACTCTCGTAATACATGTTAATTTCTTTAGTAATCGATTTCTATAACATTCGTTATACTTTCGTGAACGCAGGACCAACAACTGATAAAGTATTCCCCCGGACCTGTCACGCAGGAAATTGTCGCGATTGTGGATAAAATCGACGCATACAACACTGATGTATGGGTTGACACTGAGAGGTGCCAGGCGCTCACAATGTACATGTGGAATGATGATTTAGACCAGTGAGTTATAACTAATCAGTTTTATTCATTTTTTATTAATAATGAATTCGTAATACTTTTCTTTTCGTACGTTTTAATTGGGTTTGCATGTTTATCGTCATCCAGGGAAGAAGTTCTTTTCTATAGCCAACATGATATTGGAAGGTTGAGCAGGGAAGAGTTCATGACTTGCAGACCGGGCACATGTTGTCAAATTTTTTTATTGACACGTATGAACAGTGCACAAATATTTTATTCAAGCAAACCGGGTTCTGTGATAGGTTCATTTTCGGGATGGAGTGCGCCGTAAGTGTTCTGTTTTTTATGCTGTTCTGTTAAATAAGTACGTAATATATAACTTGAACTCCTAATATTGGTGTGTTTTTGCCCCATAGTCAATGTGCAGCAATAAGGCATTTGACCTCCCTGAAGCACTAGAATACATTCAAGGAAAGGATTGAACCTCCGATATGGATTGGGGAAAGGTTGACTACGTAAGTATTACTAATTATTAAATAACGTTATTTTCGTATAATATGTTTTAACATTTCGTAACTGTTTTATGGTTTACGTTAACGTAACCGGCCTTTTTCGTGACACTTTCCTGCAGTGGTTTTTTCCGATGTGTCACGAAGAACACTTTGTTGTGTTCTGTGTTAATCTAAAGAACCGGTGTGGTGACTATCTGGATAGTCTAGACCGTGCAGAAGTCCCAGAGATATACATGCGGACATCAAGGAACATCATGGAGTTGGCCAACAATCTAATCCCCATGTTCCGTTCGGATCTTCCACCGGAGCCAATCGATGTCAATAAATGGGTTAACCATCGCAGTATAAGACAGGCAGATAACACTTCCTGTGGCATTTTTGCGTTGAACTTGTTGGAGATAGGGGAAGGAGCGGTCACGTCTGAGATCTTAAGGTGGTCAGATCCAGTGGTGATTGAGAGGAGGAGGCAGGAAGTTTGTCTACTTTTGTTAATTTCCCCTTTCAACGTTATTGGTGATCAAGTGCTGAAGAAGGCATCAGAGGAAGTTAGGAAGATTAAGGGGGGATAGGGGTGGGGGAAGGAATTTGAGGACGTCAAAACCTGATGGAGAAGGAGAAGGTGGTTTAGAAGGAGGATGAAGTCGATTTGAGCGTAATACCCTTCACGGTGATACGTAACATATGAGTTACGCATCAGAGTGAAGAGTAATGCTTACTTTTGGATATAGTAGTACATACAACTTAATTATGTTGTACTAAATTTTGAATTAAGTAACACATATAATATAATTCGTAATTCTTTTGCATTCAATACGTAACACATAACCACCATGTTCATGACATAATATCTCTTACAGAAACCAAAACACCATCCTTTTTTTTCTAACCTGAGTCACCATTATTTCTCCTGTTAAGCCAAGCATTGACCTCTCTTCTAACCGTTGAACTCCGTTCTAAAGCTATATAAACAAGGTCAGATGTTGTTATTGCCTGTAGGAAGAGGAATAATAAATATGGAGGATTCATCCCTATATAATTACCCAAAATAACTTACAATAAAACTTTAATGTTTTTTTACCTGTTGTTCCGTTGGCGTTTGTGGACGAGTTTGGGTTCACATTGATCTGATGTTCAGCATCATCAGAATCGTTGTTAGTTGTCTGCTTGCACCACATGAACATGCTGCATCTTTCAGCTTTTGGTTTCTGGCATCCCAGATAGAAGCGATACGGAGTGCTCGTCGGACGGTTAACCTGATAAATGTAACAGGGGAGATTGCAGCCACAGTATGGGATGAAGCTTGGCATTTTTTGTTTTTGGGATTTTGGGATAGAGAGAAGAGGATATGGACCCAAGAGAGATTGTTTTAATGGGTTGTGTTGGTGTCGTTGGGGTTACCAAGGGAGATTGATTTTTTAATGCTGGTTGTTGGGAGATTGTGCAGTTACCCAATCAGTTTTGACCTGCATTAATTACGTGTTCAAGGTATCACAAATAAGAGCTAACGTAATTCATTTCGTGCACACTCGTACCACTTACCAACTTAATAATATATACAATATAAGATTATTCGTACTACTTGGGAAATTTATTCGTTACACTTAGACAAGAAACATAAGAAACAACCTCTTATGTCAAGATCTAGTTCAACCCCATGTTTCTAAGTTGGCCCTCTAGGAATTCCACCCTTGATTGAAGACTTG
Organism: Linum lewisii; assembly: GCA_034768395.1. Lineage (NCBI taxonomy): Eukaryota > Viridiplantae > Streptophyta > Magnoliopsida > Malpighiales > Linaceae > Linum > Linum lewisii. Next base: position 4,133,433 of record CM068298.1, on the reverse strand, counting down.
AAACTTCATCCAGAAGCTCTAGAGTTCGTAACTCTTGCATAATAGGTCCCGGCGAATACCTGTCTAGTTGTCGGTCCTGCGTTCGGTAAAGTATAACGAATGGTATAGTCATCTATTACGAAGTTAAATATAATGTGCTACGAAGATATTATATATGGAGTAATGTATTACGAAATTAATGTTTTTTACATTGTTTGTTAAAGACGGAGGTCAGTCCCACCATTTCGTGGTTCTGAAAGATTACATTTTTGTCCTTTCGAACTGAGTGCAAGAATGCATTCCGGTCCCTTTGAGATATGGGCCTTTTCTTCGGCTTGAAAGTCTCTGTTCGTTTCTTCAATTTTTTGGGCGCCTGGCAGGGCCCTTCCTTTTGGTGCTCGTTTAGGTTGATTGCAGTGCTCATCCTTTTCTCCAGATCAATTATGCACTGTATGGCTGTAGCTGTCTTGGCTGTATCCCCATTAACCTGAATAGAAGTATATGAAGACATGTTAAGTATTACGTATGTATAAAGTACCAAATTCGTAATTGATAATTATATAAACGGGAAGTACCGTAGACTTAAGCTTAGCCATCGCAGTAATTAACTCGGACATTTGGGCAACATCTGGGTGGGAAACCTCTGGGATTGTGTCTGCAATGAGCAGGCCATCCTTTACTGTTCGGCAATACCTATACGAAATTTTATACAATGTATAACTAAAAAGAAGAGTATATATGACGAATATTGTGACAATATAATACGGAATAATAAGAAAAGTATCACGAGTATATCAATTAAGTGTGTACCTTTGTAGGATTAATGGTTTAGGTATATGCAGCAGCAAATGATTTCCGTTACTACCCAGCACCTCCCTGAATCGTATTATATGTCTGCACATCAAGCCCTCCATTTCAAACATGTGGCACCCACAGACTATGATTGAACAATCCCTTGTGCATGTCACGATTCTTTCATCAGTTCTTGACCCATTAACATCCTGCTTGAACACGCTGAATGTCATCACACCTGCATTTGTTTTTTCTTCCAACGCCAGCACGCCGTAGGCTAAAGTTTGCTCGTATTCAGACAACCACTTTTTAAAAAATTTTGGGGTGTATTCTTTGGCTAGTTGTTTTGTCAGTTCGCTGTGCTCAAACCTGTCCCAACGGAGAAAAATACATATATTTGTTACGTATATTGAAGATATAGATAGAATATTACGAACAATTCAAAACGTGTTACGGAATATAAGCAAAATATTACGTATGTTTACAAAGTGTTACGTTTTTTAAGCTAAAATAAAACGTATTACTTATAAAATATTACGAAATATGTTAAAGGATTACATCTAGTATCACCTATTGAACGGTTTCGATGTTTTCATCTTGAAGTCCCGTTTCAATTCCTCCTCTCTTTTGTTCTCCACTAGTCGGCTGAACTGCTGAAAAAATTCCTCCAAGGAAAGGTTTGGTGCCAGGTAGTGCCTCATGTTACTGTTGCACGTTTCACTTAATTGTGAGCTACGCATGCCACAGGTGAAATGTGATTGCATCCATGCTCTAGACCATTGTGTCCTTTTTTGGTAGATCTGAGTGAGCCATGGGTGTCCTTCTGGTTCACGATCAGGGAAGCATTTTTTTTTCATAAGACCCCAGTGGACATCAAACTCAGCCTCAGTGTCAACCCCAAACATCAGGTAGCTAAGTTCAGCTACGAATACCTGATATCAATAAAGCTGTTACGTTACACATGGCAGTGTGAAGCATAAAGTGTCACGTAAGATGAATTATATATTACGTAGGTGGCTAAAGTGTTACGTTTTTCAAGATTAAATAAAACGTATAATGAATGAAATATTACGAAATCTAATAAAGTGTTACTTTTTTTATGCTTAAGTAAAACGTATTTTACATATAAACACCCTTGTTGCGGTACCTTGTCACAGAGTGATCCCAAGTTCCTCGCAGCATTATTGAGGATATGGAATGTACATAGTCCATGGTATGTAACCGGCATTGGATATATGGCCCTAATACCGGCAGCAATCGCCGCTGCTTGGTCGGTGAAGATACTGGTTGGTTTCTTCCCCCCATGCATTTGTCAAACATTTGGAACAACCATTCGAAGGTAGCTGACGTCTCGTCAAACAAAAGAGCAGCACCGAATATCACCATATCTCTGTGGTGGTTGTACCCGACGAATAAAGCTGTTATGTTACACATGGCAGTGTGAAATTTAATAAGGAAAAAGTAACACGTAAGATAAATTATATATTACGTAAAAGGGTAAAGTGTTACGTTTTTTATGCTAGCGTAACATGTATTACATACAATTATTACGAGACATAATAAAGTATTACGTCTTTTAAGTTTAAGTAAAACGTAACAGTTTTTTAAATATTACGAAGGGTAATAAAGTGTTACGTGTTTATAGATTAAATGAAACGTATTACATATAATATATTACGAATTAGAGAGTATTACCTAAGGGCCTGTAGTCTTTGTTTGTTCTGTAAGTGGTGTCGAAACTGATTGAGTCCCCAAACACAGAGAATTCTTCACGCATCCTATTGTCAGCCCAAAAGACACTCAAGATTTCATTGCAGTTGTCTTCCTGAAGCTCATAGAAGAAATTTTTTTCCTCTCTTGATCGAACTCTAAAATAGCGCTGCAGTGATGATCCTTCAGCGGTGCTCAATGCAGAATCTGGTCTTTCCCTGTTGTGGTTCCGGAGATCTTCGTATAAGAAACCCACATGTTTGGCCCCCCTGCCATTTGCCTCATTATGTCGAATGATTTCCGGGAAGTCACCCCAGCCAGTTTGTGTATGAGGGCAAGATGTGCATTTGTTCGGTTCACACTTCTGTTTGACCGGAAAAGATGAGCATATTTTTCTGGGAGCAATTCATGCGGTGCATGAGTTTTTATCCAGTCGTATATGTAATACTTTTTGAGAGATTTGTCCCATTTCATTTTTATTTCTGCCTCACAACCTAGTCGTTCATCAGGTCTAGTCCGCTTATTGTTTGTCTTCCCTTTTCTTTTTGGCCTTCGTGCGTGCAAACGAACCTAAGGTATCGACATGGGGGGTCTACAGCTAAGACCATGGGATCTCCATCGGCGGCTGTTTCATCAAGAGTCGGAGTTGATTTATATTTTTTTCTGGTACCTTATTCTGACACCAAAACCAGCAAGATGAGCGTAATCCTCGTAGAACTGAAACGCTTCTTGCATGTTGTCAAACATTGGGAGCGCGTCTCCTACGAAAGTGAGGTTAAAGTGAATCGCAGGTTAAAGATGTTACGAGATAAAGAAATAAGTACAACGTACAGACAGCGAATTATATACGAAATGCTTTAAAAAGGTATACGAAGGAAGTCATATATATTACGTAGTACAAGGTAAGGTATTACGTAAGATAAGTGTTATTACTTTTGGTACAACGACAATTATGTACAAAGTTTTTTCATATACTTGTAACTGACCCGGATCAGCCACCTCATTCAACTCCATTCCCTCGTTCAAATCCAACGTTGTTGAAGATTCTCCTGCAATACAAGGTATTAATTAATACGAAACATTAAACAATATATTACGAATGAACGTATAAAATGTCAAGTAATACCTGCATGCAATGTAGTTAAAATCGTGATTCCAAGTGAAATCGAAAACATGGGTGAAATCGGAATCGTAGTTTTTAATCGTAAAATCGTAAGATTTTATAAACTACTATCGAAACATTTAAGTCAACAACATATTAAGAATAAGAAGACCATTACCCAACTTTGAAAAGTATAGATAAGAAAAAAAAGAGAATGTCGGCTCTTAAGCGGTCATTCGAGGAAGTAATAATTAGATTTTAGACACTTTTTAGTAATAATTTCTAGCTTAATTAATCAAAATAAAAAAAATCAATTTAATTTAATTATCTTTGTTCTGACTTGTTGTGCAAACTAGTAATTTCTCATAGAAAGTGAAATCGTAAAGTATAAGAAAAATCGTTGATTTTATAAGATTCTAAGATTTTGATCGAGATTTTACTAGATTTTACGACCCATAGATTTTACGTGGAATCAAGATCGCTAGAGACTAGTGGAATCGTAAAACCGTAAGATTTTAAGATTAAAATCGGGATTTTGACTACATTGCCTGCATGAGGTACGGACGTTTCATTTAGATCAATACGCATATTTGTGGATTCCCCCTCGATTCCTGCATTTACGTGTACGTAGTGCAAAAAGTGTGTAAATGTGTTACGAAGTACACGAAAGTATGAATTATTACGAAAGATAATAGAATGTAGTACGGATCTTTCAGAATATATCATACGAACGAACGTAGAAAATGTTACGTAATACCTGCACAAGGTACCAACATTTCATTTAGATCAATAGGCATATTTCTGGATCCCCCCTCGATTCCTGCATTTGTTCAGAATGTATTCAACCATGTAAACGTTGTGGAAAGTGTACACAGGAAAACGTAAAACGTAAAGAATGCATTACGTAGTACCTGGCAGAGTGATTGAAACGTCAACGACTGCAAAAGGTTACGAAAGAGACGTAAGGCCAGGAAACATATTATGATTGGAAAAAAACATTACGAATGCTTAATACAAATACGAACGGTATTACGAAATAACTAGATTACCTTCACGTGCCAGTGACATTTTGTTACGTGAGAGAGAAATGAGGAGCGAGAATTTGTAGGCGAGAATTTTGGAGCGAGATAATTACGAAATTTAATTCGCCGGGAACTGCTTTTATAGGGTTCTAATTTTCTCTCTCTGTCAAATCACAAATTCAAAATTTCAAATCAGGCGCGAAAATATTACGAAACAGGAAATGACCGAAACAACCCTCGCGCGTTACATTTCCCCGTCACCGTACGATTCATCGGACGGCTCCTATTGCGTTCAGCACGGTGCTGAATACACCCATTCAGCATAATACTATTAGCCGATAAGCAGGTGACCTTTTAGGCGCTCATGTCCTTACTTTCCCCTGTCAGGCGATCAACAGGGTAAGGCGTATGGGCGGCCTCGGGCGAATGTACAAAGTTGTAGTATATTAGTAATTGAGAGGCTAGTTGATTTGAAGCTATAAACGAGAAAAAAAGAGAGAAAGAGACAAGTCATCATGACTCATTGGTGACAAGTCAGCATATTTGAACACGTTTTAAGAATTTTGGATCATGTTTTGTGACTTATGACTAGGCTTTCATAATCACACCGCTTTCCTTTTCATATATATGCTTTGTTTAACTACGTTTTTCTTTTTCTTGTTTTTTCTTCAGAAATTGCCACTTTTTTGCAACATATTAATAATATATAAATAACACAAATAACAATTAATCACAAATAACATTGACTTAAGAATGATATAAGTGAGCTTGGATAATCTGGTTTGGAAGACTTCAACTATCCCTGAGTATTCCTTCGTGAGCTGATAAATGTGTATGAATAGGTTTCCTTTCAATAACATCCTAATTTCTTGGGGGATTAATGTCAAGATGGACTGTTTCTTCTGTCAAATAGGAGAGGATTGCAGAGACCATACTATTGGGAGCTGTGAGTATGCTAGACGGATAAAAAGCCAAATCTTTCAGAATTACAGATTGTTTGCAGATTATAAGAGTGAGATTGATTGGTTTATTGCCACTTTTGGGGATAATTCTTCGAAGTCTACTTGGAACAGACTAGCCTGGAGGGTTGCTGTTTCCAGCATATGAAAAGTTGCAGAGCTTATAATGCTAGGAGTCTAAATGAAAGGAAATGCATTAATCTGGAGTTGGAAGTAATGTGGAGTAGCAACAAGAAACCACTACAACAAAAAGGTTAATTAGTCACGGTTTTTTTTCCTTTTAGTCACGGTATTTACCGTGACTAAAAAAATTAGTCACGGTTTTGTAAACCGTGACTATATTATCCATTTTTTGTCACGGTTTTTTAAAAAACCGTGACTAAACTTTGTCACGGTTTTAAAAGAAACCGTGACTAATATTAGTCATGGTTTCTTCAAAAACCGTGACTAATATTGGTCACGGTTTCTTTTTAAAACCGTGACAAATACAGTGACCACTGTGTTCTCAAGAAAAATCTAGTGACCCATTTGTCATTTAATTTTGCGTGGGCTGTATTGTTAAATTTCCAAGGTTACAAATCATTTCTCCTTTGGTCACTTAACTTTTTGTGAGTTATAATTTTAATCCAGTGACCCACTTCGTCATTTAAATATATGTGGGTAGTAATTTTAAATTTCTAGTGTACCAATTTCCCCCTTTGGTCCCCCTAATTTTTGTCTGTTGCAGTTTCAATCATTCTTCTTCTTCGTCATGGATCGGTGGTTTCAATCATTTGGGATGGAGGAAATCGTCGGAGCTGGAGATGGAGGGTGTCGGTGGGATGAAGACGGCGACGAGTGGGATGAAGACTCGATCCCGCCGCCTCCGATTCCCGTCGCCGCCCATCCCCGCCGTCTCCGATTCCCGCCACCTCAGATCCGTGCCGCCTCTGATTCCCTAGCTCAGAGCTGGATTTTGGATCTGGATTATGAGCCCAAGAATCAACAAGAAGAGCAGCGGCCGGTTCTCAAGAGGAGCTGTTTTTGGAGGGGATTTAGAGAGGAGATGGGCGGCAGCGGAAGAATAGGGCGGCGGTGGAGCTTCAGAGGCGCCGGAGGTTGCATCGGCGGCGGCGGGAGGGAGAAGAAGAAGAAGAAAAAGGAAATAAGGAGAAGGGTACGGAAATCGAGGAGGCCTAGTGGAGGATTGCCAACGTGGCAGCTTTACTTTGTCACGGTTTTCTATCTGAACCGTGACAAATGGAAAATCGTGACAAATTAGTCACGGTTTATGAAACCGTGACTAATTTGTCACGGTTTCAAAAACCGTGACTAAAATACCGTGACTAATCCCTATTTTTGTTGTAGTGAACTGCGTAGTTAATTTTGTTGGTTTACGAGTTGATTAAGTGAGTTATTCTTATTGTTCTTCTTTGGACTATGGTTCTTTGTCATAGGTTGATTCATTGATTCTAATAAAATTCAACGCTAATTGGGTGGTGCCTGGTGGTGGCTAAGGAGGAGGACTGACGGTGGATCTGGAGGAAAGTGCGGCTTTGGTTGGTTGGCTAGTTAGTTAAATTGGTTGGATGAGTTAAGTATAAAGCTAGCTGACATGACATGAAAATAATTGACGAGTTGGCTTTGATGACGTGTCAATTTAACGGAAAATTTGGACAGAGAGTTGACAAAATGACTACACATTATTACAACTGCAATAGTTTAGTGACAACTAGGTTACATTATAAAAGTTAATGACAATTCTGTTACAACCCTACACGTTAATGACCAAAATGGATATTAGGGCAACGAATCGTTTAACTTTTTACCAAACCAATTTAGAGGTCCTGAACCTGACACGTTGAAAAAACCCCTCTCTCAGAGTCGCGAAGAGTATTGGCGGGAAAATCCACACTGTTAGCGGCCGGAGGCAAAGGCGCCGAGACGAACCAGCCACTCTAGGATAATCGCTCTCGGCGGTGTAAGATTAGGGTTTCAAATCGTGGAACTAGGGACTAGTTTTTCTTCCGCGCCGGAAAAATGGACTTCTCCGACACCAAAAGAAGAGGAAACAGAATCGTCGAAGAGAACTTCCTAGTGATCTTCGAGGCCGACGACTGCAGAGACACCCTAGATAACCACGACGACAGTAAAGTTACTCTCATCTTCTTCTTTGAGTTCGGCTTCACCATTTCTAATGGATGATAACTTCCCTCCCCTTTGGTTTCTGTCTTCGTTAGGGATTGCTTTTCTTGAAGCGGTTCGTTCATCATGCCTGGCTCCGCAAAACGGAACCTCCCCAACCAAGTGAGTTTTCACTGCCTTAATTGACTTTTCAGAGCTATGGCGTCGATTGTGTTAGTTAGGTCTTGGCTGAATTAGGTGGAATCTCTTGTGATTACTGTAAAGGAAAATGTATCAGGCGGTGTATGAAATCATGAGAGCTGGGAAATCACTGGAGTTGATTGTGGAAAGCTTTTTGCTACTGAGTAAGCTAGATAAGGTAGTCTCATTATGTGGATCTTCAATCCAACTCTATCTCCTTAGTTTTAGATGTATTGTGGTTTCGATTTGATTTATTCAGACTGCTTACTTGTCATCTTTGGTGCAGCGGTATCCCAGAGTTAGTTTAAGGAATGCGGGCGGATCGAAGGAACTGCAGCTAGTGATGGCTGAGGAGGTGTGGATGCCACTATTTTGGTTGTTGAGTTCTGTGTTGTGTGATGAACGATGATAGTGAACTTCATTTGTTATGTTTTAGGCTTGGAATCCGTTTGCTCTCAATTTGGATGCTGGTTCCGTAAAAAAGGAAGCAGTAAACAAAAACAACAGCAAACCTCTTGATGCACTTGTGAGTGTCGTTCGCTATCAGTTATCTTTCCACATATCATTTAGCTTTAATACATGTTTGGTTCTTGTTCACTTTCAGGCTTTCCATGTTTTAATACAAGAACTGGATAAGATTGAATCACCAGAGATACAGGTTGGTCATTCTTCTTTTATCTTACGTTACACAGAAACTGGCTAGTTTCAAAATTCCTCAATGAAATTCTGCTAGTTTTTGTTGTATGAAATAAGGAGGGAAATTGATTACATTCTTTAGTCATGCTTTTATCACGGTTCTTATGCATTTCACGTGTTTGTCTCGACGCGGTGAAGTCACTTAGGAGCATGTTGCTGTTCCAATATCTTGTGGATGTTCTTGAAGAAGATTTTATGCTGCGAAACAAGTTGTTTAAAGGTTAGATCACAGTTGCTGCGTTAAACTTCATAGGATTTAGGTCTCCTGATTGCTTGATATTTTGCAGAAACATTGAACAGCATTCCTATGAAAGAGTCATTACTACATCTTCTTCTGGTATGCTTCAAAAATCTCCTTTGATAGATGTTACTGTCAGATTAAACATTTTGTTCATATGAAATATTAATTCTACAGAGCTCAAGGAAGATACAGTACAAAAGCTTGATAAGGGATTGTTTGGCTGCGTTCTTTGAACTAATTCATCCTTCCAGTGCATTAGGAGCTGATCTTGATGCCACCAAGGATGTGGTAATTTCAGAGAGCAGTGCTGCAGTAGCTATCATTTGGGAAGAAGTAAAACATAATACCTGCACAGCACTGCAGAAACTTCTTGTTGCGGTAAACAGTAATTCTACCTCTCTAACAAGAAATATATTCAGTCCATTCACTTGTTGACTCTGAAGGTGATAACATTTTATCCTATTTGTTTATTTTCTTATCCAGATTATGGAGTTTGATGTATCAATGAAGGTAGTTGACGCAAAACGTTCTACTTCTAGAGCTGATGCTGCAAGGTATATTTGTTGGCAATGCTAGTTTTAGTTGACTCTGCTGTTAGTAATTTCAATGGAAAGTTGTGTCGATTCAATGCAGAAGCAGAGCACCTGTGATTGAGCTAGTTCTGGATGAGCTACTTTATGAGAAGGAGATGCTATCCCCATTTCTTCAGGTAATCCTTGGCAGCTTTCGTCTTATATACGATCAGTAACCAGTAATAAGATTGAGATTATTTTTGCAGAGATTTAATGAACCAAAATGGAAGACTGAACTGATCTTACTGTACTTTCAGAAATATACTGCCAAGGTCAGCAAGATTATCTCTCAATCTGTAACAGATTATTACACTTATAAAGGCCTCATATTTTTTAACTATATCATATTTATACAGCCTTCAGTTCGGACTCGAAGTTCAAATGATCTTCTTGAGGATCTTCACACAATTAGTGGAATCTTGAAAGGGTTTTCAAATTTCACCACTGCTAAATGTATCGCTAGAAAGATCGGTGCAGATGTCGTTCAGTTGCTCATAGCCCACGCTTTCCAGGCACATTTGTCACTCTGCTCTTCAAAACAAGACGGTGAAGGAACCACCGATGATGCGGCAGGAAGCTCCGTTGTGGAAATGTGCGAGGATGTAATTGCAGCATTCAACAGCTTGAAAAAAACTGCTAGTTGGTAAGACTCCCAACATTTGTTCTCTCGAGATTTCAAATTTCATAGCAGCGTGACTGATGTTTTTCATCCCTGGTCGGTCACCACATTACCAGTGATGCACTGTTGTTGATTCCCTTGCACATATGTTTGATCAACTGGGTTATCAAGCTTTCTTCCTAATGGGTTGACATTTGATGTTTCAGGAAGCTTGAGATCCAGCCAATTGGAAAGGAAGCACTGTTTACTGCAGCAATGATCTTGTCAACAAAGACTTAAGAAGTATAGCGGTAAGACCTTAGGAATATGATTGATAAAAAAAAAAAAAAGATCTTAGGAATATATGCCGCAGGATCTATTTATGGTTTGCTTCTTTGTAAAGAATCTCACTCTCGCCTGTAAAGTAGTTTAAAAAACTCAACTGAAACTCGACTGCTGCAACATATATCATCAATTGGATGAGTGTTGTCGTGACGTATCTTAACCACGTCACAAGGTGTGAGTTAGGAACAAAAAAAACATGAAATCCAGGAGAAAGGGATTGCCCCAAATTAGTCTGTGGCAAAATTTGTCTCACGATAAATATGCTCAGTCAAATTTTTTCATTCGAGCTGGCAGAGCCGTTGGAACTGCAAGATCAGCCCCATATGCTAATGGTTGCTGTCTGGATCCACTATTTGGTGACATCATGGTCCCACGCTCTGCCCAGAGCTCTGCTCTCATAATGGTACAAGACCCCAAGTTGGCCGTAAAACCATCAATAAAATTGCTCAGGTCATCCCTCAATATGCCTCTCGTCGCCACCGATCTACTGCGTGAGTAAAGTGATTGGTCATCGTTAAAGGGCAAGCCACCCTTTCTGCCAAGCCGCCAACTGAGTAAATGAGTCTGGCGAGCTAAACCTCACGCTTCTCAACTCCATTGCAGGGGCTTCCAGCTAGATGTGGAGAGGTGAGTCCAAAACTATCTATTTTAAATGTCAGTCATTTCGTTAAATTTTCATCCAATAATTTCGTTAAGTTGATGAATCACTAGATAACTCGCCATAGATGTCCACATCTTCTTTGTCATGTCATCTATTCTATCTCAAACTCAATCCATTCAACCGTTTCAACTAAATCGACCCAAGATGAAGGCTTTCTTGAGTCGATTTTAGGTTGATTTGGTTGGGAGCGGTTGAATGGGTTGAGTTTAAGATAAAATAATGACATGACAAGGGTGACATGGACATTTATGATGAGTTCAGTTGGTGATTCATAAATTTAACGGACTTTTGGGAGGAAAAGTTAACGGAATGACCGGAAGGTTATAACTGAAATATGTTAGGGGTCGTTTGGTAACAGGATATTGATATTGATATCAGCAGATATCATGATATTCGAGTTATCACTGTTTTTTTCGTACCACATATCAGGATATTTGGGGGAAAAAGTAATATCAATATCACTCCAAACATATTCTACTCCCCCTTAGAATATGTGAGGGGTGATATTGATATTACTTTTTCCAGACAATTTTGCCCCACACTTTAATTTCAAATTACACTGGCATTAATCATTACTCTCAACACCAACTATTTTTCTCTCACCAACACTTGAGGGTATTTCTGTCATTTTCACAATTAAGTCACTTATCTCCACCTAGAACAATACCACTACACCAAACAATGATATCATGATAATTGGCTGAACATATCAATACTAATAACATCTCAATATCCCCCAATCTCAATATCACTACATATCATTTTTCCAAACGACCCCTTAGTGGTATGCAGGTTATGTTTTTAAGGGTGATGACCAGGATGCTGTAAACCGAATAGGTTGATGACCAAAATGGATATTAAGTTCTTGCGGTTGCGGGCCATACCGCATTCTGAAAGCCCTTCTTCCTCTCGCGAAAGCCCCTCTTACTTCACTTTGTACTCTTTGCTTCCTGCTTCCCGTTCAGCTGCTTCACTGCTTCTGCTCATTCGAACTCTTCTGTTCTTCCTTCCTTCGAATTGGTTTCAATTCCTGCTCTCCTCTCCCAGAACCAACAAACCAATTCGTTTTCGCCAGAATGACCGACCTCAACGACGTGTCCGATCCCATCGAGAAGCTTTATCAGTTCGGCGAGCGACTCAACGAAGCTAAAGACAAATCTCAGGTGCTCCAATACTTCTTCATTAGGGTTTTGTTTTTGTTGTTCCCTGAATTTCTAATTCTCCAGACTGAAAACCTTTGGCTGTTGATTTTTTTCGTCTCCAGAATGTCGCGGACTATCAAGGCATTATCGATACATCTAAGACAAATTTGAAGGCAAAGCAGCTGGCGGCACAGCTAATCCCGCGTTTCTTCAAGTTCTTCCCTCAACTCTCTAGTCAGGCCGTTGATGCACATGTTGATTTGCTTGAGCAAGAAGATCTTCGAGTGCGTATCATCTTTTTGTTTTTCTGCTTAGCTTATGTCTATTGTTTGAACTGTTAGCTTCGGTGTATAATAGTTAGGGTTTAATTTAGAAATGTGCAGAGTCAAATTGAGATGATTTGCACCTCTTTGATCTTACTTCTTTTGATTTGAATACTGAATATTTTGTGTCTGTATAGGTGAGGGTACAAGCAATTAGGGGTTTGCCACTTTTCTGCAAGGACACCCCAGAGTACCTGTCTAAGATTGTGGACCTTCTTGTTCAACTCCTTGCAGCAGGTAGATTCGAATTTGGAAGTGCACCAGCTTTTAGAAAATGTGTGTTTGCCATTGGATACTAACTAGTAAAAGTATTTGTTGAATTTCAGACGTTGTCGTAGAGAGGGATGCCGTGCACCAGGCCCTCATGTCCTTGTTGAGGCAGGACGTTAAAGGTAATTCGCTTTTTATTCACATTTCTCGTGGTATGAGTGTAACAATACAAATTTTGGGATGGGGTAAAGGAAGGTATAATTGTACATTTACTGATTTGCAAAGTTTTACTCTTGGTTTTGGAACCTTTTTTCCCCACAGCTTGTCTTACTGCCTTATTCAAGCACGTTGTTGCTGTTGACGAACCACCAGATGCGGTCGCTTCTATCCGTGAGATAGTGCTTACTTTTATAAGAGATAAGGTAAGAATAATTAGCATTATTTTTTGAATTGATATTGGTTGTTGTTATATAGAAACTAACCAGGTAACGTGCAGGTTTTCCCCCTCAAAGCTGAGCTCTTGAGGCCTCAGGAGGAGATGGAACGACATATAACTGATTTGATTAAGACGGTAGCTTGCATTTCCTTAATGTTTACTGTCTTGGAATTTGTAGAGTTTAGAAGATGCACTGTTATAATGATGCACACTTTTGCAGAGTTTAGAAGATGTCACTGGTGATGAGTTCAGGATGTTTATAGACTTCTTGAAGAGTTTGAAAATATTTGGGGATAAAGCTCCTCCTGAGCGTACAAAAGAACTAGTTGAGATCATTGAGGGACAAGCTGATCTAGATGCAGTGTTCAATGTGAGTGGTTTCGTGCTTCTCACTTTAAGTTTTCTTCTCATAGTTTTAGCTCATTTTTGTGAGATAATATCTGTGATTAGTATAGGGAGACTGCAAGTGTCCAGGCATGACTTTCAACTCTTCTGTCAATAAGATTCATAAAAATACCGTCAATTGGCTATCTTGATCAGTATCAAGGAAAAATTGTGATGAAGTTTTGTTTACCGTTTCGTTCTTTATTTATAATTGTTCTTTAGGATTTTAATTTGGAATGTTTTTTCATTTATAATGGCTTTATTATATTACCATCACTCTGGATGGGAAGATTGGGTACTTTTATCTTTATGCTGTTTATTTCTTTTGTTCCTAAGCCTATAACTACAGAAAGAATCTTGACCAGAAGCTTAGCTTAGATGTAAGTATCTAGAATGCCTAGTACTCTAGGGGGATATCAGAGGCCAATATAGGTGCACACATGCTGCAATTATACTTTGCTAGAAATACAGTTTTCAGTGTTGGAAAACTTAAAAAATGGCATATGGTCAAACCACCACACATATTGTTCCATGCATGATTAGATATTTTCCCCTTAGGCATACTTGTAGCTTACTTGAGTAGTTCAAGTTGTGGGCATATATTTATGTCCTTGATCTTAACACAACTGAAATGAATTACAATGCAGGTTGAAGATACAGATCATATCGACAGATTAATATCATGTCTGTACATTGTTCTTCCATTCTTCTCGGTATGCAGTTCCCCTCTTTTATTCAAATTTAAAAATGAATGAGCTTCTCCAACACCTTGTTCTTACCTCTGTGAATATTGAATATAGAGAGGAGCATCCAGCAGCAAATTCCTCAACTATTTGAACAAGCACATTATACCAGTTTTTGATAAGGTAACACTTCTGTTTAAAACTATGTTTATCTTTTGTGGGATGCAACTTGAAAAGTAACCTGAATTATGTTTGAGAGAGTTGGAATCTATCTGCATACTTAAGATGATTGAGCACCAGCAGCTCAAATTTTCCTTGAATAATCACTATTAGCTTATGCAAGTTTGAAGTAGCTTACTCTGTTTTTATTTGTTAAAACTATAGTTAAACTGCTGAGATTATTTTGTTGTTTGTGAAGAATTATATGTGGAACATGATCTATTGTCTTGTATGCTAGCTCAAATACTGTACTTTGTTAAGTCATCCTGTCCTGGATCTCGGAGTCTAGTTTTTCAGTAACTGTTTTTGTTAATTGATATGCATGTTGTTTTGACTCTCGAGTTTCTACTTCATTGTTTCTCTAACTGTAGAATTATGTTGCTTGAGTCCTGGAATAAGAAGCCTCATAACAGTTTTCTTTCATTGTCAGCTTCCTGAAGAACGGAAGCTTGATTTACTGAAAGCACTTGCAGAAATCTCTCCATACACAACTCCTTCCGAATCACGCCAGATTCTCCCTTCGATTGTTGAGCTCTTGAAGGTGTTCATTATCTTCAATGTTGAATTCAAACATGTCTCTTCCCTTATATGATCTTATTGTGACTCTTGCAGATAACTGCATTTCTTCCAGTTTTTTCAGAATATAAGCATCCATGCTAAGTTTCACTTACATTTCCTTTTGTCTCTTTATCTTCTCAGAAGTACATGCCACGAAGAAAAACAGGGGAAGAGACAAACTTTACTTATGTTGAGTGCTTATTATATGCTTTTCACCATTTGGCTCACAAGGTTGTTGTACTATCCTTTTACCCTTTGTCATTGCACTTGCCGCAGTCATTTGATACTGATTTTATCATTTCATTGCGAAGGCTCCCAATGCAACAAACAGTTTATGTGGTTACAAGATAGTAACTGGCCAGCCATCAGATCGACTTGGTGAGGACTTCTCTGAACTGAACAAAGACTTCATCGAGAGGTAATTTGATTAAAGCTTATTCCTAATTTATTTGCATACAGTGCTGAAAATATCGAACTCTGTGATTACTTTGACTCTTTTGTGTCTGTCATATTACCCTAGAAGCACGTATTCATCAACTTGTTTATATCAAATGATTGCAATCAAAGACTATTTTTAGTTTCATGTTCTTCACTGGATGTAGAATATAATAGTAGCTTGGACTGTTAGGTTACCTTCCATGATCCGCACATAAATAACGACCCGTGAAGCTGCTAGAATCTGAGGGTTTGTTAAATTATGTGGTAGGATACACAAAGAAGAGCCAAGTGTCTTGAAAAACAAGAACCGATAATGAAGAGAGGGCAGGTTTATGTATACTAGTCTCTTTTAAAGGATGCATGAGGGCTAGAGCGTTATAGAATGTCATTGTCTTAAAAAGAAGCTGCGTATGAAGCAAAAAAAGCAGTGATTTGCAATGAATATTGCATCAGAATTTCGTGGCCAGTCATCAAACCTTGCTGCAAGGAAGAATTAGTACCTGTAAAACCTACATTTTTATGTTTCTTTCACAGGTTCACAAGTTTAGAATCTTCATTTTCTGGCAATCGCGTCTCAGTCTCAGTTGATATTGGTGGTACAGGTTGACTAGTGTAGAGGATCTTACGAGGGCTACAATGAAGAAGTTAACACAGGGAATGGTAGAGCATAGTAAAGCATTGTCGGCGGCAAAGTCTGATGAAGCAAAGGATACAGTTGTAAGTAAATTGTAAACCTAGATGGAGGAGTGTCAATTGAGCAGTGTTTTACGTTTGAAGATTATCAATCGAGTAGTCTTGTAATGTCCATTTCTATGCTTGGCTTCTTTTTTGCTTCTATGCAGAAAATTCAGAAACAGAACACAACAACTGGATTGAGAACCTGCAATAACATCTTGGCCATGACAAAGGTGAGGAAGTGTAAAATTTCTGTATGCTATACCTGTTGATTATGCTTCTAAAAGTGACTAAAACTCATCACCTGAATGATGATGTATGTTTTGCAGCCTTTGCATGCAAAAGTGCCTTCATTTAATGGAGATAAGAGCATCAACCTTTCTTGGAAAGAAGCAATAAAACCTCCTGCGCCTTCCAACAATGGATTAACAGGGTACTCGAACTTGTACAATTTACTTAATCTTTCACGATTCAGAGGGAAGCATGTTTTTCTCACCTCATAAACTTTTTGTGCAGTGGCAAACGACCTTCAACCACTTCAAATGGATCGGAAAACGTGGCAAAGAAGGGACGAGGTGCTGGTGGCCCTCATAACCAACTCGTTAATCGGGCATTCGAAGGCATAGGGAGAGGTCATCAACAAGGAGGTAGGGGTAGGGGTAGAGGATGGGGTGGGCGTGGACGTGGAAGAGGCAGAGGTTTTCGGTAGACATATACAACTGCTAGCATGAGGAATAGAGTAACACGGAGAGAGTACACACACAAAGCACAGTCTGGGTGGTTAAGTTACTAAAGCTCGAAGGATTTCTGGAGAGCTTTTCGCTGAACATGATTACTGAGCAGAACAATCGAAATGCTTATGCCTAACACTGTGCATCCCAATACACGTGAAGACTGCTAGCTCCTTCAAACATCACCAGTTCTAGCTATGACTGATCTTGAATGTGTGTGCTCAGTTTGTAGCTGTAATTTTATATGGAAGGCTGAAACATAGTTTGTGAGTCTTGAACCCATTCAGATTGCTTTGTCAAATTGGGAATACTATTGCTCAGTGTAGAACACTAGAACATGGGTCTAGTTTTGTATCATGCTTTGTTTTACCAAGACTCGATAATCAGTTGTACTTTCCTATTATAACTTCTAGTTCTATGTACTCTAAATTTCATCATGCCATTCTTATACAGAATGCTCTCTCAAATACAGGCATTGAAATGCTTGATCTTTTTACTGCTAAACTTGAGCTAACTATTAACTTCCTCTTCGTGAGTTCTACTATACCGCAGCAGGAGCTGGAATCCTGGGATCATCAGGAACCTGGGGATGAGGGCTTTCACATTCCTAACTCGACCTCGGCGAACTCCATTCCTCTACACCAGGTGCAGTTGAAAGAGACCCTCTTTCTTCATAATCCTTGCCATTGTAAATGTACTTTGCTAACTTAATTATCTTGTTCCAGATGGTAAGATCCTCCCGGCCTTCCTCTTGAGAAAGCTTGCACTTCAGCAACTGCACCAGAAACACCATCAAACAGATGGTGGATGTTGCACCAGTTACAACATAGAGACCCCAAAAGTTCTGGAGGCTCAAGCTTTCAGTGGCGTGATCGCTTTCAATGTCTAAGCACTCTCTTGGGGTAGCAAACCAGTGATCTTCCAACCTTTGCAGCTCATCATCTTCGGACAGTTTCAGGATTGCCATGGAGACGTCTGCCGCAATTGGAGAACCTTTCTGGAACACAAATCCCAATCCCCCGAGTCTCTTGAAAGGCTGCGCAATTGCTGTGAATTGTCCACAGTAATCACTGATGAATTCGTCCTGGTATGGGCTTTCTACGAAGGCAGCAGAAATGTTATTGGCGTTGAACTCGCGTTCGAATTCGTATGCACTATCGACCTTCTTGATGTTCTCTGCTTTGAAATTCAATACCTTTCGAAGGTAATCTTTGAGTAAGAAATCTCCATTACAGCCAATTTTCAAATCCTTCTTCTTCAACCAATCAATGTCATTAATGGTTGGCTTTAAACGTAGGACGGTGAGCATGGAACTCAGATTCGCCGTGTAACTGGAGTTCAGTATCAGCACAACAAACAGCCACACCACCAACACCACTCGGGTAAGGTTGCTATACACTTTCTCCCCTGTAAAACCCCAACACACACGGAAGATTAATTAGCTCTAAGCCTCTAACAGTCTTAACCAATCAAATAGAGTTCTCCGACATCTGGTCCTACTCAATGCAAGAAATAACCCAGGATGAAACCAATTTGATGGCTTGTAAAGTAAAGACTTACTGTGCGCAAAGAAGAGTGAGGAGAATGTGAAGTAAAGGGCAGTTCCCATCTGATTCCTCAATGGACCATTGAAGTCGGGGTTAGTTTGGTGCTCGAAGAACCAAATGACGAACATCGTATAAATCAGGATGACACCAGTCACCAACCACATTTTCGCGGTGAAAGGTTTCAAAAACATCCACGCTGATCTCTTTGAGTTTGTAGGTACAATCATTGAAAGACCTGATTCTGCAAATGGTTGAGTGAACTCCACTTTCTTCGATCTACTCGCTAGAATCGTTATATCCCCAACAATAGCATCGTATGTCTTGTTGTACACAAGATCAATCAACTCATCATACGTCCCATAGTGAGCTGCAAACTCGTAATATAAATCATAGTCCAGAGTCTTTAATACCTTATAGAAAAGCTCGATACAAAAGCCATCATAATTCTTCTCAGTGTCGCTCACATTCACCACTTTCACAAACTTCTCAAATGTAGTCGTTCCTGGAACGGCGATGATCATTGGCTTTGCATTTGTAGGCATTC
This sequence comes from Linum lewisii, assembly GCA_034768395.1. Taxonomy (NCBI): domain Eukaryota; kingdom Viridiplantae; phylum Streptophyta; class Magnoliopsida; order Malpighiales; family Linaceae; genus Linum; species Linum lewisii. The sequence goes on along the minus strand of CM068298.1, from coordinate 4,114,562 downwards.
GCCATCCTTTCGGTTCTCTCTGCATGTTCCCTGGCCAAGTCACTCCTTCAAGTTTAAGTGTGGACTCTTCATCATTGGTTCTGTTCTTGATCATTGCCGGCGACCAAGAGTATAGTTTCTTGTATCCATTTCCGACCACATTCACAATACTCAACATATAATCCTCATCATGCAATCCTCCATCTTTGAATTTGATCCGACCGATCAACCCTGTCATGTAGTTTCAGAACTTGACATCTTTAGAGAACCAAAATCGTATTATATATATTTTCGGAGTTTCCGATGATTTACATAGGAAACCAAACTCTTAACATTCTATAGCTTTTAAAATTTCCAATTTAATAACAAACAACCATACCTGTGAAATCAGTTTCCATTAAGTTTTTGAGCAACAGCTCGGGCTTGTGCTCTCGTTGGCTCCGGCCATCATATTCACCGCCCGTCCTATGGTTTAATCGCGTCGTAAGCTTTTAAAGCGTAGAAGCTAGGCTCCGTGTAATGCTCATCTGGGTAACTAATCCTGAATTCCCTCCCAAACCGAGCCTTGAATAATTGTGTTGTCCCCTTAAAATTATGATAGTGGCCTTTGATTCCTATAGCGCCATCAATGGAGCTCAAAACAGAGGAATCAAAAAATTCAAGGTAGTCCGCAACTCCCTCCGTAAGAATCCACGCCGTATCTCTTCCGACGAGCCCCACCTTTTTCGCTTCCGGAAGAAACCTACCGCCGTCGGCAACGACAAACGGAGAACAACGAATACCCTAGACTGTACCGAATCAATTACTTTCTTTAGCTCGTCCTCTGTTTTCGACGACGAAAACAGAGGAGGAAGCGCTACGCTGTGCTCAATCTCAGCTCCAACTTTCTGCAATGCCTCCGACAGAAGGTTCAGCTCTCTATACGAATCCGACCTAATAGCCCCATCCTCTTGGTAGACAACGACCACCCGCCGCCAATTGTATGCTCGGACAAGCGAGGCGACGCAGGGAATTGCTCGGAGATCCGCGCCATCTGTACCAAGAACGGCGGCGAGCCGCCGTTCTTGGCCGTCGCAAGGGAGACGACCGGGGTTCGAACTGCTTAAACAGATGACAACAGAACCGCATCCTCTGAGCTTTCCGATCCGACAACAATGGCGTCGGGGGATTCCTCTCCGATCAAGGCCTCCGCTGCGCGGAGGAGGCTGCTGGGATTCCGGGAAGTGTAGTTCCGGAATCGGAGAGAAGAAGCGTTGAGGTTGAGATGATCTTGTGCTGATAATTGGATTGCGATCTTATGCTCTCTTCCGATTCTAGTTGTGGTGTCAATTAGGATGCCGATTTTGGTTTGTCCATTGCAGGAGAAAATGAGGAGGAAGAGGAAGAGCAGTGATTTAGCGTACATGGTTGGCTGCTGTATATTGATTAGCTAGTAGGTGTTTATAAATATTGTTGGGTTGGGATTGGGTTGGGATTGCTCTTTTGACCGGTTGGGTTAAAATAGATGAGTTGGACCTTCCACCTAAGCTTGTTTTTGCTGACTGTTTGATTTGGCCGAAAAGTGATTGGTAGGATGAATTTGTTCGAATTTAAAACGTATGGGACTGTTCCGTTTTTTTTCAAACGAATGGGATGATTTCGTACAAAATCCAAAGGAGTGGGACTCCTAATGCTAATTACCCGTCTAAACGAAATGACTTTGGTATGCAAATACCAAGTACTTTACTTTCACGCGGTCTCATAATGAATGGTCAACACACTCACCAGTTAAGTGACTTTTGGTTTGGCAAGCTGAGACCCATTCCATTTCCATTGATGTCGCATGGATTTCTTCGGCGCCAGATTTTCATCACCACCGCCAAATTTCCGTCGCTGAATTTTCGCAAATATTGCCAGAATTTCGCTGTCAAATTTTCATTGATGTCGTCTAACTTTTTCCGCCACTAAATTTTTGTCCACCTTTAAACTTTCGCCCCCTGAATTTTCACAAATGTCGCCGGAATTCCACCGCTTAATTTTCATTGATGTCGTCGGACTTTCTCCACCGCCAAATTTTCGTCACCACCGCCAAACTTTCGCCACCAAATTTCCACAAATGTTGCTGAACTTCCGCCGCACAATTGGATTATGCCAGTATAATTTATGGCAACATGTTTTTTTATTGAAACTTTACCGGCAAGAAGTTGGTTGGTGAAAATTTAACGGCAAAATGTGATTTTGATTAGAGTCACTAAAATTGTTGTTCATCATAATTTATGTTGATATGAAATCATGAATCATGATGATTTGTTGGGTTTTTCTAATATAGTGTATATGGATTACCCAAATCCGATTCAAATCCAATTTCAATTAAATTCAAAATCCAATCTCATGATCCATATAGTGTTGATCCATATCCAATCCATTTAAATATGAATCGAGTTGGATATGGACAAAATAATCCGCGAATAGGTAACCACCCTACTTGGGTTTATTTCAGACTTGAATCAACATCACCAACCTCCTTGGTCGTTCATAGCATAGTCAACTTAATCAAATTGCTTTGAACTCTCCAGCCCCCTAATCACGTTGCTTTAGTCGATTGTTTGGACACCAGTCATGAACATTTCAAATTTCTTCATGCCATTCTTATACATTATGCTCCCTCAAATACAGGCATTTGAAATGCTTCATCTTTTTACTGCTAAACTTGAGCTAACTAACTATTAACTTCCTCTTCCTGAATTTTGCTATCATATAATTACATCTTTCTATGTAACACCACCAACTTCACTGCATTTATATAACGTATTTATACAAAACTAAACAAAGTGACTGCTAGACTTTGAGCTAACTATTAACTTCCTTTTCCTGACTTCTTCTATACTGCAGCAGGACCTGGAATCCTTGGATCCTCGGGAATCTGAGGATCAGGGCTTTCACATTCCCAACTCGACCTCGACGAGCTCCATTCTTCTACACCAGGTGCAGTTGAAAGAGACCCTCTTTCTTCATAATCCTTTCCATTGTAAATGTACTTTGTAACTCAATTGTCTTCTCCCAGATGGTACCTTCCTCTTGGGAAAACTTGCACTTCTTCAACAACTTCACCAGAAACACCATCAAACAGAGTGTGGATGTTGCACCAGTTATAACATAGAGACCCCAAAAGTTCTGGAGGCTCAAGCTTCCTTGGCGTGATCGCTTTCAATGTCTAAGCACTCTCTAGGGGTAGCAAACCATTGCTCTTCCAACTTCTTCAGCACTCCATCTTCCGACAGTTTCAGGATCGCCTTGGACACGTCTGCTGCTAATGGAGAGCCTTTCTGGAACACAAATCCAAATCCTCCGAATCTGAAAGTCTGAGTTGTAGCTGTGAATCGTGTGCAGTAATGGTTGATGAACACTCTCTGGTATGGGATTTCTAGGAAGGCAGCAGAAATGTTGCTGGAGTCAAACTCGCCTTCATATTTGTATTCGCTATCGACACTCTCAATGTAGTCCGACTTGAAATGCAGCACATTCTGAAGGTAATCTTTAACAAAGGAATCTCCATCACAGCCAATTTTCAGATTGTTCTTAATCAGCGAATCGATGTCGACAATGTTTGGCTTCAGACGTAGAACCGTGAGCATGGAACTCAGATTGGCCGTGTAGCTAGAGTTGAGTATCAGCACAACAAACAGCCACACCGTCAACACCACTCGTGTAAGGTTGCTATACACTTTCTCCCCTGTAAAACACACGAAAGTAATTGAATTCGACATTCGACATTCGACACCTCTACAAAAGAACTAAGTTTGTACATTGTCCCAAGAGTACTTACTGTGAGCAAAGAAGAGTGATGAGAAAGTGAAGTGAATGGCAGTCCCCATCTGACTCCTCAATGGACCATTGTACTCGGGGCTAGTCCGGTGCTCGAAGAACCAAATGATGAACATAGTATAAATCAAGATGGCACCAGTCACCAACCACATTTTCGGGGTGAAGGGTTTCAAAAACATCCATGCCGACCTCTCTGAGTTTGCTGGTACGATCATCGAAAGACCGGATTCCATAAATGGCTGAGTGAACTCTACTTTATTCGATCTACTCGCTAGAATCGTTATATCCCCAACAATAGCATCGTATGTCTTGTTGTACACAAGATCAATCAACTCATCATACGTCCCATAGTGAGCTGCAAACTCGTAATATAAATCATAGTCCAGAGTCTTTAATACCTTATAGAAAAGCTCGATACAAAAGCCATCATATCTCTTATCCTCGCTTCCGTTTACCACTTTCACAAACTTCTCGAACGAAGTCCTGCCTGGAACACCGATGATCATTGGCTTTGCATTTGTAGGCATTCGCCATCCTTTCGGTTCTCGTTTCATCATGTTCCCTGGCCAAGTCACACCTTCAAGTTTAAGGTTGGACTCTTCATCATTGGTTCTGTTCTTGATCATTGCTGGCATCCAAGAGTATAGTTTCTTGTATCCATTTCCGACCACATTCACAATACTCAACATGTAATCCTCATCATGCAATCCTCCGTCTTTGAATTTGATCCGACCGATTAACCCTGTCACGTAGTTTCAGAACTTGACATCTTTAGACGACCAAAATCATTTAATTAAATTGGGTCAAATACTTAATACATCCGGAGCAAAATAACTCTCGTAGCATATCAGGAAATTGTATTGGATGTGCAAAAATGATTACAAAGTGTGACTAACTTGCATATTTATAAAAGTAAACCTACTACCTACAATTACAAAATTGCTATAATAGAATGTAACTATTTACAAAGTTGCCCTTTACTCTTGCATGTGTATTCTTGTTTAATTATTCTTGACGAGTTGAGCTCGAGTTCGAGCTTAATTCGAACTTCAATAATTTTAAAACCTTAATGAGTACAATTTGAATGAAGTTTATGCAATAAAAAAAAAACTTAAATGAGCTGAGTATTAGAACAAATTATTCTAAACTTTACAAATTTCTACCATTTTTTATCTCAATTTTTCAAGTTTCTACTCACGACTCACGAGCCACCAATCAAGCCCTTAATGAGCATTTCATGAGCCATAAATGAGTTGGCTCGCTATCTTAGCTCAATAAGCCCACGAGTCAAGCTAACTCGTGAGCTTATCGATCCCCAAATCATGGTTGGTTTGAGCTCGACTCATTTACTATCGAGCCGAGTTTCAACCGAGATTTTTAGCAGATTTTACGAGCCGAACCTCAAATAGCTCAGTAGCGACTTGGACTCGATTGATTAATTCAAGTCGAATCGGTCATGAATCATACCTGTGAAATCAGATTCCAGTATATTCCTGAGCAACAGCTCAGGGCTAGTGCTCTCGTTAGCTCCGGCCATCCTCTTCACCGCCCGCCCGATCGTGTTAATCCCGTCGTAAGCTCTCAAAGCGTAGAAGCTCGGCTCCGTGTAATGCTCATCCGAGTAACTAACCCTGAACTCTGGCCCAAACCGATCCATGAATTGTTTTGTCACATTATTATTATGATGTTGGCCTTTGATTCCTATAGCTCCTTCAATAGAGTTCAAAACAGAGGAATCAAAAATTCAAGGTAGTCCGCAACTCCCTCCGTAAGAATCCACGCCGTATCTCTTCCGACGAGCCCCACCTTTTTCGCTTCCCGGAAGAAACCGACCGCCGTCGGCAACGACAAACGGAGAACAACGAACACCCTAGACTGTACCGAATCAACTACTTTCTTTAGCTCGTCCTCTGTTTCCGACGACGAAAACAGAGGAGGAAGCGCTACGCTGTGCTCAATCTCAGCTCCAACTTTCTGCAATGCCTCCGACAGAAGATTCAGCTCTCTATACGAATCCGACCCTAACAACCCATCCTCTTGGTAGACAACGACCACCCGCCGCCAATTGTACGACCGGACGAGCGATGCCACGCAGGGAAATTGCCATCGGAGATCCGCCGCCATCTGTACCAAGAACGGCGGCGAGCCGCCGTTCTTGGCCGTCGCAAGGGAGACGACCGGGGTTCGAACTGTTAAAACAGATGACAACAGAACCGCATCCTCTGAGCTTTCCGATCCGACAACAATGGCGTCGGGGGATTCTTCTCCGATCATGGCCTCCGCTGCGCGGAGGAGGCTGCCGGGATTCCGGGAAGTGTAGTTCCGGAATCGGAGAGAAGAAGCGTTGAGGATGAGATGATCTTTCGCTGCTAATTGGATTGCGATCTTCTGCTCTCTTCCGATTCTGGTTGTGTTGTCAATTAGGATGCCGATTTTGGTTTGTCCATTGCAGGAGAAAATGAGGAGGAAGAGGAAGAGCAGTGATTTAGCGTACATGGTTGGCTGCTGTATATTTGTTAATTAGGGAAAGATTTGAAATATTAGTTTAGCGTTCACCTTATAACTGTATAAATAAAGGGAAAATATCATTCCCCCCTCTAATTTTCCAACTTGACAAATATCTCCCTACACTATAAATCGCTCTTTTTACCCCTCCTATTCCTACCACTTTACTATTAAGGTCCTTCCATTCCAACTTTCGTATTCGTTACGTTAATTTATGCACATTTAGTACACCATGTTAGTTCTAGTAGCCATGTATTAGATTACTAAGCATGTTTTAATTGGTAATATAAGTATATATGTAATGAGATAAGATGAATTTGACGAATAAAACGTGTGATTTTAGAATCCTTTGTATTTCACCATACTCTTGGTAATACCTCCCTGACCAAGTTTTCGTCTCCTACCTCTGATATCTCTCTTTGTCGGTGTGCGGGTGTGTCCAGATTAAATATTAAGAAGAAGATAGTTGAAACAGAAGGACCTAAACAGTAAAGTGGTCGAAGCAGAAGGGAGTGAAAAGAGCGATTTTTAGTGCAGGGGGCTATTTGTTTTTTTTTTTTTAATGAATGGTAAACTATCATATAAACATCGAGCCAAAGTTTGTACAGAAAGAAGCCTCAACAAGGTCAAAGGAAAACGCCAACCAAAAAAACCTAACCGCCAGGGTGGCAAATGCTATTTTTCCTATAAATAAATAATAAATGTAGTTGAGTTGATATTGTATGAATGGTGTGGAAAAATGAAAGGTACGTAGGTCGTTTTCAAAGAAAGTTCCCTACGCGGATCTTACACTAAAGTATGAGTTTGGACTGGCTATAGATAATCTAAAATGTTACACTTATAGTTTTGAAGGAGTCTCAACAAGCACAAAATCAAACATAAAATAAATTACCTCATGTAATAGCATTGAAATCTGTTAATAAAAACTATCTTCCAAACACATCTTACATCGTTTAGGGTTCATCTAATCTAAGCAAAAAAGCTTACCTACTCATAGGCCAAAAATACAAGAGTCCATGAGAAAATCATTTGAAACCTAGGAGGTCGTTTGGACCCTAGAATTGGAGGTGAGAATTGGCCCCCAATTCTAGGGGGTGAGAATTGAGATAAATGCACCGTTTGTTTCGTAAAAAAGATGAGAGAATTGCATAGAATTCAATTCTCGGGGGGGGGGGGGGGGGGGGCCTCGTCCGAGATTTCGACCCCCTTCCCAAATCTCTAATTAACAGCAGAGAATCTGAGATTCTAGGGTGATTTCATTTTTTTTACTAATATGCCCTTGTCAACTGTTGCTATTTTCAACCATGCCAAGTATATATGCCCTCTGAATCAGTTGTTTCAATCTCTGCACCGATTAGCTACCAACATTCAAAATCTCAAACCCTAAAAAATATACGAATCACAAACCATAAACTCGAAATTGATACCCATACCTGATTTATTCAACCGTTCAAGATCCCACATTCAGTTGTTATGCGAAGAAGAAGAAGTTTTGTGGGTTGTTCTGGATGAGGATGAAGGTAAAAGAGGATAAGGGAATTGGGGGCGTTTTTGTCTTTGTATTCTGAAAATATTTGTTTTGATTTATTTTTTATTTTTTTCAAAACTCAAGAATCTACAACATTCTCTCATCCAAATGGTCTATTCTCGAAATAGACAATAATCTCAAACCTCTAGCTATTTCAATTCTCTCCGATCAAATTCTAGGGTCCAAACCACCTCTAGAGTTATAAAGAGAGAGATTGAAACCTAGAATCTATAGCTAACTATTGCGATTTGATCTTCCTGGCCGCTTTCTTGAATGATTACTCGACGTCTGAAGATGATTCCTTCGCCCGAAAGCTCGTAATCTTCTCCAAAATTCACTTAACAAGTGCTCTGTCCTTTGTCACTTTTTGTCCAGAAAGTCTGAATGTTGATCCCAAGTTGTCGGAGTCATCACCGAAGATATTGTGGTGTTTGTTGTAGTCGGAATGAGAATTCGACAATATCTTGACGCGTAGTTGTTACGTTGGCCGGCGATGTGAGAGTTTTTGGCGGTGAATAGATTGAAAGGTGAAAATCTTAGGAGAAATGAAAGAGAGAGAAACAAATCTAATCTTGTGTTTTTGTTGAGCTAAAAATAGTATCAATAATTAATTTTCATATTCACTCCATTAGCCATGTCACTAGCGGTGCTAAATATTCAACAGAAAAACAAATCAACTAACTAGATTTAAACATCGTGTCCCGTATTGATAATACGTAAAGTTAAGATTTTGATGTGTCGCAACCCTAAAAAATGTAATAGAGGAAAAATCATGTAATTTGAACTTTTCCAAGTAACTTGAGTGTGTGATTATTATTCTCATTAAGCGTATCACAAATGTCACCCAAATGGTGAGATATTTGAATTAGTAAAACTAGGAATTAAAGAATCTTGAAAGTCAGCTCTTGGTCGAGCTTCAAACTTCTTGTTCAAGAAAAGATGTATTAGAGAAATTCCAATCCTGCCCTTGGAGCCATTTACTTATTAATGTTCCTTGTGAGAATAATACCTGGAAATTTCATATTGGGAAAATAGCATTTTGCCCCATCTACTTTGCCAATTTAACAGATAGTTCCCTATACTATAAATCACTTCTTTTACCTTCTCTTATTTTGACCACTTTGTCGTTTGGGTCATTTCATTTCAACTTTCGTCTTCATGACGTTAATTGATGCACATTCATTGCACCACATGAGCTCCAATAGTCATGTATTAGCTTATCAAGCATGTTTAATTGGTGATATAAGTATATATAATTAGACAGGATGAAATCGACGAATAAAATGTGTGGTATTAAAATCCTTCGTATTTCACCATATTTTTCGTGATACATCCCCAATTTACCTCCCTAACTAACTCTTCATCTCCTACCACTGATATCTCTCTTTGTCAGTGCGTGGATGTGTTCAGATTCAATGTTAAGAAGACAAAAGTTGAAACGAAATGACCAAAACGACTTAGTAGTCAAAATAGGAGGAGTAGAAAGAGTGGGTTTTTTTGTTAAGTTGGCAAAGTATAGGGGGTAAAGTATTATTTTCCCTTACTTATTCGTTGAAAAAAGAATCTATCTTTTAACTTATAGTTTTGTTTTCTTCTCTTGTTTAGCTGTAGAGTTATCGTTCATTCTCAGATCTTGACTTCAGAGATACCAAATGGCAAATGCTTACTTTTATACGTTCCCATAATCAATAGTCAACAGTCAACACTTACCGGTCATGAGGTTTAAATGTTTAATTAACTTCATTAAACAATCTAATCTTATACCTAGTACCCATTTAATGCAAGAAGCCATCATCATTGATTGCGAAATTACTAAATTAGTCATTACTATAATCACTGAACACCCTAATTTCAGGCAATAAAATTTTATTCAACTTAATTTTCATTCATGGTTAGCTGCACACGACGACTTTTTAATTAGTTTAGCAAATCGACGAGTATAGAATCTGTATCTAACTTTCTACTGTAATCTCTTTTAATAAAATGCATCAAGGAATCAGTGTGAAAATTGTCAGCCATCTTGTTCCGGATATCATTTTTCACGAGTGTGCATTTATAATTTGAACCATAAGATTAAAGAGTTTAGATGACTGAAATTTATTGAAGGCATCAAGGATTGGTTGAAAAACCTTATTTAGTTAGGATTTTTCGATCCTAACTCAAGTACCTTGATGCCAATCCTAACTCCGTGTGTGCAAAATATGATTTGAGGATACATCAGTACAACTGAATGAGATTATTTTTTACAATGTCAAATGAGATCTCATTTTTAAGTGAATCGATAAGAGATAATTATGAAAAATTAATAGTTTCATTAGTATTTACAAACTAGAATAAAATAATGAATGTAATTTATCAACACAATCTAGTTATCCATAATTTAGGGAGGAGTCAAATCTTCCTAAATTACACCCTTTGATTTTTGACATTTTCAAACTTTGGCATTTCAATCGTGACCGTAGATGCATCATCATCTTCAACTGGTTCAGAACAACGCACAGATTGCCATTTCGAACTCCAAGACCAAGACCTCCATTGTGGTATACTATGTACTGATGGAAACGTCATGGCTCGAATCGGGCCGTGGGGTTTCCCCATCCCATCGACGTCACCTGCTGTTTCACCTGCCAGAATCACAGTCTCTTCCTCGTCCGATGCTGCTTGAACGCGTGATCCGCGGCCACGAAATCTCCCTCGAGCAAGGTAAACTATCAAACACAGGGTTGATGTTCCGCCAGATATGATGAACAGACCCATGAAGCTGCGTAGGGTTAATCTGTCGTTCGTCGGACACTCTGGCTCCGAACCGAACCACTCCTCTTCCATTCTCTTCAGTGTCCCGTCTTCTGATATATTCAGAATTGCCTCGGAGAAGTCCCTTCTTATTGGAGATCCCTTCTGGAATGCCTGCAGTTTTGATTACATTACATGTTAGTGATTCTAATCTACATCCAGTTTATAACTACCAGGAATGTAAGTAAGAAATGCTTACGAATCCGAAGCCTCCAAAGCGATTGCTGGCTCGAGTAGTCGTGTACTCTCCACAATGCTTGTTAATGAAGATCTTCTCGTACGGGATTTCCAGGAAAGCTGCTGCAATTCTGTTGGTCTCGAAGGCGGTAATGTACTCAGATTCGTTGTCGAATATCAAGATCCTGTCTTTCTGGAAATCAAGCACATTCTCCAGGTAGCCCTTGACGAAAGAGTCGTTGTCACATCCTACGTGCACCTTGTTCTGTTTGAGGATCTCGAAATCGGGTCCCAATCTTTTCACGGTGAGCATGGATGTCAAGCTGGCGGTGTAGCTCTGTGTCAAGATAAAGACGACGGAGAACCACACCACCACTGCTACTCTTGTGATGTTGTTGTTGATCTTCTCCTCTGCATCAAAGGAAAATGCATAACTCATCAGTTGAGCTTGTTCTTCTGTGCTGTTCTATGTAATAATGACCAGCCAATTAAGAAGAGATTATGAAATTAACGTACTCTGGACGAAGAAGAGAGAGCAGAAGATGAACCAAAGTGCAGTGCCGAGCTGAGCGTTCCAGGGTCCTTGGAACTCTGGGTTGGAATTATGCTCCATGAACCAAACCACCACTATAGTATACAACAGAAGAGCCAAGCACATTGTCCACATCTGGAAATCGAACGGCTTCGTGAACATCCACGGTGAGTCATCCGGTGATGAACGGACTATAGTTGACAGTCCTGATTCTGTGAACGGCTGTGTGAAATCCACGTACTGGTATCTCTTCGCCAGGATTGTGAGATCTCCCACGGCAGCATCAAAGGTCTGTTGATGAAATAAGGGAATAGCCAAGCAAAGGTTTAGTGACGAAGAAATCGAGCCATACTGATAATCTGATATGAATAATGTCACACTGAAACCTAGCCAGTTACCCTGTGAAGTGTGAAGCCCTAATTTAATAGCTGATCAAAATAATTGATGGTAAATTATTACCTGGTTGTAAACCCCTTGAATCAAATCGTCGTAGGACTCATCGTAGCAGATGAACTCATGCGGCAGCGCATAATCAATCAGCCGGAGTATCTTATCAAACAGAGCGATGCAAAAGCCTTCCGGCCTCTTTTTGCCGTCCGGCCATGACACAAACTTCTCGAACGACGTCCGTTTCGGTATCACGATCTTCATTGGCTTTGCATCAGTCGGCATCGCCCAACCCTTCGGAACCTGATCCGAACCCCCGGGCCAAATCACCGTTCCCGACAATTTCCCCCTGACTTTATCCCCATTCTCCGACGCATTTGCTACAGCCGTATTGGTGAAGATCCCTAACTCCGGCCTCCAGAAATCCAGCTCACTGTATTTCTTCCCCCACACGTTAACGACCCTCAGCATCGGATTACGGCAATTGGAAAAACACAGCTCGCCGCTCAACCCGGTGAAATTGCTGGAGAGTAATTTCTCGGTCAGAGTTTTGTTGACTTCTTCTCTCTCCACCGCATCTGCTATCGCTCTGATTCCGTCGTAAGCTCTCAGAGCGTGGATTCCGGGAACCAAGTTGTCTTCCTCTGGAAACTCAGATCTGAATCTGTTCCGGAATTCGGATCTGAAAATTCGATAAGGACTTCCCTGGTCAGAGAAGTATCTCTTGATTCCGAGTGTTCCTTCCATGGAAGAGATAACGGATTCGTCCACGGAATCAAGAAGACTTGCGAGATCATCTGCTACAATCCAGGCGGAGTCTCTCCCGGAGAGTCCAACCGATTTAGCTTCCTTGAAAAGCTCAATCGCCATCGGTAAAGAAGCTTGTAGAACGATGAAAACCCTAGACTGTTGTCGAAACAAGCTGATTACGTCATCTCGAACCAGATCTTTCGATCCGGAGGAGAGTAAGGAGCTATACGGCGGAAGGATTAACCGGTGTTCAATCTCGGAGCCGATTTTGGTCAGGGATTCAGATAACAGATCGAGTTTCCCGGAGTTTCCGCCATATGCGTCGTCTTCGTAGATCACTATGACTTTCCTCCACTCGTAGAGGCGAACCAGAGCTGCGATGCATTGTATCTCGTCTGTCGCACCGTTGTTTCCCGCAATGTTCATCAAGGACGGCCATCGGAGTTGCTTTAGCGGCCTTGAGATTGTGGACGGAGCTAGGGAAAGAACTGGGACGCAAAATCTACTTCCGATTTCGCCGACGAGTGCTGATTCGTCCCATGACTGGAGTCCGATGATTGCTTCTGCCTTGTGAGTTTTTATTATTTCTTCAGCTGTAAATCGTAAATTATAATTTAAATATCGAAGTTAATTGCCGGTGGTTAATAATAGGAAAAATAGCACTTTAGCCCCCTTACTTTTCCAACTTAACAAATGGCCCCCTATACTATAAACCGCTCATTTTACCCCTCCTACTTTGACCACTTTGCCGTTTGGTCCTTCTATTTCAACTTTCGTCTTCGTAACGTTAACTTATGCACATTCAATATCTATGTATTAGCTTACTAAGGATTTTTAATTGGGAATATATGTATATATATGGCTAGATAGGATGAAATCGACGATTAAAATGTGGTTTTAAAATTTTCATATATCACCATACTCTTCGTGGTACCTCCCCAAATTACCTTCCTAACCAACTTTTCATCTCCTACCTCTGATATCTCTCTTTGTCGGTGTGTGGATGTGTCCAAATTTAATGTTAAGAATAAAAAAGTTGAAACGGAAGGACCAAAATCGCAAAATAGTTGAAGTAGGAGGGGTTAAAACGAGCAATTTATAGTATAGGGGTCTATTTGTTAAGTTGGCAAAGTAGAGGGGGGCAAAGTGCTATTTTCCCTTAATAATACAATAGCCAATATGCAATTGTAAACAATTCTAACATATGTGACTAAATGATAACAGTTAGAAGTACGAGGATATGACCATAAAGAAAGTATGAAAATACGATATAGTAATTACTAATTAGTGATTAATAAGTAATTACCAGCATAAGCAGCTTTAAGAGGGTCGCTCTGAGTATAATTAGCGTAGTAAACAGAGAAATTGTGGCGGCGGGTGGACTTTTCGTTGAAGTTCTTGAGAGCTATTTCAATGGCGGTTTTCTCTTCTCTACCAATACGAGAACCCACATCAACAATCACTCCGATCCTCACCGTACTTCCATTTCTGCCTCCGCCGCCGGTAGTCGCTCCTCCGGCTCCGCTGCAGATGAACAGAAATACGGCGGCGGCTTTGATGATGAACAGTTGGTAATTCATTTGTGCGCGCTGCTGATAAACTAATTAAGAACTTACAGTTGGTTGGGATTAGATATAAATAGGGGATTAATTCCATGTCAATGTCACCTGAGAATGTTGAAGATTCTAACGAGGATTATATTGCTACTGTTGATTGATTACTTGCTGCCCAAAAATTCCTTTGATTGAACGAGTTTTGATTTTAACTCAGTCTTCGTCTCTTCGAGATTAGTCAGCAAGTCAGCTGGGATAGAAGACGTAAGAACTTTCCCTTTATTTTCCTCGTCGTTTTACCAGGTCGCGGAAATGGAGGGTCGTGTGGGCCGTTTTGTATGGGCCTTTATGTTCATTTGATTGGGCTTTTGAATTCATGAATGGGCTGGTTCTCTGCTTCGGGCTTCTTACATTTAGCCCAATGGGTTTGAGACTAGTCATATTATTTCTTTAGGAAAATCAAATATTATAATCAAAATAATGCATGTAAGTCTCGATGTAATTAGTTATCACGTTAGTCTCTCACACTAAAAAGTTTAAATTTAAATGTAGACATAATCTATTTTTAATGATAAGTTTACATTTGGGTAACTAAAGATAATGTGCACTTTATGAAATGATATTTATTCCGTCCACGAGAGTCGTGGCGTACAATAAGGTTCAACCTGGAGAGTTGAAGGGTGAAGAGCTGTCTGTGTGGTTCCTGTGCACTGCTGGTCATCCATAGTATACCTTGCAAGGCCTTGCAAGGTGTACATGAGACAGTAGTAAGAGAGCGAACATTTATGTATTTGTGAGTGGGGTAAGGTCGTATGAGAGAGAGACTGAGAAGTATCGGGGTATCCCTTAGGGTTTTAGGGAGATGGACAGTCTTAAGCGTACTATCCGGAGCCTACTATTCGGACTCTATAGTGGCAGGTCCGTAGAGAAGGAGGTTGTTGGTGGAGTTAGCGGTATAGTTGAATCTGTTATCCATAATTTTACACATGGTTTAAGGGACTTATCGGCATCAACCCACTTGATAGCAAGGAAGAGTTCAGTCTTAGAGAACTACAAATTTCAAGTGATTTGACTCCATAATACCTCCCTCATTCCCATACATAGCTTATCAAGTGTGCATTTGAGGAGGCCTCAATAGATAGAAGCTCACTATTTTACGTTGTTTATGTAAAAATCAGGATAAAAACGCAAAGGTCCCGTAGCTCAGTTGGTTAGAGCGTTGGTCTTATGAGCCGAAGGTCGCGGGTTCGAGCCCCGCCGGGACCAGAGTTCTGTTATTTTTTCCTCCGTTTTCCTGTGCTCTTTGGTTGTGGGCTCTGTGGGCTTTTGTGTAAATTTCTTCACAGAATAAAAAAGCCTTATCAACTAATCAGTAATTAGACTGACCAACTTCCATTAATTGAAACACGGCCCGACAGAGCATCATCATTTCATACTACTAATTACGCGCTAATCCAATTCACCAATCAATAATTGCGTTAATTATTTATCATAATAATATTATATGAGAAAATTGATAATTTAATTTATTAGTCATCTTTCCACTAATATTTATTTTCCCAAACCAACTGCATAATTCCTTTCTAATTATTATATCATCCACCATTGTATCTAATCATCCAAAATGAACAACCCACCAAATAATCAATTGCTCTCTTTCTCTCTTTATGGATTTTTTTCCTTGATTACCAAATCAATTTGAGCTTATTTAGTAAATACATCCCCTTTAATTATCTCTAATTGCACAATCAATCCCTAATCTGGTTTTGTTTTGTTTTCGTTCTTCCTTGGTGAACAATACTCAAACTCAAACAACTATAATAGTATCTATTTGATAACTTGAATACTCGTGTAATCATAAAATTTGAGGATTTTACAATTCATGTAGATGATCATATCATGTGGTTATATGATTATCATCTCTTAAACGTTTTGTTGTTGTATGCATTTGGGATATTATTTTATTATTTTGTTAATATCACTATTAGTTTAAGAATGTGTCGACTATATAAGGAATAATCAATATGGGGTGACACTCGTCCTCCATGTTCGTGTCGTGGCAATGTAGTTAATTATAACATTATGTATTTCACTGTTTCAACATAATGTTATATATTTACATGGCCCCCACTAAAAGTGAGAGTGCATAATGGTTACTCCAACTAACCTTTGTGATATCTAGAATGATATTTTCATTGAACCAAACGTTTAAATCAATAGATTTAATCTTTATAAGTCTAACTTAAAATTAGTTGAAATTTTTATTCATCATAATATAAGATTACACCCGGTGTTCTTTAAGTTTCCTTATACAACGGTATTTTTTCCAATATGACATATCATCATCTCTACTAAATTAGTTTTTTGTTCAAATTGCTCTATCTATCCTTTAACGACATACCTTCATATACTAAGTTGAAAGTATAATTTAGTAACTTTGCACATGTAAAATACAAATTTAAGAAGATTAATCATGGTTGATAAACCCTAATTTTGAGAAAGAAAACTCACTTTTCATTCAAATTCCACTATAGACTAAACCATATAAACAATAATATATGAATTAAAGGTGTGATTAATCAGATAAACAACTACTAATCACCAATAATTGTAAGGTCGGTATGCTGTCCCTATTTAAGCTCTTAAATATATGTTGAAATTTTCCCAAACCAGGAAAGAAAAAGGAAAATAGGAAAACAATTCATCAGCCTTCAGCACTTATCCCAACATGGCTATAATTCTCAGGGAAAATATCACTTTGTCTCCCTCTACTTTTCCAACTTAACAAATAGTCACTTATACTATAAATTGTTCTTTTGTACTTCTCCTAGTTCGACCACTTTGTCGTTTGGGTCTTTCCTTTCCAAATTTTATCTTCAATACATCATGTATTAGCTTACTAAGTCACTAAGCGTTTTTAATTGAAAGTATAGGTATACATATATAATTAGGGTCACCATATAATTAGATGAAATCGATGAATAAAACGTGTGGTTGTAAAATACTCGTATTTCACCATACTCTTCGCGATACCTCCCCAATGTACCTCAATGACCAACTCTCTGTATCCTACCTCCAATATATCTCCTCGTTGATGTGTGAATATGTCCAAATTTAATGTTAAGAAGATGTTAGTTGCAACGGAAGAACCTGAAAGACAAAGTGGCCGAAGTAGGAAGGGTAAAAAATACACCTTTTTACCCCTCTACCATGCAAAGTTAACAAACATACCCCTCTACTATTTTCTAACCGATTTAACACCCTCTACTTTGAAAAATTTAACAAATATGCCCCTCTGTTTAAGTTTTCATCTATTTTTCATCCGTTGTGTTGATTGTACGTGCCACGCCATATTATTTGTACACCTTATCGCTGTTTGGAATGTTCCCAATCGAAAATTATTTAAATTATAAAGAAAAATATAAAGGAATACCACAAACACCTCCGTACATAATAGTGATTATAATGTGTTTTTCCTTTATCTTTTCTTCTTAATTTAAATATTTTCACCTTGTGGATATCCCAAATAATATGATTTAGCATGTATAATCAACTCATTAGACGAAAAATAGATGAAAAGATAAATAGAGGGCATATTTGTTAAACTTTTCAAAGTAGAGGGTGTTAAATTGGTTAGAAAATAGTAGAAGGATACCTTTGTTAACTTTGTTGACCTACTCTTAGTCGTTACTTTGCTTTGCCAATTGATAATTTAGCCAAATAACCCTAATTAACTTGTGGCAGGAACTAAGCTCAGTTGACTTGCAGTAGTAGAGTGCAGAAGAAGAAAAGAAACAGAGACACGGATTTTTAACGTGGTTCGGTCGATTTGACCTACTCCACGTCCCAAGGAATGAATTCCTTGGGAATTATGATTCGATCACACGAATCAGAATGAGCAACGAATTGAAGAATACACCCAGACTTCTCCTCGAAGTCTTGTTGTTCTATCTACCCAGTTCCCAATTGCAGAACACTTACACAGCAAATTTGTAAACCTATATCTCCCTGACTATAGAAATACCAAATCGCCGCCGGAGCTGTTGTTCTTCTGATCCTATATATAGAGAAGTGATGTGCCAGTAATACGTCTTTGATCCTGTAGCCGTTGCTGACGATTTGCTCTATGAACTTTGATCCTGTGACCGTTGCTGACGATTCACTCCATGATTCTCTTGATTTGATCAGCCGATTTTAGGGCTTCCAACTCCTCTTTCCTTTTCTGTTTGTTGTCCGTTGTAGTCGACTCTGGAGAGAGTATCCTGTGAACATTAACAAACTAGATCAAGTGCAGAGTGGTCATGAAGGTTTTAATAATTTTTAGATTAGTCTTAAGAACTTAAGTGTATGCCAAATAATCAGCCGATTTTATAATCATAGCATCTTAGTTCTTGACCTAACAATCTCCCCTTTAATCTGATAATTTATGCTTGATTTAACTTAGCAGATGAAACAAGACTTAAAGAAAATCTTAAACCAAAGAGTTTTATTAATTCTGACAGACTGCAGACATCTGCTTGACAAGAACAAACGGAAAGAACCAGAACACAATTCCAAAGACAGGAAAGGGACGAAACAGATGAAACACCAGGAACAGAACAGCAGACACAAATAAAAGGAAAACAGAACAGAAAACAACAGAAAACAGAACAACAGAAAACAGAACAGCAAACAGATTCAACCTAATGCTATCTCCCCCTCAACAGATGACTGCACTTAGAAATCAATGTCCAGGTCCGAAGCATACTCAGAAGCTGTGGGATATGCACACCATGGAGTACCCGGAACCCCATATGTGGGGGGAATGTTTTCTCCATCAGAATCTGACTCATCATCCGTGTCAATGCCAGAGGCGAAGAACCAGTTAGCAGGAGTCCAGTGGATATAGCGAAGGATATGCTGAGCCCGAAATTGAACAGCAATGTTTTCTTCAGTATACCTACGATCGAAGCGTAACCCAAGCCTGAGGAGAAGAGTTGTGATGAGTGGTCCGAATGGAAGATCCCCACGAGAGAAGTCTGATGAAGCTTTTATCATGTGAGCGAGGACAAGGTGGGTATAGCTGATAGGAATTATATTCTCCGCAAGATGAAGAATCCAGGTGTCCAGAGCAGTGACAACTTCTTTATTCGTCGTACGAGGAAGAAGTGTCCTAGTAATGAGGAAGTGTACTGCTTTGAGATGATCAGGCAGTTCGAAGATGTTGGGAGGATTTTCCAGCGGCCATTGGTCTCCTCCAGGATTATTAGTGAGAGTCCTAATTGCAGGGATTGGCTCAAAGCTAAACAGGGGGAAGTCTTCTTCAGAGGCAAGAGGAATACCTTCATTTGGAAGTCCAAGCACCAGATGAAGCATCTCCAGGGTCACCAGAATGAGATACCCATCTACATATGTAGAGAAACACCCAGGAGGAATAGAGTTTTCAACCCTTAGATTAGCATAGAACTGAAACACCGCATCTGGATAGATCAGTGTGTTTGGAGGATCCCTCGGAAGCCTGAGCAAGGAATCCCAGCCCAACCCTCTCAGATATGGAGAGACGTTCATGTTTTACTTGTTGAGGTCATTTAGGGGAACCATGAACGTAGGAATCATCTTCTTGTGGTCAGCAAAGGAGTGATACTTCCTTCAGCAGCTAGCATCACGGAAGATATCGTTGGTGACAAAGACATGTCTGGCAAGGAAGTTTGAGCGATGGGGGTCGAGGAAAAGTGAGTTAGACATGTTTGAGCAAGCTAGCACGAGATTTCAGAGCGATGAGGGGAATGTGAAGAGGTATTGAACAAGAAGAGTTTCTTTTTAAAGAAGGAGGGGAAAGAGAAAACAAGGTAAGATAATGATTCATAAAATAAAAACTTACTTAAACTGAATGAAGTGAGTGGATCTTTGCACGGAAGTTATGTAGGTCAGAATCTTGATCCTAATTCTTTTGCATCAGAAGCAGTGATTAACCCTAGTTCTCTTCTAAGAAAGGAAAACCGATCCGTACTTAGAGGTTTTGTGAAAATGTCTGCCAGTTGGTTCTCAGTTGGAATATACTCTAGAGAAATTTCCTTATTCTGAACAAGATCACGAATATAATGATGTCTCACATCGATATGCTTAGTTCTAGAGTGAAAAACGGGATTTTTTGTCATATTAATGGTGCTAGTATTATCACATAAAAGAGGGACTGTTCCTAGAGATGATCCAAAGTCTTTTAACTGGGCTTTCATCCAGACAAGTTGGGTACACCCACTTCCTACTGCAAGATATTCAGCTTCAGCGGTTGACAAGGCTACACAAGCTTGTTTTTTGCTAAACCAGGAAACTAGAGAAGATCCTAGAAAATGACAAGTACCTGAGGTACTTTTTCTATCTGTTAAACTACCAGCAAAGTCCGAGTCTGAGTATCTGATGACGTTAGATTTACCGCATTTATCTCGCCACATTTGAACGACATTCCCCTTATTTGACTCTGAATTGTGATGAACTTGAATGACTTTTATGAAAAATATGTTTTATCTCCCGTTGGCCCTCTTTTGGGCAATTTGATGTTGTTTCGAGTTGTTTTTGTTGAGATTTCAGGTTACCACGTTGTGGATGACTTTTCTACGAGCTCTGCACTTCAAACGGGGATCAATTTGGAGTTCAAACGGAGCGGGAATCATCAAAAGAGCTGAAGGTCATTTCCAGGGGCAAAAGTGCGCCTAAATCCATGAAAAGTGCGCCGGCGCACTTTTCTGGTGCTGCCAGGCGCACTTTATTTTTGGCGTCCTGTAAATTTTCCATCGGCCACAAAAAGTGCGCCATTTTCATGGAAAAGTGCGCCGGCGCACTTTTTAAGTGCCGCCGGGCGCACTTTTTCCCAGGACGGATTTCGGAGAGTAAAACAGGGTTTTCAAGGGAGAGACAGAGGGACTTCATTCTTCATTCTAATTTCGACGAACCAGACACTCTGGGAGGAGGATATTGAAGCTTTGAAGTGACGATTAAGCGAGGAGAAGCGAGGATTAGCTCAGGAGTTTCTAGGATTCGACAGGATTAGGTTTACTCGGAGTAAGATGTCTTCTTCTCCAGTTTTCTTCTTCTTTGTTTCTGTGATTGCTTCTGCGATGATGTCGAGCTAAACTCTTAGTTTGTTCAGATTAGATGAAGTTCTAGCAAAGCTTTGTATGGATGATGTCGGGTTTCTAACCCGTTTATGTTAATTGAGGTTTATTCAGACTTAATTTAGATTTTTCTAAAACCCTAATTTGAAACTCTTGAATTCGCAGATTGACCATATCGTAGAATTTGCTTCATCTTTGTCTTGCGGTTCTGACCATGGACGTGAGTCATTCTAGGGTTTAGAAGGTCATTAAGATTACCCGGTGTCTTGACCATAGGGCCGGTGAAATTAATCTCTTTGCATTTCTGTGCGGCGTTTCATTGTTCTTCGTGCATTCTTGGAGATTTATGAGTTATCTTGACCATAGGAACTCATAGGTTTGCTAGGATAGTTTCTCTGCGTCCTGACCATGGAGTAGAGATTGCCAAAGGAAGCGTCGAGGAATTGAGTCTGTTAAAACCTTAGTTGCATTGCATCATCCGTCTTAGTCGAGCTAGAGCGGATTCGAGTCTGGACAAGCGCCTTAGTCAATTCTTGAAGCTCCATCTTGTTTGCCTGCTTGATTGGTTTAATTTGCATTTCTAGATTTTTAGTTCATTCACCACCATTTCCAAACCAAACGTTTAAACCCGAATAGCTTATTCCACATTAGTTGAGTAATAGAAACAGAAAGACCCTTGGGAAGTAACGATCTCGCTAGAGCGATCTAGTGAGTAAAACTAGTGTGCATTAATTTGCGCATCAAGTTTTTGGCGCCGTTGCCGGGGACTTTTCTTTTTCTAGGAAAGGCATTGTGCGTTTAAGCTTTTCATTCACTCTTTTATCATCTCTTTTCTCCCCATCCTTTTCATGATTTACTTGGGTAGTGCTCTTGTGTTTTGAGATGCAGGACTACAGGTTCGATAACAACCAAGGATGGTACAATAATGGAATGCCACTTAATGATTACAACCAAGAGTGGAGTACATCATGGCAACCATGTATGCCAAACTGGAATGAGGAACGACCACCCTTGCCTTTTTGGCCAGAGCCACAAGCTACACACTACTACCGAGATTACGAAGAGGAATATCTACATTCGCGCCAGTACCAACAACGGGAGTCTTATACAGATTTTATGTTGAATAAGATCCTCTCGACTCTACGAGCTCCTAATGTTGTGAACGTCGAGATTGAGCAACAGTATCAACTGATGGAAGAAGATTCTCGAGAGCTGGTCGAAGAAGAAAATGATAACCTAGCCCATGACTGTTGTGAGCTAGAGGTATCTGATGAAGAATCTTTGACAATGGTGGTAGATGAAGATGTGGAGCTTATCCATCTCTTGATTGAAGCTGAAGATGAGCATCTGGATAATGAGGAGTTATCCTCATTTTTGCTTCCGTCGAGCCAGCCTGTAGTTCCAGATAGAGATGAGCACATGGATATCGAGGAGTCACCTTCATTGGTAATTCAGGCAACTGAAACTGAGGAGGGCAATGATTCTGAGGTGTATGAGCTCAACTACAAGAGAAACTTGGATGACATTGGTGTGGAGCAGACTGAAATCATCGAGTATAACACACCATACTATCTCTTTCCTCCCCCAGTAGGAAAATTTGCGAAGAAAATGTCATCCGAGCATAACCAAGATCTACTTGAGCACCACCGACTACATCTTGCTCCTTCTGGCGTGCTATTTGGAACTCAACTGCTAGCCCTGAAGAAGCTGTTTGACTTCAAGGAACTCTTGAGTTGGGGTCCATAATCAGGTATCGTCTAGCTCAAAGACGTTAAAGAAAGAGCGCTTCATGGGAGACAACCCATGTCTGGAGTCTGTTTTGAGTTTTTGAGTCAGTTGTTTTATTTTGAGTTTGTGTCGAACTTTAGTGGTTCTTGAGTCAGTGATCTATTCTGTACTTTGAATGCTCTGATCTTGTTGTGAGGTTCTCTCCTGTTTCAGGCTGTCCTTAGCTTCCGCCATGACTGTCCTCCAGTACTTAACTCATGCTTTCTCCGACATCCTCATGTTCACCTTTCGGTAACCCTATACACTCTGTTTCTACATTTTATTATGTGGTCCATTGAGGACAATGCCTAGTTTAAGTGTGGGGTGGGCTGATATTTGCATGATATGTACGGAGTTTTGTCATTAGATGGGTGGTGATTGTACCTTGTTTTGTCACTTTTTCACTGCTTCTCATTCTCTTTTGCAAGTAACTTTTCACATTGCTTAATATCTTCTTGGATTTGCTTACCGTTTTCCATATGATGAGAATGATGTGTTGCTTTAGTTGACCAAATGTGTGTGTGAGAACCTGAATTATGACCATCTCCCATTCTTCTTGCTTGAAGTATTCTAGGAACTTGCCCTTATCATGTTAGTGAACAATTGACTTGTTAATGTGTACGACTTGGTTTGTCTGATGCTCGAATTCTCTAGTCAAAGCCATGATCGAGTCTAGATAAGGGATCTTTTAATTTCGTGCTTTTAAATTGATGTTGATGTTCCAATCAGAGAAAATCTGGAAAAAAATAAAAATAAAATAAAAGAGTGGTTTGGTATTGAAGTTGTGGGTCGATTCACGAGCTGGCATACGTGCCTGCCCATTGCTGTAGTCCCAAAGGGAAGTCTCAATGTGGCATTCTTTTTCTAACCTACTCCCGATCGTGGCTGGGGTCTAGGATAACGCGGAATTCCAAAGGTTTCCGGCTGCTCCGTACCCGGTAGTATCCACACTGTACCGACCATTCGAAAGTAAAAAAAAAAACAGAAAAAAAGAGAAAAATGAAATGCTCTTTAATTTTGTTCTAGTCATGTTCCCTTATCTAGCAAGTGTCCGGTTGCGTCCTAGAGTAAGTGTAGCGGAAGTAAGCGTTGTCTTGCCTTTACCAAGTCAGGTTGTTCACTAGTTCGTTAAAGTCTTGTTCCTCTTTCACTCTGGCAAAAGTTTGGTTCCTAATTTTGTGGTTAGTTGGGTAATCCTCTTGTTTGGTAGAAGCACTGTATACATCTTTCTAGGAACCAAGAGGTTTTCGGTTTGCTCAATCAAGTTGGTGCATTGTTGTGGTAAAGTTCTTGTTTGAGGACAAACAAACGTTTAAGTGTGGGGTGATTTGATGACGTTAGATTTACCGCGTTTATCTCGCCACATTTGAACGACATTCCCCTTATTTGACTCTGAATTGTGATGAACTTGAATGACTTTTATGAAAAATATGTTTTATCTCCCGTTGGCCCTCTTTTGGGCAATTTGATGTTGTTTCGAGTTGTTTTTGTTGAGATTTCAGGTTACCACGTTGTGGATGACTTTTCTACGAGCTCGGCACTTCAAACGGGGATCAATTTGGAGTTCAAACGGAGCGGGAATCATCAAAAGAGCTGAAGGTCATTTCCAGGGGCAAAAGTGCGCCTAAATCCATGAAAAGTGCGCCGGCGCACTTTTCTGGTGCTGCCAGGCGCACTTTATTTTTGGCGTCCTGTAAATTTTCCATCGGCCACAAAAAGTGCGCCATTTTCATGGAAAAGTGCGCCGGCGCACTTTTTAAGTGCCGCCGGGCGCACTTTTTCCCACGACGGATTTCGGAGAGTAAAACAGGGTTTTCAAGGGAGAGACAGAGGGACTTCATTCTTCATTCTAATTTCGACGAACCAGACACTCTGGGAGGAGGATATTGAAGCTTTGAAGTGACGATTAAGCGAGGAGAAGCGAGGATTAGCTCAGGAGTTTCTAGGATTCGACAGGATTAGGTTTACTCGGAGTAAGATGTCTTCTTCTCCAGTTTTCTTCTTCTTTGTTTCTGTGATTGCTTCTGCGATGATGTCGAGCTAAACTCTTAGTTTGTTCAGATTAGATGAAGTTCTAGCAAAGCTTTGTATGGATGATGTCGGGTTTCTAACCCGTTTATGTTAATTGAGGTTTATTCAGACTTAATTTAGATTTTTCTAAAACCCTAATTTGAAGCTCTTGAATTCGCAGATTGACCATATCGTAGAATTTGCTTCATCTTTGTCTTGCGGTTCTGACCATGGACGTGAGTCATTCTAGGGTTTAGAAGGTCATTAAGATTACCCGGTGTCTTGACCATAGGGCCGGTGAAATTAATCTCTTTGCATTTCTGTGCGGCGTTTCATTGTTCTTCGTGCATTCTTGGAGATTTATGAGTTATCTTGACCATAGGAACTCATAGGTTTGCTAGGATAGTTTCTCTGCGTCCTGACCATGGAGTAGAGATTGCCAAAGGAAGCGTCGAGGAATTGAGTCTGTTAAAACCTTAGTTGCATTGCATCATCCGTCTTAGTCGAGCTAGAGCGGATTCGAGTCTGGACAAGCGCCTTAGTCAATTCTTGAAGCTCCATCTTGTTTGCCTGCTTGATTGGTTTAATTTGCATTTCTAGATTTTTAGTTCATTCACCACCATTTCCAAACCAAACGTTTAAACCCGAATAGCTTATTCCACATTAGTTGAGTAATAGAAACAGAAAGACCCTTGGGAAGTAACGATCTCGCTAGAGCGATCTAGTGAGTAAAACTAGTGTGCATTAATTTGCGCATCAGTATCCTAGTAAGGATACTGATGAGTCTCTGGAATACCAGAGCCCTAAATCAACAGTTCCTGACAAGTATCTGAAGATTCTTTTAACAGCAGCAACGTGAGATTCTTTTGGACAACATTGGAATCTAGCACAGACGCCTACACTAAATGATATGTCGGGTCTGCTAGCTGTAATGTAAAGCAATGAGCCTATCATCCCACGATATAATTTCTCATCAACACTAGAGCCAGAGGGATCAAGATCAAGTTTAGAAGTTTGGCTCATAGGAGTTGAACAGTGTTTAAGAGAGGAAGGGAAAAATTTTGTCAACATAGATTTGCAGTATTTAGATTGAGAAATAAAGGTTCCAGTTGAAAATTGACGAATTTGAAGTCCTAAGAAGTAGTTTTGTTCACCCATAAGGCTCATCTCAAATGCAGATTGCATTGCAGAGCTAAATTCTTCACAAAGAATGTTATTCGAGGAACCAAAAATGATGTCATCTACATATATTTGAACAAGCAAAATGTCTGACTTTTTATGTTTGTAAAACAAGGTTTTATCTACACTCCCTCTTATAAAATCATGGTTTAGTAGGAACAAACTTAATTTATCATACCAAGCTCTAGGAGCTTGTTTTAATCCATAGAGCGCTTTGTTTAATTTTAAAACATAATCAGGATGCTTTGAATCCTCAAAACCCGGAGGTTGAGCTACGAAAACTTCTTCCTTGAGGTCACCATTTAAAAAAGCGCTCTTGACATCCATTTGAAACAATTTAAAGCCATTTAAACATGCAAAGGCACAGAGTAATCTAATAGCTTCTAACCTAGCCACATGAGCGAAAGTTTCATCAAAGTCAATCCCCTCTTCTTGACTATATCCTTGAGCAACTAATCTAGCTTTGTTACGGATTATATTGCCGAGTTCATCTGTTTTATTCCTAAACACCCATTTTGTTCCTATAATGGTTCTATCTGAAGGCCTGGGAACAAGTGACCAAACATTAGTTCGTTCAAACTGTAAGAGTTCTTCATTCATAGCAGAGATCCATTTTTCATCCTTCAGTGCATCTCTAAAATTTTTGGGTTCAATCAAGGATACAAAAGCATTCTGACTTGACTTAGAACGAGTAATTAGACGTGTATTTAAATTGCCTATTACCTGGGAGGGTTGATGACACTCGATTTGACGTGATTATCAGCCTCATTTGAGCGACATTTCTTTGCTTAAGACATGGTTTTTAGGGAAGAATAACGAATATTCAATCAATTGCCCTATCTCGTGCCATTTGTGTTACCTTGGCCCTTTTCGGGTCTATTTGATGGTTTTCTAGTGTTTTTGCGTAAGCACAGGTTTTTGCCGTCAGATAAAGTAGCCATGGACGTGTCTAAGGCATAGGAACATCGAGGAACTGAACCGAAATCGATCAAAGGAGCCAATCAAAGTCCAACCAAAGGTCTGCCCGAATACAAAGATACTTTCGCCGAAAATACCCTAGGGGTTTCGGCGAAAACAATACCACATTCAGACTGGTGCCAACAGAAGGATGATTTCGGCGAAAATGATCTCACAGTTTCGGCGAAATCAACAATGCAAATCAGCTGATGCCAAGTGAAGACTGATTTCGGCGAAACCATTCAACTGCTCGGACCGAAAATAATGAACAACCGGCGGATCCCCTGAACTCAAAGCCAGTTTCGCCGAAACTACCCCTATGGTTTCGGCGAAAACATCAGCTCAGCCCGGCCCAACTAGGGTTAAGTATTTATACTTAATCCGGCGCTGTATTGGAAACCCTAAAACGTGCCTATTTAAAGAAGCAGCCGGCAACAATAACAACAACACATAATTTACACAACACACATCAATCATTATTCATATTTTCTCAAATCAGACTTTTGAGAGTCAGCCGACTCTAGGGTCGATAGATAGAGTTTAGAGAGTTCGAAGATCCGTGGAGAGATCGTGACGCCATCCTTCCACATTCGGAGAACTCGGAGCTTAAAGTTGAAGATCCAGGAGATTGAAGCTTCGCGGGAGTCGTCAGAATTAGGTTTTTCAGTTCTTATCTGTTCTTCCTCTGTATGATAATCTTCATTGTTGCCTTTGATTCTCTTATTTCCGATATGAGTAACTGAACTTGTAGAGCTTAGATTAGATGAACCCTAAGTGACCCAGGGCTTTAAAGCGGTCACGGATTGGCGGTAATTAGATTCGAAGTTCAATCAGTTTCTCTTTGCATGTTTGATTCGTTCTTCATTGTTCATGTTTCTTGTCTGGATTGATCCCCTAGATTAGATTCTGGTTAAGCTAAGGATAGAAGCGAACGCTCGCCTTACTTTAGAACATCGAATTAAACAATTAACCTTATAATTGGAGTGTGCCTTTCGTAGGAACCGGTTAGGGTTAATTCACTGCAAGAGTAACTCATAAATCATTAGTAATTACACCAGTTAATTAAGTCGTTGCGAGAGGCGACCATACCCGGGCGGCTAGTTAATCTTGGTAGTTAGAACGGATAGAGCGAACGTTCGCCGGTCTTAAACCTAAGGGTAAGGAGTTATGGTGGTGTATAGAAACCGATTGAATTAGAATTGAAAACCGCTGATCTTGTGATTACCGTTGCTCTGGTGATCTAAGGGGGATTCAAAATCTAAGTTCGTCTATCTTCCCGTTAGTCAATCTTTTAATCTTTCTGTCTTTTATTTTCCTTTGCTTAATAGATTAGAAGTCGTGGAACTCACACCAGCACAACGTGTTTTAACCTGAGTAATTTGCCAGCTTCTTCAAAGTAGTCGATTAGAAGAAACCTCGAGTCGAATACGATCTGCTATACGCTTTTTCTTAGCATTAGTAGTTATTTGGTTGAACGCATCACAACGACACGTTCACCAAATTGGCGCCGTTGCCGGGGACTCTTCTAATTGTTTGAAAGAAGAGTTGGCAAATTATTCTTCTACCTTTCCGCCTTACCATTTATTTTCCTCCATATTTTCATGATTTACCTGGGTAGTGTTTTTGAGTTTTGAATATGCAGGATTACAGGTGGGATGACCAGTACCAAGAGTGGTATGTCAATGAAGCACCGTATATTGAGGATAACCAAGAGATGTATATACTAGCTCATCAGCATCGACAACAGACGACGAGAATAGAATCCTTCTTGGAGAATATCTCTACAGAGCTACAAGCTCACAAAGAGATAGACTCCCAAGTTCATCAAAATCGACAACAGACGGCAAGAGTAGAATCCGCCTTGGATGATCTCATTTCGAAGCTGCAAGCTCGTCTCACGACGGACATCAAGCTCGAGCAACCAAATCAATTAATTGAAGAACACGCTCAGGAGATGTTCGAAGAAGAAGATGAGCCCGTCCATGACTATCATGAGCTAGAAGAATCCTTGGCGGTGGTGGTTGATAAAGACAAAGAGCCAATCCATCTTGAAGTTGAAGCCGAAGAGGAGCACGAAGAAATCAAGGAGATACCCTCACCTACACTTCCGCCGAGTCAACCTGTAGAGAAGATGGAGCTCATTGATCATGCCGCGCCGTACTACCTCTTTCCTCTTCCAGAAGGAGAATTCAAGAAGAACTGGTCATCCAACCAGAACCACGATCTACTGGAACACTACCGGTTACATCACCCTGCTGGAGTGCTACATGGCACTCAACCGCTATCCTTGAAGAAGACGATTGACTTCAAGGAACTGCTGAGTTGGGGTCCCTAACAGGTACCGTCCGGCTCAAGGACGTTAAAAGAGAGCGCTTCGTGGGAGGCAACCCACGGCTGGAGTCCGTTCTTGAATTTTTGAGTCAGTCTTTTCGTCGTTCGAGTCAGGTTCGGGGGAGCCAAAGTGTCAGTTTGTTTGATTTATTATTTTTCGTGCAGAGTCTGTGTGTCATAGAGTCAGTTGCAAGTTGATTGAGGTCGTTCCGATTTTTGTGGATTTAACTGTGATTTTCTGAAGTTGGCCGAATTTGCGAAAATATTTAAAACCCGAACAGTTCAAAATTTTCGGCGAAACCACTACCATTTTCGGCGAAACTGATTCTTGATTTTCGAACTCATTCTTCCTGTTTCCTTTTTCGGCTCGAAAATTTTCTGATTTCGGCGAAACCATCCCAACTAAAATTTTCGGCGAAACCGAGCTTCCATTTTCGGCGAAACCGCCTGTTCAAATCGGTCAGTCCATTTTAACTAGTAGTTTCGGCGAAACCACCCCCCTACTTTCGCCGAAACTGATTTGAAAAATCACTTAGTTATTCCCTTTAAAATCCGGATTCACCCTCTCTCTTCCTTCTTTCAGTTTCTCATTCAATCGTCAAAATATTTTTAAAATTCCCCTTAACCTTCTTTGTTCGACTTTTATTATGTGTGGATCCGGGACACTTGTCCCGGTATCCTTTTGATCTTTTTGTTGTTTTTGTTTTGTAGGATCTTGAGTAGCTACTCCGCTCTGCTCCGGACGCTCCGTGTTCATCCCCTACACCGACCATCTCGTCACAGGTTCTTCGTATCTCTCTACTCTAGTTTAGTTCTGTGAGGACACAGAACCGTTTAAGTGTGGGGTAGGAGTCTAGGATTCTACATGATCTTGCTTGCTATCTATGATTCTGTGGTTCAAATTTGAAATTTCTCTTGCATAGAATTGCTCAATTCTTGACTTGTGATGTTAAATTGACTTTAATTTTGAACAATGACGTCTAGACTGTTCCACTTAGAACCTGTAACCAACGTGTTGGAACTGATATTAAATGAGTCTAGGTCAGAACAGATCATAAATCACTTCAGTAGCTGAAACTTGAATTAATTGAATTGATTGGTTTGTTAATAACAAAGCTCGATAGCACCGTTCTAAGATGATAGATGCTAGCTTCTTCCATGTTTTTCACTCCATATTTGATCACCTGTGATTGTGGCTTGAGATTAGACGGAAATCCAATTCGAAATCTTGTGTAAAAAGTTATAACTAGCTAGGATCAAGTGGTTAAATTGTTAAATCAAGTAATCAAGTTGTGCAAATCAATGTTAAGTTCTTTTAAGTGCTAAAAATAAAGCTAGGCAAGCCCGACACCTAAGTGAAGTGTTCGGGTTGAGCACTAGCATAAGCACAAATACTGTGAGCTAGGCAGGTCCAACACCTAAGTGAAGTGTTTGGTATCGAGCACTAGTATGCAGTAAATCAATTGAACGAAGAAGTTGAAACTTGAAATTAATTGTTGTTTAAATCGGTCCTAGCTAGAACATGTAACGTACAGATCTAGAAACGGATGAAGTTGAGTCGATAGCCACGTCACTTTTCCTACCTCCGCATCCACATCATGGCTAGAACTTAAAATCTTTTCTCATTAGAATTGGTGTTATCGTAGTCGGTTAATTATGATTAATTGTTTTACCAAGAAACGAGCTTTGTTAAAACCACTACTTGAAGTGTGCAGAAATTAGTGAGATCGAAAACTTGTTTCGTTGATGTTCTTGCATGTGTAGATCACTCTTTCTACGTGGAACAGTCTAAACCAAATTGTTAGAATTGAATCTCGGTTTAATCTCGTGTCATTTGTGATTTTGAGTGTGTTCTAGTTCAGTTTGCTTGAGGACAAGCAAAAGCTTAAGTGTGGGGTATTTGATGACACTCGATTTGACGTGATTATCAGCCTCATTTAAGCGACATTTCTTTGCTTAAGACATGGTTTTTAGGGTAGAATAACGAATATTCAATCAATTGCCCTATCTCGTGCCATTTGTGTTACCTTGGCCCTTTTCGGGTCTATTTGATGGTTTTCTAGTGTTTTTGCGTAAGCACAGGTTTTTGCCGTCAGATAAAGTAGCCATGGACGTGTCTAAGGCATAGGAACATCGAGGAACTGAACCGGAATCGATCAAAGGAGCCAATCAAAGTCCAACCAAAGGTCTGCCCGAATACAAAGATACTTTCGCCGAAAATACCCTAGGGGTTTCGGCGAAAACAATACCACATTCAGACTGGTGCCAACAGAAGGATGATTTCGGCGAAAATGATCTCACAGTTTCGGCGAAATCAACAATGCAAATCAGCTGATGCCAAGTGAAGACTGATTTCGGCGAAACCATTCAACTGCTCGGACCGAAAATAATGAACAGCCGGCGGATCCCCTGAACTCAAAGCCAGTTTCGCCGAAACTACCCCTATGGTTTCGGCGAAAACATCAGCTCAGCCCGGCCCAACTAGGGTTAAGTATTTATACTTAATCGGCGCTGTATTGGAAACCCTAAAACGTGCCTATTTAAAGAAGCAGCCGACAACAATAACAACAACACATAATTTACACAACACACATCAATCATTATTCATATTTTCTCAAATCAGACTTTTGAGAGTCAGCCGACTCTAGGGTCGATAGATAGAGTTTAGAGAGTTCGAAGATCCGTGGAGAGATCGTGACGCCATCCTTCCACATTCGGAGAACTCGGAGCTTAAAGTTGAAGATCCAGGAGATTGAAGCTTCGCGGGAGTCGTCAGAATTAGGTTTTTCAGTTCTTATTTGTTCTTCCTCTGTATGATAATCTTCATTGTTGCCTTTGATTCTCTTGTTTCCGATATGAGTAACTGAACTTGTAGAGCTTAGATTAGATGAACCCTAAGTGACCCAGGGCTTTAAAACGGTCACGGATTGGCGGTAATTAGATTCGAAGTTCAATCAGTTTCTCTTTGCATGTTTGATTCGTTCTTCATTGTTCATGTTTCTTGTCTGGATTGATCCCCTAGATTAGATTCTGGTTAAGCTAAGGATAGAAGCGAACGCTCGCCTTACTTTAGAACATCGAATTAAACAATTAACCTAATAATTGGAGTGTGCCTTTCGTAGGAACCGGTTAGGGTTAATTCACTGCAAGAGTAACTCATAAATCATTAGTAATTACACCAGTTAATTAAGTCGTTGCGAGAGGCGACCGTACCCGGGCGGCTAGTTAATCTTGGTAGTTAGAACGGATAGAGCGAACGTTCGCCGGTCTTAAACCTAAGGGTAAGGAGTTATGGTGGTGTATAGAAACCGATTGAATTAGAATTGAAAATCCGCTGATCTTGTGATTGCCGTTGCTCTGGTGATCTAAGGGGGATTCGAAATCTAAGTTCGTCTATCTTCCGTTAGTCAATCTTTTAATCTTTCTGTCTTTTATTTTCCTTTGCTTAATAGATTAGAAGTCGTGGAACTCACACCACGCACAACGTGTTTTAACCTGAGTAATTTGCCAGCTTCTTCAAAGTAGTCGATTAGAAGAAACCTCGAGTCGAATACGATCTGCTATACGTTTTTTCTTAGCATTAGTAGTTATTTGGTTGAACGCATCACAACGACACGTTCACCAAGGGTGGATGTCTTTTAAGAATGTGCTGAGGTGCTTGAGGCATGTCCTCTGCACTTGGGAAATCTCCAAGTCCTTCCATGCTCACTGGACTATTTCTCTCCTTTTGGATTGATTCTTCCACCTGTGAGGTGGAGGTTCCCGGCTCAGATGGGTTCTGATCATTAGGCATTTCACCGAGCTGAAGCTCATCATCTTCATCATTTTTCTGTAAATCATCATCTAAACAAGCAGATTCATCAAATACCACGTTCATGGATTCCTCAACTTTAAAGGTTCTTTTGTTGTAAACACGATAAGCTTTACTGCTTAGTGAGTATCCAAGAAAAATTCCTTCATCAGATTTGGCATCAAACTTTCCTAGATGATCTTTGGTATTAAGAATAAAACATTTACAGCCGAAGGGTTTAAAGTATCCTATATTGGGTTTTCTTCCTTTGAGGATCTCATAAGGAGTTTTTTTCAACCCTCCCCTTATTAAAGCCCTATTAGTGATATAACAGGCTGTACTCACAGCTTCCCCCAGGAACTTTTGGGAAGATTAGTCATTTAAAAGTATTCTAGCGATTTCAATGAGGGTGCGGTTTTTCCTCTCAGCAACTCCATTCTGTTGAGGAGTCCTGGGAGCAGAGAAGGTGTGAGAGATGCCCATTTATCACAAAAGATTCCAAATTCTGCACTGGTGAACTCTCCACCATTATCACTTCTAATAGACCCAATTTTAGAATTTAGCTCGTTTTGAATCTTTTTAGTGAAAGTTTTGAACTTCCCTATGGTTTCATCTTTTGAGTTTAGGAGAAAGATCCAACAAAACCTAGAGTAGTCATCTACCATAACAAAGCAGTAGTACTTCCCACCTAGAGTCATAATGTTTGATGGACCCAAAAAGATCCATATGGATCAGTTCAAGAACCCTACAAGAGGATATGACAGGTTTAGACTTGTGAGACGACCTAGTTTGCTTTCCTTTGACACAAGCATCACAGAAAAAGTCTTTACTTGAAACCTAGGTTAGGTAGTCCTTTAACTAGATTTTTTCTACTCAGTTTACTTAGAATACTGATGCTCACATGACCTAGCTTTCTATGCCAGAGAAATGAATCATTTTCTTTAACTGTGTGAAGGCATAAAGCAGGAGAAATTTATGCATTTGAAAAATCTACAGTGTAGATATTTCCTTTTCTGCATCCAGTAAAAATAATCTTGTGATCACTTATTCTTTCAACATAGCACATGGAATTTTCAAAAATGATTCTATTTGACTTATCACATAATTGACTA
This sequence comes from Linum lewisii, assembly GCA_034768395.1. NCBI lineage: Eukaryota > Viridiplantae > Streptophyta > Magnoliopsida > Malpighiales > Linaceae > Linum > Linum lewisii. Next base: position 4,080,317 of record CM068298.1, on the reverse strand, counting down.
ATTGAGATCAAATTATGTTTAAGACCCTCTACCAGCATAGCCTTATTTAGAAAGATGTTTCCTTTACTGCCAATACTGCCAAAACCAACAATGTTGCAAATACTGTTATCTCCTAACGAAACAGAACCTTTATTACAGTAATTTAAACTTACAAATAGACTTTTATCACCAGTCATATGATGTGAGCACCCGCTATCAAGAATCCATTCATTTCCCATTGTCTCCACTTGATAGCATACCTGCAACCAATCAAACTTACTTGGTTTTTGGCATCCAGATTTTCTTGGATGCCTTCTTTTGAAACGAGTAAAATTTACTGATATGTCCATATTTATGACAGTTATAGCACAACCTAGGTTTATGATGATGCACTAGATTGTTGGTTGGATGCAATGATTCAATCCTGTATTTATCTATCCTTTTAAATTGCTCACGATATCTCCAATTTTCAATCACTAGATTTCTAATCTTAGAAGCTTGAATATGTTTACATTCATTCATATCATCTAAAATTTTAACCAGTTGTTGATTTGAATCATATAAACTCCTATACTCAGCTTCAAGTACCTTTTTCTCAGCACAAACTTTGCTGAGTTCCTTATTTAGCACAGAGTATTTATTTTTAATGTTTCGAAACTCAAGATTTATTTCATGAATGGTAGATTCTAGTTCATCATTATCTAATTCACATTCACTGTCAGAAAAAATAGTTTGAAACTTTTACCTGCTCGGTACATGGAATTATGTCTTCCTTGTTTACCTCTGTGACTGCCATATATGCTTTTCCATCATGTTGTTCTGTATCACTGTCATCTGAGTCATCTTCACTACAGCTCCATGTAGCTTGCATGGCCTTTTCCCGTTTAAGATGAGGGGCATTCAGCCTTGATGTGTCCCTGCTTTCCACATTGAAAACATCCAAGCTGGCCACTACTGCCAGCAGTTGATTGATCCCTTTTGGTTTTACTTAGGGATTTACTAGAGCTTTTATTTGATTCATAATTCCTTTCAGGTTCAGTCTCTCTGTTTCTGCCTTGAAAACCAGTCCTTTTCTTATCTCTACGAATTCTCAGAAGTTTACTAACATGCTTACTTAGAAGAGCTAGTTCTGAATCATCATAGTTATCTAGGTTCTCTTCTACAGATTCAGCTTCAGTTTTTAATGCAATAGACTTGTGTTTAGCACTTTCTAAGTTTTCTTCTCTTTTAATCACTTCTTCATGAGTAATCAAGGAACCTATTAAATCATCAATATTCATGGTTGAAAGATCTTTCGATTCTTCAATAGCAGTAACTTTTGGTCTCCACTGCCTAGGCAGAGACCATAAGATCTTTCTAATCAAGTCTTCATTATCATATTTTCTACCTAAACCATCAAGCCTATTAACAATGTTCTGAAACCTATTAAACATTGATGAAATGGACTCATTATCATTCATTTTAAACATCTCAAATTCATGTTTAACCATGTTTATCCTAGAGGTCTTAACTAGGGATGTTCCTTCATAGGTTATTTGCAGTTTATCCCATATTTCTTTTGCAGATTTGCAACTAGAAACTCTATTGAACTCCTCTTGCCCTAAAGCACAGTACATTATGTTCATATCTTGGGAGTTTAATTGTACCTTTTTTATGTCCTCGTCATCCCATTTATCTTCATCGAGTTTGACCTCCATTGGTCCTTTGATCACTATTCTCCACAGCCTGGATTGATTGTCTTGACAAATAACTCCATCCTGTTCTTCCAGTAGCTGTAATGCATTCCTTCGAATCTTGGTGGTCGATTTTGTGAAAATCCATCAGCCAAGAAAGCAACTCCTTCTTGATTTGAACTCATTTTCTGACCAGATAAACACACAGGATTAGATTCGACACAAAGCAAAGACAGATAAGAGCAAACCTGAAATCTTATCACAAAGATCGTAGGATCTTGATACGTTCTGTGACAAGCTCTGATACCACTTATTGACCTACTCTTAGTCGTTACTTTGCTTTGCCAATTGATAATTTAGCCAAATAACCCTAATTAACTTGTGGCAGGAACTAAGCTCAGTTGACTTGCAGTAGTAGAGTGCAGAAGAAGAAAAGAAACAGAGACACGGATTTTTAACGTGGTTCGGTCGATTTGACCTACTCCACGTCCCAAGGAATGAATTCCTTGGGAATTATTGATTCGATCCCACGAATCAGAATGAGCAACGAATTGAAGAATACACCCAGACTTCTCCCGAAGTCTTGTTGTTCTATCTACCCAGTTCCCAACTGCAGAACACTTCTATCAATTCGACTACTACACATCAAATTTGTAAACCTATATCTCCCTGACTATAGAAATACCAAATCGCTGCCGGAGCCGTTGTTCTTCTGATCCTATATATAGAGAAGTGATGCGCCAGTAATACGTCTTTGATCCTGTAGCCGTTGCTGACGATTTGCTCTATGAACTTTGATCCTGTGATCGTTGCTGACGATTCGCTCCATGATTCTCTTGATTTGATCAGCCGATTTTAGGGCTTCCAGCTCCTCTTTCCTTTTCTGTTTGTTGTCCGTTGTAGTCGACTCTGGAGAGAGTATCCTGTGAACATTAACAAACTAGATCAAGTGCAGAGTGGTCATGAAGGTTTTAATAATTTTCAATTAGTCTTAAGAACTTAAGTGTATGCCAAATAATCAGCCGATTTTATAATCATAGCATCTTAGTTCTTGACCTAACAAACTTTGCATAGTAGAGTGGCAAAAATGTGTATTAGCCTAAAAAATAATTTATAGTATAGAGAGCTAATTGTTAAGTTGGCAAAATAAAGGGGCAATTCTATGTTCCCTTTATTTTTCTGACTGTACTTTTCTTAAAGAGAAATTAAAAATTGGCGCAATTTGTCAATTTCTAGGTATTGTTTGTTTCCCCAACAAAACAAGACCAACCACCTTATAATTATTCTTATTTTCATTTATTTATTTATTTATTAATAATCATCATCATTTGCAAATTGGTCTATTCCCATTTGTTTTTTCAGGTCGAGACTTCCCTTCCCCTTTACTGCAACCAGCTAGTGAAGTCTTCTTCTTCACTTCCTTTCATTCTTCCTTTCTAAATCTGGTTTTCCAGTTCCTTCATTTCTCCTCAAAGAGAGAGAGTAGAGAGAGAGAGAGAGAGAGAGGACTATTTGCTGTTTCTTCTTCTTCTTCTTCCCTCTGGTAATGTGGGTTTGTTCCTTTTGTTTCCTTTCTTCATTATCCTGTTTCGTTTTGTTAGTTTCTGGATGAAAGTTTCTTCCTTTTCTCGCATTTGTTGCTATTTGTAATGTGGGTTTTCTTCCTGTTATGATTATCCCAGAGGTGGAACAGCTGAGAGATCTGTGCATTGGGTTGAATGCTTGCTTGTTTGTTTGTTTAATGTTCTTTTTATGCTATGGGTTTCATGTACCTGAATCGAATTGGTTGAGTTATTAATGTTGCAATTTGTTTATAGATGTTAGTGAGGATAACCATCTGCTTCCTGTAACTTGATTAGTTGGGAGTGTTTCAGAATTAGTTTATAAAACATTCCTTAAAAGGGATTTAGGTTTGCACAGGTCTATCAAGCCTTCTGCAGGTGTGTTCATTATACTATGGCTGATGATTTGATGTCATAATCTTTCGATATGGCTCTGATACTATATAGGGACTCATCTCCTCCTAATAAATCGGCTTAATAATCGATTTGTACAACGTTCCTTAACCGTTGGACTCGTAGCTTTTTGTATATGTGATTGCTGGGATAGAATGTTTCATTTCACATGACTGGTTGATTTGCAGTGGGAGGAGACAAAGATTTGATGAACTTGTTGAAATCTTATTGTGTCGTTATATCTTTCAGGTTCAGGGTTGAGCTGGATTTGGATATAATAAACTTAGAACAAAAGCAATGGGTTCTGGAAACTGGATTAAGACAATGATGAACATGAAGAAGGGGAAGAATGGGTATCCAAAGCAACTCAAGGTAATGAATGAATGGCTTCAAATAGCTACAAAAATTCATTGATCATCTAGTTGTTTTTGGCACCTCATAATTTGCTATGATATTCACTTACAGGGATCTACACCATCTTCGAAATCGAATGGCTTTAAATTGAAGAAAGTTTCTGCTAGTTCTGCAGATTTCCATGCTAAGTCGAGAGTTCTCAACATACCAGTTGAGGATTTGGCTGCCACTCACATTCAAACTGCATTCCGTGCATACAGAGTATGTGCCTCATGTCGCTGTGAAATCATGTCGTTGATTGAATTCGATAAAGCAAACTTAACATTTCGCACCTTATCGTGTACTGTACGATTTCGGGAATACGCTGCATTAGACACTGGAACATGATTATGGAAACATGGGCATGCATTTTGGTTAATGGTTGTTGCAATATTTGTGATAACAGGCCAGGAGAGCATTACGACGCCTGAAAGGGACCGTGAGACTACAGAGCAGAACCAAGCATCAATCAATTGTGAAGCAAGCTACTTCAACACTGAACCACCTTCATTTGTGGAGCAATATGCAGAGCCAGATCAGAACTCGCCGCCAGTTTATGGTGACCGAAGGTCGTTCAAGGCAGAAGAAGTTGGATAATCAACTGAAACTGGAGGCAAAGCTTCATGGTGTCGAGGTTAGTGGAGAAAAATGCACATTGTTCTTGAATCAATATCAAGTAAAGTATGCAACTTTCTGCCATAATATCAGTGTATGGATCCCTTGGCTTCTATTTGGAAAGCTTAGTAATGTAGCTGGTATGGATGACAGGTGGAATGGAACAGTGGAGGTGAAACAATGGAGGAGATTCTTGCAAGAATACACCAAAGGGAAGAAGCAGCAGTGAAGAGGGAAAGGGCAATGGCATACGCCTTCTCTCACCAGGTAACAGCTCTATCAAAGTTATGATCGATTCGGAGATTAAAACCAACTGATACTAACCGCTTGAAACGAAATGATTAATGCAGTGGAGGGCCAACTGTAATCAGAGCCTTGGTGGTTATGAAGTTGGGAAAGCTAACTGGGGGTGGAGTTGGATGGACCGTTGGATCGCTGTTCGTCCATGGGAAAGCCGTGTCCCTGTGAAGCCTACTACCATCAGTCCAAAGAAGTCTCAGAACAAGCAGGCTAACAAGGTTGGTAAGATTGCCACTCCCCCTTCTGCTAATAAAACAACATCCTCCAAGCTTTCCAATGGCAATGCTGCTACGAAAGCCAGGAGATTAAGTTATCCGGTTACCGGGAAACAAGCTAATACGCTCAATGTAAGCCAGAAAGCAGAAGCAGAAGATGCTAAACCAGGAGCAGCTGGTTCTACTGCTGCTGCTGCTATCTTAGTATCATGAAAGCCATTGTTCTGGTCTCTTATACAAAGAGTGGAGAGTGTTTGTTTTTGTTACATAGATAGAGGGTTGCGTTTATGAAGAGTGAGTGGTGTGCTATTCTTCTTCTTCTTCTTCTTCTTCTGAGTTCTGAATGCAAACAAGTATATATAACTGAGAAACAAAATCCATCAGTTTCATTCCATTTCATCTTTGTATTTATATTACATACTGTAAATATATCAATCATTTTGTTTGAGGTGCACTTCATTGTAATGTATATCAGCTCGTCGTACTGGTTTCGAACCTGAGTTTCATGTGTGTTAATCAGATGTTTTGATGAATTGATGCCTTGGCCAACAAGAAAGGAGGCTAGTGGTAAATGATGGATTAGGTTTTGAGTGATGATGCAGCTGAAGTGGGGTCCTGTACTGTGTTAATGGTGAACAAACTTCCCACCTTCTAACTTGTTAACTTAGTTATTACCCTATTGTCTAAATCACTCAATACTCTCCAACAAACATCTAAAGTTACATAATTGGCCAAATAAGCAAACTTGGACTTCAGTTGATAGCTATATATTGAAGTTTGAATACCTTGAATTATCAATTTCCATCTTGGACATTCAAAGTTGTGTCAGCTAAGGTTTTTCAAAATTTTGTATCAGCCATTAATGGCAATGGTAGGATGGGAGCCTTACATCCAGAGCGCAACGGGGTGGATATTGCTTGGGAACCAGGACCGTCAGATTGGATAGTCTTGAACACAGATGGCTCGATTTTACCACAGAATGGGAGTGCGGCAGCCGGAAGTCTCATTCGGGATGAGTTCGAGTGTTGTCTAGCTGCATTCTCAGTGAATCTTAGACGTTGTTCCATAACAAAAGTCTAGCTCTGTGGGGTTATAGATGGCCTCGAATTGGCTTGGGAGGTTGGATTCCGTAAAGTCGCAGCTCGCGTCGACTCACGGTCTTTCCATAGACTTATGCTACGTAACTGGGAAGTCACTATTTCATATACTTACAGGAGAGGGGAATCTAGTTGCGGATTACTTGGCTGACATAGGACATGGTCTCCCTCCAGGAACTCACTCAATTTCTACGCCTGGTTGTAATTTTGGTTATTATCTTCATCATGATTGTATGGATATTTCTAAACTCAAAGATATTTCTAGTTAATTGAGGCGCTTTTTGCACCATTTTCTCATCAGTTTTTTTACTAGTTTTTTTAATTTCCATATCTATGAATTATTTTTATTATATGAAATATTTTAAGTTTTGATTTTTGGTGCAATAAAAGGGTAAAATTGGATTTTAAACAACAGAAAGAACGAAAAAAAAATCACTAAATTCAACAAAACCGAATTTCCATTCTGCAGTTACCACGAGAACGTAGAAACGGGAGAAGTAGAATGAAGAAGAAGAAGCATTAATTTCACAGAATCGCCATTTGAAAGAACGCCCAAACGGTTCTCAGCTATAAAGCAGACCACTTTGAATCATTTCTTCTTCTCTTCATCTTCATGATCTCGCTTCTCAGAACAAAGCTACCTTGCTCATCATTGCCTCTGATCTTCCACAAAACGACGACGAGCCACCACTCATTCCCAGTCTTCATGAACTCTTCCGGATCGAACCGATTGCTGGCTCTAGCCCAGCAGCTCCGCCTCTACCAGCCGCCGCCGGAGGCAGGAGGGTCGTCGCCGGACGAAATCAAGGAGCAAGCCATGGAGGAAACTGCGGGAAAGTCATTACCCAAGTGGGGTTTCAAGAATCCGCTACCCCAATTGCTGGGAACCCAGATAGGTTCAGACCTAAACGAGCAGCAGTCCTCATCTGCATCTTTGAAGGCGATTCTGGCGAATTCCGCGTCATTTTGACCAAGAGATCATCCAGATTGTCCACTCATTCTGGTTAGTAAGTAGTGTCTGTGTTGAATTGAACCCTTGAGAATGTAAGATTGTTCATCTGGTATCTAATTGGATGATGGTATTGAAGCTTGGAAGCTTTTTTTATGAGTTGATTCATTGTTTAGTGTCTTTGTTGAAGAATCAAATACTGCTGAAAGGGAATTGGATTCTTTTTGAGTTGGGTTGCTGAATGCTGATGCATTCCTATGGATGATGTTATGTTTATAGGTGAAGTTTCATTGCCTGGTGGGAAAGCTGACGAGAGTGACAAGGATGATGGAGACACAGCAACTAGGGAAGCAAAAGAGGAAATAGGGTTAGATCCATCTCTTGTTGATGTTATTACAGTTATGGAACCCTTCTTGTCCAAGGTATCTACTAAACTGATGTCTTACCTTCGTTCTAGAGTTCATGTTCCATCAAGTAGCTGGATTGTCGATCTAGATGAACGAGATTGCGTAAAGTTGAAGAGTCGTGATTATGTTCGTAGTTTCGAGTTTATCAATGTTTTTAATGGCTTTGCTTTTTGACTTGCAGCACCTACTGAGAGTAGTTCCAGTTATTGGCATTCTAAGGGATCATAAATCATTTAGTGCAGTACCAAATCCAGATGAAGTTGAATCAGTATTCGATGCTCCTTTGGAAATGTTCATCAAGGTATGATCTTTCAGCCTAAAACAGTACTTGGTCATCAATGGTTTCTATCCATATGAAATTGCGGATTTTGGATTTCCTTTAGGACGAAAATCGAAGGGTTGAAGAAAGAGAGTGGATGGGTGAGAAGTATCTGCTGCATTTCTTCGACTACGAAACAGGGGACAAGAATTACGTGATCTGGGGATTGACCGCTGGGATTCTGATCAAAGCTGCATCAGTAGTCTACCAGCGACCTCCCGCATTCTTGGAGCAGAATCCCAAGTACAAGTTTCCTCGTGACGTAAAACCCGGTACTGTGATGCTGAGAGATTGATATCATGGTCGAGATTTTCCACAATTCCTGTAGAATGGATGTTGCATTGTCCGTATACTGTATTTGGTTCGGAAAGATTGTAACATCGATATAAATGTACGAAATGTAGAACAATTCTTCTTATCGAACTTTGAATAAAGAAATTCATTGAGAAGAAAATATTATAAACGAACACTTGTTTCCATGGCAGAAAGATTCACATAGGGCTATTAAGCTGATAGTATGTCTCCATCTAATGATCATAATGTGACAAAAAAAGAAGAGCTCCTTATAGAAACTGCAATGTATCAGCAAGACAGTTGAATATTAGTTTTGCCTCAGGTGAAAACCTCGTAGAATTTCTCGATGACGAGTAATCCTGAGTCGATAGATTCGAGTGGATCCTTTCTAAGACGGTGTCTCAAGCAGTTGGGAATCACAGTGGCGATGTCCTCTGCAGTTACCTTGTCCCTGCCCTTGAGAGAAGCAAGAGCCTTAGCAGCTCTATTAGTTACAATGTCTCCTCTCAATCCATCCACATTCAGCTCTGCACAGACCTTTGAGATCTTAACTTTCAGGTCATGGTCTATCTGTACAGAACCAAGACATGCCCTAGCTGCATCGATCTGTTGTTGGAGCTTTTCTTGCTCAGCCTTGTAAGAACCTCGGAACTCCTTTGGGTTCCTGTCGAACCTGGCCCTCTCCTCGACAATCTTCACCCTCAGCTCTGCGTCTTTAACAGTCCCAACCTGGACAGTTTTTTAAATCAGTTAATCAAAACCAAGAACAAGTACAGAAAAATTGTTTCATGCACACTGACTAACCTGTGCATGCATTCCAAATCTGTCAAGGAGCTGAGGCCTTAGCTCTCCTTCTTCAGGGTTACCAGAACCAATCAAATGAAGCGAGCAGGGTGTGAAATTGAAATCCCTTCCCTCTCCACCGTGTTCCATCCCGAGGCAGCAGAGTCGAGAAGAACATCAACCAAATGATCATCAAGAAGATTCACCTCATCAACGTAAAGAATCCCTCGATTCGCTTTAGCAAGAAGCCCCGGCTCAAACGCCTTAATACCTTCAGTCAATGCCTTCTCAATGTCAATCGTCCCGCAGACTCTATCTTCAGTAGCCCCCAATGGCAAATCAACCATGTTAATCTTGGTAAGCACAACTGTCAGTTCTTGTCCCTTCGTGACACTCTCTCTAACTTCCATCCCCATTGCCTCGGGATCTTCTGGGTCCGAGTTGTAAGGATCACCAGAAACCACCTTGATTTCGGGAAGCAAATCGACTAGTGAACGAACGGTGGTGGACTTCCCGGTCCCTCTATCTCCCATTATCATCACACCTCCTATCTTGGGATCGATCACGTTCAAGAGAAGACAGAGTTTCATTTCGTCCTGCCCGACTATTGCTGCAAAGGGATACACTGGCCTCTGGCTTTCCTTATCAGCAACAATCCTTTTTGCCTGCAAAATCATATAGACGCAACTATTATCTAGGTTATCATCCTATGTACACTCTCTCTTTCACAATGCTTTAAACAGGAGAACTCAATCTGCATATTCCAATTCAACCTCCATCTCTTCAAAATTAAGAAACTGTTTAACTCATTCATAACATTCACATATCTAAATTATAATTTTCAAACAGATTGTGGGGAAGAACTTAACTAAAACTTGTTCAATCAAATACTTTCTAACTTTTTTCTATTGAAGTAATCTTATAGCAGACTTCTCCTACGGTCGTGCCAATCTTTAAGAGTTCAATCAAATATACTTTCTGAAGAACTAATGAAGGCTAAAAGCAAATAGCTAGCTGAAATGCTCCTCCAATGTACCAATTCTCTCAAGAACAACACAATCAACTAGAGCTACTAACGATGAATTCATCTACGGTCTACAAGGGAGACACGAAATTTATCCATACCGGCTCAACGGCGTTAATCTCAGTGGCAACGTTAGCAATATGCAGCTGAGACCTTCCTTTCCTGATTCCTCCATTGTACTGCTTCTTCCAAAAGCTTTGCCCTGCACAGAGTCACAGGCAGACAAAATCAGAATCATATAACCACATTTTTCAGTTTACTGAACAATCCAATAACAGAATCTTCATATTCCTTTGCCTTAATCTGATGGAAACAAGAGATTGACCTGGGACTAAGGAGAGCGAAGGGAAGGTAGAAGACTTGGAAGTGGAAGAACAGAGGGGTCTCGACGCCAAGATTGCAGCGGAAGAATTGCCCAGGATCGAAGCCATTTGCAGAGGAAAGGAATGGATTCTTTGCTTTCGATTTCAGGTTTATTTTTGGGAGTAATTTATGATTTTTTGGAGGTTTGAAGCTTTTTGATTGGAGAGGATAAGTGGATAGATTGCAGTGGGTATCTGCTTGCGCAGTTGCGCTCCAGTAGCTGCTTCTGCGGTTCGTTTGGTAATTTGCGGTTTGATAAAGTGAAAAGAAACAAATAAAGAAAGGGGGTTGATAACGGTTTAGTGCTAATATTACGGGTCAAATACCAAATACGTCCTGAAACTCTCGTACGGATTACAAATTCATATTATTAAAATTTTAAGGTCTAATACCCTAAAATGACACCAACTTTATCTTTAATATAAGAATATACACAATCTTTCCGAAGTACATTGAGCGTCATCATCTATCCTTAGGGGTCGTTTACTTGAGAGATTTGGGGTGGAGATTTGGGTGATTTGGGCTCAAATCTCTTCTCTAGAGATTTGGACAAAATCTCCTGTTTACTTCACAATTAGAGATGGAGATTTGGGGAGGATTAGAGATTTCGAGGTGGGCCCCTAGAGATTTGGGGAGCTTTCTGAAATCTCTACTAAGACCAGAGATTTGAGGGGGATTTGAGAGATTTGGGGCTCACTTTACGAAAATAACCCCAACTAACTTGTCTAATATCAAAACGGAGATGATGAACGAGGCCATTTTGGTCTTTCATAATATGCATATTTATTATTATTTTTTATATTTTTAGAATTCTCAACACCAAATCACCCAAGTGAACATAACTTTTTGAAATAGCTAGAGAATCCAAAATCTCTAGCTATTTCAAATCTCTAGAGATTTGAAATCCCCTAAATCCAAATCTCTCAAGTGAACGACCCCTTAGTTTTTCCCAACCTACCACGCCGTTAGTTTTCACTATTCCACAGCTTACGTGGCATGACGGTGTTAGATTATTGTGCACAACAACCAAACTAACATCCAACTAGACATTTATTATTATTATAATTCATCAAAAAATCAAATAAATACAAAATTAAAAAATTAAAAAACCCTCTCCCCTGCAATCTTCCTCAATCCTCGCCGGCGTCTGGCGGTGGCCGCCGTACTACTGCAGTCAACAACCTCGTACTCTCTCCTTCCTTCCGGTCAACCTTCTCCTCCGCCTCGACAGCCAAATCTCCGCCTGGTGTTGGGCCTGGTGATGGGCCCGGGTCAAGGCCCAGAGACCAGGACCCGTGCGACGAATCCGCCGCCGTGGAGAGCGTCATTCGCGGGTTGAAATCGAAATCGACCGGCTGTTCTTCTCCCCCGGAGAGACGAGCTCCTCAATCCTTCAATACGGCGGCGGGGAAGCGTTCTCCGGCGAGATGGCGGTGGCTGTGGGGCAGTGGATTCTCGAGATCCGTTGGTGGATTTCAGGAATTCGATGGAGGAGATGGTGGAGGCTCTAGGGTTGAAGGATTGGGAATCGATGGAGAAGCTACTGAATTGTTACCTTAAGGTTAATGAAGAGGGAAATCATGGATATGTCGTCGGAGCTTTCGTCGATTTGCTCGTCGGACTTGCATTCGATGATCGGACGACGACGGCGGGTGATAAGATGGGATCTGATAAGAGACCTTGTTTGCAGCATCCCCACAACGGTTGCTCCCCGTCGTCGTCGCCGCTATCGTTTTTTACTCATTTCTCTACCCCTTCCTCTTCGGAGGACTCGCCGGCGACGCCGTGCACGTGTGTTTGTTCGTCGGAAGCTTACCCGGAGGCGGAGCTTGACGACAACGATGGGATTAGTACTGTTTGCGCGGCGTCGTTTCAGGAAAGCGGAAAAATATGACGTGGAATTTTAATTAAGGTGGCAAACGAATTGTTGCCACGTCTAACCTTTCATATGCTGATTGTGTTAATTATCGTTGACTAGGTAACGGAAACTAACGGCGTGGTAGGTTGGGAAAAACTAAGGATAGATGGTGACGCCCAATGTACTTCGGAAAGATGGTGTATATTCTTATATTAAAGGCAAAGTTGGTGTCATTTTAGAGTATTAGGCCAAATTTTAATACGTTACAGAATAATCCTATTACATTGAAACGGGTTACAAAGTAGTCATAATGACGTTATCGGGGTATTTTTCCAACCATTTTGTCACGTCATCATTAACATGTCATTGAAAATATAATTTAAAATTAAGATTAAAATGATTCAAATCTAAACTTAAATCAATCTAACTCACACGATTTAGTTTTGATTTTGAACTATCATTTATGAGTTAGATGAGTTTAGATTTAGACTGAATGAAATCGTTGAATTTTAAATTATATTTTTTATGACATGTCAACAGTGACGTGGTGAAATGACTGAAAAAATACATAAATAATGTCGTTAGGGCAACTTTGTAACACGTTTCAATATAATAAGACCACTCTGTAACGGATTAAAAAATTTAGAATGAGTTTGTTACTCTGCCTATATTTCGGACGATTTAAGTATTTGACCCATATCTAATTATTAAATTGTTAAAGTAGTTTTGGCATTTTGGTGTGGAGATAACATTAGTACATATTAAATTAATCAAAACTCTAAAAAAAGTTATATCTGGATTCTCAGCCCTTCACCAGACTTTTTACGGTTCGTCGTCAAGGTAACATGACAGCCCACTATGTGGCTCGTCATGCGCCTCGTTGCCTCCCAAGTCGGAGTATGGTAAACCTCACGGCTTGGGTATGCACTTAATTTTCGGAATATATGGTTATCTCCAGCGCTCCTGCAGAAGTTAACTAATGGCAAAAAAAAAAGTTATGGAAAAACTTTAACCACCAAAACTATGAAAAACACTAACCTTGAGAGAAATTTTGAGAGAGGAGAGTGTGTGAGGTGTGAAGAATGTGAGGTAAGAGTAGGTATTTATAGTTGTTGTTGGCTAGACGTTATGCTGTCTCCACTAGCGCCACACCAGTCAGTGAGTGTTGCGCTCGTGGGTAGCAGACTAACGGTAGCCTAACAACTACTTTTTAACGGTAATGAATTCAACTTGCACAACGCGTCAATGATCATATTTGAAGAGGTAGGCCAGCGCGACGTTCACTGGCTAGTGCGACGCTAGCTGGTTGCGTGCCTACGCATTGTGTCCCTGTCACATTTATCCACATTTGAACTTTTTGTGACGTTTTACCGACGATAAATTATACTGTAAATATACTTACAAAATTACAAAACTCAAGATAGAGCAAGAATCCCCTTTTATCGTGACATCTTAAATTTACTATTTAAATTATTTAGAAGGAACATCAAATACAAATAAATCATTATAAGTCTATTCAGAAAATCAGGGGAAAAAAAATTAAAGACACATATAACAAAAACCTATTACAAAAAAGGTTTTCAGAACCGGATCGGGGGTCGAGCCGACAAGGTCAAGGGTTGGATTGTTGACTTTTTGGTCAATCGGGCCACGGGTCGGGCTGGGCGGGTTTATCGGGCCGGGTCAGCATTTTGACAGCTCTAGTTCAAAGGTTTAATAGGAAAATTATGGTTGAACCAGGATCGAACCAAAATTGAACCAGAATTTATCGGTGCCAGAGAGCTGACTAGTTTACGGTCGGACCGGTTCAACCGGAAAACAGGATACGGCATTGAAAACACCGTTACAAATTCGACCACATCTCAAATTCCCCTCGGCAGAATTTCTCAACTTCAACCATAAACCCAGCCACGAAATCCTCCCGGAGCATCACCATCACCTTAAACCCACCATCCGCCGCCGACGGCAAGAAAAAGCAAGGCTCCTCACTCCCCAGCAACCTCATCGGAAGCGGGTAGATACCGACCGGGCCGCCCCACCCGAAATCCAGACCCGAATGGCCCAAGTGCCTCCAATCCGTGAACCCGCTAACCCACTTGCTCCCGGGCAACGTAACCCGGCCCAAGTGGTGCAGCTCGACAGAGTCGAGGAACGAAACGACGTAGTCTTGCACGTTTCGCTTGCTCTGCTTGATGAGCTCTGCCGTCTCCCAGATGGGCTGGTTCAATAGGTCGTGTGCTCGGAGTTGGACGTGCATTGGAACGCAGCCGTTTCCCCAATATCCTGGTGGCAAGTTCACCAGTTTGCGGATGTTGATTAAGTATGCGAATTTTACCAGGTCTTGCGGAGGCACTCCTGCTGCCTTGACTCTGTGGATTTGGTCAATGAAAAAATTAACGTGTTTATTATTTAGCATATGTAGCAGAATTGATATACAATTTTGGGAGTTCCATATCCATATTTACTCGTATAAGTGATTGATAGTGTGGCGAGTTTCACGAGATCAATGGGTAGAACGAAATCATACATACATAACATGAAATTAAATTTAAAGAGAAATGTAAGAAACTCGAGCCAACCTGATTCACGGTTTCTCCTCGAGGAATTTTATTTCCCTCACGTTTTCATACTCAAATCAAACCGATTGGGTTTAACCCATATTCCTTCCTTCCATCATTACCATTCGTATCACTCAACCCCAATAATAATATGTAATCAACTCAAATTTATCTTATTTAGTTGATTCGATTCAAACAAATAATCAGAACAATCAATAAAATTACGATTTTCTAACTTCTGTTTGTTTGTTTATCTGGTACTCGTTCACCGCATTGAGTGTCAAATATTCTAGATTCCGTAATCAGTTCGGTGATTATGTTTCCAATTCTCTCTCCAAAAGAATGTTGAAAATCGAATCACAGTTCTCTCTCTAGTCTAATACATCATCAATCACTAGAACACCTTGTTAATTATAGTAACCGGCTTAGAGGGTTAACATGTTACTGTTTATATATATAAGCCTAGGGGTGCCTTGTGTATGGGTAGCGTGGCGCTGCCCAGCACTATCCACATGTCACATTTGTCTAATTTCGAACATAGTTTAATAATGTGCCACTAACTATATATTGTTCCGAAATTTTAACTACAATATTACAAAACCCTATTGTATTGAGTTCTAGGGGTTCTAACCCTAATAAAATTTTTTTACCACTCTTTCTTTCCGAGGAGTAGTCGACACAACATCGACAAACCTGATTAATTTTTCGGGTTCGTATATAGTTTATTTACACACCCTTAATTACTTAAATACCGTTTTCTTATACTCAATTAATAAGAACTTATACTCAATTAATAAGAATGGGAAATGGTACTATGGTATAGTGATTAATTGAGCTTACTTGGCCCGCCATATGAATGCACCCAAAGCCTCAAACGTGGTGAACTTAGAACCACACTTCTCAACCAACAACGCCTTGAATTTCTCCAACCACTCTTCTCTCACATCAAAACACTCCCTAACCACCACCCCACCCACCGGTTCGACCGATCCTTCCACACCCTCACCCAACAAAACCTCCCTAACCAACCCTTCAACCCGGGGTGGGTCTCTTGGCCGGAGCAAACTCCCCCTCTTCCAAACCGGTTCAACCGAGATCTTACCCAACCCACAAGTCACCTCAGCCGCCGCGGTAAAAAATTGAGTGGCCCCCATCCCGTCACACAGCGCGTGGTGCACTGCGGACCCCAGAGCAAACCCGCCACACTCGAACATCGTAACCTGAACCATAAACGGGTGAACCAGCCTCTCATCTCGGTTCGGTTCGGGCGCTAACTGGTTTACAAACCCAGAGTCCGGATTCTCAAAACAGATTATCACTGACGCCAACGTGGCGTTGGCCGTCGCGTGGACCAATGGTAAGGCTAGTTGGTCCCCGGAGCAGAACGATTCGAGGCGGGAGCCGTGGAAGCGGAGGCAGCCGGATAGAGGGTAGTAGTGGACGAGAGCTTGTGATAGCGCGGCGGCGATGGCTTCGGAAGGGGCGCGGTTTCCGGCGGCGGTGGTGGTTGGGTTGTTGGCGTAGAATCGGACGTAGCGGATTGTGTGGTCGAGGTTTGGATCTGTGTCGATGGTGGAAAGAGGGAGGGAATGGTCTTCTGAGAATGGAATGTGGTGAGGGCGGATTTGAATCGTTTCTATGATTTTCACTTCCATGGCTAAAGCTGTAATTGTTTGAAATGCTGCTGATATGAGTGTGGGTTATTTTGAGCAATGGCGATGATCGATGATTTATTAGGTTTGGAAAGCAAAGGTTGGTAGTTGGCAGAGAGAGAAGAGCAATGGCGGATGGATGGGTGAGTGGGTGGGTTGATTTATGAGCGTTTGTATTTGGTTCGGTTCAATTTCGTTAGGAATTCATGAATTTTCGATGTAATTCTGGTAAATTTCATTAAACATCATAAACCGATTGATCATGTACACTCATAAGTCATAATCATAGAAGTGAATATTGATATGAAGAACTTAAACAAAGTGTCGATATAGTACTTAACCGCTCAATTTTTTCTCCTTCCTCAATTTCGTAGTAAATTCCTCACTGATTTCCTCTATTATTCTTCTTCCACTTCTACTTATTTGGTAGTCGAAGATTGTGAAGAGAAAGTGCGACTGGAGATGAAGATAGAATGATGAGATTGGATCAAAGGGCGATGGAGGAGGAGGAGGCGAGTGTTTGTGCGGCTGGAATTTGGGTTTAGCTTGAAATGACGTTCGATGAGGTTGGCTTGTGCGGCAGCTGCTAACTAAATTGATCGTAATGAAGAGGAGAGGAACGAATTTTGGAGTGGTGATCCAAGGGGACGATGGAGGATGGCGATGGAGTTGAGATTGAGAAAGCCATCGCTTCCATTAAGGTAGAGACTGAGAAATTCATTATGTATTTAGTTATTAATTTATTTGGTATATTGTTATTGATTAAACAAAGTTTTGTTATTTAAAATTTCTAGAAAATTTAAAATTTAAGGTAGTGAACTAATAACTTATAAGATATTTAGTGATTTCTAAACTTCTCTTTAATTATAGAATTTCATCTCATAGTCGCTCATCTAGCCCGATCCCTGAACCAGGAGACTTAGTCGCTGACTCGCTGCGACTAAGCACAGGACCGAGACAAGGCTTAGTGGTGAACTTGGTCATAGTATGCAAAACGATGCGTTTCGACTCCCAAGATCCCAAGCCCGCGGACCGGATTGGGTATAAAATTCGTTGTGAATTCAAACTCGTTCGCGCACGAAACAATCCCCGCAGAACATTCGAACTCTCTGATCGATATATCGATAATTTCCTCTCAAATCAAGCACTGGCAAGGTAGTACTAGCATCAGTCCAACGTCCATTTGAATCCAAGGCAAGTTCATTTCTCTTCCTCTCTTGTAAAATCGGAAACTGAGTTCGGCGTATATTGAAGTTAAGGTTCTTTGTAGAATTGTTCTGATTGCTCGGTATCTCTCGAATCTCACGTCGTCTTCACTCTTTATCCTACGAATCCAGCTGAAACTCGTCAACTGAATTCGATTCTCGCTCAGATTAGGATTTTTGAACGATCTCTTTGTCTGTTAGGGTTTGCGGTTCCTTTTGCATGCAGTTTTTATTGTTCGATTCGGTCCTTCGAGCGTCCACTTGATACGTGCTTTGTCATATTACTTTTCTGTTTCAGATGGCGGAAACGAAAAAGGCAGCTGATCGCAAGGAGAAGAAGTCATTGCTAGGTTCGTTTGTTGCTTTTCGATGTTCGTCTGGACACTGATTGAAACTGTTAGCGTGCATATGTTTTGGCCTGATTCTTAGTTTAGTTATTAAGTAGTCGGTGCTGGAAAACCTTTTAATCGTTTCACCTTTTAATCGTTTTTGGAAGATATACCGGAGAGGAATGTTGCGGATTCATATTTCAGAGGTATTGATTGACTAAAAGAGCTTCGTTAATGTATGGCAGTATGAGAACGTCCATGGTCCATAATTTGACCTATAGTTTATGTGTTTTGTTTCTTGAGACCTCTGAAGTTTTCTGAAACGGACAAGTTAACTGTTGAAATTTTTTCCGTGCTGCAGCATTTATGTCCTGAAGTTATGTTTGTTGCTATTACAGTAAGAAGTACGCTTCTGATGTTAAAAAACTATGTGTGGAACAGATGATGAAATTGGAGATGAATTCCTTGGATCCTGGAAGAAGATGTCCGTACCAGAAGATGATTCCATGGATTTCAACTTTGAAGCGGTTCCCAAGGGGAATAAGAAGGCTTTCAACTTCGGAAACTTGTAAGTGCCAGGCCAAGTGATGATGATTTTGGAATTTTTGTATTGGCTTTCTAGCTGATCTCCAAGAATCGAGCTGAGGCTGGTCCTGTAATTTTCTTTTCTTATCAAACTTCAGTCTGAATTGGCTACAGTGAGTTCTAGATTATGCTTTTATTCCATGTGGTTGTTCAAATATTTTTTCCCAGGGACATGGATTTTAATTTGGATGGAGATTTTGACAAGCTATCAAACTTCAAGGTAGACATGGCAGACCTTGATTTCTCAAGTCCATCAGAGGATGCTTCAAAACCAAAGGAAAACCTGAAAGGAGGGTCCTCTAGTGGACATCCGAAAGGAAAATCGGACCCCTTTGGCTTCTCTTTTGATTTTAACGGGTAGGTTGACATAATCCCTTGAGGAACAATGTCGCCGACCACCTTGTACTCTATGGAATTTTTTATGCCATGCCATTAAAAAGACAGACTCTCCACTTTTCTCTCTTATCTCATTTCCTTGTCACAATTCAGGATGGATGATTTCAACATTGATGGAAACTTGACCAAGGGAGATAAAGCTTCCGGGAAGCACTCTGAGAAGAAGGGGGGTTCTATGAAGGATAGTGAATGGCATGATCCTAAAATCGTGATTGATGGAGGAACTAATAGATCTGAAAGCAGCCAAACGGAGCAATGTCCACCACCAGAGAGACCAATTAATGAGAGGGTCAAGACTGCCGTAGCCTCCAAAGGAATTGAGAACTCTCTGAGTAGAGATGATAGCAGAAGACCTGAAGCTTTAGGTGATCATGCTGACCATGCAGCAAAAAATGTAACTGAAGAAATAGTCGGTGTTACATCAGAAGGAACAAATCAAGAAAGCCCATCTTCGAATGAAGGCCTGTCTACGAATCAAGGCAACCCATCCTCAGATGAAGGCTTGTGTACGGATCAAGGAAATCCATCCTCAGATGAAGGAGTTCCCATAGATCGATGTGCTGAATTTGCTTTACAATCTACTCTGTCACAATCCCCTACCGGGAGTGCTTCAATCCAGGACACCACATCAGATGTACTACCAATGGTTGATTGCCTGGATTCAGGAGTGGATACGAAGTCAGAAGCAGAGCAGAATCCTAACGACAGAATCATGTATGGTGGAATGTCTGTCAATGATGATAACCAACTCAGCAAATCAGCTCCTCCGTGCACTAATGACCAGGATGTCAAGAAAGGTGAAAATAAAGAGATTTTCTTTGAGAGCGCTGCAGAAGATACAAGAGAGAGTGAGCCAGTGGAAAATGATATACATGCTGAAGCTATTTCAACTGAAACTCGTTCATTAGGAAAGTCAAATAGTTGTAATGTCACTGAGGATAATCACCAGTCAAGCTACTTGGTGTCAACAAAAAAGTAAGAATTCCTCCTAACTTGCTATTTTCTGCATAACTAGTTGATAAGATTCAGAGGGGATACCAAGTGTGTGAGATGTGAAAACTTTTCTGAGATGATTATTGAATCATTTTCTGTATCATGAAAGACTCGAGGGAAAGAGTCAGCATTAAGAATTTAAAATTATATTGCTGAAACATTTTTCTGCTCAATGCAGGGAGCCTGCAACTGATAAGGTGGCTGTGACAAAGGAAGAAGACACAAGAGTTGTTCGGTCAAGATTCTTTAGGAAATCTGGGGATTTTAAACCATCTCTTGCTTCACCTGGTGTGAAAACATCATTATTTGGTAGTTCTGGATTTGCTCTCAGGCAGTTGAATCGCCCTGAAACCATGACACAGTAAGAGTTATGCTTTAATTGTTAACTGCCTTGAGCTTCATTTGGTTAGATTTTTGTTATCTTATGGAGATGGCTTCACCTCTAGCAATGTTCAAACTGGGAGAAACTTGGGTGGTCAAGTGAAGCTACTCTCTAGTGAGTTGAAAAAACCTGTACCTGGTTCACTGGGAGGTGGAAAGAATGTTAAGAGTACAGTCAACGTCAGGTCAGAAATTTGATTTAAAGTAACTGTTTCATTCTGTAGAAGTATAGTTTACTTGAAATTTGCAGAATTTAGTAAACCCTTTCTATTCTACTTCTCTTATTGATAGTCGAATAGTATATATACATAGGGTTTAGGAAGAAACCTACTATAACTAGGAAGCTACAAATAAGGAAGAGAATATACAAACTAGGTAAGAAGATAATAACAAAATCAACAGCTAATTAGGCGTCTCTACACCCCCCCTCAATCGTGGTGTAGATATCATGTAGACCAAGATTGGATTTGAATTTCTCCAACAAGTCTGGGGGAACAGCCTTAGTGAGCATGTCTGCTGTTTGTTGTCTAGAAGGAATGCAGCAGACATCAATTACTCCTTGGTTTGCATGTTCTGAGATGAAATGTCTATCAATCTCAACATGCTTTGTCCTGTCATGATGGACTGGATTTTTAACAATGCTGATAGCTGCCTGACTGTCACAGAACATGTGGATAGGTTGTGGAACTTGGACCTTTAACTCCTCAAGTACTCTTCTTAACCAAATCCCTTCACATATTCCTAGTGCTAGGGCTCGATATTCTGCTTCAGCACTGCTCCGGGCTACAACAGATTGTTTCTTACTCTTCCAAGTTACCAAATTTCCCCATACATAAGAACAGTAACCCGAGGTAGATCTTCGGTCTGTTATACTGCTTGCCCAACTTGCATCAGTATACAAAGTCACAGATCTACTCTCATGTTTCTTGAACATGAGTCCTAGCCCAGGTGTTCGTTTTAGGTACCTTAGAATTCGCAAGGCTGCTTCCCAGTGTTCCTCAGTAGGATTATGCATGAACTGACTCACCATGCTTACAACAAAGGTGATATCTGGCCTAGTATGGGATAGGTATATTAACTTCCCTACTAGTTGCTGATATCTCCCCCTCTCCACCAACTTGACTCTTCCTTCTGTATCAAATTTAATACCCGTCAACATTGGTGTCTCAGCTGGTTTACAGCCCAGCATTCCTGTTTCAGCTAAGAGGTCTAAAACATACTTCCTTTGGGACATGATCAGTCCGTGGCTTGACCTGGCGATCTCCATGCCTAGGAAGTATCTCATTTCCCCTAGATCCTTCAGCTCAAACTCCTCAGCCAGTTTCTTCTTGAATCTGCTGATTTCCTCTTCATCACTTCCTGTAACAATTATATCGTCGACATAGACGATTAGAATTGTTAATCTCCCCGTCTCTGTGTCTCACAAACATCATGTGATCAGTTTGACATTGAGAGTATCCCTCTGCCTTGACTGTGTTTGCAAATTTCTCGAACCAGGCACGTGGAGATTGTTTCAACCCATAAAGTGCCTTTTCTAGCTTGCAAACTGAATTTAGGTTTCCTTTCCCTGGGTGGTTGACACCTTCTGGTATACTCATGTATACTTCCTCAGACAGGTTTCCATTAAGAAAGGCGTTATTCACGTCCATTTGGAATAGAGGTCAGTCTTCATTCACTGCTAATGATAGCAGAACCCTCACTGTGTTCAGTTTGGCTACTGAGCAAAGGTCTCCTGGTAGTCTATCCCATAGGATTGTGTAAAGCCTCTGGCAACAAGCCGAGCTTTATACATCTCAATACTCCCATCTGAGTTATATTTGATCGTGAAGATCCATTTGCAATCAACTGTCTTCTTCCCTTCAGGAAGCTCAACAATCGACCAAGTCTTGTTTTTCTCTAGAGCTTTTATCTCTTCCATCACTGCATTTCTCCACTTCGGTTCTTCCATTGCTTCATGAATGTTTTTGGGAACCTTTTCCTTGTCCAGATTAGTCACAAATGCTTTGTACTGGGGATTCAGTCTTCCATAATTCACTTGTTTCTCAATCGGGTGTAGAGTGCAGCCTCTAACTCCCTTTCTCAGAGCAATTGGTTTATCCAAATCATCATTCTCAATTGATGAGGAATCAACCATCTCCTCAGGAACAGTCGGGCCAATCTCCTTAGTGATAGTTGGACCAGGGTCTGGTCTTCCAATATCACTTATCTTCCCTATTTCACCAGGTTTCCTCCTTTGATAGACCTTGAGATCATTGTTTTGATTCTGATCTGGTCTAATCTGAGGAATATTGCTGAATTCAGCACTGTCAGATTCTTCTCGGTTGCTTGGAGGAATCGGCAGAACCGCAGGATAAGTGTCTTAGCTTTAGTTAGGAACCCTATCCATGTCATCATCCATCGGTATGAGATCTTCCCAGGTCCGAGATTCTTGTACAGTGTCTCCCCCCTGAATATCAGGACTGGAAAAATAGGGTCTCTGCTCAAAGAATGTGACATCCATTGTCACTGTTACTTTCCTTGTATTAGGAAAGTAGCATTTGTATCCTTTCTGGTGAGAGCCATATCCAATGAACACACCTTTTTGAGCTCGAGGATCAAGCTTTGTCCTTTGATGCTGCTGAATGTGTACAAAGGCTACGCATCCAAACACCTTAGGTTCCAACTCTGATATGAAGGCTCTCACATGTGGATGAGCTGTCAGCAGTAGGTCCTTAGGTGTTTGATACTGTAGTACTCGACTTGGTAGTCGATTGATTAGGTAGGTTGCAGTTAACACTGCCTCACCCCATAGGTACTTGGGCACTTGGTTCGTGAACATGAGTGCTCTAGCTGTTTCAAGAAGATGCCGATTCTTCCGCTCAGCTATTCCATTCTGTTGAGGGGTATCAACACATGAGCTGCTATGTATGATCCCTTGTTGCAACAGATATGCTCCCAAGACTGAATTGAAATAATCTCGTGCATTATCTGTTCTAAGAACCAGAATATTGGTTTTGAACTGAGTTCGGACCATGGTGTGGAATTCTTGAAATAGCTGTGAAGTTTCAGACTTATCTTTCATTAGATATGTCCATGTAATTCTCGTGTGGTCGTCTATGAATGTGACAAACCATCGAGTTCCATTCAAGTTCTTGACTCTGGCTGGTCCCCAAACATCACTGTGGATTATTGCAAACGGTTGAGAAGGCTTGTAGCTCACACTAGAATATATACTTCGAGTGTGCTTAGCCAATTGACAAGTCTCACATTGATAAGAGCTTGATTTCTTATTCAAGAATAACTTGGGTAACAATCGTTCCAAATAACCAAAACTAGGATGTCCGAGTCTAATATGCCATAACATAACTTGGTTCTCTAGGCTATCTCTACTAGAAGTAAAAGCTGTCTTCATCCCACCCTTGTCCGTTCCAGGCTTCAGTTCCTCTCCTTTGATGACATAAAGAGCATTCTCTAATTCAGACTTGCCTATCGTCCTTCTTGAAGTCACCTCCTGCAGTTCACAATCAATTTCCCCAAACACAGCTTTACAGTGTAAGTCCTTTGTAAGCTGACTGATTGAAACTAAACTGCAGTTAAGACTCGGAACATAGAGAACAGGAAAGAGTTGTATGTTGGGAGTCAATTGAACTCTACCAATACCAGTAACTGGAACAATGCTGCCATCGGCAACTCTAACCCCTGGCATATTCGTACAAGGCTGAAAATCCCAAAATTCTGCCTTTGATCCAGTCATATGATCAGAGCAACCCGAATCTAAGATCCAAGACTCAGAACGGTTTGATTTAACAAAGTGTGCATTAGGGTAATTACCTCTGTTCGTAAATAGACTCGTGTAGGTCTCAGTATTACTCTGAGGTGACTGCCCCGACTGTAGCACCTGGGATAGTAACTGTTGCAGTGCAGCAACCTGATCCTGTGAGAAAGGATTGGTTGACTGAGCTTCTTCAGGTTTCCCTGGTCCTGCTACAGCTGCATTAGCACGACCTCTGCGCTCTGCTCTAAACTTCCAGCCAGCTGGACGACCAATAAGTTCCCAGCAGGTCGCCTTTGTATGACCTAGCTTGCGGCAGTGTTCACAGGTGAGTGGCTCTGAATCTTTGTCCTTAAGTTGCTGATTTCCAGACTTCACTCTTCCTTGAACAGCCAGAGTTGAACTTTCAGCTTGGATCTTGTTTCCAGGCAACATTAATTGTCTCCTGCTCTCTTCCCTTCTAACCTCAGCAAAAGCTTCTTTGAGGCTTGGGAAAGGCTTTGTTCCCATGATTATGCTTTTAGCATCGTCCAAATTCTGATTTAGTCCAAGTAGGAACTGTAAGGTTCGTTTCTTTTCAATAAACTTCTTGAAAAGTTGAGCATCCTTAACAGTATCCCACGGTTGACTCTCATACATATCTAGGTGCAGCCAGTATCGTCCGAGAACATTGAAATACTCAGACGAGTCCATCTCACCCTGCTTGAGGTTGTAGAGTTGAGTTTCAACCTCAAACAAGGCAGACGAGTTATCCGTCGTTGAGTACGTATCCCTAGCATCTTCCCATATGTCCTTAGCAGTAAGGTGGAGAAGATAGTTCTCCCCTATGCTTGGATTCATGGAGGTAATTAACCATGACCTTACGAGATTATCATTCTCGTCCCAGGCCTGGAATGTGGGGTCGGATTCGTCTGGCTTCTTCACAGCTCCAGTGAGATATCCTCCCTTTCGACGTCCAGTGATGTGCATCATCACCGACTTTGACCATTGTAGGTAGTTCTTCCCATCTAACTTATGAGTAGTTAGAGGTCCAGAATAAGATTCAGACTCAGTTGAACCTGTTTGAGTGTTTCCAGGTCCAAACGAGGTAGCATCTGATGCAGTTTCAGCAGTCTTAGACATGATGTCTTAGAATGAAGAAACGAGGAGAAGAGATGAGGTTGACGGCGCCTAGGTTAAACTAGGCTCTGATACCATGCAGAATTTAGTAAACCCTTTCTATTCTACTTCTCTTATTGATAGTCGAATAGTATATATAATAGGGTTTAGGAAGAAACCTACTATAACTAGGAAGCTACAAATAAGGAAGAGAATATACAAACTAGGTAAGAAGATAATAACAAAATCAACAGCTAATTAGGCGTATATTCTCTACAAAATTCCATGAAACCGTAAGTGTCATTTTGCTCTAAAAATAACCATTTCAGTAAGGGTCTCAAGGATGATGGAGTACAAAAGAGTAGCACGCCAACTGATACGGCAATACTTCCTGATAAAGTGATTGGAATAGAGGAACCTGGAGTTCTCAAAAGTGAAAGCAACAGGAAGAATCCTGCTGCTAATTGGTGAGACATTATTATTTTAATTGTGAGATTACACTTATTCCCATTGCTTGACCTAGATTTTGACCTTTTTACTCTAAAAATAAAACCGATTATGATTTGGAATGTAATTACCGTGAACTTGGCACTTTTCTGCTTTGTATTTGTGATGGTACGCCCAGGTCCATTGATAAGATGCCCAAGTTGAACATCCAGAGAAGTTTGAATTCCTCCGTTGCTGCTTTAAGTATGAAAATAATCCATAATTCAAAGATCATACCCGTCAAAGCGCCTAAATTTGACAAACAGATGCCTAGTCTTTCAAGGTGATAACCTAGACTTCTATTTTGCATATATTTGTGTGATTCGTAGTTATGGGCAATCTGTCTATTCAGGGACACGGAAGTAAGCAGAGATCAACCAAATGTGCCTATCAAAACCTTGAAAGGTATTTCCAAAAACATAGGATCACAACAAAATGCTACATCCCAAATTGCTCATCCTGTCACCGAGGAGCAGAGGAAGAAATCTCTGAAAAGAAACTCAGAGGTTCTCTTTCTTTCTTCTGTTTTCCAGAGAGTAATATACTTCCATTCAATTGTAATGCTGATGTCTTTATACCCGTGTGTGCAGGCATTTAGTGCTGATCTGATGCCATTGAATCCCCGTAAACGCATCTCTCCATCACGGGACACAAGCAGGTACAGTCATTGCAATCGGTTGATTATTTCACTGATGGGAGTGTAAACAAGACTAAATCTTCAAATCCCTGCAGACAGTTTGAGGATAAGACAGAAGGCATTGCTGAAGAACAGGTATACAGTCTTAACGACGAGGTTCTTGTTTAAGCTTGATTGTATAACTTGAGCTCAAGAGAATTGGTATTTATGACAGGTCCAAATTTCTAATAGTGAAGTGGCGAATGAGTCTGGAAGCATGCTTCATGATAGTACCATCTCTGGTCTCATAATTCCGAAGGAAGTGAACTTGGAAAAACCTGAAATCTCTCTGACCGTGGAAATTGATCGAGTTCAGATGGCTGCAGAATATGGCAGAAAGCTTGATGAGGTAAGTAATGAACAACGATGAACTCATTTGTTACTCTGTAATATCTACCATGACATGGCCAAAAAACATGAAGTTCAAACAATCATGAGAACTCGAACTTGGGCATACAAATATCTATCAACGAAAATTCCCCACTGATGATGATGAAATTGGGTGGTCTCAGTTTCGTCAAGGATTGACGAATTTGTTTGTACTCAAAACTCGATTTTGATGTATGTACGCTGTTATTCCTGCAGCTTTGCAATAAGCTGAGGAAAATGATAGAGCACACTAAGGAGCTTTCAGTTCGATCAATCGTGAACAACAATAGGTTACTGCTACTCAATCATCCAATGCTGGATGAGAAGATATCCTTTCAGTTTCATCTATTTCTTTGACAGTCTTCTGCTCGTAACAAAAGAAAAAAAGATTGATTTCCTTAACGATTGAAACATTAGCATTGCTGAGAGATCTTCCGGGAAGACTTCTGGATGACTGATTTCACATCTCCACATTCCAAGAAGTAATAGTCTGAACTTTCAAGCAGGCTAACATCTCTATCTGCCTGCTGAAAGAAATACTCCTGAGCTGTCTTGCTTTGTGATCTGAAGCTTCCTCTGTGCTCTTCAGGTAAGTAAACTAGTTACCTTACATGTTTCACTTCTTCCACAACTTAGCTATGCCTGCAAACTGGATAGTAATGCGGTTACTTGACCGTGATAAGTCCTGTTCACATTTCCTTTCTAGAGACAAATTTCTTACATGCTTTAAGGGTTTGTTTCATTGTTCGTTAAAATTTAAATCCTACTAGAAATAAAACCAATCACCGATGACCAGTGATCAATCTTAAATCTATGATAAAGAACTGTTTGTAGAGTTAGCTTCCCGTTTTCCACTTCCCATAAAAGCACAAGGGAAGAAGTGTGTTTACTAGTGAGTAGTGACAACATGTATGACAACCTTAACTACCAGAAAATTGTTTCAACTAGTTTTGGAAGCGTATTAAATAGCAAAGATAACAGACAAGGTGGAAGCTGAAAGTTTGTTAGCACTACAAATTAACAACTAATGGAACTACTCCAAAATAATCATCATTCATCAAAAAAAAAAAACTACTCCAAAATAATCCCATATAACCGACCTTCCCCTCTTCCTTTTTGTCCTTGTTCAAGTCTAAGAAGCTGTTTGCTTAGGATTTCTAACCCTTTCTTGTTCATTAAATGAGATTTACCTTAGAGCTTTCAGTCGGTGGATTCATCGGCAAATGCTACTGTCACGAATTCACGAGTTTTCGACGAAAGAATCCCCTATTTGACTCATAAGATTAGGTCTGAAATTTGACTGATCACCACTGGAGTCTGAATTCCAGTGATCTAATTACAAGCTACAAACCCGCAGGCTAGGATTTCTTGTTTAAACAGGTAGAGAAACTAGCACCAAATGATTGGTAGTGGGGGAAACGCCAATTCAGTTAAAAAGTAGGGCTTGGAATCTCTCTAGGGTTGCCTTTGCTCTTTATCATCGTCCTCACTAATCTAACCTCATATTGGGTTCCACCATTACATTATACAAACTATAACACAAACAAATTCTTAAAAAGTGCACCCAACCACAAGGAAGAACCCACGAACACAATTGTGACAATACAGACCACATCTCCATCCACTTAGGATTTCTTTAAGGTAGAAATATGCCACCCTTGGAATCTCTATATAAATGCACCTTCACAAGTAAGCTTCTTCTCCCCACACTTAAGTAAAACAGAAATGGCTGGTCTTAAGAGTCTGTTGTGCGTAATGACAATCTTGTCATTGCTTCTTTCATTCCCAAATTTGTCCGAAACCCGGCCATTGCAGCCTCCTTCCACGGCCATACGTAGCATGGTCAAAGCCATTCGAGCACTCGGCAAAAGCCAGGCTGGAAGTGAGGGTACGGCCGCTAGAGCTGCTTACTATGCTTCCAAGAGGTCTAGCCCTGGAGGTCCTGATCCGCATCATCATTGACGAAATCGGCTTTAGGGACCTGGCTAGTAGACCAGTTTTGAGTTCTGTTATAGAGTTTTTTTAGTGCAGCTCCATATCCAAACGCAGTAAGAAACACCTTTCTTCGTCTGGATTGAGATGTCTAAGATTCTTATTAAATATATTTCCTTTTTTTATTGTTCAAGTTATGAGATATGATGTTTTGTACCTTTTTTTTTCCCGAACGGAATGAGACACCATGTTGTTGTTGTTGACTTTATTGGTGAATAATATAAGTAGAAATAAACAGTGTTTTCTGTGAATATTGAGTGGGTTGGTTGATGAAATTGGGTATGGGAATTAGGTTCCAATTCTTCGTCCACTAAGAATTTTAGGGGCCGTTTGTTTGATGGAATTGAGTTCTAGTTCCCTGCCCACTGGGAATTGATTGAAATAATTGTACGTCAATTGTCAGTGGACCAGGAATTGAAACCCAATTCCCAGACCTAATTCCATCAACCAAACCACCCTCAACGTGCAATTATTTGGGCCAATTATCGGTGGGTCGGGAATTGGAACCCAATTCCCAAACCCAATGCAATCAACCAAACGCCCCATGATTGTATCGGTTGGCTAGACAAGTTGGTCCGTGCATAATTTAACCATAAGGTAAAGGCTAAAAGCTTTAAGACTGATGATTAGTCATGAGGAGCAACAGTTTTGGGTGTTTGTCTGTATTAGAGGGTGTGATTAGCATCTATAAAGGTTGATACTTGTTTGTCTCTACTCTGGATGATGTCATATTACAAACAAAACTTCTTCCAAAGTAGAGTTTCTTTTCTATTTGAGAAAGATGCATAAGGATTCCTCTCCACCATGTAAAGGGAATAGAAGGGGGGAATAAGTAATTCTTGCTTCAGTGTCCACTAGTTTAAGATTAGTGTTTTCTTTTGCTTAGAAGACATGGCACTCTGTAAACTGTGAAGAGTACATGATGGTTTTACTAGTTCTATAATGAATTGATCATCAAGTTGATTCAATATAATTATGATATACGGTTCATCAATGACAATTAAAAATTTATAACATTTAAGCTATTACCTGTACACGTTTTTTTTTAAAGTAGCTGTATACGTTAACTCGTTGCCAAGTATGGTTCTAAATAGCATGGGTTCATCACATTGAAAGAAATCACCTAGGTAGTGGAACCAAGATGGTTGAAGACCCTGTGCGACTCAAATTTAATGGTTAAGCACTGGACCGTGAAGTCAATATTGGTTCATCCCTAATTCCGCCATTGAGTGGATAGAAAATCTGAAATTGATTAGTGTTTGTGATTGACTTGTCTTGAACTTGTATCTCTAACCATCATTCGTATCGGAAGACATCGTTATATATTTTATTATATTAAGCAATTTTATTTAGGTGTATTTTGACTTTGGATAGAATAGAAGAATATAGAAATGGGAAAATTTGATGTTGAATTGAATCTTGAATACATCATTTGGTTTGGTGTATGTTTTTGAGGTGAAAGTTCACTCATTTCAGTTGTTTCTAACATTGATACACTACAACATCCATGAATATGTGATTGATGAAAGAGCTGGTAAGCTAGCGTGTTCGTTTTCCCTAGTGGCTGAAGCAAAGACTTTCTTAGTAGCTTTGAGGTTAGCGGCTAGTTCAAATGTGCAAACAAAGTCAAGTTTGATTGCCTTGTTCTTGTTGATGCTCTACGAAAGGATCGATCCTCATGGCCATGAGAATGTTTTGCCTGACTTCTGCTCATTGAAAGCATTCTCCTTGCTTATTATCGTATTTTCTTAGTTTACTTCACAAGGAGACTGAATAAGGCATGGAATTGGGTGGCAAAGGCAGTTCGCAAGAATAACCTCTCTTATAACTAGCTTTTCCGTTCTAATCTTTCTAGCATATTTTAAGTTGATTCTCCATAGTGAATGAATATAATATCGTCTTTACTAAATATTTTTGAAATATCAATACGTGTAAGTTGATTCTCCGCCTTTGATATGAATCATTAGAGCCAAAAAAATTCTTTTTAAAAATATAAATTTTATTTGGAAATCTCAAACACCGCTTAATTCTAAAATTGATTCGTACCCAAACAGCCACAATTACCATTGCCATTATTAAATGCAGTATAAATTTTTAGGCATTAAAAAGGTCACCATCATTTTTTGTTTGTTAGTCATGTGTACGGCCCTAATTTGGGTGGTTGATTCTCACCCTTTTGCCGCCTTCCCCACTTTCCCTTTGCCCGTGTGTAATGTTTGCATGGCATTAAACATTATTCAACAATATCTCTACCAATACAACACAAAAGACAATTCAAGATTGATTCTGAAAATAATAGTTAGAAATGTAGACGTGTAAAAATAAAGGGTTGTTTGGAAGTTAGGATTTTGAGATTTTGAAATGAAAATTTAGAATATTGTGATTTTATATTTTTTAGTGATTGTAAATGCTATGTTAGATTATTTAAAATTGTGTAGTGTTTCATAAAATTTCAACTAAAAGTTGAGATTCTAATTCTTCACCATTTTTTGTGATTCTAAATTCATGAATTATCTAGAATCTTGGATTCTTCTTTTGAAATGTAAAAAAAAAAATTAAATTCTTCTGAATCTTTGATTTAGAATAAAATCCCAAATCCCAAATAAGTTCAGAATCTTAAACATCTCTAATAAAAATCTAGAATAATTAATAACATAATCTAGAATTATGAATAAATAATCAAACTTTTGATTACTTGCAAAGACATTGATGCGCTAGTCCAATTCTTCTATATTAGACCACCTCCAATCTTAGTCTTATAACCCATAATTTAAAGTTTTTAAGACCAAAGGGTCTTCCAATCATGGGATAAACTCAACCAAAAAAACCCAAATCTTATGGAAAAGCTCAATATTTAAGGCTTTTCCATCCTTGGTCTTAAAAATTGGGGCCCACTTATTTTCTCCTACCAAGACAATCATTACTCACCTACCAAGACAATCATTACTAATCACACTCATTTTATCCACTTAATTAAACTTAGACTATAGATTTAAAATCACTTTGTCCACTTAATTAAACTTAGACTAGATTTAAAGTAACAAAATAATAAAATATATTCTAAAATATGGTGTTGTAGTGGGAATTGTAATCCGTTGGTTAGATTAATAATCGATGGATTTCGGTCGATCGAGCGGTTTAAAATTGCAAACTTCTTAACCGTTAACCAACCAATTTGGTATCGACTTCACCGATTGACGAACCGAAGTCGGTCGGTTACATCAATTTTGTTTATAATAATTAGAATTGTAACTACTGTCCTATCAAAGTCGATCGATTACTCAATTTTAACCTGTAACCGTAACCATATTTTACCATCATCTAGAATAATTTTTGCTTTTATCGAAGAAAAATATTACATATTACTATTTTATTTTTATTCAATAATAATCTAATAGCCTAGTGGGATTTGACATCTTAATACTCCCAATCAATGTGCTCAAGGAGGATATGCCAGGCATGAATAAACTTAAATGATTTTCCTGTGTTTTCCGACTCAAATATTTGTCTTGCTTGATCGAGTACATTAGATCTACCCGCCGGAGTTGCATTTGCCTTCCGAACACATTCATTCCATACATTACATTGATGGTTGATAATCTTGAATCGGGCTTGCAATGTCACCTTCGTACGATCCATCTCTGAAAGTTCACAATATCTAGTGTGAACACGTTCCCAAAACCTATCTAGTATTTGGCAATCATCAAAGCTCCCGAGCTGCGAAATTTCCATCCATGCCATGCATAAGGCTTCATCCTCGTTCATACTCCAACGAATGCCTCGAATTGCAGCAACCATTATAAACTTCTAGAGAGGTTGAGACTAGATACACTTCTTTAGTGTGGGAGTGATGACTTCAAATAACAATCAAATAACATGTGGTAGCTGAAGGTTGGTAGATGTACCGGGAGTTTAAAAAAAATTCATCTTTTTCAAGTTATTTGTAACCAAGTTATTTTATTTTATTTAAAAAATTAATGTTCAAATTTATTTATTTTTTTATCGAAATGTTCGTTTTAATTAATTATAGTAGTGTATGCATAAATGACAATCAAGTTATAAATTTATAAACTAGATATCTACTCTAAAACAAATTATATGCACAACTTCATTATAAGACTTTAAATTATAAGACCTTATGATTGGAAGAAAATTTACTTTTAGTACTATTATTTACTTTTTGAGGTCTTAAATTTTGGGTTATAAGACCTTAGGATTGGAGTTGGTCTTATGTCAAAATTTCTCAAGAAATGTGTATTGATTTTCTGATACAAAAAATATACAAAATAGGGCGAGTTGGGATTTGACCTTTTGTAAGGTGGGGGGAGTGATGATAAACAATTTTGTCTTATTAATTAATCGATAATTTAGTGATTTGAAGTATAAAATTGAGGTCGCAGAACAACCTTGCACAGTCAAGTTTATAGAAAGACAAATTAAGGAGAAAGTGAAAAGATTAATTTGTTGGGTAGCGAAGTGAAAAAAGTCCAAAAATCCAGAAATTGAAGAAAGTCAGCTTATTTTAATTGTCTGAAAAGGTCACTTTCCTCTTATAATTATATAAATAGGTACAAAAAGAAGTCCAACTTTATGGAGCTTCCAAACAAATCTTTACCGCCCTGTATAAGCCCAACGCAAAGTGCCAGAAAGAGTGACTAGGATGCACCAATACAACTCTCAGCATCAGCATCAGCAGATGAGGTTAAAAGGGTACACTCAGCATCAGCATCATAAGGCATATTTGTTGATCAATTCCATTAACCAAATTAGCATCGTCCTAGGTTTTAAAGTCAAATTATCCCATTCACCATTGTAAGGCCTAGCTAGCAGTGATGTGAATATTATACATGTATAGATGGTGTTATTATAATATTGGTTTAGTGTAATGGCTGTTTGTGTAAATAGGATGGATAGCCAATACATGTATAGTCTGTCATATACTAACACAGCTTTCTCAAAGGAAAGAAGTTTGTGAAAGGAGATTGAAGTTTGCAAAGAGTTCAACAAACCTTATGCAAGACGAATTGTTATATTAGAGGCTACAGGGATTCGATGCCAAGAACTTTCGGTCATTAAAGGCTTTGATACCATGTCATGAACCGTTGCATCCCAATAACTCGAGTTGTTGGGAGAAGACTCTAAATGAATCTTATAGTGTTTACTAACATTGTCTATATCACATATATATAGGGCTGTATATGAGTCGAGCCGAGCCAAACTTCAACCTATCTCGGGCTCGGGCTCGCCTTAATTTTTTCTGGCTCGGGCTCGAGCTCGGATAGGCTAGCTCGGGCTTGGCTCGGACTCGTGACGAGCTCGAATAGGCTAGCTCGGGCTCAGCTTGTATACAGACTGTCTAGGCTCGGGCTCGGGATCGGCTCGTTTACTATGTTAAACGAGCTTGGCTCGGATTTGACTCGTTTATAATGCTAAATGAGCCGGATTTGGCTCGTTTATGATGCTAAACGAGGCAAATCCTAGTTAGACTCGTTTACCATCGTAAACGAGCCAAACTCATGATATAAAAACATCGGAAATATAAGAATTAAACATTCTACAAAAATACGATATAGGTGCTACAAAATATCGAGTAATTCTAGGGCATTAGTCATTAGGGTAATTAGTAATTACCGTATTACTTCTTTTAGGGTATTAGTTTATTACACTCTTAGGGTTTATTATTTCATTACCATTGAGAGGTTAGGATTATACGAGTTACAATCGATCCAACTCGTTAGCTTGGCTTAACGAGCTAACGAAACGAGTTGGCTCACGAGCCTGCCGAGCCGACCAACGTACTAGCTCGAGCTCGACTCATTTAGGTGACGAGCCGATCTCATAAACGGGCTTTTTGGAAGAAAAAAACGAGCCCAAGTTCGAGCAGCTCAGCTCAGAGGTGTGCGGCACCGCCCTTAACTTCCTTCAACGGTGTTAATTTTAACGACTAATGACACAACTACAACTATAACTGGTCGGTTAGAGGGAGACTTGTGCTCCAGGCAAAGCTTTGACCTTTGTACATGGTTTAATGTTTATCTTGACCGCCGCCCTTGCCGCACATAAATGATTCTGTTATGATCTGATTTCACTACTTGAGGTCAGCCATATAAAATAGTAAAGTGTCGGCGGCGGCGAACCAATTATATATACTACCGCCGGTGATCACCGTTTTGACTTTGTACAGAAATGATTCAAGTACAGCACTTAGACTAAAAAAGAATTGGTGAGTGCTATAACCACACGGTTGTTGAGTAGTGTGGATGATATAGTGATAACATAACATATTAAACCTTCCAGCAGCAACACACTTTATATATTAATCCATTACATTTTCTAATCAATTTCTTTCCTAAATAGCTTCTTGTTCAATTATTAATCTTATCCATCAAGGTAACCTTAATCCTCTTTTAATTAGTGGTTAACTACAAAGTCAACGCATCTCATCCACAAAATACCTTGACTGCTCTGCTTCAGACATAAAATAAATAAATATGTTGAATTTGTAATTTTAACAACACTGAAGAAAAACTGATTGTAAAAAAAGTGATATATCTGACTCTGGCAAATTTTTTTGAAATGTTTTCGATAATCTTTACACATTAAGTTAATTATTAATTATATTATAACGAGTTGAATGTTATTGGGTCTTTTTTCGGGAATTGAAATTTTGTAGCCTAATTTAAAATTTTATGTACCGTCAGTAGCCAATTGCGTAACTATGTCCAAAACTAGCACAATCTGACCCGCAGCCAGCGCGTAGCAAATTGGTCACTTTACTTTACAAATTGGTCACTTCACTTTACATTTTTTATAGATAGATATATTTTATTATTATTATTATTATTATTATTATTATATTATAATATAAGTCGACCTTGATAAAATGATAATATATATAAACTAGGATTAATTACAAAAAAATTTATTAACCGCCACAATCTCTTGAATTACGGATCACGAGGTCACGTTTGTTGGAGACACAACAATGAAGGCCGACTTATATTATATATTATCATTTTATCAAGGCCGACTTATATTATCAAAACCCTCACCCATAATATTATTATAGGCCGACTTATATTATCAAAATAATAATAATAATAATAATAATAATCTATCTATAAAAAATGTAAAGTAAAGTGACCAATTTGCTATTTTCCTATATTTTCAATTGTGTTGTGTTTTATTTGCAGAAGAAACAAACTTTTGATAGCTTTGTTTTGACTTCGCTTGCTGGCCAGCGCTGCGCTAGCTGCCAGCTACGCTGCTGCAGCTGCGCTGGCGCTGGTAGCGCTGGCTGCGTCAGATTGTGCTAGTTTTGAACATAGTTACGCAATTGGCTACTGACGGTACATAAAATTTTAAATTAGGCTACAAAATTCCAATTCCCTCTTTTTTCACCCCCAACAGCTAGTTCATCGGGTCATGGGTTTGGCGAATCGTTAGTTCGTTGAATCACGGTTTGCCGGGTTCCGGGCTCAGCGACCCGATGAACTCGTGGCCCAATAAACCCGTAACCCGACTAACCCGCAACCGACTAACCTGTGACCCGACGAACCTATAACCCGACTAACCCGTGACTCGACGAATCCACAACCCGACTAGCCCGTGACCTTATTAAATACATATATTTTTACTAAACTTATATTAAAATTCTAAATTTTTTTACTAAATATTACAAATTTATGAACATGTGACTCGACAAGCCCGCAACCTGACAAACCTGTGATTCGAAAATCTCGTGACCCGACTCGTGACCCACCCAACCCGTATGTTTGACGCTCTACTAAAACCCAACAAATCCTAACCTATATATATAAATACAAACATATAATATAAAAATACAAATAAATAAAGTAATGATTAAAAAACACAAAAAACTAACACATATATAAATTCATAGTTCTGACAATTGCAATGGTAAGTCGCCATTTTATTTGGCGTTGTTTGACTTTTATGATTGATCGCCATATAAAATGGTGATTTAGTAACTAGTCAGTAAATTTAGCCCTAGTTTAGGAATTGACTCAATAAATGCCCTATTTTGGGAATTGAAATTTTGAAAGACCCTAGTTTTGGAAAAAATCCCTCAAACACCCAATTCAGTTACTCACCCGGTCCAATTACTCAACCGGGCCAAAATCCAGATCTAGTCAGATCTCTCCTCCCCTTTTCCTCCTCCTTTTACTTCTTTTTCTCCGGTGAACCCGTCATCCACTCTCTGACTCCTCCTGAGTAGTGGTTCCTGCCACCATGAGCCACCTACCAATAGCGTGAACAATCCTCCACAGTACCAGGTTCGCCGACCTCTTCCTATCTCTAAAAATTTGGTCAATCCTTTCACACCAAATATACAAACACACCGCATGGAGCAATCTAAACCTAAAATATCTAAACTTACTCTGATAGTTCCTAGTCTGCCAATCTTGAATGAAATCACGAATTTCATAGTGATTCGGACCCCAGATGGCAAGTTTGGAACTAAAGAAAACCAGACATGTGTCGGAAAAGAACACGATAAAAATAAATGCGACACCGACTCAAGGTCGGCTATGCTTAAAACGCAAATGTTGGAGCCAATGAAATACGAAGGATTATAAAATCATACGTTTTGTTCGTCAATTAACATTACGAAAGAACGGAAGGACCCAAGCGGCAAAGTAGTCGAAGTAGAAGGGATAAAAAGAACAATTTATAGTATAGGGGCTATATGTTAAGTTGGTAAAGTAGAGGGGTGCAAAATACTATTTTCCCTTTTACATGTATCTTTTTAGCCAAAACTCAAAACCAGACAAATTAAGCTTTTTAGAACCAGCCAGCCATCTACAAATAAGCCATTACACAGCATTTTCCACTCCAACTTTCAATTACTAAATAAAAAATCGTATTGAAATGAATGATAATACTAAAAGGAGGTTCTACTTTTGTGAATTTGATTCAAGAATATATGATGGTCATTTATAATTTGTCATTTGGGCATTTTAAATTTGTCAATTTGGGCATTTTAAATTTGAATTTCTTAAGAAAAACATCTTCAATGACTCCTCAAAATGCAACTTTTAGTTAAGATTTGAGTCTTTCTTATTTCTTTTAGATATTTTTCGTATTTTTTCGATGTGATATTCGTCCAAAGTGTATAAAATTTAATTAGTTACAATGCAAAATGAAAAGCAATAAAAGTTGAGAAAAATGTGTTCTTTTAGTTCAGTATATGTTTGATGAGTGATACCCACATTATATAGAGAAAAAGATAAATAAAATTATGCTTAAATATTTAAAATAATTAGGGGCATTCCGAGAATCGAACTCGAGACCTCTCGCACCCGAAGCGAGAATCATACCACTAGACCAAATGCCCTTATTATGTGATAAGAATTCGTAACACTTTTCTATAAAATAATTAATCCATGTCCGGGCTCCAAATACCCGATTTGTTTGGATGGATAAATTTGAATTTGGATTTTTGTCGGTAGAGTTTCACTAATAAAATTTCACCGTCATAATTATCCGGCAAAGCTCTAATTTTGTCACCAAATTCCACCATTTAAGGTTTAGGGCTTAGGTTTCTTTTGCCACATTCCACTGTTTAGGGTTTACGAAACTACCCCTAATTCTTTGCCGCTAAATTCCACCGTTTAGGGTTTAGGTTCTGCCACCAAATTTTATCGCTAGATTTCACAGTTTAAGGATTGACCACTAGTTTTATTGTCGTTAGATTCCACACCATTTAGGGTTTATGGTTCTCCCACCAAATTTTTGTCGTCTTATTCCACCGTTTTAGGGTCCCGCCACCAAAAAAAATTTCTCTAGATTCCATCATTTATGGGTTCTACCACAAATTTCGTTTAGTGTATAGGATTCTGCTGCCAAACTTTTAGTGCCAGATTCCACCATTTAGGATTATTGCCGCCATAGTTTTTTGGGTGAAATTTTTTTCATCAAATATTCAAAAACGACCTTCATCAAACCATCAAAATTATTTATTTTAAATTACTTTTAAAATACCCAAAAAAAAAACTTAACATCTAAACACCATGTATTCCAATTACCAATTTCAAGTGAATTCATCCAAGCCTTTATGATCTACGTGACTTTGGGCATCCACCAATCATAATACTTAACATAACCAACTATTTAAAAAAAAAGTGCGCCAAAATGTGTCACGTAATAGTCATAAAATTACACACATGTCACGTAACAAATTGCCAAATTAGGAGTCAAAGTGGTTGCCTGGTTGGGGCATTGATTGACTCTAATTCCGGTGACAATGTGTTACTTTTGTTGCATTCCAATGCAACAATCAATCCCCTTCTTTAGATCTTAATTATTTCCACTACAACATAACCAGGTTATGGAGGCAGATACACGGAGGCACATAGAATATTTGCCTCTAAATATACTTTTAAAGAACAAATACTATATGTGGCTCTATAAATGCAAATATCTGCCTCTAATTGTATTTTATTTATTTATTTTAAGTTTAATCAATATTATTTTATAGTTTTAGAGGCAGATAATTTATAATTGCCTTAAAAGTTGTAGGATTAAACCTTTTAGAGGCAGATAATTTATAACTGCCTCTACGGAAAATTCCTTTAGAGGCAGATAATTTATAACTGCCTCTATAAGTTACACATAAAATTTCTTTAGAGGCAGATAATTTATAACTGCCTCTATAAGTTATATGGAAAATTCCTTTAGAGGTAGATAACTTATAACTGCCTCTATAAGTTTTTTTTTCTTTTCAGGACATCTCCTGAAGAGATATCGTAGACCGTGAGCCAACCTAGGAGATAAAAAATAAAAAGAAAAGGAAAAGGAAAAACAACGGGAAGGGGGGGGGTGGGGGGTGTGGAAATTTATCCACCAACAAATTACCTAGCCTACGGATCTTAAGTTGATCAAGCCTGAAACATTCTGTAAAAAGGTCAAAGCCTCTCTGGCAAGACCAAGAGCAATGCTATTTTGAGTCATTGGAAAAGTCTTATATTGAATAAAAACAAGCTCATTAATCCACTGTCTAATTTCGTGAAACATTGGATAAAAAGGTCAAAGCCTCTATCCAAGTCATTACTCCAGCCAATGAAATTGAATATGACAATTACCTTATTACTCAACCGTCTAAGAAAATGGTTCTTAATTATGAAACGTGAGCAGCACATTTGGTAGTCGGTTACCATAACACAAGCCTGAAAATCTTAAATTAAGGAAAATGGAACAATCAACAAAAGGTTGAGAAGAAAGAGGGATGTACGTAACAGCTTTCCAACTCCTAATAATTATGCATAAATATTATTTAAGTTCTCAAAATTAATGCCCCAATTAACTCAGTGGTGTAAACTTACAGAATTGACTTGTTATGAATAATTTCAAATTTAAATTAATTGTCAATTGGAAATCAATTAACGCAGTAATCAAAATGAAAATATTAATTAGCAATCAATTTCCCACCCAATCAACGGTAGTTGGATTTTGACTAGACTAGAGTCGTAGCTTAAGGATTTCCATCGGAAACTACCACCGGTGTGACAACGGCTGCCGAAAAGTGCAGATCACCTACTGAAAAGGAGACCAACGACCGAAAGTTTTAGTTCAGAACCTTCATCTTATGCACTAGGCCTCAAGCCAAAAAGAAATCACAGGAAGAACACTTCCTCTAGAATTAATCAAGGATTAAGATCCTTTTTAGCAACGTCAAAATGACGAGCTGAAATTTCACAGATTGGGATGAACCACAATCTCTAGAATAGTAACCACAAAACGAACCATCAAATCAAGGATTAAGATCCTTTTTAGCAACGTCAAATTGACGAGCTGAAATTTCGCAGATTGGGATGAACCACAATCTCTAGAATAGTGACCACAAAATGAACTAATCAAGGATTAAGATCCTTTTTAGCAACGTCAAATTGACGAGCTGAAATTTCGCAGATTGTGACCACAATCTCTAAAATAGTAACCACAAAGCGCAATCCAAACACCAGAGAACACCTCTCCACTCCGGTAGCTCAAAACAGATCCGATGCCCTGCTTCAGTTCCGAAGTCCTTGTTCAGCTCCGATGCCCTTCTTCAGTACACTCCTTCGGATCTGAAGCCCTTCTTCACCTTCGGTGTCCTCCCTTGGATCTCCAAAATCACAAAACAACAATAAGTAAAGTAAAGAAGTAAAAAGGTAAAACTCACATGATCGATTCCCGATGCAGAACGTCCAGCCGTTGAGCCAAGAATCCAAGTCGATGTACCCAATTCAATCCCTATCTCCACCGTCGGCGATTCAAATCCGATCTCCGATCATGGCGCTCTCCCGCCTATCCTCCACCAGATCCAATCTCCTCCGCCCCCTCGCCGCCGCCACAGCCATGTCCTCCTCCTTCCTCCGTCCGATCTCAACCTCCACCGATCCCTCACAATCGAAACCTCAATCCCTTTCACCTCCCACAACTGCTCCCCACCGTCTCGCACCGTCGACACCTCTGCCAACGAGCTCATGTCCTTCTTCCGCGACATGGCGCTAACTGCCTCTATAAGTTACACATAAAATTTCTTTAGAGGCAGATAATTTATAACTGCCTCTATAAGTTATACAGAAAATTTCTTTAATTTAGAGGTAGATAATTTAGAACCGACTTTATAGGTTCTACGATTAAAATATTTAGAGCTAGATAATTTATAGTTGTCTCTATATGTTGTATGATTAAAATTTGCAGCGGTAGATAACTTGTAAACTATGTACTTTTTGTACAGATAAAATATAATTTTTTAAAAAGGTGAAATATATGTATATATATATAATAAACATTGATGATTTTATTTTCTAATAATGATTAAGGATAAATTTATGTTTTCAATTTCTTTTGTTGGCATAGTTTCTGCATATCGTTGAGTTTTGTGATTCATATTTAAAAACTGCGTAAAAAATATCAGTAAGTACTCTTGAACCAAGTGGTAAGAACTAAGAACTTAGCACATTTCCTTCAGCCACCCGGGTTCAAACCCCATAGATAGCAAAAAGGTAGAAAAATTATGTATGTAAATAGTGAGAGAGTCTAATAGAGGAAAATATCATGGTATGAATAAATTCTTTTTAAAACATATATATGTGCCTCTAAAAAAAATTATCACTAACAAAAATAAGTGTCTCTAAAAGGTGGCTAAGATGACAGAATAATAGTAGTTTAAAGTAGTAATTACTAACAATTATATATGCCACTAATTCTTCCATTAGTGACACATAACATGTGCCACCGTATTTGCCTCTAAAGACCTTTAGCCGCAGCAGCGTTAGTGGCACTTAAGCTATCTGCCTCTAAAACTCTATAGAGGCAAAAAAATGACTTTTAGAGGCAAATACGGTGTGCCTCCGTAGCTAGGTTTTGTTGTAGTGTTCATCTTGTGGTCTTAATTCATTGTTTATAATTTCAAGTTATTTTAGTTTGTTGAAGTTTCCTCACATTTTCTATCACTAAAAAGTTTCTCGACGAAATTTTTGATCACCCGAGCCTCCATTGACAAAAAATTTTCCACCCGCGTTATCACTCAATAGATCTATGATTCTGGAAAAAAAATTATTTTTCTGAAAAAAAATATTTTCCTTGACAAATTTCTTGTTGGCACGTCTGTACAGTTTGTATGTGGTCTATACACACTGTATACACTTTGTACGAGACTTGTACACTCTGTAGGGGAACTGTATACACTTTGTACGTGAATTATACACTATGTATTTATTTTTGTACAATTTGTATACCAACTGTATATAGTTTGTACGAGGGTGGTACACTCTGTATTTATTTTTGTACAATTTGTTCTTTCCGTACATTAGGATTGTAAATAGTTCATACAAATTATATACATTCTATATGAAATTCGTACACTTTGTATGTCATTGTATAATCTGTATATGATATACACTCTGTATGAAATTCGTACAGATTGTAGAGACGAAAAAATTTAGTGTGTCATCATTGACGCTCCCATACATAAATGATGTCCCAAAAATTAGGATCTCTCTCCGGCCAACTCGTTATTCGACCGAGAAAATAGTTTACCGAAAAGAGATCTCGTTCATATAAGATGAAAAGCTTAAAAAGAACAAGGAAAAACATCGACCGTTAGATTAAATGAAAGGCTGAGATTAATGCTGTCTTGGAGACAGCATTATTATTGCTGTCTCCAGAATCGCGCTCGCATTCGATTAACCTATGTGGAAAGACGATATCCAAAGTAGGATCGCATTTAATTTGTAAAGTAATATCTGA
Source organism: Linum lewisii (assembly GCA_034768395.1). NCBI lineage: Eukaryota > Viridiplantae > Streptophyta > Magnoliopsida > Malpighiales > Linaceae > Linum > Linum lewisii. The sequence goes on along the minus strand of CM068298.1, from coordinate 4,037,363 downwards.
ATATGCTGTTTAGAAACTTGAAAGGGCGTCTTAATTAGTTACTTACTTTGTATCGTAAAATCGTATCTCCTTGTTTAGTTTATTAGCATAACGACAAAACTGAATATCCTTAATAATATTCTGTTTATGGGTGGTCGTCCTCCTGTGTTCTTTTTCTCTGCTAATGGGAGCTCTCAACTGTAGCTTCTTCTCATCCAATGATCAAAGTTTAAATATCCCACGACCAAAATTGTTGATTTACTTTAATTTTCACCATCGATAATAATAATCGGTTCATTTTTTAAAAATTTTGTTGTATAATCAGTAGCTATTTTACTTGTTCCATTCAGCTGGGTTGAGCGGTTCAATAAGAAGTTCAATTTATGGATCGTTTGGTTTGAGTGAGAGCGTGACTTTGATCCCTGCCTGTCCAAAGCATTGAGGAGCCAGCATATGGTACCTCGTAAGACGTATTGGAGAGATAGTAGTAATCGTTTTGTAATATGCGTGAGTAGGCTTATTTAGTGAGTAAGAAACAAATAAGTGTCAGGGGCGTGCCACGAGGGAGTATGGTAGAGCATTAAGCTCGCCTACGAAATGGTGTATTGAGCTTAAAGCATGTGTTGCCAGGTCTTAGGTCATATCCATCAATGTTGGGGTTAAGTCAACATTTATAGGTCCATGAAATTCAGGTCGGATCCCCACATGTCATTGATGAATTGATGACCCATCTTAGGGGTGATTTTAACCGTCCAGCTAGGTATGGATGAGATTGTCTTGAACTTCAACTCTAGGCGTATGATGCACGAGCCGCAACCGAACCCACACTGTAAGGTTTGAGGTACGTGCTGAGTTAGGCCAAAATAGTCCGACCCACATACTGAGTTACGTTAAGACATATCATTAATATTATTATTTTCTAAAGTGGTCAAAAAGTTAACACGCGTAACCCGACCGTTTGACAGCTATACTATTTTTCGGTGAAATAAAATGCTCATTCATTAATAATACTCACACGAACCAACAAATAAGTGACATTAGTTTAGGAAATGTATACAAACCATACAAGACAAGTAAGACATCCTGCGTGGATTATTTTGTCGTCTTATAGTCGCCACGACAACTATCCATTATCCATTATTCCATCCCCTAATTCTCTAATTAATTAGTTTTCTATAGGAAAAATAGCACTTTGGCGCCCTCTACTTTACTAACTTAACAGATAGCCCCTATACTATAAATTGCTCTTTTTACCCCTTCTACTTTGACTACTTTGCCGTTTGGATCCTTCTGTTTCAACTTTCGTCTTTATAACATTGAATCTGGACACATATGCTTCCGACGGAGAGAGATATCGGAGGTAGGAGACGAAGAGTTGACCAGGAAGGTAAATTAGGGAGGTATCATGAAGAGTATGGTGAAATGCACAGGGTTTTGAAATCACATATTTTGTTCGTCGATTTTATCCTATTTAATTATATATATTTATATTCTCATCTAGAAAACGCTTAACAATCTAATACATGACTATTGGAGCTAATATGGTATACCAAATGCGTGTCAATTAACGTTATGAAGATGAAAGTTGAAACGGAATGACCTAAACGGCAAAATGGTCGAAGTAGGAGGAGGTGAAAAGAGTAATTTATAGTATAAGGGGCTATCTGTTAAGTTGGCAAAGTAAAGGGACCCAAAATGCTATTTTTCCCTTTTTCTATATTTATATGACCACTTTTTGAAATGCCTACTCTCCCTCTTATATATTCCCTCTACATTATACGTTATTTCTACTATACACAGTACTAATAAACACCCCTTCTAAATTAATGGCGGCCACTTCATTATCCAAGTATGCAATTCAAGCTTCAGTGGTGTTCTTGTTGCTGTTCTTGCTGTGTGGAGATCATGTCATTCATCGCTCAGAAGCATTAAGGCACCATCCACAGGTAATTAGTGTCCATAACAAGAGGATTAATTTTAGCACATTACTCTTGGAAGAATTTAGGATCAATCACATTAGCAGAAAGGTGAAGGTGATGGATTCCCCGACGAATCGAGTCTCGCCTGGAGGACCCGATCCAGAACATCACTGAGGCGGATTCGGAGGAGAAATCTTGCCTTACTAAGATTCCACCCGATCATCGATGTTTTCTTGTTGGATGACAAAGTATGTGGTAGTTCATGACTTGTGAAAGTTTGTTGGAGTATGTTTACTACTAAGTTATATATGTTTTATATACACTTTTTGACTCTGTTACGCAGATTATGTAGGCTCATTTGGTAAACTTCAACTGTCTGTAAATCAATGATAAATCTCCTTTTCCTAAAATTTTCGGTTGTTAGTTGTGTGACTCATTTTCAGTCGTTCTATTCCGTACTAGCTAGTCTTTTTTCAAAGCTGAGTTACAAGTAATTTTGTGAGAATTTTATTACTAAGAACGAAAAATGTATTTTATCATTTACACACAAAAAATTAAAAAAAAATTGATAGGAAATAATGTAGGGAAAACGACAAAATTGTATCCATTAATGGACAGTCACTCATCTAAATCAGTATTTTCAAAATCATATTAGTAAGGACTGTCTGATCGGTTGGACCTTGAATTACTTATAAAAACGGTCCGATATAACGTGAATACAATGAAGGTTCAATCACGGTTTAACTACAGTTCATAAGCATTTTAACGGTTAAACCACATACCATTACTCACTGATTCAACATACGGATAAGATTTCGAAAACACTGATGAATGATCTAAACTCGTAAATTTATCACGTTATCTTAAGAAGTCTATTAGTAGGCAATTACTAATGTGAGGACCCTCTAAGTGTCCTTATATAAGGACACTAAGCTATACTCTTAATTTATATAATAGAAGTCCAATGATTAATATGAAATGGGTATTAGTATAAATTGTTTAATTGGTACGGCTTTTTTTAATTCCTGTTTTGGTTCCACTTTAAAATAATTACCCAATTTTCCATTTTGTTCATACCTGGTTCCTCGCAGTTAGATTAAGTCATCATCTAACGGCTATAAAGAGTGTCCTCGTATCACAATAGTAAATCCCCTATTAGTATTACTCAAATTTAATTCGGGGAAAAAACATTGGCGGTCATCTAAGTATAGGTCATGTAACAGCGTGATCACCTAACTATGTTTTGTAACAGCATGGTCACCTAAGTTTGTAAATCATAACCGACAGGCATCTCCGGCGATTTTTCACCAAATCTTCTGTGAATTTGCTAGCTCAGAGGGCAACATGAGCCAAAATAATAATATTGTTAACATGGAGAAGATGAAATAAAAATATTTTGTTGCTGATGTGACCCTCTGAGCTGGCAAATTCACTAGAGATTCGGAAAAAAATCAACGGAGATGCCTGTCGGTTACGATTTACAAACTTAGGTGACCACGCTGTTACAAAATATAGTGAAGTGACCACGTTGTTACATGACCCATACTAAGTGACCGCTAGTGTTTTTGACTCAATTTAATTTTTATTATTACCATTAATCTAATGGTACATTATTACGGCTCAGTAGGCTTATCATAGCGTAACGGCCCATGGGCCCAAAAAGGGTCCATCATAACTTGGACCCACGGCCCAGCCCAGGTACCAATTTTCGTGCTTTGACAACTCCGGAAAATAGTCGAATTCGGAGGGAAACAGTCGATGCTTCGAACTGCGAGGATAAAAAGCGGCCCATGACCTCATAGTCTTCACTTTCTGCGCGATATGTCATCATAGTGTAGATTCTGCGTCGGATACCCTTGTAGTACAATTTAGCTGCACGAGTTCGGATTCATCTGGTTACTCATCTGACATGGCCGCCACGTGTTTTAAAATAATCATTTAATAAGTTGGGCAAAAAAAATTAAATGATTTTCCACAAAAGGTAAAACTTTACATTTTCCTTTTTTTTTGTTTACTTCGTCCCTACCCCTACAATCACAGCCCCACCCCACCAAAACTCAAGACGGCAACTTTTGATCGGTGAAGCTCACCGGCGGCGATAAACTGACGACATGGCTCTTCTTTTCGACACCTCTTTGGGTGATCGGCTTCCATAGCACTGAAAGACACCTCTCCAACTCATAAACCGATCCCAATCGCACTCTCTCCTCCCTTCCGGTTTGGAGACCTGCTCTGCAAGCTCAAGTCTTTCCCCGCCTCCGCAACCAGACCCGCCGTCGCCGATTATGACCCCTCCGGCGTTGCTCCCAAGGCTACATCTCTCTCCAATTAAAAGAGTGATTTACATTATCATTGTCGTCGCTTCGTTCCTGATGAGAAGATTGGACGCCCGTCAGAGAACATCAGAGTGAAAACAGAGCAGGACAAACCAATTGTTGAAGAGGGTTTGTCGGAGAATCTAAATGGCGGGGGAAGAGTTTAGACAAGAATTCAAAGCATGGGTATGTTTGTGCATCGAAGATGTTCTCTTCTCTAAAGAGAAATTCGAGATGAAGAAGAACAAGATCTCCAATTCGATTTTGAAGCCGAAATCGAAGCCACCCGTTGGGTCTCCTTTAGGGTTTCAAACTCTTCCAGAGATCAGTCGCCTTCTCCACCTAAGAAATAAGGGTGCTTCTGGTGCTCTCCGAAGAAGAAGACGGTAAAGACAAAGAGTAAAGAGAATTGGGAGTTTGATTGGGGAAGCAGCTATGGAGGGGACGAGTTGTTGTCTAATTTGGGGACGTTTTCAGTGAAAGAGCAGCATATCAAAAGTTGGTGAGGTTTCTTGTCAGTTTCTTGTCGCCGGTGAGGTTTGCCGATCAACAGTTGTCGTAGAGTTTTGGGGGTGGGGTGGGGCTGCGGTAGGGACGAAGTAAACGGCAAAAAAAGGAAAATGTAAAGCCTTAATCAACAGTTACCTTTTGTGGACAGCAATTTAAGTTAATCATTTAATTTTTTTCGTCCAATTAAATGATTATTTTAAAACACGTGGCGGCCACGTCAGATGAGTAACCGGATGAATCCCGGGAAACCGGATGAATCCGAACTCGTGCAGCTAAATTGTACTACAAGGGTACCCGACGCAAAATCTACACTAAGATGACATATCGTGCAGAAAGTGAAGACTATGAGGTTATGGATCGCTTTTTATCCGAACTGCGAAGAACATCAAATGTCAAAGCAACGAAATTGAAAAAAAAAAGAAATTGAATCCGTATGGCAATATGAACAATACCAAACTCTTCGCAATCCAACCATTCTTGCGCTCATCAACCCGGTTCTTCAATTCTCTTTGTCAGACGACTACGGCTACCCAAAGCATACATCAATACATCGTCGTCCAAACACCCGCTACTCTGTCCTCCGCTCTTCAGCATTACATCAATTCAACCGCTCCTGGGCATGGCCGCAAGATCCACGCCCATATCCTGAAGACAGGGTTCATACCCAATACGAATGTATCGATCAAACTGCTCATACTTCACTTGAAAACCGGGTGCTTGAAGTATGCCCGCCAGGTGTTCGACGAATTGCCTCAACCGACGCTTTCTGCTTACAATTATATGATTGGTGGGTATTTGAGACAAGGGCTGGTCGAAGAAGCGATCGGCTTGGTCCGAACTTTGCTTCTTGAAAACCATGAAAGGCCTGATGGGTTTACTTTCTCCATGATTTTGAAAGCTTCTAGTGTTGCTAGCAGTGGCTCCTCCGGCAATGTTGTGCTGCCGAGGAGATTGTGGAGTATCGTTCATGGTCAGATTGTTAGGTTAGATATTGAGCCTGATGATGTTCTTTATACTGCGGTTGTTGATTCGTATGTGAAGGCCGGGAATGTTGGTTATGCAAGGAGGGTTTTTGACTTGATGATGGATAAAAATGTTATATGTTCAACGTCAATGATATCTGGGTATATGAATTGTGGCTCTGTTGAAGAGGCTGAAGAGATATTTGACAGGACGGAGAAGAAGGATATTGTAGTTTTCAATGCAATGATTGAAGGATATAGCAAGTCAGAGGAAACAGCTTTGAAAGCGCTGGAGTTCTACATTGATATGCAGCGCGATGGATTTAGGCCAAACGTTTCTACATTTGCTAGTGTTATTGGAGCTTGCTCTCTTCTGACGGAAGTTAAGGTTGGTATACAGATCCAGAGTCAAGTTATGAAGATTTGTTTTACAAACATAAAAATTGCAAGTGCTTTGGTCGACATGTATGCAAAATGTGGGGTGATAGAGGATGCTCGGAGAGTCTTTGATTACATGGTACAGAAGAATGTATTTTCTTGGAGTTCAATGATTGATGGATATGGTAAGAGTGGGCAACCCAATAAAGCACTCGAACTTTTCAGTGAGATGCAACAATGTGGTGTCGAGCCCAATTACGTTACTTTCCTTGCGGCTATTTCAGCCTGTGGACATGGTGGCCTAGTTGCGAAAGGCCGTGAGATATTTGAGAGTATGGAAAGGGATTACTCTCTCAAGCCAAGGATGGAGCACTATGCTTGCATTGTTGATCTGTTAGGACGAGCTGGATGTTTGCATGAAGCATGGGAGCTAGTAATGGGGATGCCCGAAAGGCCGAACAGTGACGTTTGGGCAGCCCTGTTGAATTCATGTAACTTTCATGGAAGCGTAGAGATGGCAAGTATAGCTGCCAATGAGCTCTTCAAACTGAATGCTAAAGAGCGTCCTGGTGCATATGTCTCGTTTTCTAATACCTTAGCAGCAGCAGGGAAATGGGATAGTGCTAGTCAAGTCAGAGATGTCATGAAGGTAAGGGGAGTGTTGAAAGATACTGGCTCCAGTTGGGTTGGGACTGAAACTGTTCAATGAATCGAGGACAACGTCGTAAACAGTCATGTCAACCATCAAGTCGGAGCTGATCTCTTTCATCCATGTGATGAATTGTATGTATATCGGGATGTAGATAGTCAGCTAGCTCTGCAGCTCAAGTTGGTTGGTTATGGAATATGTCGAAGATGGGAAATCCGATCTTCAATCCGGGTGTTGGCAACAATGGTGAGAAATTGGAGGAGATTGTATCAAGAATCTGCCTTGATTCTGTCAATTAGCTGTATTCCACGACATACATTTGTCAGTCTAGGCCATGAAGGGTAATTCGTTTCTTGTTTTGAGTACAAAGAACAGTATATTATTTTCCCCCTTTTGTTTATGACAGTTCTAGCTTGTTTTTTCACTCAAGGAAAACAATTTTGACTGATCAAAAGGTTTACCAACTGCCGGCTGCAATTGGGCATTGTTTTTCAGGGCTGCAAGTGTCAATACGGTAAGTAAACAAATACAAACACGTCTTCTAGCAATTGTCATCGTTTCCTTGTTTATATACATCTGACCATTCTCACAACAGAATTTTCTCACTTAGACGTCAAGAGAGAAAACTAACATCAAGAAGAAAAAGAATTCTCAGGATGTGCTGCTGCTGTGGAGATGACTGTGAATGCAGGCCACTAGCCTTTCTCTTAGGCCTTCCTTTTGCCTTCGTCTCCCTCCTCCTTTCCATAATAGGCGTTATCATCTGGATTGTTGGGTAAGTTTATGCATAAACACTCTATTCTCTTCTTAAGTTCATTTGATTGATGAAATTTTTATGCAGTGATGATTTGTGGGTTCTTTTTGGTCTTCTGTAGTATCGTGTTGAGTTGCATATGCCCGTGCTGCTTCTGCGTGACGCTCATAGTGGAGTTTGCAATAGGGTTGATCAAGGCGCCTTTCCTTGTGATGCAGTGGTTCATCTCCAAGATCCCTTGTTAGGAATTCAATTAGTTGCAGAGTTCTGGGGATTGCTTAGAAGATTAGCCAACGGAACGATGAATAACACAAGGAAAATGGGTTGAGTTTTTTTCCTGGACTGCGTAGGATCTGTTTGCTCTGATTAGTTTCATCTGATAACTTATTATCAATGCATTGGTCTTAGCCCCAGTGATCTTCGTTGGCCAGTTATGAATGTCTTTTTGTTAGTTTGTTGGTTCCTACGTTGGCGGTTTATCGTAGAATACTTGGTCAATGGCTTCTGGGGAACTTGGTCCAAGTTGTGATCTCCCTCTGTTGTGTTGAATTTAAACTTGTTCCAGATTCTCTCATCTTCTGGGATTACTGAATCTGTAAATAACGAAGGAAACAAGTATTTTTTTAGTTTAACATTGTATTACTTGTTGGCTAAAATACTTAAACGTTCCATATGGTTACAAACTCGTCCTAAAACTTTAATTCGTTACAGAGTGATTCTATTACTATAAAACGGGTTACAAAATAGTCCTAATGACATCATTAGTGTACTTTTTCCGTCATTTTATCATGTCACCATTAACATGTCATCAAAAAAATAATTCAAAATTTATCTTAAATTGATTCAAATACATTAAGTAACTAGTTAACATTGTGCAATAATTTGTTAAATGCATTTGTGTAATCTGCCACATGTTGAGGTATCAGGGTAAAATGTGTATGTAACTTGTTACATGTTGAGATAACTCGTTTCTCTTTTTTTTTTCCTCGAGACAACTCTCATAGAGAGAACCATAGTTAGCAAACTAACCTAGGAGATAAAAAGAAAAAAAAGAGAGAGAGACAAATATAACATAATGTTAATTTCAGCGCTAAGAGCATCTCCAATAGTTATGAAGTTTCAACTTTATATACTATGTCACATCACTTTTTTTTTTGCGATTTGCTATATACAGTCCATGTTTTACTTTGCGCAGTCCATATTTTTCTAAAAACTGACCATTATATCATTTTTACTTCGCGCAGTCCAGGTTTTACTTCGCGCAGTCCGTTTTTACTTCGTGCAGTCCAGGTTTTACTTCGCGCAGTCCAGATTTTAATGCAGTTCAGATTTTAATAACTTGAATACCTATAAACCTTAATTTTTTTTTGTTGGATATTTTCGAAGATATTTAATGATTTATAGTTATTCAATTTATTTTGTAAAAAATGTGATTATTTTTATTTTATTAGAATATTAATTTTAGATATGAAATGTTGAATATGTATTTTATTTTATTTTCAAAAGAATAAAAATAATTAATTTATTCAAATATGGATTATGTTAGTAAATTTAGATTGCACAAAGTAAAAATGGACTATATTAGTAAAATCTGGAGTAACACCTGGACTGCACGAAGTAAAAACGGACTGCGCGAAGTAAAACCTGGACTGCGCGAAGTAAAACTTGGACTGCACGAAGCAAGAACGGACTGCACAAAGTAAAACATGGACTGTAAGAAGTAAAAATGGACTGCGCGAAGTAAAACCTGGACTGCACGAAGTAAAATACAATAAGGGCATAATGGTCCATTTTTTAAAAAATACGAACTGCACGAAGTAAAATACGGACTATATATAGCACCACCTTTTTTTTAAATCTAATCTATACAACTATTTCCATAATGATCCTTTTATTTAAGATGAGTACGGAGTCCAATTATTTTAAACTAGTACTTTTGTTGTCTAATCTAATAGACATAGACCATGAAAACTAGAATCCATCTTGTTTGTACTTTCGTGCATATTTACCGCGAGGCTAACCACTCGCTGATTACTTGGCAGGGAAAGGACATTTTTTTCCTGTGGGCTCGACGATCCATTTGATTGATGATCCTGAAGTTAGGAGATGTGAGTCTTATGATGCTAGGGGTGTGACTGAGAGTAGGAGAGTTCCTGAGATTGTCTAGTTTTGTCATAAAAAAAAAAATTTGAACTAGTTTTCGGTAAAACTATTATGCTCTCTCCTTTTCTTCACCTTGCCCTCCCCTCTAAACATGGATTTTTTCCAAAAGTAGGGTTCTCCACAAAATTAATTCCCAAAATAGGGCTGTCCACCAGTCAATTCCCAATCTAGGGTAAAATATGCTGACTGTGTAATGAAATCGCCAAACTTATTGACGATTTACTTTTAAATGAATATAAATTCAAAATCGCCAAAATCTATGGCGATATATCTACATTTGTGTCAGAGACACATTGTTTGCATACTATGTTGCTTTTCAATCACTTAACTTATTTTCTTTGTTGTTTGGTCACAAAACAATTTGGTAAACATTTGTTTGGTTTTTTTGTTTAATTATCCATTTGTTTGTTAATAATATATAAAATATTTTTTGTTTGTAATATATATAATGGATTTCCGTCGCGTATCGTAGTAGACCTACTAACAATTCAAAATGTTAACGAATAGAGTCGCTCGAGATTTGCTCGACATTTAGCTTAAAAAAATACGTTTGTGACTTCGTTTGATTCGAGATGACCCGACTCGAAACCTTAACGAATCAATATTAAATCAAGCTTGAGCTCATAATTTTCTAAACAAGTTGAGTTTGAGCTTGATTTTTTAATGTAAATTGAGCTCGAACTCGATCCGGACAAAATCAAAAAGAGTCGAGCTCGAGTAGAGTGATTATTCGGCTCATATGCAGCCCTAATAACACTTTGGTTGAAGTCTAGATAATTGATATTTGTTCACCTCAAATAGAGATTTAATATCAATTCATTAAGCTTTCAAGTCGGGCCATCTCGAATCAAGCCGAGTCATGTAGTTTTTTAAACTACATGTCGAATGAATCTCGAGCGGCTCTATTCGTTAACCATTTGAATTGTTAGTAGGTCTACTACGATACCCGACGAAAATCCATTATATATATTACAAACAAAAAATATTATATATATTATTAACAAACAAATGGACAATTAAAAAAAAACCAAACAAATGTTTACAAAATTGTTTTGTGACCAAACAGCAAAGAAAATAAGTTAAATGATTGAAAAGCAACATAGTATGCAAACAATATGTAGAGATATCGTCATAGATTTTGGCGATATTTGAACTTATATTCATATAAAAAGTAAATCGTCAGTAAGTTTGGCGATTTCATTGCAAAGTCAGCATATTTTACCGTAGATTGAGAATTGATTAGTGGGCTACCCTATTTTGGGAATTAATTTTGTGGAGAACCCTGCTTTTGGAATTCTCCATCCTCACTTTATTTTTATTTTATTTTTTATATAACTCCTAAGTGATTTACAAACTATAGTCTTTACTCTTTCTTGCCAAGGAGGTAGGGCTGGGAATTGGTTTTAGCTTTTTCGGTTTAGTCCTAACCAAAACCAAAATATTAGGTTTTTGGTTAACCAAAATCATTTATTTTGGTTTCGGTTTGGTTTTGGTTAGCTGTTTAGAAAATGTCATGGTTTCGGTTTGGTTCTTGGTTAACCAAAACCAAAACAAAAAAACAAAACAATAACTATATTATTAATATAGTAACACATTCAACCTAGATACCCAACTAATTACGGGCCCATTACACTTCTTCAAAGTTGTTGTATAATGATTGATGATATGTAATCATTTCATGGAAGTTACTCCTACACTGCTTCAAAGTTCACGCAGTGGACACTAAGTCATTAGTGTTGATTTTGTATATTTATGCTAGTTTAAACAATATCTATTAAACCCTTCACTTGTTTAGTTAAAGTGTGTGTAAATGTTAGTACAATTATGACATTTTGATCCTTACATTATGGGTAATGGATTGGTGATGTATCATGTATATATAGTTTTAAGCCTTGGCATATATTATGGGTTGGTTACTTAATAGGTCACTGAACTTTGGCCAAATAACCCTGTGGTCATTAAATTTTAAAAAATTTCTCCGCCATCACTGAACTTCGACGATTTAACCGAACAGTCACTGTTAGCTACGGACATCCATAATTCTGTTTGTTAGCCTATGTGGACTCGCCACATCAACTGCCTCGTAAGATAAGCTTGCCATGTCACATTTTAAAAACCCAAATGTGCCCAATCAACCGACCGAAGTACCCAAATTGATTCCCAACTCAACTCCCCACCCAAAATTAAATCTGGTCGAAAAACCAATTCTCCTCCTTCATCATCATCCTCCTCCTCCTCCCAAAATCAGATCTAACTGGAACTCCTCCTACTCCACCCAAAATCGGATCCAGTCAAAACACCTCCGCCACCGCCGCCGATCTTCACACTAGATCTCACGGTGGAGGCATTAGCCCACCATCCTCTGTTCTCCGTCGTGAATTTGGACAACTCAGAGAGTAGCGAAGGAGGAGAGTACAGAGTGTCGGAGATCTCCTCGAGCTCCAGCTCCTCTTCCCAAAAGACAAAGTATATTATAATAATAATATAAAATAGTTTTTAAAATAGTTTTTGATTTAGTCTTCCTCTCCCCCTAAATCTTGCCCCTCTACTGCAACTTCCATTTCTATTTTTAGCATTATACTTTTTCCTGTAAACAACTCCATTGTAATCTCCTTTGCTATAAATAATACATCTCCAAGGCCAAGATAGGTATGGAAGATTTCCCCATTTGTTTATGGTATCAGAGCATAAAATTAAAGCCACAATCATGGCTACCAATTCTTCTTCTTATTCTTCTTCCTCTCTTCCCACTCTCCCCAATCCTTCTGCAACCTTTACAGTTAAGCTCACCTCAAATAATTACCTCCTTTGGAAGCTCCAATTCGAGCCCTTTCTTGCTGGATACGATTACTACTTGGCCACATAGATGGTTCAGACGAGAAGCCTCCCATTCTCACTGAAGCTGGAGCACGCAATCCCCAATACACGGATTGGTACCACCGAGATCAAATCATCCTCGGTTGGATCATCTCTTCCGTCTCTGAGGGGGCCCTTCAGACTCTGGTTGGAATTTCCTCCGCTGCCGCTGCTTGGACAGCCCTTGCTGCTGCCTACAGTCAAGGCTCTCACTCGCAAGCCCAATCCTACAAGTCTCAACTCTGCGACATAAAGCAACTTACGGACTCAGCGGCAGTCTACCTCCAGCGTGCAAAGTCCCTCGCCAATCGTCTTGCTGCCCTCAATGAACCTGTCTCCGAGGCCGACCTCATCCATTACATCCTTCGTGGCCTCGCAACCCCGTACAAAGTCTTTGCTCGCTCCGTTCGACATCGTGCGATCCCTCCAACCTACACTGAGCTACATGGTTTGATTCTAACCGAAGAGCTCGAGCTGGCGGCCGAAGAATCAGCCTTGTCCACCGGCCCCGCCTTCTCCAACTATGCCGAATGTGGAGTCGCCGGTCGGGGGCGCTGGGATCGCCGGTCTTCCTCCAGGCCCGCTCTCCAGTCGCCGAACGCTGCTGCTGTTGTTCCCTACCGCCACCAGACGAGGCGGCAACCCTACACAGGCCCCTCGGCCTCAGGCCCATCGGCCCACTCTTCTGGCCCAGCCTTGTACGGTCCGCCTCCTGCCTCCTCTAAAGGGCTGCTGTCCTTTCCTCAAACAGGCCGCCAGGCCCGCCCCACAGGCCCAAATGTGTTGTTATGCTTTAATTGCCATGGGATGGGTCATCACTACCGTCAGTGCCCGTCCCCCGCCAACAGGCCTCTTTCCAACCCACGGCCCACTTCACCTACTCTCCTGAACCTCATCCGGTCGACTCATGGACTCTGGACTCAGGCGCGAACCACCACTTAACCAATAACCTCGCCAACCTCCACCTCCATTCTGAATACCAAGGAACCGACCAAGTTCATCTTACCGATGGTAATATCGTTCCAATCTCTCACTCTGGCTCTTCTATTGCTCATTTAAATACCTCTCCTATATCTCTAGATAATATTTTATATATACCCAAATCATGTCAAAATCTCCTTTCTTTAAGTGCCTTAACCCGTGATAATAACATCTCTGTTCTGTTTTATCATGACCTTGTTTTGGTTCAGGATTTGATGACCAGAAGGGTCCTCTACCGAGGCCGGAGTAAGAATGGCCTATATGCTATTCCATTGTCTTTTCTTCGCCCCCCCATTGTTGCTCATGCTGCTTCTCTCCCTGTTTGGCACCAAAGATTAGGACATGCACACTTAGAAAATGTTAAATGTGTGCTTCGTCGTTATCAAATTTCTTTTCCCAATAAACGAATTCCTACTGTTTGCCCTGGTTGTTGTTTAGGCAAAATGCATAAGCTCCCATTTCCTATTTCTGATTTTCAAGCTAATGGCCCACTTGACTTGATTTGTAGCGATGTATGGGGACCAGCTCCAATTATGTCTGTGACCAATCAAAGATATTATGTTCTTTTCTATGACCATTTTAGCAAATATGTTTGGTTGTATTTTGCTCGCTATCGTTCTGACATTCTTTCTATTTTTATCCAATTTCGCTCCTTAGTGGAAAAATACTTTGGTCGTCCTATCAAATCTTTCCGTGCAGATTGGGGTGGCGAATACTAAGGATTATCCGGGTACCTAGCTGAGCATGGCATTCTTGAGCAAACCTCCTGCCCTCATACCCCCGTAACAAAATGGGTGTGCTGAACGGAAGCACCGTCACATAACGGAAACAGGTCGCACTTTGCTCCATCACGCCAAGGTTCCGTTGGAGTACTGGACCTACGCCTTTCAGACGGCCGCCTATCTCATAAACCGGTTACCCGCCTCACCTATCGCCTTCGACACACCCTATCATAAATTATTTTCTGCTGATCCCGATTACTCTCTCCTCCGTATTTTTGGCTGCTTATGCATTCCTTGGCTTAAACCGTATGCTAAGCATAAACTTGATGCTAAGTCTGCTCCTTCTGTTTTCTTAGGCTACAGTCTTCAACATAAAGGCTATTATTGCTTAAATTTGTACACTAAAAAGGTTCAAATTTCTCGTCATGTCATTTTTGATGAAACTGTCTTCCCTTTCCAGGTTCCATACCCCGCGCGCCGAGTCCAGATGAGTCGAACCTCTTCCCCAGGCCCAACCTGCCTCTTCCTTTACCTATCACCATCGCAGGCCCACCCCCACAGCCTCAACCCGCCAACCATTTCCCCACAGCCGGCCCACCACCTTCCGGCCCAACCACGGCCGCCTCATCCTCAGCCGAGCCATCCACCCAGACAGCCGAACCCTCCACCCAGCCAGCCGAACCCTCCACCTAGCCAGCCGAACCATCCAACCAGCCGCCCCCTTCCCCTTCCCCACAGCCGTCCTCTCCCCCACCTTCCGGCCCATTTCCTCTCAATCCTTCCTCCGGCCCACTCAATCAGCCGCCACCTCCAATTCCTACACAGCCACCTCCACCCACCCGGCCTGATACTCACACCCATCCCATGGTAACAAGAAGGCAAACAGGTTCCCTCAAACCCAAAAATTACTACGCCCATACTCTTTCCTCGAATCAAGAACCTACTTGTTTCACGATAGCAACCAAACACCCCGAGTGGCGCCAAGCAATGGAGGCCGAATTCAATGCTCTACTCCACAATCACACATGGATACTGGTTCCTCCCCCATCAGCTAACCACATAGTTGTGGGCAACAAATGGGTTTACCGAATCAAGTGACACCCGGACGGCACGATAGCTCGCTACAAGGCTCGTCTCGTCGCTAAGGGATATCATCAAACCGAAGGCATTGATTACACAGAAACCTTCAGTCCTGTGATCAAACCGGCAAGCGTCCGTCTCATCCTCTCCATTGCCCTATCACGAAACTGGTCGATCTCACAATTGGACGTCTCCAATGCCTTTCTACATGGTGATCTAGAAGAGACGGTATACATGTCGCAACCTCTTGGTTTTATAAATCCAGCTTATCCTAATCATGTTTGTCTTTTGAAGAAATCTCTCTACGACCTTAAACAAGCTCCACGGGCCTGGTTTGCTTGCCTCCGCGATGCTCTGTACGGTTTCGGTTTCAAAGGCTCCAAAACCGACCACTCTCTTTTCTACTATAATACCGGCGGCGACATCATCTTCGTCTTGGTCTACGTCGATGACATCATAGTCACCAGCTCACATCCAAGCCTAGCCGCCACCCTCGTCAAACATCTACAGGCCCGCTTCTCCATCAAGGAACTCGGTGACCTACACTACTTCCTCGGCATTGAAGTACACCGCACCCAAGACGGCATGACCCTCTGTCAGGCCAAGTACATCCGCGACCTTCTCACAAGAGCCGGCATGTCTGATTGCAAACCTTTGCACACACCATCGGCAACAACGACACCACTGTCTACGGACGCCCCATTCCATGACCGACGCTATTTCGTCAGCTGGTCGGCGGATTACAATACCTATCCATGACAAGACCGGACTTGGCATACACTACGGCGCGCCTGTCTCAGTTCATGCACGCGCCACTCAACTCACATTGGCAACACCTCAAGCGGGCCCTACGATACCTTCAAGGCACCCCCACTCTCGGTATACACCTCACGGCAAATACTTCTCATCACTTACTTTGCTTCACTGATGCAGATTGGGGCGGAGACTCGATTGACGACGGTCAACAACAGGTTACGTCATCTACCTAGGCTCCAGCATCATCTCTTGGTCAAGTCGAAAACAGAAGACCGTCTCAAGATCCTCCACCGAAGCGGAGTACTGTGCCCTTGCCACAGTCGCCTCCGAAGCCCTGTGGCTGCAATCCCTTCTAGCCGAGGTTGGATTCCCGGGAACCCGATCACCCAACATTTGGTGCGACAATCTGTCCGCCACCTACCTTTCGGCAAATCAGTCTTCCACTCACGGAGCAAGCACCTTGAGATCGACTTCCACTTTGTTCGAGAGCAAGTAGCGGCAAAGAATCTCCTCGTCTCGTACATCTCCACTAAAGATCAAATTGCAGACGCACTCACTAAGCCATTACCGACCAAGCGCTACGAGGAACTTCGGCTCAAGCTCAAAGTCCGACCGTCCTTTGGCTTGCGGGAGGGTAATAATAATATAAATAGTTTTTAAAATAGTTTTTGATTTAGTCTTCCTCTCCCCCTAAATCTCGCCCCTCTACTGCAACTTCCATTTCTATTTTTAGCATTATACTTTTCCCTGTAAACAACTCCATTGTAATCTCATTTGCTATAAATAATATATCTCCAAGGCCAAGATAGGTATGGAAGATTTCCCCATTTGTTTATATTAAACCTCTGCCGCCGGCAAAGGCAGTCGGAGACCATCAGGAGAGCGGTGATGAGCTTGTGGTGGTAGCGATTCGGGGTTGAAGTCTTCAAAAGCACAGATCTGATAGTCTTGGTGAGCAGAGAAGAGTTTTCCGTCGGTTGAGCTGAGGACGGCGGTGGTGGAGGTTGAAGGAGAGTTTCCCGTCGGTGGAGCTGAGGACGGCAGCGGTGGAGGTTGAAGGAGAGTTTCCCGTCAGTGGAGCTGGGAACGGCGGCGGTGGAGGTTGAAGGAGAGTTTCCCGTCAGTGGAGCTGAGGACGGCGACAGTGGAGGTTGAAGAAAAGTTTCCCGTCGGTGGAGTTGATAGTCTTGGTGAGCAGAGAAGAGTTTGTTCTTCCTGTCGGTGGATTTAATTATTCTAAACTCAATTCTATTTTGCTCTTCTGTTTGTTCGCTTTTGATGAAACCTTCATCAATTACTGATGTTGGATTAACTCCCTTAACTCCCTATCAATTTCTACTTCTTTATGAGAAAATTTAGCTTCCATGAGGATTATGATGTTGCCCTCTGTGAAGTCGTGTGTCAGTTTGAGGATTGGGTTTTGATGAGGGTGGTGGAGAGAGAAGAGAAGGAGGAGGGTGGTGGATGAAAGAGGGAAGATTAGGATTGGGTTTGGTATTGAGAATCGATTAGGTAATTGAATTGGGTGTTTGGGTTTTATTTCGAGTAAATAATAAATGACATGGATTTTAAATGAATGATGTGGCAGCCCATGTGGCGAGTCCACATAAGCAGATAGACGGAATTATGGGTTGGTTACCTAAATAGTCACTGAACTTTGGTCAAATAACCCGGAAGTCACTAAATAAAAAAAATTGCAATTGACATTACCGAACTTTGGCTCAATATCCAAATGATCAATGTTAGCTACGGACATCCATTTTTCCATCCATCCGCCTATGTGAACTTGCCAACTCCACTGCCACGTCATTTAAAAAGTGCCACATCATATCCTATCTACCCAAAATTAACCCAAGCACCCAACCAATTATCAACCCGACCCAATTACATAATCTAACCGAAAAACCAATTTTGTCCTCTTCCACTCTCCACACTACTACCAACCATTCTCCTCCACAAACCGATGATGGCCGGAGAAACTCCGCCGAAGGCAGCCGCCGCCGCTGACGATGACGGAGCTCCTTCCTTCAGATCTGAGCAGCGAGAGAGAGTCGCCGCCTTCTTCCTTCAGATCTGAGCAGAGAGAGAGAGCCGCCGCCTCCTTCCTTCGGATCTGAGCAGCGGCGGCGGAGCGGACTGTAACCCGACCCACCAGAACGGACCTTGCTTTTTGCCCAACACCGTCAGAGCTCACTGCTCTTACGCCGTCAACAGCTCTTACGCCCAAACCCAATCCCTCACCGACGCAAACTCCTCATCTCCAAATCCGGCGAGTACGCCCTCGGATTCTTCTCCCCCGTCAACATTTGACTCCGCCGCTTCAATCGACTCAACATTTGACCAGTGGGTATTTGGGACTGAGATTGGGAGGAAGAAGCGGTGGGTATTGGGATTGAGAATGGGAGAAGAAGATGCAGTGGGTATTTGGGATTGAGATTTGGAGAAAAAGAAGCGGTGGGTGTTTGGGATTAAGATTGGGAGAAGTAGCAGGGGGTATTTGGGTAAGGAGGGAGAGATGAGATGGGTGGTGGAGGGAGAAGGAGGGAGGCCGCCGCCGCTGGTCAAATCCGCCGCCACTGGTCAGGAAGAGATGGGTGAGGAAAGAAGAAGATGGAGGAGGGAGAGAGGAAGGATCTAACTTTTCGGTCAGTTCTGATTGGTTTGGGTTAATCGGATTGGGTTCTTTGGTCGGATGACTAGGCATGTTGGGAAAAATTAATATGATGTGGCAAACTTGTGTGACGTGGCAGTGGGGTTGGCAAGTCCACATAGGCGGATAGATGGAAAAATGGATGTCTGTAGCTAACAATGACCATTTGGATATTGAGCCAAAGTTCGGTAATGTCAATTGCAATTTTTTTTGTTTAGTGACTTCCGGGTTATTTGGCCAAAGTTCAGTGACTATTTAGGTAACCAACCCACGGAATTATGGATGTCCGTAGCTAACAGTGACCGTTCGGTTAAATCGTAGAAGTTCAGTGATGGCGGGGAAATTTTTTAAAATTTAATGACCACGGGGTTATTCAGCCAAAGTTCAGTGACCTTTTAAGTAACCAATCCCATATATTATTTACAAAGTTATGATATTTCTTTGTTGGATTTGATATGAGTTTTGGTTAGTTACGGGTAACCAAAACCAAACCAAAATTTTTGGTTTCGGTTTCAGTTAACCAAAATATTTTTGGTTTTGGTTTAGGTTAGTAATTTTCTTCTTTTTTGGTTTTGGTTAACCTAAGTTTCAGTTTTGGTTAACCAAAAACCAAACCATTTCCACCCCTACAAGGAGGTATCACGACGAAAAAAAACTATTTCTACAATTGTGAATAACTTTAAAACCTTTATAATACTGTAATATTTAACTAGTAAAATGTTAATAAATTAATTTAATTATAGAACAACAATTGTTTCCATGTCATCCCTTGCCATGTCACTAGTTCAACCTAAATTCAACCCAACCCAACCAAAACCAAACTTCAATCAACCAACAAAATAATATAATTAAATTTAATAATTTTTTCTCTCTCGCCAATTTTACTATTGAGACCCTTTATCTTCTCTGTTTTCGCCCACATTCATCTCTTTTCATCGCCAACACAATGGATTCTCATTCTTTCTTAATATTGGAAGGAATTTGAAAACCCAACTCCATTGGTGAAGACATTATTTCGTACTCTTACACACACAATCACACAAAATTTTGCTATGTTTAATGTTAGAAATGATGTACAACAACCTCTTATTCACACAATGGTCCATATGTTAGCTACTCATTAGTTGATGCTAACTAAGTTATATAGGTGTTGTTACCAAACTATAATCAAATTACTGGCACAACATGACTTTCTCGTCTATAAACTTAACTTAAGTGGAGAGGTTTTTAATTACATAATGTAGTTTCTTCAAACTCCCGAAAGATCAGTTATGAGTTCTTGATTCGGATAGTGGAGAGGAAGAGTCTCGACAGTATAGGGAAGAGGAAGGGTCTCAAGAGTAAAATAGGCGAGAGAGAAAAAATTATTAAATTTAATCATGTTATTTGAGTTGGTCAGCTTAGGTCGGATTGGTTAGTTGTGTTGAATTTAGGGTGAATTATTCATAAAAAAAAAATCTAGGGTGAATTATGTTTTGACAAAAAAAAAGGGTGAATTATGTGGCATGGCAAGGGGTGACGTGGAATAAATTGTTGAGTTGGCTTGATGATATCAACACTTAACTACAAATTTGGACTGAGAGTTGACGGAATGACCATATTGTTACAAGTACATATGTTAATGACAACTAGGTTAAATTTTATAGGTTGATGACCACTATTTTTTAAACCCTAGAAGTTAATGACCAAAATGTATAACAAACCCTAAAACGTTGGTAGGCTATCGGCGTATATATAAAACTGAAATCGGCACCTAGGGTTTTAGTTTCTTCACACAGAGAGTTGCCGCCGCTCAGTCAGAATGGGTACTGACCTCTCCCCTCCCGATTCCTCCTTCCAGGCTAGCTATCAAGTTCTTCATTCGATCGTCATGCTAATCGAATTTAAAACGTTGCATCGCAGGTATTTCCAGGGATTCTCTGCACAAGAGGCGCGCCACCGGTGGGAA
The DNA here is from genome assembly GCA_034768395.1 of Linum lewisii. Classification (NCBI taxonomy): domain Eukaryota; kingdom Viridiplantae; phylum Streptophyta; class Magnoliopsida; order Malpighiales; family Linaceae; genus Linum; species Linum lewisii. The sequence goes on along the minus strand of CM068298.1, from coordinate 4,016,741 downwards.
GAAGAAGGTCTGGAGGAAGAAGCGAAAGTAATTTTACAGCTCTCTGTCTCTTCGTTTGATCTGTTTCTCTTAAAAATGTAGTTTCTACTCGATTGCTTGTTTCTAATTTTATTTGTTCGTGTTAGAACTTATTTATCTTCGGTGCTAGGTAAAACGTACACATAAATCGTGAGATTTAATTGTTGGAACTGTTGTTTGTAGTATCTCCTTGATTTTTTGCTTTCATCGCTTACAAATGGACATGTTCTTGTGATTGGTTTGTTGATTTGCTTCTACCAGATTGCTAGGTTTTGATGTTATTTGTTCATGTTAGAATTGGATTGTTATTTTTACGAGGAAGAAAATGATTCGAGACTGTATCTATGTATCTTCAAATTTCATTATTGGATCTATTGTTTGTTAGCTTTGATCTTTTACATCTGGAGTTGTCTTTCTGATTGATACTCTAATTTGTTAAAGGTATGAGCTCGGACGTCAGCCAGCGAACACCAAGCTCTCCAGCAACAAGACCGTTAGGAGAGTCCGCGTGAGAGGTGGCAATGTGAAGTGGAGGGCCCTACGATTGGACACCGGTAACTTCTCCTGGGGTAGTGAGGCTCGGACTTGCAAGACCCGGCTTCTTGATGTGGTTTACAATGCCTCGAACAATGAGCTTGTGAGGACTCAGACTTTGGTGAAGGGTGCCATCGTCCAGGTTGATGCTGCTCCTTTCAGGAACTACTACTTCGCACACTATGGTGTCGAAGTTGGGAGGAAGAAGAAGGCTGTGGCTAAGAAGGATTCTGCTGAGGTAATATAAGATTTTGAAGTTGGTTGCTGTGCTTTTAGCCTTGATTGTCTGTAGTTTAGCTTGGTCTGTATGCCTGAGATTTTGTGGTGAGCCTTGATTATATAGATTGAATCTGAAGGATTGGAATTTTAACTGAAATGCACTACTACTTTTTTGCTTACTTGAGCCTTGTGTTATTGTTGGGTCAGTCATTGTGTGTTACTTCTCATAAGATGGTGCAACTGGGCTTCTGTTTATCTCTACTACTGCCAATCATTAGCTTCATGCATGTGCTATTTGGGAAAACTCAGATTTTCTTCAAGTTGTAATACATGGTTAAATCCCACAATAGTAGCCAAGTAAAACTACTTTGTAAAGCAAGTTACTTAACTGTGCAAGCACACTGATCCAAGTTGGTTTTACTTAAAATCTGATATTCCGTGTCTGACATTGATTAATCATGGTCACCTGTATTTGACTTGTTTACTCATTGTAATTTTAGGAAGGAGAAGCTGCTGCTGCTGCTGCTGCTCCAGCTGAGGAGGTGAAGAAGAGCAAGCATGTCCAAAGGAAAATTGAATCCCGCCAGAAGGATCGCCAACTCGACCCCCACATCGAGGAGCAATTCGGAGGTGGTAGGCTGTTGGCTTGCATTTCATCACGACCTGGGCAATGCGGCAGAGCTGATGGGTGAGCATAATCAATATCTCTTTATGGCCTTGATCCTATGTTATCCATTCTACCTAACTGTCCCTGTTGTTCTAACTCGGTTTGTTGTATAATGCAGGTACATACTGGAAGGTAAGGAGCTGGAGTTCTACATGAAGAAGCTCCAGAGGAAGAAGGGCAAGGGTGCTGGTGCTGCTTAGAAGAAGTACACTCTTCAACATCTTTGAAAACATTCTCTACTGTCCTTTGTTGTTCCGAAGCTTATGAAGTAAAATACATTTCTATTTCTAGCAATGTAGAAGGATTGTCTTGATTTTCCTTGTGTGTTTTGGACACATAGCATAACTCGAGAGATTTTTGCCCCTGTTTCTGATTTTGAAGTTTGTGGCGTTTTCATTGAAAGCTTAGTGAACCTTGGCTTACTGATTTTTGCTTTAAATTGTGTTAACTATTGTTCCCAGGAGCCAAATTTGTTGAGGCGATTGGGGCTATGTTGTTGTTCACTTGCTTAAAATGCTTTGCAAATGTGTTTTTTGGCGAGTTGAACAGAACCAACCAGTTAGGTTTATGGTATGTTTCATGATCTGTTTACTTGTGACATGAGCTGACTTAATATCAAAAGCTTTTGTTGATTTCCTAACTGGATTAGATTGCTACACAACTGCAACATCAACACACCCAATCATTAGAAAAAAAACTGCAACATCAAATATCATCTGGGTTAGATATGTTTTGTGTGTTTCTCCTTCATGGAGCTAGTTGTTTTCTAGATTTTGAGTTGTCTGCTTTGCAAAGGAGCTGTAGTATCTCTGTAGTTTGCTTCTTCTCTGTTTTTGTTTATTCCTCCTCTTTGCTTCACTCAAATGGTGTAGTGTGTTAGAGATTGTGTTCGTCAGGACTCAGGAGTTCATTCAGCTTCAACAAATTCTTTCTTTCGAAATCTGTATTTATAAAAGGGAGCTCCTAGTTTGGTTTTATTGTCTCTGAGCTACTTTGATACAAATTGTGAAAATTACTCAACCTTGTGAATTAATAAATAATTTGACCATTAATCAAAGTCATAACCATTATTCTCATAAACTAGCTGGTCATCACATTGTTAAAAAGAGGACACAATCTCTTCTATTTCGAAAAAGTAAAGATTCCCTTTTATTGGAAAGTCTCTAGCATCCAAAATCCTATGGTTAAAGCTCTCACAGTGGTTATTTAAGGAGAACTCTCACGAGTTCCACTATTTCGAAGAAGAACTTGTACCATGTAGTCACACTCCTTGCCTACATTGATTCTAACAATTTCTCTTGTCCCTCCTCGTACTTCTCACCCACTGCTTTGAGCTTGTCGGATCCAGTTCGAAGATTGCGAGGCGAGATAGTGGTGGAGGAGGAGGTGGAGATGGTTTTGAAGCCAGGGTTGATTTGTGCAATTGTGCTCATCGGTCGCCAGCGGCGAGGCCGACGATAAGGAAGGTTGAAGAAGATGAACAGACAGAAGAAGAGGAGGGTAGTGGGCTTTGGGTTGGGTTGGTTAAGATGAGTTAGATTAGGTTTGGTTGAATATGGGGTTGATAGGGTGACGTGGCAGTAGGTGACATGGACAAAAATGGTGAGTTAGATTGTTGACATCAACATTTAACGGAAAAAATGGATGGGGACTTGACGGAATGACCAACTCGTTACAAATACCAATACGTTAATGACCACATGAAACGTTGATGATCACTATGTTATAAACCCCATACATTAGTGACCAAAACAGATAATAAGCCCAGGTTAATGACGACAAGGTTAAATTTTAAAGGTTAATGACCAATATATTATAAACCGTATAGGTTAATGACCAAAATGGATAATAAGCCCTAAAACGTTTAAAGGTTTTAAACCTAACCATTGGTAGGCTATCTGTGTATGTAAAACTGAAATCCGCGCCTAGGGTTTTTCACACCAGAGAGTGAGAGTTGCCGCCGCCCAGTCAGTATGGGTACTGACCTCTCCCCTGCCGATTCCTCCTTCCCCACTAGCTAGCAAGCTCTTCAATCGATCATTATGCTAATAGGATTTGAAATGTTGAATCGCAGGTATTTCCAGGGATTCTCTGCACAAGAGGCGCGCCACCGGTGGGAAGAAGAAGGTCTGGAGGAAGAAGCGAAAGTAATTTTACAGCTCTCTGTCTCTTCGTTTGATCTGTTTCTCTTAAAAAACGTAGTTTCTACTGGATTGCTTGTTTCTAATGTTATTTGTTCGTGTCAGAACTTATTTATCTTCGGTGCTAGGTAAAACGTACACATAAATCGTGAGATTTAATTTTTTGGAACTGTTGTTTGTAGTATCTCCTTGAGTTTTTGCTTCATCGCTTACAAATTGACTCGTTCATGTGATCGGTTTGTTGATTTGCTTATACCAGATTGCTAGGTTTTGATGTTATTTGTTCATGTTAGAATTAGATTGTTATTTTTACGAGGAAGAAAATGAATCGAGACTGTATCTACTTATCTTCAAATTTCATTATTGGATCTATTGTTTGTTAGCTTTGATCTTTTTACATCTGGAGTTGTCTTTCTGATTGATACTCTAATTTGTTAAAGGTATGAGCTCGGACGTCAGCCAGCAAACACCAAGCTCTCCAGCAACAAGACTGTTAGGAGAGTCCGCGTGAGAGGTGGCAATGTGAAGTGGAGGGCCCTAAGATTGGACACCGGAAACTTCTCCTGGGGTAGTGAGGCTCGGACTTGCAAGACCCGTCTTCTTGATGTGGTTTACAATGCCTCAAACAATGAGCTTGTGAGGACTCAGACTTTGGTGAAGGGTGCCATTGTCCAGGTTGATGCTGCTCCTTTCAGGAACTACTACTTCGCACACTATGGTGTCGAGGTTGGGAGGAAGAAGAAGGCTGTGGCTAAGAAGGATTCTGCTGAGGTAATATAAGATTTTGAAGTTGGTTGCTGTGCTTTTAGCCTTGATTGTCTGTAGTTTTGCTTGGTCTGTATGTCTGAGATTATGTGGTGAGCCATGATTATATGGATTGAATCTGAATCATTGGAATTTAAACTGAAATGCACTACTACTTTTTTGCTTACTTGAACCTTGTGTTATTGTTGGGTCAGTCATTGTGTCTTGCTTCTCATAAGATGGTTTCTGTTTATCTCTATTACTGCCAATCATTAGCTTCATGCATGTGCTATTTGGGAAAACTCAGAATTTTCTTCAAGATGTAATACATGGTTAAATCCTACAATAGTATCCAAGTAAAACTACTTTGTAAAGCAAGTTACTTAACTGTGCAAGCACACTGATCCAAGTTGGTTTTCCTTAAAATCTGATATTCTGTGTCTGACATTGATTAATCATGGTCACCTGTATTTGACTTGTTTACTCGATTGTAATTTTAGGAAGGAGAAGCTGCTGCTGCTGCTGCTGCTGCTCCGGCTGAGGAGGTGAAGAAGAGCAAGCATGTCCAAAGGAAAATTGAAGCCCGCCAGAAGGATCGCCAACTCGACCCCCACATCGAGGAGCAATTCGGAGGTGGTAGGCTGTTGGCTTGCATTTCATCCAGACCTGGACAATGCGGCAGAGCTGATGGGTAAGCATAATCAATATCTCTTTATGGCCTTGATCCTATGTTATCCATTCTACCTGACTGTCCCTGTTGTTCTAACTCGGTTTGTTGTATAATACAGGTACATACTGGAAGGTAAGGAGCTGGAGTTCTACATGAAGAAGCTCCAGAGGAAGAAGGGCAAGGGTGCTGGTGCTGCTTAGAAGAACACTCTTCAACATCTTCGAAACCCTTTCCAAGTGTCCATTGTCGTTCTGGAGCTTATGAAGTAATGATGTGAAATACTTTTCTATCTCTAGCAAATTAGAAGAATTGTCTTGTTTGGCCTTGTGTGTTTTGGACACATAGCATAACTCCAGAGAATTTTGCCCGTGTTTCTAATTTTGAAGTTGGTTACGTTTTTATTGAAAGCTTAGTGAGCATTGGCTGTCTATGGGTGTGTTTGTGATGACTTGTTTTTGCTTGTAATTGTGCTAACCATGGTTCTCAGGAGCCAATCTAGGTTAGGGCCTAATGTCATTCAATTGCTTAGAGGTCGTTTAGTTTCTGTGATTCAGAAAAATGTTTTCGGGTTGAAACGTTCAAAGCTCAGATGGTTGAACCGGTCCGGATTGATTAGCCTCACTTATTATTCCCCAGCCGGCATGCGCCGCAAGTCATGACTCATAACGCCGAGCCATTGATGACTCCAAAGAGCCGCGGCGAAGTGAATTGAACAACGACAACGTGTCTTGCACATGCAATACGTCCCCATTGTTTTATCATTTTCGGCAAAACCGCCATTTGTATTCGATTTCTTTACTTTTCTCTTCCATGATTAATTAAAAACGGAAATCTTCCACTAGTGAGACAATTACGGGTCCGGATCCAGTTTCAACCCTTTCCAAGGGTTGGAAGTATTCCAACCTTTTCTCAACCATTAGATCACTTTGACCTTTTGACTAATCTAATGCTCCAGATTTGTTAGGGTATTTAGGACTTTACACTTGATTTAATTATTATATTTAATTTAAATATTTTAATATTATTTTTTATTTAAATATATTATGTTTAATATTTAAATATTCATACTCCATCCTATCAAATACCCTTCGGCTCCCTCTCCCTGTTTCCTTAGTTACAGAACACTTTCCTTTCCTCCCTTATCCTAAATGAACGTTTCTTAAAGCTAATGGAAAATGAGATCATGAATTGGTACCTTTAGTTTAATTAAAAGAAAAGTAAGGCAATGATGATAATTGATGATGCGGTGGTGGATGGAGGAAAGGGTGCAAACTAAAATTAAACGTGTATTTATACACGGTTCGTGGTACGGAGGTCGTTCTGAAGTAAGGTTTCGACAAAGAAGTTAGTATCGAAGTTTCGTCGTTCCGAATCGGTGAGGGATTAGCACGGCATATCGGGTTTGTTGTATCGTGTTATTTACGTTTATTCTTAGTATGAACCTAGGAGAACTAGACCGACTGCTTAGGGGTGTATGGAATTACATGTTATATGTGAAACCATGATTGATTCGTGTTTTAATGTGGTGCTCATCAATAAGTGATTTATATGATTCCATGTTTCATGCTTCCTGTGATATCGTTATTATGTGCTACGATATTTATGATTATTAATTTGCTCATATTGCCGTTATTTGCGATGTCAGTGTTGGTTGCTAAATTGGATTCATGATTAGGAGAATGACCCGGTACGAGGGCTAGACCCGATGAAGTACTACTATGGGACTCCTAAGTTATTATGAGTCAAGTCAAGTATTGTTATGTCGAGAATATACAAGTCTAGTGTATTAAATGATCGAGTTAAGGTTAAGAATATCAAGTTAAGAATCATGAACAAGAACACAAGTCATATATGCTTTGATCTCACGGTCATTCACGTAGTAATTAGGGCTCCCCATGCTGTTACTCAATTAACAAGTCAAGTTTATAGTCGCACCCTTGGTATGGTGTAGACTCATTCATGAAATCAAGTTTATAACCTCACCCTTGGTATGGTGAAGGATCTTTTATAAGTCATGATCACACCATTAGTGGTGTTGAATATCAAGCAAGAAAGCAAGCCTGGGAGAGTTAATAGCATGGGAATAGCAGGCGCCAAATAATTAAAATATGATAAGACGCATGTGCATATGCCATGATGGTTGAGTCTTTTGCCTATTGGGATGTCATGATAGCTGAGATTCGATCCTAGTGTTTTGGCTTATGTGCTAGATACGTGTTAGGGGTATGCTTTGCTTTGAACTCACGATGCTATGATTACACTCACTCAGCTATAAGCTGACCCTTTTCTTTATTATCTTTTCCTCTGCTTATCCGTGTGGGTGAGCAGACCAGCAGCAGCAGTAGAGATCCTTGCAGCTTCCAGTAGGTCTAGGAGTTGAAGGCTCGATGAGGTACGGTCTTCAACTACTCCATGCTTGGACGTCTACGGGGGAGCACATTTTGGCCAAAGATCCATGTTTTCACTTACATATGTTTTTGACACATTTTCATGCATATGTTAGACCCTTATGCAGGTGTGGTATGTAAAAGCACGTTGTAGTTATCATGTGATCCATGTGTGTATAGTGCAGATGTATATGTGCTTTGCAGGATTGTAAGGATATATATAGTGGTAGTGTGTCTGTAGTAGTGGCATGAGCTAATAGCGGTTTTGGATGTTGTGGGTAACCATGAAATGTATATGTAGAAGTATGTTATGTTTTATGCAGGTATGATTAGAAGAACTGTTAGGTCCATTATACGAATGGTTCATGTCGAATTTTCAAGAGAAATATCAAGCTTTTAAGCAAGCTATTGTAACACCCGAATCATGTTCCGCTGCAATTATGTTAATTCATCGGTTAGGTGCCATGTATAGGTTAGGGTGTGATTTTTCCGGTGACCGTCGCCAGTGACTATTCCGGCAAGGCTCCGGCGAACAATTTTTTTTTCAAAATTTTTTTTTTCAAATTTTTTTTTCTTTAAAAAAAATACTAGTTAACACTTTTTTCTGTTAACTCGTTAACAGTGTTTTTTTAACTGATAACAAGTTAACATGATTTTTACCTAATAACTAGTTACATCATTTTTTGTTTGATAACTTGTTAACAGATTTTAACCTGATAACTAGTTAACGAATAATCATATAATCAAAATTTTAATGAGATTATTAGATAACTAGTTAACAAGATTATTTGATAACTAGATAACATCATGATTAGATAACTAGTTAACAAGATTTGCAGGTGATAACTAGTTATCGAAATTAGTTAACTAGTTAACATCTTAATCTTAATCTTAATCTTAATCTTAAAATAGTCTATAGGAGATTGTGTGGTTGTTGCTGCCACATCAGCTTTTGCTGCAAAAAGGAGCTGCCACATCATGAGGGGTAAACGCGCCGTTTAATTTAAGTCATTCCTGGTCTTCTCTTTATCTTTATTAATTTTCCCAATTAGCCTTTTGTCTCCATCTTCTTCTTCGCAAGATCTTAATCCAGCAACTATGTAAACCCAACAACTGTTTTAAAAGAACAAAACCGCGCTCACTACTTGATTGATTCAATCCTTCTCTCAGGTATCATCTTTCTTCCTTTCTGAATCTCTCCCCAATTGGTTTTTCTCTTAGGACTTAGGAGCAAACGAATACAAACTTTTTAGCTAGGGGAAGGTGATCGAAGTCTTCCTTGCTTTTACAGATCGTATCTTGGTTTGAGCTTGATTAGTTCTTCTTTCTGAATTTTGCCTGAGTAGTGTGAATTTTGTAATCTTTGGCTTTGCTGTGCGTTTGTTTCATAGAAGATCATACCTTATGATTTAAGGGTTGGCGATGATTGGATTGGTGGGAATGGATGTTGAAATATCATTCATGAATGACAATAATGGTGTTTAGGATTACCCTTTGGTTGGAAAAATTTCCTTTTATGCGATTGATTGTTAGGAAGAGATGGGGAAATTCTGATATTTGAGTTTGATTCTTGTTTGAGTCGAACAGATTGTTGTGATTCTCTTGCTTCATTGTTGTCTTACGTTCTTATTAGCTATGAACTTTGTACTTACCCTTTCATTTTTCTGGCATAAACCTTTATGTTGTCTCTGTTCTATGTACTTGCATTTCTCGAGCTCGCATTTCAATTGAATAGACTCTTCATCTAACAAGAAACTCAGCTCACTGATTGTTTCCTTTTTTCCTTGATTGAGTCAATCCTTCTCTCAGGTGTCATCTTTTTTTCCTCAGTCTCTCCCCAATTGGGTTTTTTCTCTAACGACTTAGGAGGAAACAAATTCAAAATTTTTGGGTTAATGGACGTTAGGTGTTTGTGAGAATGCCTCAAGCAATAATTTCCCCGTTGTTCCATCTGAAATATAGTTCCCTCGATAATTTCTAGCATGGAGATGATGTTGGATAGTCTGTTTTTTGCTTGCTGATTTAGTTAGAACAAGAGATGCATAAGAACTGCTGGTCTTACTGTTCTTATTTCTGGTAGAGGCGGCGGGTTGATCAATTCTCTTGAGATGATGGTAAGAAGAGTGAAGGCTGACCCTTAGAGAACAACAACCAATGGAATATAATAAGATACATATATGTAGATGTATCGCAGAACCCATCAAAGCTGAATGCCTTCTCTAATCCTCCTGTCTTCTTTGATCTTCAGTCATCAGGCTTTGTATTATCTTGGCTCTCCTTAGCTGAATTGGCACATTAGGACATAGATGAAATGAAAATTTCCAATGCATTTCTTTGACCTGGCAGCCTGTTTCATATATGTGGCGCTTAGAGTCTGTCCAATTTGAATGTAGAGAGATTGTGGTGCAGTTTAATGCTCATGTAGCTGATGGAATGTTGTGGAAGTTTAATCCTACGTAAAGAGAGGTTCTATTTCATATGACCATATATTTCCTTCTTACAATCTGCAGAAGCTATGTGTTATTCAGTTTCAGTTTTGTTTTATACCACTGGTGCTTCTTGCTTCTGCAGGCAAGGAAAACAATAAGATCTACACCCATTTTTGCTTCCCACAACAAAGCACATAACTGAATCCAAGTGAATCTCTTTTCCAACATTGCCGCACTGTATTGAAGCACAAAGAGCTTATTCAGATTACACATAGCTCCTTTCTTAATGCTTATTATTGTAAATGTACAGGCAGACAAACAATGGTGATATGAATATGAATCTCCCTCTGCAACTTTACCAGTCTTTTGTCAAACCTTCTGTGTTTATAGGTGTATATGTTTCTTTTGCACAATTTCACTTCAATGAGTATTGGGAGAAGTCCCTGTTGGCCAGGGTCTTATTTACTCTAAATAAACTCTTCACAACATTCTAAATACGTTTGTTTGGTTTAAGATGGTTGGTTTAGATGGTTTTGGTTTGGTTAAAAAATTCATGTTTGGTTTAAGAAATAGATTTTGAAAGATCTCACTTCTCTGAATAAGAAATTATCAAGTTTTGATTGTTACATACTTTTCGTGTTTTGAGGGTGTTGGGGAAGATTGCTCCAATAAGCCAATTCACGAGGATCGGATTACAGTGATGGTCAAACAGACTGAAGCTTTCATTTAAGTTAGTTTGACTGAAACTATTGTTCTGCTTATTAATGTTTGTGTAAAATGCCTAGGTGTTAGTAACACTTGCTAAAGGTTGCTTTTAATTTAGTTTGATATATCTTTGATCTGGGTCATGAATCAATGAAAGTATTAGTTTCTGTTTACTTAATGTTGTTTTTTGCGGGATTTGCCTAAGGTGTTAATAGTAACAATATCTAAAAGGGTTTGCTTTTGTTTTCCAGTTGAATCATAATGATATTGATGAAATCGTTTAGGAATTCTGAAGTTTAAATATCGGTTTTGATTACTGTTGAACAAGTCTGATATGTTGTTTACTTTGCTGAATGAATAATCGAAACTGAGCACATTATTTACTTAAAATATATTGTTGTTGTGCTGCCATCGAGCTGATAATGTATTCGGAAAGGAACCAGAATATGAAAACTTGCAGAGAGAGAGCATATAGATTCAGGACTTGAGGAATTGTCTGAAAGTGGATTAGTAATGATCTGACAAGCATAATTGTAGAATATGGAAATCATCTATTAGAATATTGGTTCTTGGAAAGAATTACAAAATACCTTTTAGCAAGGAATCAATTGCATGATGGTTGTGTTACATGGAGACAAACCTGTCTCCAAACAGAAATAAAATTACTGCTATTAGAATCGACAATAAGTGAAGGTTGAGCAAACAGATCATTATTGATTTATTCCATAGCATAAGATTCAAATTAATCTCAGATCAGGTTGAACCCATTAGATATTGTCAAATCTTGCAATTTCATTTGCAAAACTCAATATTATCGAACAAGTTGTACTAAAAAATGTCACTGACCTTATCTTAGAAAGCGGATGTGGGCAGCTGCAACAACTAGAAGGAAATTGTAATAAAACCCAAAAGACGTTTCAAGAGTTGCTTCCTTGACCTACTACTTCCACTAGCTGTGATGCAAACAACCCACACCAATAGTGATGCCAAGTAGTACCATCTCTACCTTATTCTAGTTTCTTGCCTGACCAAAATAACAAAACAAATATGGGTGTTTCACATTTATTACAGTAAACCAACGAGTATGGCTCATGAGTACAGTATGAATTTTGCGACCCTAACACCTATTTAGGGTGGTTATTACCCGAACCCTACCCTACAATGAATGAATAACGAGTATCAACAATACGGTCTACAACCAAACCGTTGCAAAGCCCTACTCTAAATATATATTTAATTGAACCAAATAACTAGGTTGTTCTTTAAAAAGAGTATTGCCACCCGGTAATGATGATCGAAATGATCATTACATACGCCTAAACATAAAACAATTAAATAAATATCAACAAACATCGAACCACCCATAGGGCGGGTAAAGAAACTAGTTTTTAAGATGATAACTAGCTATAAAAATTAGTTAACTAATTAACTTATCAAGTTAACTAGTTAACATCATTATCAGATAACTAGTAAACGTGTTGTTAATAAGTTAACTAGCTATCAATTAGTTGTTAACTAGTTATCTACTCGAATTAACTAGTTAACTAGTTAACAAATTTTTTACTTGATAATAATTATGTTTGTTAACTAGTTAACTTATCAAGTTGTTAATTATTTAACCAATTGAGTTAACTAGTTAACTTATCAAGCTAACTATAAACCATGAGTCATGAGTCGGCAAAAGCCCCAACAAGAAACCGCAAAAAAACGCCTACTACACCACTACCAAAAGCAAGTTAACTAGTTAACATCATCACCAGATAACTAGTTAACAAGATTATTTAGTTGATAACAAGTTAACATGTTAGTTAATTAGTTAACATAATTAATAACTAGTTAACGAGTTATTTAGTTGATAATTAATTATAATAATATTATTTATAGTTACATGATTTTTTCAACAATATTCTCTTCCTTGATCATTACTCTATAAGCATTCAAAATTATAGTCACCCAAACCTCCAAAAATTTCAAACAGACAAGCAAATAAGCTATGTAATTTGAAACATTTACTAATTACTAAACAGTCCTCAAAGATTGTGTAACTACAAATCAGTCACTAGACTTATCTAGGTGACAAATTAATCACTCTTCCTCAACCTCCCTCTGTCGATTTGCAAACGCCGCCGGTGCTCCTCCGGCCGTCCTCCTCTTCTCGCATCGCTGCTCCGACTTCGTCACTGTTGTAACTCGGGGATCGGAAGCTGCTCGTTGGGATCGGGAGCTTCTCGTCAGGACTGAAGCTTCTCGTCGAGATCGGAAGCTGCTCGTCGGGATCAGAAGCTGCTTGTCGGGATCGATCTACCTCAAAATTACCAACAGAAACTGCTCGTCGGGATCAAAAACTTCTCGTCGGAAGTTGTTAGTCGGGCATTGGAATAAGCAGCTCGTCGTTCCGAGCTGCCTCGATCGGCGGAAGACGGCGGCGTTGAAGTCTATCGGGAAAGGGATCAGGGAAGAGAAAAGTCTATATGTTAATTTATTTGAATTTCCTATTTTGCCCCTCCGTTTAATTGGGTTGGACCGGTCCAACCTTTAAAGGTTGGAGCCGGATCTTTTCCCAGACAATTACTAATCTGCCGTAAAGCTGTCAAACGGGCGGGCTGGGCGGGCCACGGGTCGGGTTAGTCGGGTTGCGGGTTAGTCGGGTTGCGGGTTCGTCGGGTTGCGGGTTCGTCGGGTTGCGGGTTCGTCGGGTTGCGGGTTCGCGGGTCGCGGTCGGTCGCGGGTTCGCCGGGTCGCGGGTTCCGGTCGCGGGTGTCGGGTCGCGGGTTCGTCGGGTCGCGGGTTCTCGGGTCGCGGGTTTCAATCGGTCGCGGGTCGGGCGGGTCTCGGGTTGCCCACGGGTTATTACTTACTAGTCTCAACTCTCAACTACAATTTGCAAAATTTTATGTAAATTTTTTTATGTGATAAATAATTTAAAAATATATTAAATTTTTAATCGCGAGTAGACTTAACTCTTAAGGATTGTAGCAGTTGTTCATATATTAAAAATAATAATTCATTTTTATAAATTAAATATACTTATAATAAATGAAATGAAATTGAATATACTTTAGCTTTTAAGGTCTAGGAGGGTTTAACATTGGACTCATTTATAAATTTAGTCAATTCTTTCAAAAAAGTATCAAATCTAGCGACTTTCTTTTTATGACATTTTTAGACCAAACGTTTTGATTTTATGTTAGATGACAAATATAGTCAACGTGCTTAAGATTTTTAACACTGTTACTGATGGTGCTAAGTGTTACTGATGGAGAAGACGTGAGTCTTGCATAGATGCATTCTAGTTTCTGGTTGCTGCAGGATTCATTGTTGTTGAGTGTTGACAGTGCAGAATGAATATTTTGTTATAACACTTTTTCTTTATAATTTTGGTTTGAAGGTTGAAGTATGGATGAGTGGTTTAAACTTTAATGTTCATCAGTATTGTGTTGATATACAGGTTTGAAACTTGACTTTTGGATTATTCTATAAATTATGAATGTTTGGTGTCGAATTATGTAGTGTTGCATACTATATTAGTTGCTTGTATTGCTAATTGGTGAAAGAACTTAAAAACATGGATATGGACATATGGTGCAGAGCAGTCGTGCTCGTTCAGGTAGATGGAAGTATTTACAACTATGATTGTCAATGTTATATATAATTGATTTTAATTATTTTGGAAATAAACTTGGTGAAGTCAGAAGTAGATTAAATTTTTTATATCTTCAATAATGACATAATGTTGATATTTGAAGCACTGAATATTATGAATTGTGTGACAATCGGGTTATTCGGATCGGGCGGGCGGGTTGCGGGTTAGTCGGGTTACGGTTCGTCGGGTTACGGGTTAGCCGGGTTGCGGGTTAGTCGAGTTGAGGGTTAGTCGGGTTGCGGGTTAATCGGGTCGCGGGTTAGTCGGGTTGCGGGTTCATCGGGTTGCGGGTTCATCGGGCTGCGGGTTGGATTGTTGACTTTTTGGTCAATCGGGCCACGGGTCGGGCTGGGCCAGGCGGGCTGGGCGGGTTTATCGGGCCGGGTCAGCATTTTGCCAGCTCTAATCTGCCGACTGCCATCCTACATTACTTTAATGCTTAAATTTATAGATTTTTATCACAAATGGAAAGTTATTCGTTAGAGGTACAATTATTAGTATGTCGGCTTGGCAAGGTACCCCGAAATTGCTTATTCACCCAAAATTAGGGTTGGCATTCGGGCGGGCCGGGCCGGATATCCGTAACACCAAACCCTGCCCGACCAGCCATCACGGGTTTTTTTGCCCGCCCGACTTGTGCAGTTCGGGCAAGAATTGGCCACCGTTAATAGGCCCAGTCGGCGGTCAGGTTTTGCCCGGCCCACCCGAATCCCCGAGCATTACCAAAAAATTCTGGGCTTTTTTATTTTCATTTTGTGGGCTGATTTTTTCTGTCATTTACTCATTATTATTAGGCCCAGTTAATAATTAATACAACTTTTAGTCATTAATTCAATATTATTTTTCAGCCTAACTGTAAATTCTAAATTCTAAAGACTATCAACTAAATTAATTAATTAATTCCGAATACCAAAAATATGAAATTCAGAAATAATAACAGAAATTTTGTTTAATAATAACTAAGCAACATACGAAATTCTGAATGCTAAATAATCGGAACAAATCCAAAACATAACTAAATAGATGACTATAATTTATTCGCAGTAATGGGTAACGACTCGTGGATCCCAATCCGTCAACTCGTCCGTAGGCTCAATAATCAAATATCTGCACCAAGCAAAGTAGAAAACACAAACATTTAATCAAATGATAACATTAGAGAATTAGAAAAAGCAATTTGGGAATCAATTAAGGAAATGATAACAAACAATTTCAGTATTAAAAATACACACCAGTTGAACCAACATTCTCAATCCCCTCATCCTCATTCTCTATCGCATTCTTAATAAGCTGAAGAGTAGTAGCGGAGATCTTCGAATCTAATTTGAAGAAGTTAGAAAAAATAGTTAAACTCAATATCATTATTTAAGTGTACTTAAAGAGTAGAAGTATAGACTAAAAAGTATTCCAAAATATAGTGATTTACCTATTTTTAGCTCATCATGAACCCAACTCTTCGTGCACAAAATGGATTCCACCGTAGTGGAATGAAGCTTACTACGATGTGGATCCAATAACCTTCCACCAGCACTAAAGGCAGATTCAGAGGCCACTGAAGTTACTGGGACAGCTAGTAGATCTTTTGCTATGGCTTGCAATGTCGGAAATTTCACTCCATTCATTTTCCACCACATCAGGATATCGAAATTTAGGGATCGAGGAATGAGAGTCTCATCCAAGTAATTGTCCAACTCAGATTGACAGGGAGTTGTTCTTGCCCTCTTCTTTTGACTTACAAATAACTCAAAGTCAACATCATCAGATGAAGTTCTCATTAGTTTCACTAGCGGATAAAGTAATGCCGGATTTTGGGCCAAAATCCGGCAAAATTGGATGGATTACCCGTTAACCGGGTAAAGTTAACGAGTATGAGAAAATTCGGTACCCAGTTAGAATGGGTAACGGGTGGGAACGTGTTTCAAGTTATCCGTTCCATACCCAACCCGATGGGTACCCAAATATGAAACAACGTTGTATTAGTCATAATATAGATCATCTATGTTTAATAGACTAGACCTGATTTTTCCTTCAATCATTCATTTCTTCACTTCAACTCATCGATTGAGCAGTCTGTCGTTCCCTCTCGAAATTAAAATGCTCCAAAAATCGTAGCTTCATCTCGTAAATCTCTTTGCATTACAGATGCAGAGAGATTTGAGGTTCACCCAATGGGTAGCGGGTTTACCCGATACCCATGTCGGGGCAAGGATGATTTATATTTTGTACTCGTTTAGTCTCGGTGAGCGGGTACGGATAATATCCATTTAATAAATGAGTGGGTAGTAGATATATGGTATCTGAACTCGTGAGTACCCATTGTCAATTGTCAAGCCTAGTCTGTCATCTCACATTAATTAATCAAATACCTGTAAGTTGTTAGCCTATCTCTAACAGTGCCCAAACAAAACCAGACACTACTTGCAAGTATCCACTTGAAAGTAACATATTATAAGTACTAGAATTACCCGTACGATGTAACGGAAAATTTCAGAAGACCAGTAATGGTAGTTCTGAGTATTTTGTTTCTGCTATGAAAGCTGATATGAACCATTTTGTTGAAAAATATAAATGCAGGAAAGGCTATGCTAGGAGTGAAATAATTGACAAAATGAAAAAAATATATATAGAAAATTTAAAATGAAAATGAATGAAAAATGTTGAAAAATGGATGATCAAACAAAATAAAAGGAACATAAAATAGAATAATAAATATTATCCAATTAAATATCCTCTCAATAGTCACCACTTATTTTTATTATAGTGTATCACAATTATTCTCTCCATCTCCTCTTTGCTCATATCCAAGCTCCATCACATGACATTGCCTATTATGATGTTAATTAGTTTCCATAGCATAATCACTCTTCTTGGCACAATGATTATGCATTTATATACCCTAGAAAAAGTTTGGGGTTGATGATCTCTACTTTTATTCCAAGCAGAATTACGATAAAGTTGAAAGCTTTGTTTGAAATATGAAAATATGCATGTGTCTAGTGATAAAGCCTATACAGTATACAATACATTATATAAGAGTCTTTCAATTTTGTTACCCCTATAAGAACTTATTTTTTTTTTTGACAAATCCCTATAAGAACACAAACAAAATAAAAAGAGGGTTGATTGATTAGTGTTGTTTTCTCATTCTCAATTGTTGAGATAAGAATCCCACAAGCCCAAACACTTACTCTCACAAGCCCACCCAACACAAGTGACCCACAAAAGGCTCCCTTCAAAACCAATGACTCAAGCCTTAAATACCTTAATGAAGGAAAGAAAACACTATTCATTCCATAGTAACTCCCCTTCTTTCTTTATATATGAAATATATAACAGAATCTCCCCATCCAAAACCAACAGCCTTACCACAAACCAAGACCACCATAAAATTCAACACCTAGTTTCCTTTATCTCCTATTCTTCCTTTTCCAACACTAGAACAAAATTCAGACACAAATTCGAATAATAAAAAAATAAAAACATAGAAATGAAATTGATCATGAAAATTGAATTTCAAATTGCAATTCTCTAAAATTCAAACTACTCCATGAACTCGACATTCTAATGAGACTTAATTAAGTTTCAACATCTACAAATACATTAAAGCAGATACCATTTTTTCCAGTTGACACGTCAGCTTTTTGAGGATTTTAGAGCTCCTCCTTCATTCTAGGAATGAGGGTATTTTGGATAAAAATCGGTTCTGACAAACAAAATTTTTTGATTCTTTTCTCACGAACAAGAATCGAACTCTCAACCTCATGGTTAAGAGACAAAGTGAACAACCAACAATGCCACACCTAATTATTGAAGTAGTTTACTATTAAATCAAAGAAAAGTTGCAGTGTTTTCAACGTAACAACAAGAAAGCATCTACTAATACATTAAAGCAGATACCATTTTTTTTCAGTTGACACGTCAGCTTTTTGAGGATTTTAGAGCTCCTCCTTCATTTTAGGAATGAGGGTATTTTGGATAAAAATGGGTTCTGACAAACAAAATTTATTGATTCTTTTCTTACTAACAAGGATCGAACTCTCAACCTCATGATTAAGAGACAAAGTGAACAACCAACAATGCCACACCTAATGATTGGAGTAGTTTACTAATTAATCAAAGAAAAGTTGCAGTGTTTTCAACGTAACAACAAGAAAGTATAAGTATAATGCTTTTGTTTATTATATCCCAACAATTGATAACAAATTTATAATTTTTTACCAACATATGAATTAAATGATTATATATTAAAAAGTAGAAAAAAAGTATATATTAAAAAGTAGAAATAAAAAGTAGAAAAAATTCAACCACACTTCTAAGTAATCTAAATAAAAATTATTTTCCGGTAAACTATTAACACAAAAAATCGGCCAATGGGCCGCTGATAATCTAGTATATGATAAAGAGTATATGTTTTTCAAACTAGCTTTAGTCCAAATTCTAGAATTTCAACAACATTGTAATTCAATTAACAAGGAGCCCGGAAAAATGAATTGGTGTAGTAGACTCTAAGTTACAATTTAAGATCGTTTTTCCTGCAGAATTTAAATTTAAGAACCGGAATAGATAAAATCTGGCAGGACTTTAAATTTCATATTCCAAATTCATCCGAAATTGAAATTCATCAGTGTCACATACGAAATTCAATTCCGACAAAACTCAAATATTAATACACTAAACCCAAAAGAAGAATCAATCCATCACAGCCGCCATATATCTGAAACAATTCACAATACAAAAACCACCTCTCTTTTTTCCTTAATTAATCTTCTTTATTCTCCTCCACTGTTCTTTGCCACCCATGGTTTTCCCACAAACCAGACTTAGCTAACAAAACCCTTAATTACTAATTAAACTCTTAATCATCACATTAACCACCGCTCTATATATACTAAATTAGCCAACCTCACTCATAAGTCATAACCCATCCATCACCGACCTTAATTCACCCATCACATTCCTTTACTAATGGAAGCTGCAAACCAAGTAGGTTCAGCTGCTCACCCGAGCACAGCCCCATCCCCCGTCGCCGGAAAACAAACTCCAGGAACCTTAGGCCGCCACCTGGCACGGCGGCTAGTCGAGATCGGAGCCACAGACGTCTTCTCCGTTCCAGGGGACTTCAACTTGACTCTGCTGGACCATCTTGTAGCCGAGCCTGAGCTGAATTTAGTCGGCTGTTGTAACGAGCTCAACGCCGGATACGCCGCCGACGGCTACGCTCGAGCCAAAGGTGTCGGAGCCTGCGCCGTGACGTTCACCGTCGGCGGGCTCAGCGTCCTGAATGCTATAGCTGGTGCTTACAGTGAGAATTTGCCCGTGATATGCATCGTCGGCGGACCCAATTCGAATGACTACGGTACTAATCGGATCCTGCATCACACGATCGGGTTGGCCGATTTCAGCCAGGAGTTGAGATGCTTCCAGGCCGTCACTTGCTATCAGGTTATTAGCATTCTCGCTGGTTCTCGTGACGACTTCCCTTTAAGTTGCTATGTTTGGTAACGATTTATCTGTTTTGGTGAATTCAGGCAGTGGTGAATAACTTGGATGATGCACATGAACAAATCGACACGGCTATATCAACAGCATTGAAAGAAAGCAAGCCGGTTTACATAAGCATTAGCTGCAACTTACCTGCAATTCCTCATCCTACCTTCATCAGAGATCCAGTGCCATTCTCCATTTCACCTGTGTACGTACCACACTTGTATTAGTACACAAGGGTTAGGGTGTTATTTTGCTTATGAATTGTACCTGTCTGTTGCTTAATGTAGTGTAAGCAATCAACTGGGTTTGGAAGCAGCAGTTGAAGCAGCTGCAGAGTTTCTGAACAAAGCTGTGAAGCCTGTGATCGTTGGTGGCCCGAAGTTAAGGGTAGGGAAAGCACAGAAAGGGTTTGTGGGACTTGCTGATGCTAGTGGCTATGCTGTATCCGTCATGCCTTCGGCTAAAGGGCTGGTTCAGGAGCATCTTCCGCACTTCATTGGGACGTACTGGGGTGCTGTAAGCACCAGCTTCTGTGGGGAGATTGTGGAATCTGCTGATGCGTATGTGTTCGTTGGGCCGATCTTCAACGACTACAGCTCGGTTGGGTACTCGTTGTTGATCAAGAAGGAGAAAGCCATCATAGTTCAGCCTAACCGTGTCACGATTGGGAATGGCCCTTCGTTTGGATGGGTTTTCATGAACGATTTCTTGACTGCACTGGCCAAGAAACTGAGGAAAAACACTGCTGCTATCGAGAACCACAGGCGCATTTTCGTTCCTCCTGGGATGCCCCTGAAGTG
Organism: Linum lewisii; assembly: GCA_034768395.1. NCBI lineage: Eukaryota > Viridiplantae > Streptophyta > Magnoliopsida > Malpighiales > Linaceae > Linum > Linum lewisii. The sequence continues at coordinate 3,996,297 of CM068298.1, read as the reverse complement.
TGCGAATGGTGAGCCTCTTAAGGTCAATGTCCTGTTCAAGCACATTCAGGTAAAATGGCTAATTTGTTCATAAAAATGCAAACCTTTTACCAAGTTTTTGGTTCCATTGCTGACCATTGCTTACTCTACCATGAGCAGGAGATGCTGAGTGGGAATACGGCTGTAATTGCTGAAACTGGAGACTCGTGGTTCAATTGTCAGAAGCTCCACCTACCTGAGAATTGTGGGTGAGTATACTAACTACTCTTTCGTATTAACGATTGTCTATCGTTATGATCACTTTGTTGATGTCGAAGGGATCCTCTTTCTCCGTAGCTATGAATTCCAGATGCAATATGGGTCCATTGGCTGGTCAGTCGGCGCAACACTTGGGTATGCTCAAGCAGCCAAAGATAAGCGAGTCATTGCTTGCATTGGTGACGGGAGTTTCCAGGTTAGCTCGATGAACCTGACATCACAAAAAACAATGTGCAATTTGCATGTGTTAAGCATATTGCTACTTTTGAATACGACTAGATCCTAAGATGGTAGAACTTACCAGGTGTACCACTTCACTTGCCAATCGAATGTTCTGCTAGCTTTCTAATTTTAGACCATGTATTCAGGTAACGGCGCAGGATATTTCAACGATGATCCGCTGTGGGCAGAGAACTATCATATTCCTGATCAACAACGGAGGCTACACGATTGAGGTGGAGATCCATGATGGTCCGTACAATGTGATCAAGAACTGGAACTACACTGCTCTTGTCAATGCCATCCACAATGGAGAAGGCAAATGCTGGACTTCCAAGGTCAACACACTAAAACATATATTGGCCAGTTAGTTAAACATTGATCGAATACGACACAAATGCTTACCATCATAAGCCCTGCTCGTGGCTTTGCTACGCACGTTGATGACATGATTGGTTTGTTCTGTACTTGCAGGTCTGCACGGAGGAAGAGCTTACAGAAGCCATCGGAAAGGCAACAGGAGAACATAAGGATGATCTGTGTTTCATAGAGGTGGTGGTGCACAAGGATGATACAAGCAAAGAGCTATTGGAATGGGGGTCTAGAGTTGCTTCTGCTAACAACCGCCCCCCAAACCCTCAGTGAAATTTCGGGTTAACTTCTTGCGTCTTGAGAGAGTCTGTACAATTTGGCGAGTTAGTCACTCATATAGTCGAAGAATAATTCTGTTTAATACTGTAATACTAAATGAGGTTTTCTAATGCACAATGCCGCTACCTTTGTAATAGATGTGTAGTATATATTCGCAAGTCCAGCTTGAAGTCGCTATCCCTTCTCTATGTCTGGTTCCACAACTCCAGCATAATCATCCGAACTTCGAGCATACAAAAAAGGTCTGCCATGTCCACATTGAAGTCTGATAGCTTGTCAAAATCTCAATCCAGATTGAAATCCATGTCCCTGGAAAACAAATATCTGTACATCCACATTAGATAAAAGCTTACTGCAACTAAGTCAGACTGAAGTTTGATAAGATAAGGAAATTACAGGACTGGACTCAGCACGATTTCAGAGATCAATACAAAAAATTTCAGTTACAAGTTGGCCTGCACTTACAAGTTGCCGGAGTTGAATGCCTTCTTATCCCCTTAGGAACCTCTTCAAAGTTGAAATCCATGGAAGCATCTACTGGTACTGACATCTTCTTCCAGGATCCGAGGAATTCGTCTCCAATTTTATCATCTGTTCCACACATGGTTGACTTCTTGCTGTAATAGCAGCAAACATAACTTCAGGACATAAATGCTACAGTCAGATTACATGCCATAGAATTTCCAACAGCTAACTTATCCGTTTCAGAAAACTCCAGAGGTCTCATATAAGTGAATAACAAACACATAAATTATAGATCAAATTATGGACCACGGACGTTCTCATGCTGCCATACATTCATCAATGAAGCTCTTCTAGTCAACCAATAACTCTGAAGTATGAATCCGTGACATTTCTATGTTAAAAGGTTTTCCAGCACCGACTACTTGATAACTAAATGAAGATTCTGGCCAAAATATATGCACGCTATGACGCTACCAGTTTTCACCAGAGTCCAGACGAACACCGAAAAGCAAGAAACGAACCTAGCAATAGCTTCTTCCCTTTGCGATCAGCTGTCTTTATCATTTCCGACATCTGAAATAGAAACTTAACATAAGAAACCACTATCAAGTGGACGCACGAAGGACCGAATCGAAGATTAAAAACTGCATGAGAAAGGAACCGCAAACCCTAACAGACAACTAGATCGTTCTAAAATCCTAATCTGAGCGAGAATCGATCTCGATTGACGAGTTTCAGCTGGATTCGGAGCATAAACAATGAAGACGACGTGAGATTACAGATATAACGAGCAATTGAAACAATTTGACTGTAAACCTTACAACTTCAATATCTGCGGAACTCAGTTTCCGAGTTCACAAGAGAGGAAGAGAAATCAACTTGCCTTGGATTCAAATGGACGTTTGAATTTTGACAGAAGCTACTACTACTTTGCCAGTGCTTGATTTAAGAGAAATGATCCAAGTGGATAAATCGAGTGTTGTGCGGAAATCGTTAACCAGTTTAAATTTGCCACGAGTTTTATGGGTAAAATAGCTTAGTAGTCCTAGAACTTTGGGGTGAATTATAAACTCGTCCTAAAATTATTTTTTGTTGCAGACTTGTCCCATTAGTATGGTTTCCGTTACAACATAGTACTATTTGCCACATCATCCAGTCCACGTTAGCAAAATAACAATTAAATAATAGACCCTAGCCGAATCGACCTAAACTATTTAATCAAACTAGTCAATTTAACTTAAAATAAAAAATCTTGAACCCCAACCAATATCATCCTTACCTAATCGGAATTTGAAACCATCCAACTAGGATTCTACTGTGATTTCAAAATATTAGGGTTGGGATGAATTGATCGTTAGACTATTGATTACCTATAGCTTTGGCTACATTCAAACTTCCTCGATCGAAGAAATGAATTTTCAAGCAAACAGTATGAACAAATTAAAAAGAAATTAAACTCGCGGGCTTAGATGGTTGCGCTTATGAAGTAATATGACATATTTTGAATTCAGACAGAAGAACAAGCACCAACTTCACCATTTGTAATCGCAGACACAAAAGCAGTAAGTTTTTCAACAAGTTTGGATTAAAACAACTTCGATTTCACTGAAAATTTCATCATATAATCTAGATATCCGAAATAGTGAACCCTAGCAAAATCAAAAACTCAGAAGGGAGAGCCTAACGTCTACGACTGAAAACATATCAAAAGCAATCAATTGATCAGAACTCCTGAGAAGCAGATCCGATTTTGCCCTTCCCCACCAGCTGAGTTTCGAACCACCAAACCGATTGCACCTCCTGAGCCAATAGCGATTGCCCATCAACATTAATTTTCAAGAAGGGATGTTGGTCATGGGGTGGCCGCCAAACACACTGGCGCAGATTGGGAGCAACTTGGGGGTTATGTGGGAGGAAAGAAATTTTATTTTAATCGAAAATGAAGTGCCGGTAAAATGTAAATATTGAGTATTGAAACTTTTCGAAAACCAGCTAATTCCTAATATTAACTTGGTAAAGTATATAATAAATGGGTCAATTTTAAACGAGAGGAACTTGGTCTTATACAGAAAGAAGATAGGCGTTAAATGATTTGGTAATCTCAATTATCGAAAAGTAGGCTTGGCAAGTTGGCAATGGGTAGGGGGTCGGGGTATGGGGTCAACCGTACCCTTACCCCCAGGGTATGATATTGGAAAATACCCGACCATTTACCCTACGGGTTTTCAACTGTACTAACCTTACCCTACCCTACAAATACCCAAAGGGTACGTGGGTATCCTAGATATTTTGATCGATTCTTATTACACAATTTTTTTGATAATGTTTATACCAAAACACATCATTCTCAACCACATAAATAAAATAAAATATATTATAGAAGCCCTAAATATATATAAACTAGCCAAAAAAGTAATATTATACAAATATATGACTATCAATTTCTACTATAATCATCATTATATCATTCTAAATCAAGATTTGAATCATGATCAAGTAAACAATTAAATATTAATGGTTATAATGTGCTTTTATTTTAGTTAATTATGAGTCATCTCATGAATCAACCGTGAACAATAGTTTGTTTGGTAATTTTCTATAAAAGTTACTTAAATTTATAGTGAGATTAAGGTAGGGTATTTTGCGGTAGGGTTTTGGTAATATCCTTACCCTACCCTTACCCTACTTTTTCAACTAAGGTAATACCTTACCCTACCCTTACCCAGTCAAACAGGGTATTATCCTCATTGACCGGGTAGGTTATAAATTACCATCCCTTGGGGTAAAGAATCTCTATCGAAACAGCGACAAAGAATCTCTGATTGTCGCGTGTACATACATAAACAAAGTTCAATTTCTTTTTTGTTTTGCCCAGAGACATCGAAGAGAGACAGAAGGTTCAGTTCTCTGTTCTCTGTGTGCAATTTTTAACATTAATGTCCCACACTAACTGACAAACCTAAAAGCAAGAAGCTGTTCTGCCCAGATTCCACTTTCTTAATAATAATAATACATTGATTACTACGACATGATGATCAAGTCTCTCAATAATAACAGAGTACAAACGTTTACAATGGCTACGTGTACATGTAGCAATGGCTATTGACATGTTCTTCTATAATAATGACTCAGAAGATTAGTAGCTGATGATTGAAGAGTGGATAAACTCTGGTCTAATCTAATGATTGCTCAAAGTCACAAGCCAACCACCCGCTGCGTCTCAACCAGCTCGAGCTGAACCATCGAGAGTTGTTGTCATGTTTCCCCAAAAATATATTAAGCACGTTGTATTTTTATGTATTTGGCCCAGAGTCTACTACTATCCTGACTTCGCCAATGGAAGCACTGTCCCTCTCTCGATCTCCGACAACTTGCACATCTCTGGATAAAATCCAACGACGTCGAGGGGGGATTTGTCAGTGGTGGCTAGTTCATAGGAAGATTTGTAAATAAAGGTAAATATTATTTACCATATATAATGACTGGATCTTCAAATTTGGATGTTTTGTTGTTATCAAGTTATCAACCAACTATGTATGGCAAACCAGGCCACAAGGTTATTGACCGTTGTTAGAAATAAATTACAATGATTATACTTCTTGCACGACGTGCTAGTCTGAGCAACCAGTCTCCCCAGGGAGGCTCATGTGGCCCAATTCACAATGATTGATCTCGTATGGACTTTGACAAAGGCGCCACCAATCAAGCCACCTTGAACTTTCACAAGTTCACAAATGCTAACAACTGCATCAGAGATGATAAGTTCCAAGTGCGCAATAGTAATCATCTATCTATTTATCATGTGGGTTCGTGAAGGATTAATAGAATTGCATCAATTGTTATTAAGAAGTGTTTCGTACCTAATCAATCATCAATGATAAGCGGGATAGCTAAGTTATACACTTATAGTTAGGGCCTCAATGGAATATTGGCCTTATGGACCACCCACTTGAATTAGCATCCACATGTAATAATATTTTTGTGATTTGTAACCTGTTGGGATAACAAATCATATACCACACCGATAAATTAGGAAATGTTTGTTCAACTTAAATGAGTCCACTAACTACATTAGTCTGAGGCATTTTGGAAAGAAATCCAAAAATAAATCATTGCAATTTTGACCTAAAGCGGACAATATCATACTAGCGTGGGCCAGTTGGAAGGCAGGGAGACGAATCATCGAAACTGGAAATGTGGAGTCTCTCAAATTGCTCGCGAAGGGTCTATATTTGGTGGTTCCTTTTATCGAAAGTCTTCCTGGAGGGCTTTGTCAGGCAACGTATTCCGTTGGCGTTAACAACGGTTGGGATTGTTTGGGTAACAACCCAAGTACCACATCGGTAAACTAAGAGAAGTTTGTCTTGCATAAAAGAGTCCACCAACTACACTAATATAAGGTCTTTTGAGAAAGAACCACTACAACATAAACTGCCTACGGAGGCACACCATATATGCCTCTAAAAGGCTTTTTTTTTGCCTCTATAGAGCTATCGAGGCAGATAGCTTAAGTGTCACCAATGTTGTTGTGGCTAAAGGTCTTTAGAGGCAAATACGGTGACACATATTATCTGCCACTGATGGAAGAATTAGTGGCATATATAATTGTTAGTAATTGCATCTTTAAACAACTATTATTCTGTCATCTTAGCCACTTTTAGAGGCACTTATTTTTGTTGCTGAGAATTTTTTTAGAGGCAAATATATATGCTTTTAAAAAGAATTTATTCTTACCAGGATATTTTTCTCTATTGGACTCTCTCACTATTTACATACATCATTTTTTACTTTTTTGCTTTCTACAAGGTTTGAACCCAGGTGGTCGAAGGATATGTGTTAAGTTCATAGTTCTTACCACTTGGTTTAGAAGTACTTAGTAATATTTTTTACTCTGTTTTTAAATATGAACCACAAAACTCAACGATATGCAGAAACTATGTCAAGAAAAGAAATCAAAATTAAAAAACGTAAATTTCTCCATAATCATTATTAGAAAATAAAATCATCAATGTTTATTAATATATATATATATATATATATATATTTCACCTTTAAAAAAATTATTTTATCTATACAAAAAACATATAGTTTACAAGTTATCTACCACTGCAAATTTTAATCATACAACATATAGAGACAAAAGTAAATTATCTAGCTTTAAATATTTTAATCGTACAACCTATACAATCGGTTCTAAATTATCTACCTCTAAATTAAAGAAATTTTTTGAATAACTTATAGAGGCAGTTATAAATTATATGCCTCTAAAGAAAATTTCTGCGTAACTTATAGAGGCAGTTATAAATTATCTGCCTCTAAAGAAATTTTATGTGTAACTTATAGAGGCAGTTATAAATTATTCTGGCTCTAACAGTAAATTTTCCGTGTGTAACTTATAGAGGCAGTTATAAATTATCTGCCTCTAAAGAAATTTTATGTATAACTTATAGAGGCAGTTATAAATTATCTGCCTCTAAAGAAATTTTCTGTATAACTTATAGAGGCATTTATAAATTATCTGCATCTAAAACTATAAAATAATATTTATTTAACTTAAAATAAATAAATAAATTACAATTAGAGGCATATATTTTCATCTATAGAGGCACATATAATATTTGTTCTTTAAAAGTATATTTAGAGGCAAATACTCTATGTGCCTTCATGAATCTGCCCCCGTAGCCAGGTTATGCTGTAGTGAACCCAAAAACAAATCCGTGTAGACTTGACCCAAAAACAGACAATATCATACTGAGTGTGAACCAATTGGTGACAAAGCGATCCTAACAATTTCGGGGCCTAGTCTCTTTCTTTTACTTTTTAGGATATTTCTTGCAGTTTCAGTATCATAAGTGTTCCAATAATCATTCCTTGGCCCTAATTTCAAATTACCCTCCAATTTAACTCAAAATCAACGACTAGTGATTCAAACCTCCCCCCTTTAATGTGCAAGTTTACGGCAACATAATTCACCACAGGGGACCATGTACATACACACACAAGTGATTGATTACACTCCATTAGTGATCAAGGCCCCACCTTACACCAACTTACCAACTTAAACTTCACACATACGACTCTAATAAGGGTGTCCAATTAAGTTTATCTTAGCCGTTAGATAATCATCATCATCTTCTCTTTTATCCATTTTGGTTCACCCATGCAGAAGCTTCCATGGAACAGGAAAAACAAAAGCAAAAAGAACCACAAAAAGCCAATTCATGTTACACTATGCTCTCATGTTGCTTCCTTTCTGTTAATGGTCGCCATTATGCCATGAGCATTATAGCATGCTCACAAAGATTTGAAAATGATGTAACACCTAACGCATGGATATACCGTTTTGAGTCAAATTTTCAAGTTGTTGTGTAGTATTAATCAGAAAATTGGCATTGAAAAGGTCATCTAAGTGTATATAATCGGTTTCATGACCTTTCCATGAGCGAACCAATTACTCGGCCGAGATTGAGTAAGGATCGATGCCGGTTGCGAAGGATTGATGTCCTTTGGACTAAGTGTCTATGAGAACTGGTTAAGTGTTCGTTTTGATTAACTCTGAAATTAATTCGGGTTAGTTAGGTGAATAGAGTAATTGAGTTTCAGAATCGGGTCGGGTGTCTAGGGTTGGTTTTGAGTAGGTAGGAGCTTATGTGAATTTTTAAACGTGGCTGCATAGGTAGCAGCTCCATGTAGGCGGTTTGATGGAAAATTAGATGTCAATGGACAGTGGTGACCTCTCAAATAATAAGCTGGAGTTAAGTTATGTGGGGAATTTTTGTGTAAACAACCCATATTTTAATATATGTAGACATATTTTTGGTACACGTTTACACCTGTTTGTACATGCTTTTTATACACGTGTACACAAGATTTTTACCTATTTTATGCATGTATGTATGTTAATAGAGGTACTGGGCGGATCTAGGGGTGGGGTTTCCCGGGCCACGGCCCGCCTACTCTCGGGTCTAAAGCTACAAAACTGTGTATTTTTGTATGTATAAGTAGACTGACCCAATGATTTTTTAGATTGAGCCCAGTACATATGAAATGACCCAGTGTCTTGATCCATCCTGGATCCGCCCGTAATTAAAAATCGGCAGAGCACGCTTTGTTGATTTTACTTGGGAGATGAAGACATTTGTTTTGTGGTAAGGAAGGAAGTGGCCGTATAGTAAATAAATATCGTAGGAGGGGGGACGTGGCAATTTGAGTTTTGTTTGGTAGCAAGAAACCCAATTTTCATTTGTTCAAGTGGAGACAAAAAGAGCAAACTATAGAAGAATAATACAAAGCGGAAAAAGAAACAAAAGGAAAAAGCGCAAAGCAACACATTACTCAATATATCAATCATACCAAACCATCCTTTGTTTTGTCAACAAAAAACAAAATCTGCTATACAGAATATCATGTTTGCGATTTGTTTAAACAAATCAAAAACCAAACTGGATAGGAGATGAGATTATGTATTTTACTAAACATAATTCGTATTTTTTTCACAAATTACAACGGTGAGGAACATGTGGTAGATTGTCGAACTGCTATTGTTGTAGAAGTGGAAGCAATCATTAAAGTAGTGGAAATGGTCGCGACAGAAAAGGATTCATGTGTTATCATTTTCGACTGCAAACCTCTAGTGATTGTAGTCCGATCTCCTTCCTCAGAATTGGTCGTGAAAGTGTTACGACACTATTGCATCAATCCGAGAGATCATTGACAAAGCACCAAACATTGGAGTGTTTTAGCAAAAGAGAGAGTGTGTCAGGGATGTAGATAGAGTTGCTAGCATGGCTAGAGAGAACCAGCTACCGTATAATTAGCTAGCTAGGTTAACTCCTTTGCATTGTGATGATGTATAGTACTCTATTTTATTATGCTTCTTGCTCGAAGATTTGTAAAATCTACCATTGTGATAAAAAAAAATTGTATAATAAAATAAAATAATCTAACATTTGTTTAGGCTTGGCAATGGGTATCATGAAATCGGGTACCCACCCAAAATCCGGCCAAATTGGGTTGGGATTATCCGTTGACTGGGTAAAGTTGATGGGTATGGGCAAACCCGGTACCCAGTTAGAGTGGGTAACGGGTGAGGATGGGTTTCAAGGTATCTGCCTCATACCCAACCTGATGAGTACCCAATATGATACAGTGTTGTATTAGCTATAATATATCATCTATGTTTAACGGACTACACCCAATTTCTCATTCAGTCATTCAGTTCTTCACTTCAACTCGACGATCGAGCAGTCTATCGTTCCATCTCGGAACCATGTGCTCTAAAAATCGTTGCCTCATCTCGAAAATCTCCTTGCAATCCAGATGCAGAGAGATTTGGGGTTCACCCAGTGGGTAGCGGGTTTACCCAATACCCATGTTCGGGCGGGGAAAATTTGAATTTTGTACCCGTTTAGTCTCGGTGGGTGGGTACGGATAATACCCGTTTATCCATTTAATAAACGGGTGGTGGATATGTGGATGTGTGATTTGTTACTAATTAATCAATATTTTTATAATTTTTTCTCAAATTCTAGTACGAAACGAACTCCATATGTCACTTTTAATTTCGTTTGAAGTTTCTAATTTTTTATTCACCAAACCCGTTTTACCACCTTTTAATTTTTATTAAAGAATCAGTTATTAATTTATTATTACTACTACTTTAATTCGTATTAACTCACTACATTCTCAAATCTAAAAAACTGGCTAATAAGCCCATTCAGTACCTTACGTTTGGAGTAATAACAAATCAGTACTCACCGTTTAAAAAATAACTTATGAGTGTCGTTCGTATGAAAATTTAACACATCCATCCGAAATGACAATTTCGTCCAATTTTGCTGTTAAATTGCCACATCACGCGTCCTATTTTGATTAAAATGCTAACGTGGATATATCCACGTCACCTCACCTGAATAAAATGACCCCCTCTGCAATTTCTGTCTCTCTTTCTCTTTCTCAATTTGTTCCTCACCTGAATAATTATTCCCCTATTCTTCTCTCTCCACCGACGGAGCTCCGCCAACCACGCTGCAGTCCACTACATGTCCAGATCAAACTCAATACCTCCACCGTCGCCGCCTCTATCAGCCTCGTCCTACCACCCCAATCTATCATTCGCCTCCCCCGCCTTCCTTAAGACGGCTATTGGTGCTGCTCTACAAGCAGCACTCCTGGTCACCGGAGTATTGATCAATTGAAGCTTCTTTCCCTGAATTGAATTTCAGTTCGTTGAGCAGAGCTTTTGTTTGTCACGAATTAGGATTTAATTTGAATTCGAAATTGGATTGGGATTGATTGTAGGTGAGAATCCCAAGACGGTGACGAAGACGCGGATAAGGTATTGGAACATCACAAAGTTGAAGCAGCTCCTTACCTTGTTGGTTCGTTGCTGAGCGAGCTTGGTAATTTGACGAATCTCGATTACTTCTGGATGGCGGATTGTAACCTCGAAGATTCGATTCCTTACTCACTTGGTCAGTTGAGCAAGTCGGAGAATCTGGATCGAACCTAACTAATAACTAACACATGGCAAAGGAAAACAAATAGGGAGGGCTTTTAATTTTCAATTGACGGATCAGGCACAACTAACGTGGATATATCCACATCTGTGTTTTAATCCAAATAAGACATGTGATATGGTTATTCACGGACAAAATTGGATAGAATCGTCATTTTGGATGAATGTGTTAAATTTTCATACGAACAACACTCGCAAGTTATTTTTCAAACGGTGGGTACTGATTTGTTAATACCCAAACGTAAAGTACGGATTATTAGCCCTAAACCCCCCCCCCCCACACTCTCCTTCTCTCTCTAGCCCCCCATTTCTCTCTCTCCCTCCATCACCTTTCAAACTCACAGACAACACACAAACAGCGACTTCCTTCGTCGTCGCCGTTCAGTCTTTCTCCTCCACCATTTCCAGATCACGTCTCTCTGTAATGGTAGCCGGGAAAGTCAGAGCAGCAATGGGTCTCCAAAAGCCCCCACCACCGCCGCCACCTAAGCCTCCCATCCCCACTCCTCCCTCCGGCGCTGCCAAATCTTCATCCAAGACAGTCTTCTCACGCTCTTTCGGCGTCTACTTCCCGCGCTCCTCCGCTCAGGTCCAGCCCCGCCCTCCCGACGTCGCCGACCTCCTCCGCTTGGTCGAGGAGCTCCGGGAACGGGAGTCCAGACTGAAGACTGAGCTCCTCGAGTTCAAGCTGCTGAAGGAGACGGCGGCGATCGTGCCGAAGCTGGAGGCGGAGATTTCGGCGAAGAATGCGGAGATCGAGATGGCGAGGAGGAGGATTGAGGAGATGGAGGAGGAGAAGGAAGAGAGGGAGAGGAAGATGAAGGATATGGAGGATGAGATTCGGGAGGTTAGGAAAACGGCGTCGGAGAAGGAGGATGTTCAGGAGAGGAGGTTGAAGGAGATGGAGGAGGAGATTCTGGAGCTGAGGAAAGCGGCGTCGGAGAAGGATGAAGTTCAGGAGCAGAGGTTTCGTGGTTTGATGGAGGTGACTATGAAGTCGAATCTGATTAGGAATTTGAGGAAAGGAGGTAACAAGTTTTCGCCGGAGAATGGTTCGTTGAGGCCGGAAAATGCGGAGATAGTAATGAAAAGAGAAGAAACGGAATCCGAAGGGCCGAGTCTGTTAAGGTGCGGCTCGGAGGAACTCGCTGAGTCGACTCTGCCTAATGTCAGATCTCGTTGTCCTAGGGTACCGAAGCCTCCGCCGAAACGGCCTTCGTCGTCTTACGTCTCCGATCAATCTGTTTCTACTTCGGTCTCAGCACCGCCACCGCCACCTCCCTGCCGTCAACAAAACCGACACCAGCTGCTCTCCGGCCGCCGCCTCCTCCTCCTCCTCCGCCGAAGGAACGTAAAGCAGGAGCAGCGAAGGTGAGACGAGTCCCCGAAGTGGTGGAGTTCTACCACTCGCTAATGCGGAGGGATTCGAGGAAGGATTCTGCCTCCGGAACGGCGGATTCTGGTGCTGCCACCGCCAATTCCCGCGATATGATCGGCGAAATTGAGAATAGGTCTGCGTATCTACTTGCGGTAAGTGCGAGTGAGCGAGTCAGTCAGTTCTGCTTAGTTTCTCTAATTCCTCAACTCGCCATGGAATCTTACTCTTGGCATTCAAATTAGTGGAAAAAGTAAAATAGAAAAGGCTGATTTGAATTCCGATTTCATGATTGTTTGGCAGATAAAAACGGACGTGGAAACGCAGGGAGAGTTCATAAGGTTCTTAATCAAAGAAGTGCAGAATGCTGCATTCTCGGATATAGAAGATGTAGTCCCTTTCGTTAAATGGCTGGACGATGAACTTTCATATCTGGTAAGTGAACAAAAACTCTTGTTGCACCATGACTGATTCATAGTTCTCGAACTAAACAGAAGAATACATGATTTTGTAAGGTGGACGAGAGGGCAGTACTGAAGCATTTCGACTGGCCGGAACGGAAGGCAGATGCAATGAGAGAGGCAGCATTCGGGTACTGTGATCTGAAGAAGGTAGAGTCGGAAGCAGCATCTTTCCGGATGTTGCTCGGCAGCCGTGCACTTCAGCTCTCAAGAAAATGCAGGCTCTGCTCGAAAAGTAAACACCCCCTTTCCACTAACTCTCTCAATTATGGATCTTTTGTCCTATGCTGATGTTCAACCAAGCACTCAATGCTTCATTCATTGTATAAACATTTTTGGTGTATTGCCTTTGTTGGTTTGCTGTCTGTCTGTCTCCCTCAGCAGAATCTAACAATGCATACTGCTTTTTGGCCATTGATGATTGCAGGTTAGAGCACGGGGTGTACAGTTTGTCAAGAATGAGGGAATCAGCCATGAAACGTTACAAGGAGTTCCGAATTCCGATCGATTGGATGCTGGAAACAGGGCTTGTTACCCAGGTAGAACCATTTGTTTAATCGAAAGCTTCACTTCCTTCCTTCACTCTATGAGTTGAACATCAAAACATGGTCCCAATTGACAGCGAATCATTTTGTTTAATCTTAGAAGAGAGACAAAAGAAACTTTAACAAAGCTAGACATAAAAAGAGGCAGAGAGAGAGATAGCCACTATTGGTATTATTGGACAATGAGTCGTGGGGAATAGGAAAGGCTAAATGACAAATGGATGGTTGGGAGTAGGAGAGGGGTGTTAGGTTTTCATATCTCGATGCCCATGACTGCATGCGCGAGCACATGTCCCTGTGAATTTTCAATTGTGAAATGTCAAACCTTTTCTCGTTCCCAATACTCCTGTCTAAAGTGTCAACAACCTTTTTGTTTCACAGATCAAATTGGCATCGGTTAAACTAGCCATGAATTACATGAAGCGGGTCTCTGCAGAGCTCGAGACCGTCGATAGTCCCTCCGAGGAAGAGGAGCTCGTCGTCCAAGGCGTTCGTTTCGCGTTTCGAGTCCATCAGGTAACCAATTGAACCATGTCCAACTAGCTAACTCATCGTATTGATGTCTTATGGTCTCGAAATGTAATGTGCAGTTCGCGGGAGGATTCGACGGGGAGACAATGAGAGCATTCGAGGAGTTAAGAGATAAAGCGAGATCGTGCCACGTACAATGCCAGAGCCAGCAGCAACAACAACAACAGAGACTGATTTGCAGCAGCAGATTCACAGGTTGAAGTCTGCATTTCAGAGGTGGGGATGTGAACTCCTTGCTTAATTCTGCAACTAATTTATCTATATGTAAAATAACAGACGGAAACACAGCAGCACAGGGGAAATGTTAATTTTTTGTCAATAGGGAAAGAAAGTGCCGTAGCGAGGTGGAATCAATATTAATATGATTTGATTTGATTAATTGGTAGCATGCATCCAGATCTTTGCTGTCTTGTTGTCTGATTATGTATGTGATATATGTTAGGTTAATTTGGTCAAAATGTAGCTGGTGGCACGGATGTATGTCATATTGAATTAATGCAGAAAGACCACCACCGCAAAGTTTGAACAACTGGTATTTAAGTTTCGTAGGGTAAGCTGTAAGCCGTAATGCCCTGCTCTATAGGCAATCTCTTGTTTTTTGCCAACTCTATGCGGTGTGCTCCATTATTCAAGTGGTGACTGTTGCTGCTTAAGAAAAGGACGTTGCATCTTTGTCCCGCGAAAATCCAAATCATCTCTGCCTCGGAATGGGTATTTGTTAAATCTGCTACCCCATCAGGTGAACACCAAATCTCTATGCATCTAGATTGCAAAAAAAAAGAAAATTGAGATGAGGCTACAATTTTCAGAGCATTAGAGTTTCGAGATGGAATGATAGACTACTCGATCGATGAGTTGAAGGATAACTGAATGACTGAAAATTTAAGTAAGGGAGTAATTAATCATGGAGTGAAACGAGATTAGGTTATTTAAAGGTTCAATTTACAATGAGAAAGATATTTTTTCAAATTTCCATCTCCCTTATGACAAAAGGCTGGGCCCATTTTTGATTTCATATGGACTTCTCTTCAACAGGCCACCAACGTTTCATTTTGAGCTGGGCCCATTTCATTTGGAAAACCAAGTCCATCCGAGTATTTAAAACCTTAGCAAAAAGATGTTGGTACTTGGTAACAGTGGAATCGGACTCATCTGAAGCCGTTGGATTACTTGAGTCGAATTGTCGATGGGCTCAAGTCCAGATTCCGGTCCAATCGCCCGGCTAACCCAAGTAGCTAACTGTGGTCCAGTAAGGGCCGAAAAACCAGGCGCCTAGAATTTTTCTCCAGGCGATCAGGATCTCATGTGGCTCAATGGTTGAGATCACTTCAAGGCGGTACACTATTGAACTCTAATTTCTTACTACAATCTCATATACGCTTTGTGTGATACACCATTGAACTTCAAGACGCTTTAGAATCAGATCGGCACCCACTCACTCGAACTAACAACTCTCTAAATTGAATCTTTATTATTCTGATCGAATCATTTGGCAAAACAATTATATTACTTTCATAACTCGTTATCATGATCGAGGAAGTTACTGTGGGCCGATAAAACCCCGATCTTCTCCGAGATTAGCTTAAAAGAGCGAATAATTAGCAATACAACCCTTCATGTGCATTTTGTTTCACAAAGTAGTACAAGAATGGTATGCCTAACAGAACTAGTACAAAAGTCCCAAACCCAAACATCAAAATCCAAACCTCAAGCATTTCTTCAGACTCTAACATCATAAACTACAAGAGATGTCATCTCCTCACTTTGCAATAAATTACCAATCTATCATCTCCTCATAATCCTATCAATCACTTTGCACAATCAATAACTTTCCACCCTTTATTCACACCACCCACCATTCTCAATATAAATTTATGTTGGTTGTTCTGTATGTATGTTGGTGTAGTGTTTCAGGAGGCTAGAGCAGCAGAAAGAAGCTGGTTCCATGTATCGGGCAATCCGGGGAGGCACCAGTGGCTGCAGTCTGTCCCCGGGCCACCCCCGTAAGAAGAAGGGTGTGCATCTTTCCTCAACTGCGACAATGTGGTTATGTCTAGTAGGTACACTTGTGTCTTCATGGTGGTCAACACTTTGTTGACCACTGCAGCAGCTGGAGGTGCGCCAGCCGGATAACTGGAGCCCGATAAGGGCTCTGCCTCTCCGTTGCAGTTCTTCTTCGGCTGGTTCCATTCCTGTCCCCTGCATTTTTCGTAATATATGTGGTACATCAATAGTGAGTCACCCTATGCCCTAAGCCCTACCTAGTTTGAAGTTTGAACACAAATATGTAAGGTTAGTTGGTGCCATGAACCGTTGCATCCCAATAACTCGAGTTGTTGGGAAAGGGTTTTGAATGGATTTCATATTATTTACTAACACACACCTCAAACGAATGACTCATGAAAGAGGTTGAAGTTCGCACTGCTTCAATTAGACTTGTGCAATGAATTGGGGGTCAGGCTTTAATAAGCCTTTATACACAAGTTGGTGATTATCGAGATTCAAAACCTTAACTTTTTGTTGGTCAAATTATCTTTTGAATGAATTTGTTAAACGGTCATATGGGAAGGACAAAAAGTAAACACCTTTGTACATCGACTAAAAGTAAGAAACCACACCAAATGTAGAGGTGGTTTGGTTGATGGAATTGGGTCTGAGATTTGGGTTTCAATTCTCTGCCCACTGAGAATTATAATACAATTCTCGAACCCAATTCCATCAATCAAACGGCCTCGTGACATTATTAACCACTACCAAATTGAAGGGTTAGTTTAATATAGTGTATGATGAAAGAAGATCAAGGGCAACATTACTAATATGGATGAAGGTGAAATGCCTTGGAAGAAGACCTTGGTTTTGGAAGGGTCGACATTGTTGTCAACCCATTTAGCCCATGTGTTTAGGCCTTTGTTAAAAGCATCTAGCCTGTCCATGTCTTTGTAAAGTGACGACCCATCTCTGATAAAATCCCAGCCTTGAGATTTGGGGCCGGTGTGAGTCCACCAATGCCATGAATTGAATACCAGGACATCCATTCCAGTCCATGCATTCCCGGCTCTAATGGAATTCAAATCCAGTACTTTCCCGGCCTTTTCTTGAACTATGTCCACCAAATACGGCGTCCGGTACATGTACACTGTCACACTGTAATCCTGCAACCATTTGGATTCACACCCTTTTAGCAATGATATATAAGGGTTCACGTGACACATCAAAGATGTTGGTATAACAACTCAAGTACCATATCGGTAAACTAGGAGAAGTTTGTCTTACGTAAATGAGTCAACTAACTACACTAGTATGAGACCTTTTGTAAAGGAACCCAAACACAAATTTGTGCGAGTTTGGTTAAAAGTGGACAATATAAGACTAGTGTGAGCTTGTGGGTGGCGGGACGGTCCTATCAAAAGTGTACATGCAAGCTAGCAATATGAAGCGGAATCCAACATAGAGAAGGGAAGGCTATTCTAGGTCTAAACTGAAGATTTTATGGACCAAAATAGTCAAGATATATTCGATCAATTATATTTTATATACGAGACTCGAGATTTACTTGAGTTATGACTCCGTGATTTACTTGAATCATGACTCCGTCGCTGATTGAGATGTTTCACAATTCGAATCTGAAGTGGGCATAATTTACAAATCAATAAAGCCTCTCTAGGCAGGATTATTGAGTTTCCTGACACAAATGCAAAGACCAAAGAAGAAAACAAAAGAATAGACCAAAAAAAAAAAGATAAAATAAAAACCCTATTAATGTCTGCATGATCACGAGAATGACAGAAGGGTTACTAAAATCCAAAGACGCTGCTCTGTTCATGTCTAGTGCCACCACAAAACCACCGTCAACAGTTTGTCCTAACAAATGACTCTGAATTCTTGGATTATTATTAAGTTTTGGTGTAATTTTGGTACTTGTAGGGTCTTCCCAACTAATTTTATCAACCGTGAATTTGATCCAAAATGAATAATATCATATTACCGTTGGATTGTTGGTGACAGTGCGATTCTACATAAAGTTGGGTTCCTAGATTCCATATATCACATCAAATTTAATGCGGCAATTGGAATCTCGAGTGTACAAGTTTTACGAGTTTGTATATATGGACCAAAATATGATATGTGGATTTACACATGATTATATACTATTAGGTATACATATAATCAAATATAGAAAATTCAATAAATGAATATCTACATGAAAGAAAATCGAGGTAAATTCAAGATTGAAAGTTTCACGTATATATGTAACTGAAAATAACTGGATAGTTTCGATCTCAAACGATCGAGAATAGAACAATTCAAAGAAGATTTAAAGAATATATAAATGTATTGAATTGTCACACTTGAATGATAAAGTTTAGATCAATAATGTGACATATAAGACCTTAAAGAGAATTTCGTTATAAATTAGTATTTCATAATTAACCCACAATGATCTGTTATAGAGTTGTGAAATTAAGGTGTCGTTTTTTCGCATGAAATGGATTATTTGGGAAATTAATAAATTTAATAGAATTTGATTGCTAGAAAATTGACAATTTCACCGAATTAAATTCCTTGTTTTCCACGATGGAATTGGTAGGAAATGTTAATTCCCCTTCCATTCAAAAGAAATTTTAGATTTTTGTTGGAGCTGGATTTGGGATAAAGTAGAAATTCAATTACAAAGATATTGGATAGACAATTAGAGCCGAAAAAACTAGAAATTGCAGTGAAATTACTCAATTCATCGTTCCAGTTCCAATTTCGAAAGTGACCCCTTTAGATGTTAATTAAAATTTAACAAAGAAAAAAGAAGCATTGGAATTAGGGAAATGATTTGATTAGAAAACAGGGCGGCCTTCCTTGTCTCAAAAGAAGGGCCATGTCGAATATTAATCATTCCAAAACTCCCAAAACCAACACCTTTACCAAAACCCAAAACGATATCAAATTATCCATCTTAGCATTAACACCAGTTCAATCCTTAGGACCAGAATGAAAAGAAAATAAATAAAAAAGGAGCAAAATGAAAGAACTGACCAGAAAGGTGACATATGAGAAAGTCCCACTTCTGAAGAACTTAGTCTTCACATTTGGAATTGAAGCATAAATCATGCAAGCCAGCGATTCCCACATGTTCAAACTCAGTGAGTCACCCACAAACATCATCTTCTTCCCTCTCCATCTCCCCAAGAATTCCACCCCATCAAACCTGTCCCAATAGCTCGAGTTGTTCAGACAAAATTCTGATCAATGAATCTTATATTGTTTACTAACAGTAGTTATACACGTACCTGGCCAAACTACAAGAGTCAGGCAGCCAGGAGTACTTGAGATACTGCCGGTCCGGCCTCCCGAACTTCTGGCAGTCGAATTGGTCGTCAATGTAAGGGCAAGACGAGTCGTAAAGTGGGTAAGAGTCATCCGAGACGACAACCCATCTCCCTTGGAACAGATTGCAGGTTGATGATGATGCTTGCTTCTTGCCTCTCAAAAGCTTGGTCACATTGTTGAAGTTGTTAGTAGTGTGAGCTCTAGCTGATTTGAGAATGGCTAGGGAGATGATGAAGAACAAGATTGAGAGTAATTGAGTAGTGTTGTTTGTACTAGACATCATAAGGAAGAATTAATTTTGGGAAAGTTAGAAGTTGATAGAAAGGAAGAAGAGTGGGGAATTGTGTTGTGGGGTTATATAGAGAATAGAGAGTAATGGGGTCACATGGCATTATTGGGTACAATGGTAAAGGTTAAGTCTTGCGGCTAAGAACCTTGTCCTTACATGCTTTTGGGTAGAAAGGGTTAAATGGTTTGAGAAAGATGGGATTTTTGTTCAATGAATTTGGGAATCACCCACTATGGTGAATTATTTATGCAAATCTTCTTTGTATAGATTCAACCTTCTTTGTATAGATTCAATCTTCCTTGTATAGATGATTCACTATGTGGTACATGACCCAACCTTCTTTGTATAGATGTCGAGAGTATCCTATTGATTTGGTTTCTGTTCATGTACACAAACTTTGTATCAGACTTTACCTATTAATAGAGTACCACTAGGCTAAGATTGGCAGATAAGTCTTTTTCCCTCTTTAGTACATAAGGGGTATAGGGGTCGAATGACAATTTTGATTTGTTAGGGATGTTGCGGCAAGTCGATCACTCGTGAGTTATTAGGGGTTCGGGTCCTAAAAACGGTTAAGAAGTTTGATTGGAATTTAACTTGATAGTGAATGAGTAGAGTCCGAGTCAATCGTGATTCAGGTTGATAGGCTCATGAGCTGGCTTGACTCTTGAGCTTGAGCCAGTTCATTTATGGCTCATGAGCGGCTTGATAAGGGCTTGATTAGTGGTTAGTGAGCAGAAACTTGTAAATTTTAAGATAACTCATTCATGTTTTTTTTTTTTTGCTCGAGTTCGATGAGTTTCAAATTTCTAATTCGAGTACCTAAAAAGTAGCGAGATAAACTTGAGTTGGTGAAGTTTGGCTTAGTTAGGCTCGTGAACAGTACTAAACTATAACACATATTTGTCCATGTTTGAGTTAGTATGATAGAAAGACACACATCTACCATACAATCTAGTTATAAAATGCAAAGGTCCAACTGTCTGCAACTGAAATTAGTAGCTGGATGGAACTTCGAGAAATTGTAGTTTATGTTATATGTATTGACTAAGACTAATTGCTCATTTATTTGATTGATTATGTCAAAATTCTGAACTTATATTTAATCCTTTACAATTAGTAGTATTGTTAAAACAATGTATACTTTAGGGGTGATTGATTTGGAAGATCTTGGGCAAGGATTGCAGTAATAAGATATTTGTAAAATAGCATTTTGCACCCCTAAAAGTAATAAATAGTCTATACTGTAAATTATTCTTTTTATTTTCTCCTCGACTTTTATTTGTTTGACGTTAATTGATGCACATTCAGTATAATACACCAACTCCAATAGTCATGTTTTAGATTGGTTTAACGTTTTTTTAATTAAAAATATAAATATATATACTTAGGGTAATGCTCCGGTGTCCCCACTAAAAGTAGGAATACTGGTTACCCTAATAACGTTTGTGCTATATAGAGTGGTTGTTTCAATGAACCAAACTTTTAAAATCAATAGGTTTGATCTTAATAAGTCTAAATTAAACTTGGTTGAAATTTTTAGTCATCATAGTATAAAATTACACTCGACGTTCTTCAGGTTTTCTTCTACAACTGCATTTTCTTCCGATCGATATGATAGATAATCATCTCTACCAAATTACTTCTTTTATTCAAATCGCCCCATCTATTCCTTAATGACATGTAGATTCTTATCCTCGAAAAAACAAGATATTTTAAGCATGTTTTTATCCATCAAAACGTCAGTGGGGGTAACTGGTACCCGCACTTTTAGTGGGGTCACTAGAGCGTTAACCATGTACTTATATAGGATAGAACTGATAGATAAAATATGTAGTTTTAAAACACTTCGTATTTCACTTGTACTCATCGTGATCGATACCTCTCCAATTTGCTTTCCTGACCAACTCTTCGTCTCCTTACTTTGATATCAGTCTCCATCGGCAACAAATGTGTGCAGTTTTAACGTCCTAGAGACAAAAATTGAGACAGATGAACCAAAAGATAAAATAATTTAATTATGAGAAGATAAAAAACTATTTATAGTGTAGGGACTATATTTTTAGTGTGAAAAAATAGAGTGGTATAAAATAATATTTTGCCAATGATAAATAAAAGGTGGTAGGGAAGGAGCAGTTGTATTCCTATTGGTTTACTCTTTGACATTCCATGCTCAGCTTGTCACGGGTTGGGAGACTTTCAGTCATGCACATGCTTAACCTATCAACTTGAGTTTTCAATCAAATTTTTTTTTTTTTAATTTTCCTCTATATGAAAAAGGTTAAATTAGTCGTAATTTGCCGACTAATTTCGTTTTTAGCTAATTTTTTTGTTACAAATATGAATATATAATGATGCGATTCTATTAAACGAAAATGAGAAAGACTTATACTAATATATAATATTAAAGCAAGCAAGGGGTCAATTTAAAATATTTTCTTAGAATTTCAAATATAATATAGTGAAATTAGATTTCTGGTTGATTTTTTTTTCTACCTATTTAAGAGTCCAAATTTTAAATTCATAAAAAAAAAGAGTCCAAATTTTAAGAGATAGTTAGATGTTTTATACTTTTATTAAATTATTATTATTTTTAAAAAATTCAATCATCTTAATGTTGTGTCGACTGATTAGCGAAACTACGATGACCATATCATTAATTGTTTCGTGCTTCCATTGGTTCCTATCGCTAAAGTGGCCACACTACTTCTCGATGAAATACTTCACTGCATTAAACATTAATAAGGGCATTTGGTCTAGTGGTATGATTCTCGCTTAGGGTGCGAGAGGTCCCGAGTTCAATTCTCGGAATGCCCCTTTTTAAATTTTTTCCATTTTATTATATATATATATATTGACCAAATTAGGATGAAAGAAGATGATGTGGAAGTTAAATAGGCGATGTGACATTACAAGTTTATGAGCATAAACTTTTGTAACGATAATTTTGTGGTCAAGTTAAAAATATATTTTTTCTATTATTTACTATCAAATCACCATATTATATATACTAGTTTTTCAGCTGGCCCGTTGGCCGGGGTCAAGCGGTTATTTTATGTTCTTAAAGTTTTATAATTGCAATTATTTAATATGATTGTTAATATATGTGAAGCAATGATAAATTAAATACACACTTTTTTAAAAATAGTTGTTAATAAATATGAATGATTGGAAGTTTGGACCTCTTCAAATTACTTGTGTCAACCCGGTTTATCAATTTTACTAATAACTTAAAAATTAAATAAATTGCATGATTGTGACGTCTTTAAATTACTTCCTTCAACCCAGTTTCTCACTATACGTATGATGATTACTAAATCATCATATTTTATCAATTATACTAATATATTAAAATTAAATCAATTAAATGATTGAGATGTCTTTAAATTACTTCCTTCAACCCGGTTTATCACTATAAGTATGTTGATTACTAAATCATCATATTTTTATCAATTTTACTAAATATTCAAATTAAATAAATTATTTTGAAGAAAAAGTCTTTGATAAAATAATTAAAATTTTAAAGAAAATAAGAAAACTCTAGTGACTTAAATGTTAAATTTAATAAAAGTCCGATAAATACTTAATCCAAATTATTTGTTATTAATAATATTATAAATATTTTTTTAAGTGCATCTATGCATGAAATTAAAAATTGAAACGTTGCAAAAAAATAAAAAAAGAATTGGAGTTATCAAATTGCCATACAAAATATTAAAAATTAAATGAAAACTGAGAAATTTTATAAAAACAAATTGGAGGGAACTAGCCGTGGGAGAGAGCTACTATTTAAAAACTATTATTTTACTGTTAAACAATTAATAAAAAATAAAGAACATTTTAATTGGATAGAAGCCTACAATTAAGTAGAAATTTGGATTTGGGTACCTCTTTTTAAAATTGTTAGTATATAGTATAGATAGATAGATATAATACTATAATTTATGTAATTAACATTTTCATGTCTAAAAAAATTTGCGAATTATCGAGACCCCTACAAATTACTTCTTTTAACCAATTTTATCACTAAGTATGACAATTAATTAGTTTAAACGGTTAATCTAACTCTTATTAATAAAAGGTGGTGAGAAATCAAAGTTAAGAAAATATTTAAAAATTAAAATTTAACGTGGGTGCACTTTTGGGTGGTGGGAGGTTTATTTAAAGGAAATGAAAAAAATTACAATTGTTTGCAGATAGGAAAAAGTCGGGAGGAGGAAAGTAGTTACCTTTGAAAATTTAAATTAATTTATTAATTTTATAAATGAAAAATTCTGATTAGATGAATAGCTACAATTAAGGGGAGGCTTGGATTTGGCTACCCTCTTTTTTAAATCCTTAGTATATAGTATAGATATATTTTAAAATTAATCATTAAATAGGTTCATATTGGAAGAATGGGTTTGACTAATCCTTTTTTGCTTTAAGTCAGGGATGCGTGTGTCTTGTGTTGCTCGATGAGTTGGTCGGAAGTTGACATTGAAGAGGATGCCATTCAAGTTCACCATGCTATCACCAACCGCTTTTTCTCGGCTCGTGTCGGTGGGGTGATGATGTCGGCCATTTGGACTTTGTTGGGCTCTCTTCCGCAAGCTCTGCTACTAGTTGTTCCTCGACAGTCAAATACGGCAGCCCATTATGTGGCTCGCCAAGCGCTTCGTTGCCTCCCAAGTCAAGCAGTGATAAACCTTACGGCTTAAGTAGGTACATAATTTTTACTCGTATATGATTACTTCCTTCTCTTCTGCGGGAATTGTCTCCTAAAAAAAATTCCCAATCCAAGCAACATATGATATATAAGTTTTATTTGGTTGAAATCGAAAGGATAGCATTAAGAAATTATAAGACACTTTGGAATTGACAAGTCTTGCCTGGATTCAGTACTGGAGGAGTTGCATCTTCTTTGACAGCAAGAAACCGCCAAAACTCAACACATTGTTTGATAGCGCCATTGTTGTATTACCCAGAAAATTCAGAATACGATGTTTACAATATATCCAACTGTTCATGATCCGACCATGGCCGGTACTGAAATCTTATAACTACCATCTTTTTAAATGAATTTATGCCAATCATATCCGAGATTCAAAATCATTTTCAAGATCTTGGTAAACTGATTTAAAGTCGAATATCAAATTTTTTTTTTTTTTTGACTTAATATCAAAATTTTCTGAGATAATATTCTGTGGTAATACAAGCCAAACATGACGATAAATGAATTAAATTAAACTAATTATGAGACTTTTAATTATGTCCTACAATTTTTTACTAGTAATTAATTAGATTGCACCGTGGTAATTAAATTTATTGATCAAAATTTTACTACATAATTGTTGCAAGTATATGTCACATCCATCATCCATTTTTGTCGGAATTTTATTTAGGTTATGATTCTTTGCATTCAATCGTTGTCATACGCACTGTAAGTTGATATTCATCGATAAGAAATAGCCATGTATTGAGGTGAATACTATCATACTCAAGATTAGAGATTCGTTTGGTATGAAGGATTGAGAATTAGAGGAAGTATGATGATTGAGGAAAGATGAAAAGGTGTTTATTAAAAGTTGGGGAGATGTTGAATTATCTTGTTTAGTATGCATATTTGGTAGATAAAAAAGTAGTGGAAGACCGTTAGAGGAAGTCAAAATTTCCAATAAGAGAAATATTTCTCATAATACACAAAACAAAGACAATTGTTAAAAACCATTTGACAAAAAAACAAATAAAAATAATACAAAATACAGAGTTTCTTTTTAAAAAATTCTCCTAAAATGTATCTTTTGTTCCATTTGTCCACTATTCTCCTTATATGTTCCATTTTCAACATGTTCTATTTTGAAGTTGCTTATTATAGATAGTCATGTAGACATTATATTTTGACTTTTTGTAACATAATACACATAGGGAATTCCCATATGTAATTTTTTATAGCAAATGAATTTGAGAACATTATCAGTTGTATCTCAAGGAATTAATTAAAAATCTGTAAAGTGACAATTCATAAAAAAAAAATTATTTAAAGTGACATCTTTTTAAGAACACTAGAATTACCCGCAATATGTAGCGGAAAGTTTCAGAAGACCAGTAATGGTAGTTCCGAGTATTTTGTTTCTGCTATGAAAGCTGATATGAACCATTTTGTTGAAAATATATAAATGCATGAAAGGCTATGCTAGGAGTGAAATAATTGTACAAAATGAAAATGGAAAAATATATATAGAAAAATTATAATTAAAATGAATGAAAAACATTGACAAAAGGATGTTCAAACAAAATAAAATGAACATAAAATAGAATAATTAAATATTATTCAGTTAAATATCCTCTCAATAGTCACCACTTATTTTTATTATATTGTATCACCATTATTCTCTCCATCTCCTCTTTCTTTGCTCATATCCAAGCTCCATCACATGACATTGCCTATTATGATGTTAATTAGTTTCCATAGCGTAATCACTCTTCTTGGCACAATGATTATGCATTTATATACCCTAGTAAAAGTTTGGGGTTGATGATCTCTACTTTTATTCCAAGCAGAACTACGATAAAGTTGAAAGCATTGTATGAAATATGAAAATATACATGTGTCTAGTGATAAAGCCTATACAGTATACAATACATTATATAAGAGTCTTTCAATTTTGTTACCCCTATAAGAACACAAATAAATAAAAAGAGTGTTGATTGATTAGTGTTGTTTTGTCATTTCAATTATAGAGATAAGAATCCTACAAGCCCAAACACTTACTCTCACAAGCCCACCCAACACAAGTGACCCACAAAAGGCCCCCCTTCAAAACCAATGACTCAAGCCTTAAATACCTTAATAGAGGAAAGAAAACACTATTTATTCAATAGTAACTCTCATTCTCCCTTTATATATAGAATAATTGCACTCTCCACCCCCCTACCTCTTCTAAGCCTTTCCCTCTCTCTTCAGTATTTTCTTTATTTTCTTGTAGCTCATTGAATAATTCACGATCTATATCTCACTCTCACCCCAGAAGTTGCTACGGCAAAAAATAAAAATCCCACCCATTTTTGTAAAGCATTGTACTAACTAGCTGGTCAAAGTAAATTAAAAAATTTGACTCACTGTCATTTAATTATTAATAAATGTTTAGTAATAATATCGTATATATGGGTCCAGCTTTTATATAGTGATTACAATGTGACTGTTAATCCAAAAGGTGTTAGTTAATTATTACCACCTAAGGAACTAAATAATTGGTGGAATAAAGAGAATGACATCACAGTAACGACTTGAATGACGAGAGTAGCATTGATTGAAAGGGTAGTGACTAGTGGGGTAATTAGTTAAATAACGGACCTATAATTAGTCAAAATTGAGCTAACTAATTATGGTTTCGTTGATTCTGTTTGCAAAATAGAATGTAAATAAAGGAACATGAAGCCAATGTAGCAAAAGGTGGTGGTTGGAACTTTGCAAGTGGGAAAAATAGGGAATTCCATTTGCAAATTAGAGTCAACAATTTAAACCCACATTTCTAATTTCCCATTTGTGGAAGTGGAGGCTTCTTGGTGGGTGGCCTGTCGTGAAGAACAGTGCTCAAGGCGTAAGCTGTTTGCTTATCTTATCTTCAAACACTTGACGTCAGATCATGTGTATACCAGCATGTATATACATGTATTTGAAGTGTATTTTTTTTTTGGAGTTCGGATGCTAATACATTCGGAATTTCATTCATAGCGAAACGAGTTTCAGATACACTGAATTGGTCCATAAGAAAACAAGTAAGATAAACTGATGAAGTAGGATTGATCATATGCTCAATACAGTGGAAACCAATAGGAAAAGAATGACTTCTGTTAGCTAGATGATCAACAACATTATTACTCTAACGGCTGCAGGGTTTCACTTGCTATGTGTTTGTGCGTGCTGTATAGGGCAGCGTGGGTTTGATTTTTGTCGTTTTTTTTTCTTTGCCTTTAATATATAAGTATACCCATTCATAAAAAAAAAAATTAACAACATGATTACTCTCTATATAGACATGCAAGATCTGCCACTGATCTCAGTCACGCCCGAGTCATGGTACATGATCCTTATAATCGTCTGTCTAGAGAAGTAAGGCTGCACACATAGAGTCAAGTTGGAGCTGTACACTTTGCGATAACCCCAAGTCATGAACCCATTACAATCCTGACACCACACCTTTCAATATAGCCCATGTAATGAAGCGAATACCAAGATTAGCAGAGAAAACAACCAAGTAGTGTCCATGAAAATTATTCCGAAGCGAGCCTCCTACAGCTGCTTACCTAGTCTCAGGTTTGATGAAGCCTCCATAGTTGAGAGTGACCTATTCTGGAGGGTGGGTGTCGGCTAGCTCCCACGAAATACACACCTCTATTCTGGTGGGAAGGTCGGTATTAGTAGTGCATTGATCCCTATCCAGAATGTCTCTCCCACTAGCTAAGCACAGTCATGAATCGATTATGTAACTTAAAGTACACATACATCTCAAGTATGGTGTTTGACATACATCAGTATCTAGGTTGAATGATAAGATTGTGAAATCAAATAGATGATTAGTTCATCTTCCTTAGTGGGGAGTCTACAAATGCCGCCCATTATAAGTTCACTAAGCATGCATCATGCATGTGCTTGACCTAATACCCACCACCATCCTTTGTCTCCAGTACATCCTCCACCCAAAGAATTTTATTAATTTGTAATACCAACCACCATTTTTGTGGCCAGAACACATTTCTGGCATTTCTAGTTAATCTGAAGATTGAGGTGTTGGAACTTGGAGCTGCAGTTTAGAACACCTATTCATGTTCATTTGTGTATGACAGAAACCAGATTGCAACAATTCTTCACCAAAGTTTCAAAACTACGCATGAATCTTTGCACATTTTGTACAGAGCTTAACTTACTAACAAACCAAGTCTCAAATTTAGAGGTGCTGTTTCCAGCACAAACAAGCATTAAGAGATACAAATGCTTCAAGATCACAGCAGGAGTATGGCTCTCTGATAGGTATGTTACAATTCAGATGAACAAATGCAGGATTGCATGACAAAGAATGATGTTTAAATACATAGCAGAAACAGAGTCATTTCATATGAAGATATATACTGCAGAGGTTGAAAAAAGATGCAAAAAGCTGCACCAGCCGGGAATCGAACCCAGGTCTGTACCGTGGCAGGGTACTATTCTACCACTAGACCACTGGTGCTTCTGATGTTCTCAGTACAACCATAACCCAATTTGTAAATTAATATTGTTTGAGCTTTAGTAATTGCAGAAATCAATAGCAACAAATGGCTATCCACAAAATAATTTCTGTGGCGCATACAGATGATGCTAAGTTCTCACGACGTGTGCACATTTGTTCGATCGATGAGACGTGCGGGCGATCGAGTTTGAGAGGCTGTCAATGATAAAAATTACATAACATGGCTGGCAAGAAGCTATCCTACGAAAAAATAATCAGCGTGGTAATGTTACACTAAAGGAATCTATGGAAAAATAAAATGTTACACCAAGGAATGACTTCTGCCTATCTTGCTGCATGAACAATCAACCTATTTGTTTTATGCACAATTAACAAATAACAACCAAGTTATCCACAAATCACATTTCAGCAAACTCATCATCCTCGCCAACATCTTCGTCGTCCCAATCCACGTCGAAGGAGTTGGCTGCCTTGGTGAGCTCTGTGAGTCCAGTGAGATCGGCCAAGTAGGTCGGATGGTTGATCGCTTCAAGAAGGAACTCCATCTTCCTTTCCCGAAACTCGGACACAACCTGAACGACCAAGTCCCATACAGACACATTACACCACAGAACATAGGCAGAAAGAACAAAGTCTTTAAGGTGAAACGACTTACTGTCGAGCAACAAGCAGTGCACTTATCGAAGGACCGGCCCACGAGGTTCATCTGCGAAAAGTGATAGAGATAGCCTCTAATCTGATGTGGTATTAGGCCAAGAGGCAGCTCGTTGCTCCCACTGTTACTGGACTCTGCAGTATCAGCTCGAGCGGATATTCTGAAAGATTTGGTTATACCATTGTAGTGTTAGATCAGTTACTGAAAGAAAGATGGAAGAGATAATAATGATAAGACAATGTGGAGAATTTTACCCATCAGGGTGGTGCAAGATGTTCACGAAGAGTTCGACAGCAAGGGACGAGGCGATTGGGGCAAGTCCTGGACGTGTAACCGTGCACTGCTGGTCCAATGTTCGATTCGATGTTGACTGCAGAAACCGGAGAAGGGGTTACGTTCTGTATATACTGTTATGTCAACAAACTTCAAATGTCATTCAATAGAGAGTTTGTAAGAAAATTACATCAGTAGGTTGCACAACGTCATTGCAGAAGTAACAACCCAATCTCTGTTTTTCTCTCTCAGCTAGTACGAGATTCTCCATAGCGTCTGGGAGAGCATTTGCAGCATCAGGTTTTGAGGCATCGGGAAAAGGGCCAGATCCATGCCGCATTACAAGGAAGCTATCGAACCCTAGGGCTGCAGTTATGGTGATCTATAGAAGGACAATTCAAGACAATAAGATGCGAGCTTGATCCCAAATAGAGCAACCAAGTCCTATAAACTATCAATTATAGAAAAGAACAATCTTTCAGAAGAATATAACTTCATACACCAGAAGAAGAATACATAAACTAGATAGGAAAAAGACCTTGTTAGCATTTGCGCAAAGAAGGCTTGGGAGCCATCTGCTTTCTCTCGTATCAGTCAATAAGAAGACAGCATCATGAGAATCAATCAGGTTATGTAGCCGTGTACAATCATCTATTACTCCGTCCACTTCTTGGCTAGTGACTGGATGTCCGGGCATCGGTATAGCCATGACAACACCTTCAGCCTCCTGAGAAAGGAATGTGTAATAGATGCACAGTAAGAACTTATACCGACTTCAATCCAAAATAAGTTACAGAAAGAAAAGAGATTCCACATTGATCCACTTACAACAGCTGGAAAAATTCGCTGGAGGCTTTTAACTGCTGCCAAGGCTTTATAATCACCTCCATTAAGGCAGTCATCAAATGTATACAGGGATTGCCTCAGTGGGTTAGACATAGCCACCTTTCCGTTATCGAGTAGTGTAATTTTCCGTATGCCCCAAGCCTACAGGTCGCTTGAATATTTGAGAATAGGGGTGGGTCATATATATGAAAAATTGGGTGAGAATATTTCAAACACTCACCATGAGCATGCGAGCAACCTGGCAACCAAGTGTACCTGCTCCTAAGAGAAGGCATTTCATGGAAGCCAACTTATCTAGGTCAAGTGAAGGAAGAGCACGCCAACGCATTAATTTCAAATTCAAATCTGCCGCAGATATGGCCAGCCTGTTGTATACTCAATATGTTAAACAAGACCCTAAATAAAAAACATGGAGTAAGATGTAGCAATAAATGAACATACCTTGTTGGATCCATTGATTTAGCTAGTGTAATACATCTTGGAACGGCTCTACCCTTGCTAAGTTCCCAACCTACTGCATTCGGTACATCTTGATTATCCCTATTGATATAGTGCGAATTAGATTACTTGCAGACGAAATCATTGCTAACTTAAAAAGAAATCAAACTGACAGCGGAAGTATGATGACTACAGCAGTTACCCAAATTACAGATGTCTACCTTGTGGAACCATGAACCAAGACCTTGCCAGCGAGGGATAATCCCAGATCAGCAAAACCACGACTCTCTCTGTAGCAGAAGAAGTCGACAGAGTTTAGATTCCACCTCAAACAAATCAAGGCCAGAAGATTACGAAGAGGCCAACCAGGGTTACTTGGAAGATGACAGGGGTCGTAAAATCCAAATAGAACCTGTTGATTGCAAATGCAAAGGCTTCAACCTCAGAAGATATACACAATTAACATAGATATTGCATCCATTCATGTCTTAGTATGCCATTGCGTGTTTTGTTCTTCGACAGGTGTGCAGAAACATACCTTTTTACCATCACCTTGACAAGCTTCCCAGTCCTTTAGATGCCGAATAGTGGCCGAAGAATCAGAAGTAATCGAAACCAAGAAAAACGGCACACCTGCAGCAAAGCACAAGTAAAGAATTCATTCCACAGCATAAGAGCAAAGCATCAGAAAAATTGGGACCTTCAACAAGTTGTTAAACTACCTGCAGTGGTTTTTGAGCTACGCCATTCATTACAAGCCTTCGACACAGATTTGGCCTAGACATGACAAGTGATCCCATAAGCGTTAAAGAAGATAGCAAACTAACAATCAGAAAATTAGAAAATCTCTCATAGACACCTCACCTCTTCTGAGGTAAACCATTGAGAAGCAGCCTTCAACTCAACCACCATCGCAGGAGGATCAAGAACCAAAGCAGGGAAAGCAAACCAGTAATGAAAGCTCCATTTTTTCAGATCAGCAAACGAGATAACAAGAAACCTCGATAAAACCGCCGGGTCCTCCATTGCCTTTCCACTTTGAATATCTTCCCAAATCTAACAATGTACATAACAATCAAATGAAAACACTACCCCACTTCTGCAAAATTGTCAAATCCACCTATTGAAAATTATCCATTGTACCTTCTTAGCTTGTTCCTTGATCAAACCCTTTTTATCTAGAGCATGAAAATCTTCCAATGTATTCGTATTATACAGAATTCCAGGCACAGAACATCTATTCCTGTTCCCGGTAGCAACAGCCGGTACTTGAGATTGTTCATCTTCATCACTAGGCAGAGATTCAGTAACGAGCGTCAAGTGATTCGACACTTGAGAATGTGAACACGGCGCATAGAACCCTAAGAACAAACAAACAAAATCCAACTAAGTTCCAGTTCTCTTACATAAATTCATTGCATAAGTAATCAACTTTAATAAGAACAAACATCAATTCAAAGTCCAACAAAGCCATCTTTCCAGCAGAATTGCTTGTGAGACAAATGCAGAATCGAAAAATTGGGAATTACCAGAGATGGGTATGGGAGAATCGTCAATTCGAAACTTGTTGAGCTTCAAAGAAGACAATCTGTGCCAGAAACCCTCATCAACGGAACTCTGGAAAGGTGCGAATTGCAGGATCGATCCCTTCTCTCCTTGAGTAGACATAAATTCGGGATTAGCTGCTGGACTCAGCTGGACTCGTTGAGAACTTGCGTCCGCGAATTCTAACTTCGTGTGAACTTTGTTCCTTCCACGCTAACCAAGTTCAGCTCATCAGCTCCGGGTTTTTTTCATAATATAAAGTTTAAACCTTTTCTTGCTTGAAAAAGGGAAAATAATTTTTTCTTTCGCGTAGCACTCCTGGGCGGAGCGTGCTATAGATCGTGAACCATCCTAGGAGCTAAAAATAAAAAGGAAAAAAGAAGGGGGAAATGAGGGGGTTGGGGGCGGGGGAAGTGGTTTGATTGAGAGAATGAGCCCTTATTGGCGAGAAGCCCTAATCGGCGAGAATAAGCCCTTATTGGCGAGATTATGCCCTTATTGGCGAGATTGTACCCATATGGCAAGAGAAAATTTGTCAGCAACTTTTCTGTCTCCTTACTTACTGTATGAAAATAACAACATGATTAGTTGGATCTAATTAAAAAAATTAAATAATTAACTCTATGTGAAAAAAGGAAATAAGAATAATTAAATTTAAATGAAATTAACTATGCAATTAATACACTTGCAAAATGCAAAAAGTACAAAATTGAGAGATTAATGATAGACAAAAAGGAAATCAAAATTAACTCATAATTAAATCCAAATTAGCAAAAAATGGTAAAGAAATAATTAGTAATAACAAAATTAAAAATATTACCATATTGTAATCACCTCCCTATCGCCGCCGTCGGTGACACCTTCGGCTATCAAGATACCGCCATCGGATGCTTAGCTTCACAGAGCTTCTCCGGCGTAACAACCTCTACAATCTCACCATCAACAAGCAAGAACACCAGATCGGCAACCCTCTGAATCTGCTTCACACTGTGCGAAACCATCACCACAGTCATCCCACGCTCCTTCATCATTCCCTGCTTGTACATTAAAATTCTCGAACACAATGTTCTTAACCGAAATTTCGGGCGGGTAAGACTTGCTAGCGGCCCAGAGGATCAAGCAAAACAGAGTAAACATCAGAACGAAGAAACAGAACCCAATCAGATAAACCCTCACGCCGCCGTTACTCCTCCCACCGCCGCCGAACTCATCCACCTCATCGTCGTCGTCGTCGCCGCCGCCGCCGTTGAGCTGGACGTGCTTCCAGGCGTTCAGATTCCTCGGATTCTTCAACGAGGCAGAGAATCTCGACGTGGATGATTCCCTCGAGTGGTGGATTGGGGAGCAGTGGTAGAAATGATGTGGCGGAGATCCCGCCGGAGTTGAGTTTCCGTCGTCGTACGACATTTTCTCCAGCGCATCATGGTTCGAAGGGCTCTGGACGTAGTACACCGGCAGGCGGGTCGACGGCGCCGCCCTCGCCGCCGCCCACGACGTGTCGACGCTGGTGCTGTCGGAATCGGTGCTAAAATATTTTGGAGGGGAAAATAAATAAATTACTTGTGTGGATTCATGAAAATAGCCAAATATCGTAATTTTGTTTTTGAAAATAGCCAAATAGGTGCTTTTTTAATCTTTCTTCTTAGGTTATATCGGGAATTCCTAATATGAAGACTCCTTAAGTGTCCTTATATAAGGACACTAATCTAGTCCGTCTATTTTTTAAGACGAGATCTAATGGTTAATATGAAATAGTGTTTTGGTAATTTCCTTAATTGGTAAATGGGTTTATTTAAATTATGTTTTTATATAATTAATATTAAATATTTAACAAAATAGTTATTTTATCTAATTTTATAATTAAAAAATTAACAGAGCAGTTATTTTGTAATTTTGTACGTGGAAATCATCTTTATCAGTCATTTGGCAGTTTTTTTGTGGTTTTCTTTTTTTGGAAAAAATCACGAATCAACCGTACAAAAATTAATTAAATTTTGAAAAGGAGTCATAGTATATTCATTGTTCCTAAATCTTCACTGTTTATAAGGATGAACATGTTACATGGTACCAAAATCAGAAGAGTGAAACACATATAGGTTGAATTACACCCACCTTGTTCCAAATCGTAAACTGGAACAACATGTTCCTAAATCGACAACTGGAACAACATGGTTCGTACATAAGAACATGTTCCGAATAGAAACTCGAAACAAAACAAGAAGAAGAAACATAGCAATAGTCATGGTTTCCATCTCGTTGTTTTTGAGATCTGGATCCTTCGATCCAATCATTGTCTTCACGATCTAGATTCTTCGATCCAGTCACTGTCTTCGAGATCTGGATCTTTCAATCCAATCGAAGTCTTCGATTTAAGCATTCAGCAAAAGATGCACTATCTCATTATATATCCTGCAATTCAAATGTGTGATATGAACAATCATCAACAGCAAATAAGAACACTAACCATCAGATCACCAACGTCTTCTCCCACATTCCTCCGCCGCAAGTGAAATACCTTTCCATAAAAAACAAAGCCTTCGTCAAGGACTCATTCTACACGTCGTACGTAGTTTCGGCAGTAATCAACCTCCATGAAGCTTTCTAAACCCTAGATCTGGCGAATTGGATCAAGATCTCCTCACCGCAGCCGATCTCCGTTCTCTCCAGCTCATACCCTCCATCGTTCGGAAGCTTCGATCCGATCATCAAGCCGTCGATGATCCCGCTCCTCCAGTTCCTTCGCGACTCTGGATCGCCGCTCATGGTAAAACTCTACCCTTACGAGGCCTACATGGCGCACACCAACCGGATCCCGCTCAATTACGAGCTGTTCAAGTCCGACGGCGACTTCGGCGACGCCGAGCTGATGTACGACAACTTGCTCGATGCGAGCATCGACGCATTCGTACACGCGATGGATAGAGAAGGTTTTCAGGGGATCAAGGTCGTCATATTAGGAATTGGAGATGGATGGCGGTAGGTTGATGGGAGGGCGACTGCGATTGGCAGTTGCGGCGGCATTGATAGGTTTCCGCCGAGAGTATAGAAAGAGAGAGAATGGCGGCTGAGATGGGTTTGGGTTAAAACCCTAATTTTTTTGCTTTATATACTGGTCCAACTTCCAATTTTACCCTACTTTGTTTCCCACCGTCAGATCTGGATCATCATCCAATGGTACGAAAGGGTGGACACTTAAAGAGTCCTCACAATAGTAGATCCCAGTTATATCTACCAAAACTTCAAAGTTGAATCACGTTCTACATAATCAATTCAATAGGTAGAAACTCTACATGTATGCGTGATTTTGCTTTGTGTATGTGAAGTTTTGAATAACTATGTCGCAGATACTAGGGTTTGTCTTAGATTCACAGTTAACTTTTTTGTACGATTATGAGATCCATATTTCATGGCTTGCTTCCCATATCTTAAGTAAATTCATAATTACTTTTCAACATCACATTTTGGTCCCTTTATTTATTTTTTTTTTTTGCCGAGACAACTCCCGGGGAGGGGAGAACAAAGATCGAGAACCAATCTAGGAGATAAAAAAAAAAAGAGAAAAAAGAAAGGGAGAGAGGGAAGGGCTAAGAGGGGGCTGGGGAAGATGTGAAAGGGGAAAGCAAAGAAGAGAAGGAGATTAACCCACATTACAAGCAACGAACAAGCTCAGATTAACCAAATTTGACGATCTTGGAAGAAAATTCAAGACAAATTTTGCTACATTGTGGTCCCTTTAGAAGTCTCGTAATGAGGTCATCTTTCTAAGATCCGTTAATCCTCTACATTGTTGAGTTGCATTCTAGTTCGAGGATGTGTTCCAAAACTAGAGCGGAGTTGAGGGGGACATCACGAATTTTCAACACGCAC
The DNA here is from genome assembly GCA_034768395.1 of Linum lewisii. Classification (NCBI taxonomy): domain Eukaryota; kingdom Viridiplantae; phylum Streptophyta; class Magnoliopsida; order Malpighiales; family Linaceae; genus Linum; species Linum lewisii. The sequence continues at coordinate 3,959,849 of CM068298.1, read as the reverse complement.
GAGGCGAGGGTAACAAGAATGTTCATGTTATTTAGGACTCATAGTGTATATCCTACTCCTACTCTATGAAGGGGGTTGGCTCATCAACACTCCTCATAAGTTATCATGTTTCATGAGGCGATGAGACATTGACTAGACCATAGAGGTGCTTCACATGCACTTACCAAAAGACCAACCGTGCCAAATGACTTTCTTGCGGGTATCCATCATATATAATTTTTCTATTAGTTTCCACTCGATACCTATGTTGTATCCTATACTCAATTACTACCTATTGTATGACATTCTCCGCCTCTTTAAGATTCGTTCGATTTTGTTTAACGATTAAGTCGCTCTTCCACAGCTTTCTAAACAAAAGTATGCCATCCAATAGGGGTGGGAGTCGGTCAAATCGGTCATTAACCGATTAAAATCGGTTAACCTACTCTTAACCGACCTAAGTTGCTATTTAACCGCTGACCGACCGAGTTGCTGCAGTAGGTTAACCGACCGATTTCGGTTAACCATATATTTAACCGACATTTGTAATTAAACGACCGTTTTTTAACCGAGTTACATTCTGACCGATAAAACCGAATTAACCGAAATGACCGACTCTGACTTAAGATGAGATCTCGTCGGCGGAGGAAGATTCGGGGCGATTATCCCATTGGAAAATTGAAGACTCTGACCGACGACCTAGCAGGGAAAGTGGACGACGCCAATCAAGAAATCGGCCCTGCTGAGAGTGTAACCGATGGAATTTTGAAGCTAGCACAAATTCAGAGTAAGATGATGCATACCCAACCCAATCCTTCAAAAATTCTGTTCGTTCAAAATAGCTTCATCTTTTAATCAACAGTAGCACCTTAGACTTAATAAGAACTGTAAATAAGATCAAACTTCAAAGAATAATCCTATTGAGATGAATCATGATATGAAAGCTTATTTTAAATTGCAGTAAGGAGCCCGATTGAGGGCATCTTCAAGATATTTGACATATTGGGGATCTCAAACTTCGTGAACGAAGCCCTAGAAGACGAAACAACATTGGTTCCTTCCGCGACGGACCTCAAACGCGTGGGAGTGAAATTCTCCGCCACTACAGGGGGCTTAACAAGCACCGATTTCAACGAATCCAACGCCGTTCTCACCCTCCCTGCATTTTCCTTGAAGCCCACCAGTGACCTTCTCATCCGAAACCTGGTAGGCTACGCTGGTGGGACGAGGTGGAGACGCTGGGGTGGAGTGGCCAAGAGTGGAGGACTGGTGATGTCAGAGTTCCGTTTCCGTCAGAGCATCGGAGCAGAGATGAGGTGGAGAGGAGGTGGAGGCCGCTGAACCATTGAATTGGAGAGGACCGGAGCTGGAAGAGAAAAGAAGGAAGAGAATGAAGAGAAGGAGGAAGAGAACGAAGAAGAGGAAATTAGGTCAGAGAAGAGGAGAATGAATGAAACCCGCGTTGAAGTTTGAGATGAGAGAGTGTGAATCGGTCAGGTCGGTTAAAGTCGGTCAACCGACGGTTAACCGCGGTTTGACCGATAACCGACCTCACTAAATTATTCTAACCACTGCCCGACCGAAAATTAAATTGGTTAACCGACGGTTAACCGAATTTGGTCAGTTAATCGGGTTTACCCAATAACCTTAACCGTAATGCCAGCCCTACCATCCAACCTATAAACCTAATTAAAAAAAAATCAACGATTCATAATTTATCGAACCATTACTCTAATCGAATCGTACTCACCCAATCCAAACCGAAACCCAATGCAAACCGTTGGTTTGACTCTTCAACTAACTACAAGGCGCTAGTGGCGTGAGTTCGACTTACGTCAGTTTACTCTTTACACTTCATAACAGCCTCTCGTTTCCTTTCCCTCTCTCTCCCCAACACAAACCAGAGCTTAGTTACACCAGCCATGGAAGCTCTCCCAAATTTCACTTCAATTTCATCGCTTCACATCCCAAGTTTACTAACACAAACACCCAAGTTGTCTAATTTCCATTCTCTTCCACTAACCACCTCATCTCCACGCTTAAAACCAACAAGATCCAAGCTTTTCCGTTCCCGCGTCATATCCCCTGTTTCCGCGGAGCCGTCGCCGCCGGAAATTGAATCCGAAGTCGACACCGGCGGCGAGAAGTTCGACTGGTACTCACAATGGTACCCAGTGATGCCGGTATGTGACTTGGACAAGAGGGTCCCACACGCGAAGAAAGTGCTGGGAATTGATGTGGTGGTTTGGTGGGACAAGAATGAGAATGCATGGAAGGTGTTCGACGATATGTGTCCTCATCGTTTGGCTCCGCTTTCCGAAGGAAGGATTGATCAATGGGGGAGACTGCAATGTGTTTATCATGGTTGGTGTTTTGATGGCTCTGGAAATTGCAAGCTCATCCCTCAAGCGCCTCTCGATGGCCCTCCTGTAAGAAACATCTCTCGATTTCGTCACTTCATTAATCATTACTATTGCTTTAACTTCTGTGTTTTCTAATGCTTTGAGAAAACATTTGCAGGTTCACACAAACAAAAGGGCTTGTGTTGCTGCTTATCCGACCGTATTGCATCATGAACTCGTGTGGTTTTGGCCGAATTCTGATCCTCAGTACAAAGACATATTGGAGAAGAAGAAGCCTCCTTTCATTCCTGAGTTGGATGACCCTTCATTCACTAAGCTGATGGGTAACCGAGATATTAATTACGGGTAATTCTCTAGTCCATTTTGATGCAATGCAACTAGCTGTTGCTCTTGACTGAATACAATTCCTTTGTCATTATGCTTTGGCGTTCAGGTATGATATATTGGTTGAGAACCTTATGGATCCTGCTCATGTTCCTTATGCACATTATGGTCTTATGCAAACAAGGAAGCCTGATGGTAGGTTTCTGACTTCATTAGTTGAAAATTGTTTTCTTATTAGAGGATATTACATGAAGTAACTCAAGCTGGAATTCCTTTTCAGTGAAGCGTGATAGAGAAGGAGGGAGACCACTTGATTTCACAGTGAAGAAACTGGATATGAGTGGATTTGATGGGAAAACGGAGATTGGTGTCGCTCAATTTACTGCACCGTGCATATTCTCCCTCCGTACTGATCCCGAACCCTTGGCAGATCAAAGTAATGCAGCCGTCGAGACAAAGAAGGTAAATTTGCATCACATTATGGTTGTTGTGAACATTGAAGGATATGATATATGGTCATATTAGGTGTCCTTGAGATATGCTTGTCTAGACTCTAGTAGTAGGAAACCAGATCTTGCCAGAATTTCAGATTCTGGAAATTTATATGAACGAAATGAATCGAATAGGCACTCACAGGGTGTCTTCTGCACTATGGTGGCCCAGTTACATGTCTATCAAGTTTATGTCTTTATAGAATGCTTAATCCAAAAAATAACTAAACTTGTAAGTTCCTTCTAATGACTATTTGAACTCTTGTGGAGCAGCCATCAACAAAGCGGAAAGTGGCCTTATTGTTCATATGTATTCCAGTCAGTCCAGGTCAAAGTAGATTAATATGGGCCTTCCCAAGGAACTTTGGAGTTTGGCTTGATAAAATTACTCCAAGATGGATCTTCCATGTGAGTCAAAATCTGGTTCTGGATTCAGATTTGTATCTTCTTCATGTTGAGGTGATTATTTTCCTCCTAGACAACTTATTCAAAATTGTTCATTGTCTTGAATATATAGTACACTAACCATATAATACTCTGTACAGGAGCGCAAAATCAAGGAAATTGGCCCTGCAAATTGGCAGAAAGCATGTTTCGTGCCTACTAAGGCAGATGCTCTAGTGGTTGGTTTCAGAAGATGGTTCAATAAATATGCTAGTGGTGAAGTGGATTGGAGAGGCAAGTACAGTGGTGAACTTCCTCCAACTCCTCCTAGAGAGCAGCTTATGGACAGGTATGCAGCTTCTCATCCCAAATGCTTATACTTGTCAATTCGAGTGATTAGGACGTAATGGTTCTTGATATGGTATCAGAGCCTTTGACCGAAAGATCCTGACATCATATCCTATTAGCCGCCAATACAACCAACTGACTTGCACAAAGCTTCATTGACCTTATAAACCTCTCACAACCATTCAAATTACCGGGATAATGGGATGTGCGGTTCTTGATGATACTCAATTTTCTAGTCTTTGTTTCTTGATGTGCTGTGCTTTAAGTAGTGGAAGTAGCAGTTAAATTTCTGACAAATATCTAGATAAGAAAGAAGCCAATTTTGTGGATCAAGTGCTGAGATTTTCGACCAAACCCGTTCGACTTGATCTGTTTCGAGAGTGGCCTGTGAGCGAGCCTGAACATGACATGGATTCACCTCTAGTCCAACCTGCCCTTATGCTAAATTACAATTCTTATTGAATATTCATCCTGTTTTCAGGTACTGGACACATGTAGTGAACTGCAAAAGTTGCAGTAGGGCATACAAGTCTCTGAATGCTCTCGAGACGATTCTCCAAGTCGTAGCTGTTGGATTACTCGGCATAGCAGCCGCAGCGAGGGAAGGAATAATGTCAGCAGCCTCAAGAACTAAGCTAGCAATATTGGCTGCACTATGCTTTGTAGCATCCAAGTGGTTGGCTCATCTTGTTTATAAGAACTTCCGCTACCATGATTATAGTCACGCGTTGATCTGAGAAAAGTCGAAAACATTTGGTTAGTTTTGTACAGAAGATGCAGTTTGAGACAAGTTTGCTTGTGATCAAGTCAAACAACATATGAAGAGCCAGTGTAATCAGGATTCAGGAGGTGAGTTGATTGATCCTCACTTCAAAAAGATATATACAGTAATACAGAAATCCATACTATATGTCCTTGTTGTTAAATATGAAGCAGGGTCTGAATGCTTAATCTTTAACGTGATTAAAATGATAGCTGTAGGATTATCTCGTAATGGACATAAGTATCATGCGGACACTAATTGTAACTGATTCCTGATTGCATGCCCAGAAAACCGATCGGCCGAACGCTAATCAGACCGGTTAATTAGGATACGTAAACATATATTGGGTAGGGGTGAAAGTGGGTCGTCCCACGACCCTATTTTATGTGTATTTCTTGGGCCAAGTCAACACCGTAGTAAGCTAGTGCATGGTCATTGAAACTAATATGGTGTACAAAATGCACGTCAATTACGCCATGATGACAAAAATTGGAACAGAAGGACCCTAACAGTAAAGTGGTTAAAGTATGAGGGGATAAAAACAGACACGCCATGATGACAAAAATTGGAACAGAAGAACCCAAACGGTAAAGTGGTTAAAGTATGAGGGGCTAAAAACAGACAACGATTTATAGTGTAGGAGCTATTTGTTAAGTTGGCAAAGTAGAGAGGCAAAAGTGCTATTTTCCCTTAATTTATTTGTAATAAGTGTATGTTAGGGAAATAACATTTTGACCCCTCTACTTTGCCAATTTAACAGATAGCCCCTATACTATAAATTGCTTTTTTTACTCCTCCTACTTCGACCACTTTGTCATTTGGGTCCTTCCGTTTCAACATTCATCATCTTCGTAACGTTAATTGATGCGCATTCGATACACCATGTTAGCTCCAATAGTCATATATTAGCTTACTAAGCGTTTTCTAAGTGGAAATATAAATATATATATATATATATATTATAATTAATAATAGGATAAAACCGATGTACGAAATGCGTGATTTTAAAACCATTCATATTTCACCATACTCTTCATGATACCTCCCTAATTTACCTCCTTGGCCAACTATTCGCCTCCTAACTCTGATGTCTCTCTCCGTCGGGTGTGGATGTGTCCAAATTTAACGTTACAAATATAAAAGTAGGAACGGAAAGATCCAAACAACAAAGTAATCGAAGTAAGAGGGATAAAAGAAACAATTTATACTATAGGGGCTTATCCATTAAGTTGACAAAATAGAGGGGCCAAAATGCTTCCTTCCCTGTATTTTATGGTTTTAAAAGATATACGAAAGTGATACACTTTTGTTGGAATGTGAAATGATATTTAAAAGAAATATAGATATATATCATATGTCATGTTTGTTCATCAATTTACAGAACAAGGCAAAAACTAAGAATCAGCCACGATATGACAATTATGGTACATTATTAACGAAAACGATAGTAGTCCAGTGCCCACATGTGGATCTGATGCATGCAGCAGGGCAATGCTCTGCTTTTACGTCCCTATACCAGAGCACTTGTAGTCAAAATAATACGACTGTTTGTTGAGCATTTCCAGATCGAAACAAAACAAAACAAGCCTCATAAGTTCATCAGTCAATGGTCGTAACTATGAACAATAACCTACTTTCATTGCTCCTGCTGCTGCTCTGCCACATTCCATGGTCGTGTTGAGTCGAAAACCCCACCTCGTATAATTGTTCTTATTTTTTTATAAGGATAATAATATTTATTATTATTATTATCTCGTTATCATCTCATTACCTTTTGTAATTATCCCCATATATTCTTGTATCTATTTCTATCTATATGAAAACCAAATTAATGGACTCGAATAGCTGAGCGAGATCAGAAACCGAAATGACTAGTGAACAAACCCTATTTGCACGAATCACGGAAAAGTAAAGAGCATAATTAAGAATTGGTGACGCGGTTCGGGAGAACTCTACTTGCGGAGTCATGGGAGGGGAGACTAAGCTCAATATTGCATTATAAGATCACACCGAAGTTGTAACCACAGTACAAGAGCCAAACACATAAGATACACAGATCTAAGCAGATTACACACATCAAATGAAGGAGAAACACATAAATGAAACAAGAAGAATCAGGTTCTTGGCAGCGACGATATATAGAGGCCACTGAATCGAAGATTCGTATCCGCAGCAGGCAGAAAATCCTAGCAGATCGTCTCTTTTCTTCGAATGATCAGGAATCCCAAATGTTACGACTAAGTCAACAAAGGCTTTTTCAGGAGCCTTTATACTCGGAGGAAAGAGCTGAAACGAAGCGTTTCACTTGAAGCGGTTGCCACATCTGAACCGAGCAGGTAATAATCAAAGTGGTTGAACCGGTGAGTAACAGGGTTAAACGACAACACTATAAATATACAAATACATGCACACGGTTAGGGCTATCCGGTTTTCATGGATAAGCCTAAGGATGTGGCTAATATGATTGAAGCCATGCATGGATAGAAATTCAATTACTCATGGCAAACTGATATTTCTCCACGAACCTTCCTCTCTCAAGTCGAGATCAGTGGCTTTTCTGGCCGTAATGAACTCTTTCTCTGGGGTTCCATGATCATGATTGATTTAGATGCTAACAAAGACTTTGGATTTCTATTCTCTGCCACTCCTTTAGCCTTTTGGTTTCTTGTGGGTTTGTTGAAAAAAGATTCAAGGAGTTTGCCCTTCAAACACGTTGTATACTTACTAGTACAGAATAGTAATACTAGTCAACAAGTGAAATCTTGGTACCTATTACTACATACACGATACTGCTTATATATTAAGAGGATTTGAAGTAATAACTAGTTTTTAGTTAAATAATTAGTTATTTAGTCATGTAATTAGCCATTGAATTGTGTAACTAGTTATTGGTTAAGTCGTATAATTAGTTATATGAGTTATAAAACTATGTAATTACTTATTGACGAGACCTGATAAATGAAGTTACATTTTACCTAAAAAAAAAGAAAAATTATTTAATTACTTATTGACGAGATATCAGAAATAAGAGATAAATAGTTGGTTATAGAGGTAAATTGAGGAGGTATCATGAAGAGAATGATGAACTACGAAAGGGTTTTAAACTCACATGTTATATTCCTCGATCTCATCCTATCTTATATACTTATGTTCCCACTTAGAAAATTCTTAGTAAGGTAATACATGACTATTGGAGCTAACGTGGTGTACTGAATGCGCATCAATTAACGACAAAAATACAAAAGTTGTAACAGAAGGACCCAAACGACAAAGTAGTCGAAGTAGGAGGGAATAAAAAAAGCGATTAATAGTGTAGCGAGATATTTGTTAAGTTGTAGGGAATTGCTATTTTGTCTTTTAATTTCAATTTTTGTCCTCGACATGTCGGCCCCGATTCATTCTAAATCCTCATTTCCATTTTAGGCAGCCGTTTGACCATTCTTCCGCCTATAAATTAGATTCCTCTGCTTCTTCTCTCAGTAGTAAGTCTACATACAGTCGTGTTTTAGCAACTAGCCGCCATGGAAGCACTTACATCCTCCTCTGCATTTCTTCTTCCATCTCGTAACATCCCAAATTCACTCTTACTTCACGCCCACTTCTCCAAACCCAATCTCTATTCTAAATCAAACCTCTTCTGCATAACCACACCGTCAAAATTCAAGCTTTGCTCTGCCTCCCCTGTTTCAGTAGATCAGATTCCTAATAATCATGTACCACTTGGACTTGAGCATGTCAATGACAAAAGTAGTACCAATGGCAAGTTCGATTGGTACGCGCAGTGGTACCCTGTGATGCCGGAGTGCGATCTGGACAAGAGGGTCCCACGTGGGACGAAGGTGATGGGGATAGATGTGGTGGTTTGGTGGGACAAGAAACAGAATGCATGGAAGGTGTTCGATGATATGTGTCCTCATCGTTTGGCTCCTCTCTCTGAAGGAAGGATTGATCCGAGTGGGAGATTGCAATGCGTTTATCATGGTTGGTGTTTCGATGGCTCCGGTAGCTGCAAGCTCATTCCTCAAGCTCCGGTCGACGGCCCTCCGGTATCTAATAATTTAATGCTTTGTCTCTATATTAACTAGGCTTGAGAGTAGGTTGGTCATGGTCAAACTACATTGAATTCGGTCGAAAACCACTGACTGTGGTCGAGATCGAATTCAATTCGGTCAGACTGTGATCATAATTGAATTAAATTCGGTCAACCGAATTGAACAAATTCAACCTATTTCAGATAATTTTCAACGATATTACATGATTTTGGACATTGAAATCATGAGTTTGGGCATTTAATCATGGGTATAGACATTTAATTCATTAGTTTTAACATTTAAATCACAATTTTCTCTCCAATTTGCACATTTAATTCACGTTTTGGTCAAATTCGTTCATCGCCGAAAACCAAATTGGATAATAAAGTCATGACCGCGACCAATTTCAAATTGAATGACCGAAAAACCAACCCAAAATGGCCGCCCCTAATATTAACCGAGGAGTTCTAAAGCACTACGTGCTATAGTTCACTCAGATTGCCAAGTTCTTGTCCATGCCCTACATGGGCGTAAGGAGGATTGGCCGTGGCAGTGCTTTGCCTGGTTGCTTCAGATGGAAAAAATCCTCCTTGCTCATGATAGGATATCCCTTATCTTCATTCCTAGAAGCCAGAACAAAGTGGCGGACTGGATAGCAGGGTCGGCTCGTAGGAATATCCTCCCTTACGATTGGGTGCTTAATGTAAATTCAATGTTTGATTTGTAAGGTCTTTGCCCCTAAAAGAATGAATATATCACAACTTTCTTGTAAAAAAAAAAGGAGTTCTAAAGCACTCACTATAACGAAATACTCGAAAAATAATTACAGGTTCACACCAACAAGAGGGCTTGCGTCGCAGCTTACCCGACCGCAGTGCAACATGGCATCGTATGGTTCTGGCCAAACTCCGATCCTCAGTACAAAAACATAATTGAAAAGAAGAAGCCTCCATTCATCTCGGAGTTGGACGATCCTTCGTTCACCAAGGTGTACGGGTTTCGAGATCTCCCATATGGGTATGAATTGTTGATAGAGAATCTTGCTGATCCTGCTCATGTCACATATGTACATTATGGTTTGGTACCATCAAAACCGCCCACGGGTACGTACCAGTACAGTACTAGTATACCAATTCTTCTGACCAGTTCAATTCTGTGCTTAGAATTAAAAGTTTGGGCTTTTAATTGTTTCAGTGAAGCGTGACGTAGAAGGAGGAAGGCCAGTGGAATATGTTGTGACCAAAGAAAGCATAGACGGATATGATGCAGATGTGGATTACGGTCGAAGTAAATTCACAGCACCTTGCATCCTTTCTATCCCTGGTTACGTCGATGCTGGACCTATCAAGGACGACAAGGTAACTTTGCATTCATCATTTAAATAATTGGACTATAAATGTTGGGGGAAACCCGACCTGGTCAAACCGGGTTTGGGTAACTTGAAATTCCACGTAATAAAGGTAGCCGTTTCAAGTTTGTCAATTTGAGAGTTACGGGCTTTCGGGGTTTTTGGGTAAAACCCGAAAAAGCCTAGCCTGATCCGGTTGGCCCGAATGTATAAAAAACATTCATTTATAATATAAAAAATATTCATATAGCTCGATTTCATATCGTACATTTTTTATTATTACGTCAACTCATTTGTTTCTAAAGGTTTGTATTCTTTTATGGAACATAATCCCTGGGTATAATCGGTCTAACCTAGGTCTAGGGAGGTTTGTTGTAGTTGAGAAGCAACAAATATCATACATAAAGTTTAGTGATTTTTTTGTTTGTTCAAGTTCACAAGGATAGGAAGATAGTGCTGTTAGCATGAGAATGGTCCAAATAAATGAATTTTTTCTAAAGATTGAACTGAGATAATCGGGTAGTTAACTGAGTTTCGGCGAACTCGCCAACCGAGTTTTAGATTACCCGATTGGTATGACCGGGTCGGTCCCATATCGACAATATCAACGATCGGATAACCCAAAACCCAATTTGACCTTATCGAACTTAGCCCAACCCGGCCCGCTTCCCTCCCCTAATAAATGTAGGCATAAAATACCACAAACACAAAATCTCACACATTCACAACTAAAATGGTTAGAAACAGAGGAAAAACTGATGAACAAAATCCACCCAAATTAACTTATAGAGAGTCTGACGACATTGAATCTTGCTTGACAATGCAGCAATCCAGGAAGACGACATTCATATTCATGTGTATCCCAGTAAGTCCAGGCAAGAGCAGACTGATTTGGGCATTTCCAAGGAACTTCAACACATGGATAGACAAAGTTGTACCACCATGGGTGTTCCATCTTAGCCATAACACAGTTCTGGACTCGGATTTGAGTGTTCTTCATGTGGAGGAACAGAGGATCAAGTCAAATGGGGGGAACAGGAATTGGCACAAGGCTTGTTTTGTGCCTACTAAGGCAGATGCTTTAGTGGTTGGGTTTAGAAGATGGTTGACCAAATATAGCAATGGTGAAGTTGACTGGAGAGGCAGTTATACTTCTTCTCTTGATCTTCCCCCAACTCCACCACGAGAACAACTTATGGACAGGTAAATTACAAGTCAAACACTGGGGTTAATATCCATTTTGGTCAGCAACTTAATGAATTTGTAACATTGTGGTCGTCAACCTTTTTAAAAAGTAATGTACATATCACTAAACTATTTCAACCGTAACATACATGTCATTTCGTTAACTTTTCATTCATAAACTCTGTTAAGTTGATGAATTATCATGACAACTAATCATATATGTCCACATCATCTCTGTCATGTCATCCATTCTATCTTAAATTCAACCCATTCAATCGCCCCCAACTGTAACACGCTGGTCATTCGGTTAAATTTTCATCCAAAAAACTTTGTTAAATTGATGAATCACCATGCCAACTCACCATATATGTCCACATCACCTTTGTGATGTCATCTATTCTATCTTAAATTCAACAGCGCCCAACTAGATCGACCCAAAATCAATCTAAGAAAGCTTTCATCTTGGGTCAATTTAAATGACAGGGGTGATGTGGACATATATAGTAAGTTGGTATGGTGATTCATGAACTTGACATAATTTTTGGACGAAAAGTTAACGGTATGACCGATAAGCTATAACTGGAATAAGTTAATGATATGTAAGTTACATTTTAAAGGTTGATGATCACGTTGTTACAAATCCGATAACTTACTGACCAAAACGGATATTAAGCCTCAAAACATCCTTATTGGTCCTCAAATGTATCAATTTGTGATTGTGCAATCAAACCTACCTTAAATTTGTGTCCTTGATCTTCAGGTACTGGAGCCATGTTGTGAACTGTAGAAGTTGCAACAGAGCGTACAAGGGTTTCAAAGCACTTGAGACATTTCTACTGGTATCCTCTGTTGGGTTGATCGCCATTGTTGCTGCTGCTGCAACCAAGGAAGGAATGATGTTAGCTAGTTTAAGAACTCCAATGGCGATAATGGCGATGATATGTTTCGCAGTTTCGAGGTGGTTGGCTCATTTCGTGTACACCAACTTTCGTTACCATGATTACAATAACGCGCTTCCTCGCAAGACGCCTTTCTATCGAATTAGTAAGCTCTCAGGCATTGCTCAGTAGACTCATAAACTGATGATGGTGCTTGGGTTTGGAGAGATCATAGATGTGTGTTTTTACATTTTAGAATGTATTTTGTCTTGTATTAAATAAAAAAATATCATTAATATCCTAAATATTAGTGTTTACTTCAAGGTTTATTTACAGGGTTCACAATCTAGTTTGGGAATTTAATTCATGTATTTGGGCTCATTTGTGATTTTTTGGTGAAAATAGCTCATTGACCAATTTTGATTAAAATTAACCAAAAATTGAATTCAACTCCAAATCATGACCGTGCCTGATTTCAAATTGAATGTGTTCCAGTCCTTTGATTCGGATTAGTTCAATAAAGTGGTTCAACTTGTAGGAATGAGAGAGGTGGTTGCCCGGGGAATTGTCTACTGTGGTTTGGCACCGTGGGTACCTAGCATAGTAAAAGGCCATTAGTAATTAAGGGTGTGGTTATGAGGGGTAAGCGTTTAAGATATGAGAGTGTGGGAGACAGAGAAGTATCGGAGGATTGCCCGAAGATGTTTGGGAGGTCATGGACGTATGAGGTAGAAAGCGTACATCCTAGGACATTTAGTAGGCTTTAATGCTGATGTGTGCGAGTCCCCATCAATGATGTGATCAATGATTATTTAAAACTTCTCGGGATCTAGGTCTGATCGCCTCGTGTCAGTTGTTGGTTGGTGACCCGGTTGTGAGTTAGTCTGAACGGTTAAAGAGTTGGGGGCCGAGATTGAAATCTCAACGCCTAATACCCTCGAGCGGATGACTAGCTCCCGCGAGGCCTGGTGGGCCGACGATGGGCTCTTAGGTACTTCTTCCTTCAAAGCCTGAGCCCAAAAAGGTTGGGCCTATCAGAATGAATCAAGATGAAAACAAAACATAAATACACCAAAATTAGAGTAAATTTGTACAAATTGAAGGAAAAACTAATCACATGCGAGAGATAAACGCGATAATCTAACATCATCATTTCATTATGAAGATGAATCTGATTATTTTCCAAGTTCAAAAACAGAAAGTTACTAGAAGTAAATAACCACACAAATCAAGTATTAAAGGCAACCAAGTGGAATAATGAATCCCCACGTTAATGACAACTCACAAGTAAGTAACAACATCATGTTGAGTTTATATTTTTGGACTCTATATTACAACCATAATAATAATAATAAAAACAAGATTAATTATCAGAAATCTCACTAATTACTAATTAGTGACAAATTAAGTATGGTTAACTATTAGCTAGCCTTCTTCTTTTGACTATAAATGACATCTCCCTCCCTCTCCCAATAGAAATACAACAACAGATCATATCAGAGCTTGACCAGCTAGCCATGGAAACACTTACAACAACCTCTGTAATCCCAAGCTCACTATTTCTTCATCCCTACTTGTCCAAACCCAGTTTGTCACCTAAACACAACCTCATCCTTAGAACCACTCCCTCCAAATTCAAGCTCCTCTCTTCCTCCTCTCTTTCAGTTGATCATACTCATGTTCTCGAGGAGGAGATTAATGATAATGATAGTAGTAGTAAGTTTGACTGGTATGCGCAGTGGTACCCTGTGATGCCAGAGTGCGATCTGGACAAGAGGGTCCCACACGGGAAGAAGGTGATGGGGATGGATGTGGTGGTTTGGTGGGACAAGAATCAGAATGCATGGAAGGTGTTCGATGATATGTGTCCTCATCGTTTGGCTCCGCTCTCTGAGGGGAGGATTGATGGAAGTGGGAGATTGCAATGTGTTTATCATGGATGGTGCTTTGATGGCTTCGGTAGCTGCAAGCTCATCCCTCAAGCTCCGGTCGACGGCCCTCCGGTATTTTAACATTTGTCGTAATGACTAGTGGTGGGTGACATTATTAGGGGTGGCTATTTTGGGTTTCTTTTTCGGTCAAACCGAAAAAAATGACTGAGTTCAGTCGGTCATGATCGTCAGATTTTGATTTCATCTAATTTGGAACGGTCACGGTCATGACTTTGGTGCTCAATTCGGGTTTGGGTTAATTTGACTGAAAATAGATTATTAGTCCAAAAATATGAATTAAATGTGCAAATCATAAAGAAATAAGTGATTTAAATATCTATACCAATGACTTAAATGTCTATAGGCATGATTAAATGGTTAAACTCATAATTTAACTGTCCCGTTGTTTTTCTTTTTCCTTTTTTTTTATCTCCTAGGTTGGCTCACGGTCTACGATATCTCTTCGGGAGATGTACTGGAAAAAAATTTCTCCAAAATCATGTAATATTGTTCAAAATTGCGCGAAATAGTTTGAATTAATTAACTGACTGGATTGAATTTGGTCTCAGGCACGGTCATGGTTTCCGGCCAAATTCGAATTCGGTGAGCAACCGAATTTGGTCCGGTTTGACCTTGATGACCGATCAATTCCCAACCCCAAACATTATGGTTCGAATTGTACAACATCGTACTGAACCGCTAAAAAACAAAGCTAATCGCAACCACAAACCGCTAAAGAAAGCCCACAAATAAATAATTGGGCCGATTTCTTAATACCCTTAAAACCGGCCCAGCTAAAATAAGCTGAACTTGAAAAGTGAAAACCCTTTATTTATACATACCAAAAATCAAGTTATACACAATGATAGTTTTATCAAAATATTCCTTTTATTTTGTTGAAGAAAAGATTGAATAATTTGTTAACGAGGTGCATGCAGGTTCACAACAACGAAAGGGCTTGTGTGGCAGCTTACCCAACTGTAGTGCAACATGGCATCGTGTGGTTTTGGCCAAACTCTGATCCTCGGTACAAAAATATCTATGAGAAGAAAAAACCTCCATTCATTTCAGAGTTGGATGATCCTTCCTTCACCAAGGTGTTGGGAGTTCGAGAATTTCCTTATGGGTAATAATCATTGTTTGTTTTGGATTTGATCATGTCACCTCAAATAATGTTTTAGCATGTTAAATTCCAGCCACCTTTGACCCTGACATAGCCAGTTTTGTAGTTTTATAGTCAACATTACGTAACAATGTACCGTTGTTGGCACATTGTTATGTTTGAAAATAAGCCATAGTGACACGAGCCATGGCATCTCCTCCTCTATGTTCTTCTATGACCTATGACACTTGTGACGTTTTTTGCAATCGTACATAGGTATGAAGTATTGATAGAGAATCTTATGGATCCCGCTCATGTTCCCTATGCTCATTATGGATTACTACTAACACAACCACCCAAGGGTATGTTATGTAGAGATTACCATTTCTGATTCAATCTTATTGGTTATATGTTCATCGAGAAGAAATTCACGTCGAACGCTCATTTTTCAGTAAAACGTGACATAGAAGGCGGGAGGCCATTTGAATTTAACGTGAACCGACTAGGTATAGATGGGTACGAGGCAAAAGTGGACTACGGCCACAGTCGATTTGCAGCACCTTGTGTATTTTCTATCCACGGTCATAACATGGCTTTCGGAGCCAACAAGGTAACGTAACAACTTTGCATCACGATACATTCATTGATGATCATACAATTGATCATATCAATTGTGTCAGCAATGTAGCAGGACGACATTCGTATTCATGTGTATCCCAGTAAGTCCAGGGCACAGCAGATTAATCTGGGCATCCCACGAAACTTCAAGCTGTGGGTTACCAAAGTTGTACCAAGATGGATGGACCATCTAGGACAAAACTTGGTTTTTGATTCAGATTTACGTCTTCTTCATCTCGAGGTGAATGTCATAATACATGTGTACAATATAACACAAGATCTTGTTATATGATTTCATAAAATCTTAATCCTACTTGGAACAGGAGATGAAAATCAAGGAATTAGGGGGTAACATGAATTGGCACAATGCTTGTTTCGTGCCGACAAAGTCGGATGCCTTAGTGGTTGGGTTTATAAGATGGTTGACCAAATATAGCAATGGCGAAGTTGACTTTAGAGGCAAGTATACTACTGATGCTCCAACTGATCCCCCTCGTGAACATATTATGGACAGGTATGCCAAACACATCCTTATATATCCAATCATTAGGTGTGAAGAAATAGAATCACGTAGTGCTTAATCTTTCTGCATGCATGCAGGTACTGGACTCACGTAGTGAATTGCAACAGCTGTAATGGTGCATATAAGAGTTTCAAAGCACTTGAGACCATTCTCCTTGTAATTCCAGTCGGATTAATCGCCATAGTTGCTGCAACCAAGGACGGCATGATGATGTTAGCTAGCTCGAGAACTCGAATTGCAATAATGGCGACAATGTGTTTCGTAGCATCGAGGTGGTTGGATCGTTTAGTCTACACCAACTTCCATTACCACGACTACCATCACACGTTTCGCCCGATCTCGCCATTTAGTATTGTACGCAAGGTCATTGGAAATACTGTGTAGTCGACGTCTGTGATGAACTGATGATCATATTATGATGCTTGACTGCTGAGGAAGCAGATTAGTATTTATTCTACAATAATGGAAGATGCATTGTAAGCTAAAAAATTTGATACGAAAGACTATCATGAGACTAAGACTGTACCAGAATCTTGGAACAACTTGAATTCGTAGACAATTCTTGAAAATCTAACAATACCTCATTTTGACATGGCATGGCATCCTACTCCGTCGACATAATTTAACGGCAAGTACTAAATTTTTTAACATAAAGACTAAATGTCAAGTTAGCCAAAGTAAAAGAAAGGAGAGAATGAGCATTTCAGAGTATAAGAATATGTTTGTTAACTTGGTAAAATAGAGAATTATCTTTAAAGTCTTTATTTCACCTCATTAATTATTTTGTTTCT
Source organism: Linum lewisii (assembly GCA_034768395.1). NCBI lineage: Eukaryota > Viridiplantae > Streptophyta > Magnoliopsida > Malpighiales > Linaceae > Linum > Linum lewisii. Next base: position 3,942,790 of record CM068298.1, on the reverse strand, counting down.
TACTAATTTTTTTTTATAACTTTCAAAATTTACCCTTCAAAATGGGGTAAAAAGAGAAATTAAATTTCTCTCGATGGAAATCCCAATAACTCAACACACTAATAAGTCATGTGCATGTATTGGGGTTTACCAGAATTCGAAACAAAGACTTCTCAACCTTAAAATATTCTAATACCATGTCATTAATCATTATATTCCAATAATTCAAAATGTCAGAAAAGAATTCAAATTAGTTTTTATAATATTATTAAGATTTAAGTCCCTATTTTTTGTGCGGGATCTTTTTTTTTTTGATGAAGTATGTATTATATACTGAGCAAGGCCAAAGGTAGCAACAAAACAAGACAAATCTGAACAGCAACAACAAAGCAGCTGCTGAAAGCAGAAACAAAGGAAAGGGGACTCAAAACAAACAAAGTCTGTCAAAACAGCCAAAAAAATCGACCCTCAACCGTTATAAAAAATCAGTCTTCTCCAGCGAATGAGGTCTGAGGCAGAGAAATTGCCACTGGCGAGGAGCCAATCGCCGACAGATGAGCCAATCCGGCGGAAAGTGGATACAGGGGATTCATAGGCGTCGCGGAAGATACGCTAGTTACGTTCTTTCCAGATATACCAGAGAAAAGCGTGAGGGAGCACTTTCATAATCGGTGTGAAGCTTTTATCACAGTTCACTTCTTTCCAACCCACCAAAAGAGAAGTGATCGAGGAGTGGAAAGGTCCGAAGATGGAAAGTCGTGAACTGAGGAGAGCCCATACCTTTGAGGAGAAAGCGCATTCGAGGAAAATATGTTTGACCGATTCCAGGTTGGCGTTGCAGAGAACACATTTGTTGACCAAAGAGAAGCCTTTCCGTTGTAGGTTGTCTACCATCGCAACCTTAGAGAAAAACACCTTCCAGCAGAAGCATGCCACTTTGGAGGGAACCGCTGGCTGCCAGATCACTTTTGCAGGGAAATTTGCACAGCCCACAAACCTGTTGTCAATCAACGCGCGGCGGAGGGAGGAAACAGAGAAGGATCCATCAGGTTGGAGTAGCCATCGAATGTAAGCAGGGCCTTCCGTGATCTGATCTCGCCGAATGGAGGAGAGAAAGACGAGAAGATTGTTCCATTCTTGCAGAGCACCGCCACGTAGCTGATATCAAAGAGGAATGTTCCAGCTTAACCTGTCAGAGAGAATAACCACATCAAAAATCAAAGGATCCAGGGAAAGGGCAGCAGCCGCGATCCTTGGAAACAAGCTAGCAAGTCTCACACCCCTAACCCAAACATCACTCCAAAAATCACACATCCCCCCCAGGATCGATGATGCCGTAAGACCAGAAAGTTGGACCAATAGAAACCACCCATTTCCACAAGGAAAAACCGGCGGAAGGGAAGGACCAAACGGGATGCCAGTCAGATGAGTCGGAGCCACATTTTAACTTGATCAAAATTCGCCACCAAGCGTTACGCTCCACAGCGTATCTCCAATGCCACTTACACAAAAGAGCCAAATTCAAAGCTTTGAGATCTTGAATGCCAAGACCACCCTTGCCTTTGGGAGTTTTAACTAAATTACATCCAATCCAATGAAGCTTACGCTGTTCGGAGACACCGGACCAAAGAAACCGATTTTGAATTTTTTCTAGCTGAGAGATGACCGTCGATGGGGCTTTGAACATGGAGAGGAAATAAACCGGTAGAGAGGAGAGTACGCTTTTGATAAGGGTAACCCGACCCCCGAAAGAGAGGAACCTGGCTTTCCAATTATCCAATCTTTGTTCAATTTTAGCCACAACCGGATCCCAAATTCTAGGGCCTGTACCCTTGAAGCCGAGCGGCAAACCGAGATATGAAGTAGGCAGATGTGCAGCCGGGCAGCCAAACAGAAACGCCAGTTCGTCGATGTTAAGCACTTCTCCGATTGGGAAGACTGCCGACTTGTGGTAATTAATCTTGAGGCCCGAGATACATTCAAAGCAGATCAGAATTGCCATCAGATTTTGGACTTGTTTTATCGAGGCATCACAAAAGATCAAAGAATTGTCGGCGTAGAAAATATGGTTTACTTGACCCGTATTCATGTTTGAATTCATACAGAAACCACTGATCAAACCTGACTCCTGGGCGCATGACAACATCCTAGAGAGGAGTTCCATAATGATGATGAAAAGAAGAGGTGACAATGAGTCACCTTGTCACAACCCTCTCGAGCTCCGGAAAAACCCTGCGGATTCACCATTGACAAGAATGGAGAAGTGCGCCGAAGAGATGCAAGCATTAATCCAGTCAATCCAAAGACTCGGGAAACCCATATCTTTCATATCCAGTAGCAAGCAGTTCCAGTTAACATGATCGAAAGCTTTTTCGATGTCGAGTTTGAAAATCAGTCCCGGTCTGCCACATCTATAACGAGAGTCTATGAGTTCGTTGGCAATAAGCACGGCGTCCAGGATTTGTCTTCCACCGACGAAGGCACATTGCTGAACGGAAATGATCTTCGGCATACACTTCTTCAGTCTGCCGGCAAGAAGCTTAGATAGGAGCTTGTAGATGATTCCGACCAGGCTGATAGGGCGGAGGTCGCGGAACTCTTCCACAACATCTTTTTTAGGAATGAGTACCACAAAAGTGCTGTTAATGCAAGGCGGAAGGTGAGATCTCGAAGCAAAATCGACCAAAGCTGCACAAACCTCTTGTTTAATCTCTGCCCAGTTACTCTTAACGAACTAAAGAGTGAATCCGTCCGGGCCCGAGGACTTGTTCCCGGCGGTGCATTTGACAATCTGCCAAATTTCCTGATCACAGAAAGGGGCTACCAGCATAGAGGCGTCCTCCTCTGAAATGGAACCAAGCTGTAAGAGGCGAGGGAAAGGCCTAATCGGAATGGGATCGGAGTAAAGGTCTGAGTAAAAGGAAATGGCAGCTGTTTTGATCGCTGTTTGACCCTCCACGTTCGAGCCGTTAAAAGAGATACTCTCGATGCTGTTCCATCTCCTTTTGGCGTTGGCCACGCGATGGAAAAACCTAGTGTTGCGATCTCCCAGCTTTAGCCAATTTTCCTTGGCCTTTTGATGCCAAAAAATTTCTTCAAACTTCCATAAACGGTCCAATGCACACTTACATGTGATGCGTCGGCATAAATCAATATCTGAAAGCCCGCCTGCTTCTTCTCGGGAGTACAATTGATCTACCTCTAACAGGAGACTATCAATTTGAGTTTGAACCCTCTTGAAGGTAATTGTATTCCAAAATTTGAGGTGAGCTTTGAGGGCTTTGAGTTTCCTACTCAAGGAGGTCAGAAGGCAGTCATGAGTGAAAGGTTGACGCCAAAACACCTCAAGAGTATGCCTGAAGTCCTCGTGGCCAAGCCACATATTCTCGAATTTCCACGATCTTCTGATAATCGGCACAAGGCCACAATTCATGACAATTGGTCGATGATCAGAGCATGAGCGAGCTTTAGCCAATAGGCTAACACCTGGAAAGTGTAGCTCCCAATCTGGGGAGATGAAGAAACGATCGATACGTGAATGAGTAGGATTGGCACGAAGATTCGACCAAGTATAGGAAGCTCCCCGAAGAGGCAGATCGATAAGACTGAGGTCCTCGCACCAATCGTTGAACCACCGTGCCTCTATCCTGTTGATAGATTGGCTAGAGATATCATCCGGGTTGCGGATTAGGTTAAAATCTCCTGCAAAGCAGATAGGGAGATCCCACCATTCCGCTATACTCCTCAATTCCTCCAGAAACGAAGCTTTCAGTGTGTGGTCACATGGACCATAAACATTAACCAACACCCATGAGAAGTGGTCCATCCGAGATCGTAAGATGGTGACAAGAGAGAAATTGCCGATCCATTCCCCGTCAATTTCAAAATCAGTGTCCAACCAGCCTGTAACCATACCACCTGCCGAACCCGAAGCTGGTTTAAAAGCCCATCTCCATTCAGAGACGCCGCACAGACCTCGCATGATCGACTCGTCGATCAAACCCAATTTAGTTTCTTGAAGACAGAAAATTGAGAGCTTGAACTCCTTAAGTCGTTGTTTAATCCTGAAACGCTTGTCGCTGATCTTCTATTTTATGTTGTTTTCATTTTTCTCTAGTCTGTTCTTTTCGAGGAGATTTTTTTTGATAAATTAGAGGTTGTATTTCATCAAAAATGCAAGGAATCCCTGTACAAAGAAAATTACAAAAGAAAGTTAACTCTATTACATACTACCAACTATACTACTCTCATCTCTATGGCCTTTCAGGTTGATGTTTAGTGGCTTTTTTTGGTCTTTTCAGCTATTCCTCCAAGAGCTTGACCAATTGACCAATCGAAGTTGGTCGGTTTGGTTAAAATAACTATAATTGTAAATAAAATATAAAAAATATAATTAAAATTTATTTCAGTTTTTTTAATGCTTAATCGATTATCCGAACGACATATTTTTAAGTTAACCATCGATCAACCGAAGTTGGTCGGTTAATTGATTTTAACATTTAACCATAACCATATTGTTAGCCTTAGGGTCGGTTAGAAACCGAACAAAAAAGGTGAACAATGTTACTGATCTAGCTGAGTCGTGAACTAAGTCACTCTCTTTAAGGTATTTGATGCGCAAATTAATGCACACTAGTTTTACTCACTAGATCGCTCTAGCGAGATCGTTACTTCCCAATGGTCTTTCTGTTTAAATTACTCAACTAATGTGGAATAAGCTATTCGGGTTTAAACGTTTGGTTTGGAAATGGTGGTGAATGAACTAAAAATCTAGAAATGCAAATTAAACCAATCAAGCAGGCAAACAAGATGGAGCTTCAAGAATTGACTAAGGCGCTTGTCCAGACTCGAATCCGCTCTAGCTCGACTAAGACGGATGATGCAATGCAACTAAGGTTTTAACAGACTCAATTCCTCGACGCTTCCTTTGGCAATCTCTACTCCATGGTCAGGACGCAGAGAAACTATCCTAGCAAACCTATGAGTTCCTATGGTCAAGATAACTCATAAATCTCCAAGAATGCACGAAGAACAATGAAACGCCGCACAGAAATGCAAAGAGATTAATTTCACCGGCCCTATGGTCAAGACACCGGGTAATCTTAATGACCTTCTAAACCCTAGAATGACTCACGTCCATGGTCAGAACCGCAAGACAAAGATGAAGCAAATTCTACGATATGGTCAATCTGCGAATTCAAGAGCTTCAAATTAGGGTTTTAGAAAAATCTAAATTAAGTCTGAATAAACCTCAATTAACATAAACGGGTTAGAAACCCGACATCATCCATACAAAGCTTTGCTAGAACTTCATCTAATCTGAACAAACTAAGAGTTTAGCTCGACATCATCGCAGAAGCAATCACAGAAACAAAGAAGAAGAAAACTGGAGAAGAAGACATCTTACTCCGAGTAAACCTAATCCTGTCGAATCCTAGAAACTCCTGAGCTAATCCTCGCTTCTCCTCGCTTAATCGTCACTTCAAAGCTTCAATATCCTCCTCCGAGAGTGTCTGGTTCGTCGAAATTAGAATGAAGAATGAAGTCTGTCTGTCTCTCCCTTGAAAACCCTGTTTTACTCTCCGAAATCCGTCCTGGGAAAAAGTGCGCCCGGCGGCACTTAAAAAGTGCGCCGGCGCACTTTTCCATGAAAATGGCGCACTTTTTGTGGCCGATGGAAAATTTACAGGACGCCAAAAATAAAGTGCGCCTGGCAGCACCAGAAAAGTGCGCCGGCGCACTTTTCATGGATTTAGGCGCACTTTTGCCCCTGGAAATGACCTTCAGCTCTTTTGATGATTCCCGCTCCGTTTGAACTCCAAATTGATCCCCGTTTGAAGTGCCGAGCTCGTAGAAAAGTTATCCACAACGTGGTAACCTGAAATCTCAACAAAAACAACTCGAAACAACATCAAATTGCCCAAAAGAGGGCCAACGGGAGATAAAACATATTTTTCATAAAAGTCATTCAAGTTCATCACAATTCGAAGTCAAATAAGGGGAATGTCGTTCAAATGTGGCGAGATAAACGCGGTAAATCTAACGTCATCAAATCACCCCACACTTAAACGTTTGTTTGTCCTCAAACAAGAACTTTACCACAACAATGCACCAACTTGAATGAGCAAACCAAAAACCTCTTGGTTCCTAGAAAGATGTATACGGTGCTTCTACCAAACAAGATGATTACCCAACTAACCACACAATTAAGAACCAAACTTTTGCCAGAGCGAAAGAGGAACAAAACTTTAACGAGCTAGTGAACAATCTGACTTGGTAAAGGCAAGACAACGCTTACTTCCGCAACACTTACTCTAGAACGCAACCGGACACTTGCTAGATAAGGAAACACGACTAGAACAAAATTAAAGAGCATTTCATTTTTCTCTTCATCTTTTTTTTTTCTTTTTTTTTTTCTTTTTTTTTCGAATGGGCGGTACAGTGTGGATACTACCGGGTACGGAGCAGCCGGAAACCTTTGGAATTCCGCGTTATCCTAGACCCCAGCCACGATCGGGAGTAGGTTAGAAGAAGAATGCCACATTGAGACTTCCCTTTGGGACTACAGCAATGGGCAGGCACGTATGCCAGCTCATGAATCGACCCACAACTTCAATACCAAACCATTCATTTTTCAGATTTTCTTTGATTGGGAAAATCAAAAACAACTTAAAGCACGAAATTAAAAGATCCCTTATCTAGACTCGATCCAGGCATTGAACTAGAGAATTCGAGCATCAGACAGACCAAGTCTTACACATTAACAAGTCAACTGTTCACTAACACGATAAGGGCAAGCTCCTAGACTACTAAGAGCAAGAAGAATGGGAGATGGTCATAATTCAGGTTCTCACACACACATTTGGTTAAAGCCAAAGCACCACATCAATCTCACCATATGGAAGACAGTAGGCAATCCAAGAAGTTATTAAGCAATGTGGAAAATTACTTGCTACCGAGAATGGGAAGTTGTGAAAGAGTGACAAAACAAGGCACAATCACCGCCCATTACTTGGCAAAACATGCAAACAAACACCCCACCCCACACTTAAATTTGGATATTGTCCTCAATGGACTGCACAACAGTGAAGAAAAGTGTAAAGGGGTACCGAGAAGTAGATCATGAGGATGCCAGTGGAGGCAAGAGTGAAGTACCGACGGACAGTCATGGCGGGAGCTGAGGATAGCCTGAAACTGGAGAGAACCTCACAACACGATTAGAGTATTCAAAGTACAGAATAGACCACTGACTCAAGAACTACAACAGTTCGACACAAACTCAAAATTAAACAACTAATTCAAAAACTCAAAACAGACTCCAGACATGGGTTGCCTCCCATGAAGCGCTCTCCTTTAACGTCCTTGAGCTAGACGATACCTGGTTATGCACCCCAACTCAAAAGTTCCTTGAAGTCAAACAGCTTCTTCAAGGCTGGCGGTTTAGTTCCAAATAGCACGTCAGAAGGAGCAAGATGCAGTCGATGGTGCTCAAGTAGATCCTTGTTCTGCTCGGATGACCTTTTCTTCTCAAACTTTCCTACTGGAGGAGGAAAGAGATAGTATGGTGTGTTATAATCGATGATTGCAGTCTGCTCCACACCAATGTCATCCAAGTTGCTCTGGAAGTTGAGCTCATACACCTCAGAATCATTGCCCTCCTCAGTTTCAGTTGTCTGAATTACCAATGTAGATGACTCCTCGATATCCATGTGCTCATCTCTATCTGGAACTACAGGCTGGCTCGACGGAAGCACAAATGAGGATAACTCCTCAATATCCAGATGCTCATCTTCAGCTTCAATCAAGAGATGGATAAGCTCCACATCTTCATCTACCACCATTGTCAAAGATTCTTCATCAGGTACCTCTAGCTCACAACAGTCATGGGCTAGGTTATCATTTTCTTCTTCGACCAACTCTCGAGAATCTTCTTCCATCAGTTGATACTGTTGCTCAATCTCGACGTTCACAACATTAGGAGCTCGTAGAGTCGAGAGGATCTTATTCAGCATAAAATCTGTATAAGACTCCTGTTGTTGGTACTGGTGCGAATGTAGATATTCCTCTTCGTAATCTCGGTAGTAATGTGTAGCTTGTGGCTCTGGCCAAGAAGGCAAGGGTGGTGGTTCCTCATTCCAGTTTGGCATACATGGTTGCCATGATGTACTCCACTCTTGGTTGTAATCATTAAGTGGCATTCCATTATTGTACCATCCTTGATTGTTATCGAACCTGTAGTCCTGCATCTCAAAACACAAGAGCACTACCCAAGTAAATCATGAAAAAGATGGGGAGAAAAGAGATGATAAAAGAGTGAATGAAAAGCTTAAACGCACAATGCCTTTCCTAGAAAAAGAAAAGTCCCCGGCAACGGCGCCAAAAACTTGATGCGCAAATTAATGCACACTAGTTTTACTCACTAGATCGCTCTAGCGAGATCGTTACTTCCCAAGGGTCTTTCTGTTTCTATTACTCAACTAATGTGGAATAAGCTATTCGGGTTTAAACGTTTGGTTTGGAAATGGTGGTGAATGAACTAAAAATCTAGAAATGCAAATTAAACCAATCAAGCAGGCAAACAAGATGGAGCTTCAAGAATTGACTAAGGCGCTTGTCCAGACTCGAATCCGCTCTAGCTCGACTAAGACGGATGATGCAATGCAACTAAGGTTTTAACAGACTCAATTCCTCGACGCTTCCTTTGGCAATCTCTACTCCATGGTGAAGACGCAGAGAAACTATCCTAGCAAACCTATGAGTTCCTATGGTCAAGATAACTCATAAATCTCCAAGAATGCACGAAGAACAATGAAACGCCGCACAGAAATGCAAAGAGATTAATTTCACCGGCCCTATGGTCAAGACACCGGGTAATCTTAATGACCTTCTAAACCCTAGAATGACTCACATCCATGGTCAGAACCGCAAGACAAAGATGAAGCAAATTCTACGATATGGTCAATCTGCGAATTCAAGAGCTTCAAATTAGGGTTTTAGAAAAATCTAAATTAAGTCTGAATAAACCTCAATTAACATAAACGGGTTAGAAACCCGACATCATCCATACAAAGCTTTGCTAGAACTTCATCTAATCTGAACAAACTAAGAGTTTAGCTCGACATCATCGCAGAAGCAATCACAGAAACAAAGAAGAAGAAAACTGGAGAAGAAGACATCTTACTCCGAGTAAACCTAATCCTGTCGAATCCTAGAAACTCCTGAGCTAATCCTCGCTTCTCCTCGCTTAATCGTCACTTCAAAGCTTCAATATCCTCCTCCGAGAGTGTCTGGGTTCGTCGAAATTAGAATGAAGAATGAAGTCTGTCTGTCTCTCCCTTGAAAACCCTGTTTTACTCTCCGAAATCCGTCCTGGGAAAAAGTGCGCCCGGCGGCACTTAAAAAGTGCGCCGGCGCACTTTTCCATGAAAATGGCGCACTTTTTGTGGCCGATGGAAAATTTACAGGACGCCAAAAATAAAGTGCGCCTGGCAGCACCATGAAAAGTGCGCGGATTTAGGCGCACTTTTGCCCCTGGAAATGACCTTCAGCTCTTTTGATGATTCCCGCTCCGTTTGAACTCCAAATTGATCCCCGTTTGAAGTGCCGAGCTCGTAGAAAAGTTATCACAACGTGGTAACCTGAAATCTCAACAAAAACAACTCGAAACAACATCAAATTGCCCAAAAGAGGGCCAACGGGAGATAAAACATATTTTTCATAAAAGTCATTCAAGTTCATCACAATTCGAAGTCAAATAAGGGGAATGTCGTTCAAATGTGGCGAGATAAACGCGGTAAATCTAACGTCATCAGTATTCGTGGCACTGACTCATTTTGCGCACAACATACTTTCAACCAGTTACTTTCAGGATTATACAACCACTCTATAAATTCTTCGATTCGTGCGAAAAGTGATCAGATCTATGAACACACCCCTCTAACCGTATATGTTTTTGCTCAACTTTCCTATGTTTGTAGGATTAGGGAGCTCTAATATTTATAGTAGTAGGAAGCCCTCAGATTTAAGGTTAGTGGAGAGATGTGAAGGATCACAAAAAATGCGTTTTCTTGTTTAATTAGAATTATAAAAAAGTATCTAATAATTAAAGAAATAATCTCCAAAAAAATATAGTCCCAACACACTCGGCCGTACGAACGGTCCGCGAGTGTGGTTTAAAGGTCATCTAGACCCCTACATTTTCACAAAAATGAGTATCGATCCCAATGTTACGTAATCTGGACCACAAATTTGACTGTAGTAATCAAAGAAGTATTAGCCAAATCTGAGTATATAATTAAATTAGAAAAGAAAACAAGGAAACACTTCATCATCGTGGACCTGAACGTATCCACCCATTTTTTGGAAAAAATTGTAACAAACTACAGTTGATGTGTCAAATATAATTCCTATAATTAATAACTAAAACAACGAAGTAGAAGCAATACCCACGTTAATGACAACTCCCATGCAAACTCCAGTTGCGTCTATATTGCAGTGCACGTAAATCACGAAACAAGACTTTTCATTCAACCAACCTCTACGATCTCACATCAATAGGATTATTACAAGTACAATGTTTTGTTGTTAGAAGTAATACATTACGACGTCGTTTTGATGTACGAAGTTTAATGTCTAAGACCTCGTTCTCTGTGCAAAATTTGAATATTGGTGGGATTAGACAATTCCATCGTAATTGAATTCAAGATGTATTAAGTATTTTTCCCGGAATTGAACTCCTTGTTTTCCGTACAAATAACGAAATGGAATTGAAATCCTTAATTACAAGAAATGACTGCGCTACCACTACCTTTGATAATTAGTTTCTCTTATTAAAATTTCAGACCGGTTTTCATTAACTTCAGACGAAGAAGCATGTCATGTCATCAACAATAGTCACATGTGTGATTACTCAAATTATTATTTTAGAATATGTTACTAAATATGTTAGATATTCATTCAAAAGTTACTCAATACTCATATACTATACAAACTACTTCGTACCAAATTATTTATCATACCTAAATTATTTGCTTTTGTAAAATCATAAAAGAAAGTGCACTAAACATAAACACCATCATTCCTTTTCGCATAAATTTCATATTTTTTTTTTTACTATTTTGCTCGTTTTTGTTCTTGTCGAGTAGTGCATCACCAAATCTAACCTAGCTGGTATAGACCAATACAATTATTTCTTCTTTAAATTATTGTTTTATGAAAAATATTTCACAAAGATTCCGTAATTATTTCTTCGCACGATTAATATTTAATACTATATTTTATGACTCTCGGTCTCGGAAATATGGCAAAAGATCCGGACCCAACTTTTTAAGGTTGGGCCGGTTTCCAACCAAAAATCGGAGGGATAATTTCGGTATTTTAAAAAAAATAAACTAAAAAACCCTAATTACTTTTCCCGAAACTCTGCCCTGCCGCCGCCATATACTTTCCTCGATTCTTTCATTCAACGTGTTTCCAGAACTCATCGTCGGTCAAATCTTCATATTACTCGTCGACGTACATCGCAAGCTCCACCCATCCATCGAGAAGCCATGATTCCATTCCATCGTCGGAGCAGCCACGCGGGCCAAGAGCGACAGCGGTTGGTGAGATGATGTATCGGAGTGAAGCAACGGCCGAAGGGGTGAGGCGTTGGGAGGAAGAGCGTGGCAGAGGCGAACCGGAGCAGCGATGGAGTATTCCGATGTCGACGACCATAGCACGGCGGCCGGAGGAGCGGTGGAGGAGAAGTGGTTCGGATGTTGGAGACGACGGTGGCACGAAGATTGGGAGAGTGGAAGAGGTGCTGACGGAGGTGGGAGTGTAGAGGCAGCCGACTATCGGCGACAGTACAACCGACGGGAGTCGTCGGCGGCCGATCGATATCAGATCCATAGTTGAAAAAGACGATGGATTTAATAATTATTAAAAATTGCAATTTAGTCACTCTCTTTTAAGTTATAGTTAGTTTCACTTTTTAGTATTCATAATTATAGTTTCAGTCACTATTTTTTATGTTATTGACATTGTTGGAATAAAAATTTGAACTATATAAACCGGTTGTTGAATAACGTGTTAACTAGTTCGTATAATTAGTTAACAAGTTTTGATAACTAGTCATCAACTAAATACCATCGTTAACTAGTTATTCAATCATAATGTTAATTAGTTAACTCGATAAATTAACTAATTAAAAATAAAATACCTAGTTAACACGAAAAAAATATCGGAAAAATCACCAAAAAAAGTCGTTGGAAAATGTCACTGGAAAAAGTCACCGGCGACGGCCGACGAGAGTTGACTAGTTATCTTAGTCATGATAATAACTAGTTAACTCGATATAATGGTTAACTAGTTATCATCTTAAAAAAATGTTAACTAGTTATCTTAGTTATGATGTTAACTAGTTAACTCGATAAGTTATCTAGTTAACTAATTATGTTAATTTGATAACTAGTTAACTAATGTTGATAACAAATTATCACCTAAATTTGTTAACAAGTTATCAAACAAAAAACGTTGTTAACTAGTTATCAGATAAAAACCATGTTAACTAGTTAACAAGTTAACTCGATTAGTTAACTAGTTAACAACTTGATAAGTTAACTAGTTAACAACTTGATAAGTTAACTAGTTAACAACTTGATAAGTTAACTAGTTAACTCGGTTGGTTAACCTGTTAGTAAAAAATCTGTTAACAAGTTATCAAACAAAAAATGATGTTAACTAGTTATCAATTAAAAAAACACTGTTAACTAGTTAACAGCAAAAAAGTGTTAACTAGTATTTTTTTGAAGTAAAAAAAAATTATTGAAAAAAAAATTCCAAAAAAAAAAATTTCGCCGGAAAAGTCGTCGGACGGTCGCCGGAAAAGTCACCGGCGACGACGGCCGGCCACCGGAAAAGTCCCGGCGACGATGGCCGGCCGCCGGAGTCACCAGCTGTCCCCTGCAAAAAATATTAATTATTTAATTTAAATATAATAATTAAATTATTTGTGTAATGTCCTAAATACCCCTAACAATCTAGACCATTAGATTGGTCAATGGGTCAATGGGTGATCTAATGGCTGAGAATGGGTTGGACCGGATTCCAACCCAAGAAATGGTTGGAGCTGGATCCGGCGCCCGGAAATATTAAACAATATAACAATTTAAATTATCGAAGCCAAATATTAAGGAAACCATCATCCTATTTCCTATTGCAAAAATGTTAATTTGCCCCCTACTTTGTAAGTTAACAAATCAACCCTTATATTAAACAAAATTTATTTTTACCTCCTTTTACTTAAGATAATTTGGTAATTAGATGATTTCGTCAATTTAGTCGTTAGTTTTGCCGACTCATGTTGTCACGACAGAGACTTTCGTCCATAGTATTTGCTGACTCGATTGAGAATAAAAGATATAAATTAAATTAAATTTTTATATGATTAAAAAGTTGGATTAAATTGAGTGCATTTTAAACAAAAACTGATTGTTTTTTTACTTAACTTTTATTTTATATTCTTATCTTTAGTTGAGTCAGCATCTAATATGGACAAAAATAGTTTATGTGAAAACTAACAACTAAATGAATGAAAATACCTAATTGTCAAATTGACTTAAATAGGAGGGAATACAAATAACATTTTTTTAGTGTAGTGACTGTTTGTTAACTTGGAAAAACAGAGGGATGGAAAATACAATTTACCCTATTCTATTCATCCCAGGTGTTTCTATATTATGTCACGGACCATTAGTTAAAAGTGTTAAAGCAAGTGCGCATTATATTAACGTTTGAATTTTAATGCAATGATGATACGTACGACGATAAAGCAACATGCAGTAGAAAAGAAGTGAAAAACTAATTGCAAAACGTGCCTTTAATTTGTGCGATCATTGTATTTGTATTCGTTACAAGATAAATAGGTTACTCTGCAGACGAGATAGGGTTAAAGTAATTTGTGTCTCTATGGTCCTGATCATACTCTTGATTCTGAATTCTAATGTTGCGCTACTGTTTCTGTAATGACATAGCTCGATCGAGGTGTATCGGTATAATGATTTTCAATTTGATTTCAAATAATGATACAGTTGTCAAGAACCGTTGCATCTCAATAACTCAAATTGTTGAGAGAGGGTTCTGAATGAATTTTATATTGTTTACTAATTAACAACAGTTTATATGTTCTCTGACTATGGCTGGAGCTCCTTTCGAGTCTCAAAATTGAAAAATACTACTTCCATTACCCATTGATATAGTATCATAATCTCCAACAACTTCTTCGGTTAAGATCACTTAATTAGTTGTAGTGTTTATTTGTTTTTATTTTCTTGTAACGTGTAGATAGTGTAGAATATATTTTAGTTGTTCATATTTATCTTGTAAACAAACTCTTATAACAATATTTTCACATCTATAAAATTAACTCACGAGAGCCTAAATTGGCACGTCGAGTTTTTTCCATCTCTTCACTCATGATATGTACTTATCATGCATGTTCTGCATGAACCCCACCCAGTTAGACACGTACACGCATGGGTGAGAGGTTCATCAAGGGGTTGACCCCCAAAATAGAACCTCTACAAAAAGTACATAATTTACATGTTATCTACCTCTACAAATTTTAATCATACAACATACATCAGTAAACAAATTAACTACCTCTAAAAAGCTAATCATACCACTTATAGAGGAAATTGTAAATTATCTAGCTCTAAAATTTTTAATCGTACAACCTATAAAGACAGTTCTAAATTATCTGCCTCTGAAGGAATTTTCCGTATAACTTACAGAGGCAGTTATAAATTATCTGCCTCTAAAGGAATTTTCTGTATAACTTATAGAGTCAGTTATAAATTATCTGTCTCTAAAAGATTTAATCCTACAACTTATAAATGCAATTATAAATTATCTACCTCTAAACGATAAAATAATATTTATTAAACTTAAAATAAATAAAAAATAAAAAAGTACTATTAGAGGCAAATATTTACATATATAGAGGCACATTTAGTATTTATTTATATTTTATGTGCCTATGTAACCATGTTATGTTGTAGTGTAGATTTACTCTAAACGAAAAATATTTTCATTAATTGAATCAATACTGTTGTAATGGAGGACAATATAACTACTTTGTCGGTTGATGCTTATTAGTGAATTGATTGTGTTTTTAAAAATATATATATATTTTCTTTTGAAAATTTTAAAAAGAAAGTCCACTGCATAAACAGTAATTAAACACCATCATTTCTTTAGCATAAAAGTTCAATTCTATACTGTTTCCCCGTTTTTGTGCTTGTCGATACGGGTGGGCAATGATGTGGTTAACACCGCACCGAACCGCGTAAAATATTAAACAGCACCGCACTGCATCGTATTAGTTTCACATGCGGTTCGGTTTAAACCGCTACATTGCTATTGCGGTTTGGTTGAACCGCAACCGCAATTTAGCGGTTAAAACCGCAAAAAAAAATCACAAATTTTATTTTATGTACATCTGTATTCCCCATATATGAGAAAAGAGTGTTGTATTTTTTTTCTCTGTTTATCATAATGAAAAAAAAAATAATGTAATTACATATGTCAATTTGTTTTGGTTTAAATCAATTTTTTAATTTGTGTATGAAGAAATGGGTAAAAAAAAGACGATACTCAGAAATGGGTAAAAAAAAGACGATAGCCAGTGGTGGTGCACTCACACACATGTACATTAATTAAGTAATATTTGATTCCGATTACTTGCCTTATAATATTATTGTTATTATAATATTAACGGTTTAATTTGGTTTGGGTTTGGACGTCTTTTAATAAAATATTCAAATATATTTATTTCCAATTTTCCCTATATAATGTACATATTATCTAAGTTGACAAGATGTTAAATTATACAAAAATGAAAAACTTGTAGTACCGTATTATATATTTATGCGGTTTTGCGGCTTCAACCGCACCAAACCGCAAATTATGCGGTGCGGTTCAAACCGAACCGATACAATTGCGGTGCGGTTTTTGGTTTACTATATGCGGTGCGGTTCGGTTTGAACCGCACCGATGCCCACCCCTAGGCCAAATATAATTAAAATGCTCTAAGTTTAAAAACCCCCAAATCTATCCCAGAGTTGACGCCGTTAGTCATTGTTTGTAAAGTTGTAAACATTTTGAACCAAGTTGCTAATGGAATTAATTTTTAAGTTTTTTATCTTCTAGTAATAGTAACCCAGGATAGATTTGAGTTATTTTTAAGTTTTTTATCTTCTAGTTTTTTATCTTCAAGTTTTTTATTTTTAAGTTTTTATGCTTATTTTTAAGTTATTTTCAACTCCGGGATAGATTTGAGGTTTTTTTTAACTTAGAGCATTTTAATTATATTTGGCCAAAGTTCGAGCTTTTTGAATTTATTTACCCTTTTAATTAAGCATAGATTTAACTTTAGATCAAATATTTTCACCTCTCGGCAGAGTTAGTCAACTTTAGTTGATAGTATGTATACTTTAGTACAAGGATTGTAAGACTTGGTCGAACCAATTCTATTTAATTCAATTTTGATTTTCTCTCTTGACATGGTATCTAAAGTGATAATCTCGTTTTCTTAACTTTTTCTCGATATTTTTGGCTTTTACTCGTTTCTTCTTATTTATTTGGTCTGTTATAGCTTCTGATTCCACCACAATCTCTACTTTATCGTCATCCACTATGACGATGTTTGACGCTACACATTCCTATTTCATTCGTTCTTACGATCATCATAGTCTCTTGATTATCTCATATTGTGGACCTATTTCATTCCACCACAATGTTCATTTCTTTCATTGAATTTTATTTAAAAACTTAGTAAATAATGAAAATTCATTTTATATTTATTTTTTTACTCAACGTCCATGTCAGCATTTGATGAATTTTTTTGAAATTACTCCTCATAGTGAGGAAATATAGTTGGCTATTATTAGTTATAAATGGGAAATCTCCTCCTCGTAGCAGAAAAGCAGAGTAGTTGAAACAGGCAGCCATGGAAGCAATTGCAACCTCAGCATTTCTTCAATCTCATCACTCTCCAAACTCACTCCTTCTTCATTCCCACTTCTCTACTAAACTCAATTTCTCACCTTTCCTTTCTAAACCCAACTTGACGATCTCAAGAACCACACTGTCCAAATTGAAGCTCTTCTCTTCCTACTCTGTTTCAGTAGATCGCAATCATGCACCATTTGAACTAAAATCGGTTGACGAGGAAATGAATAATAATGATAGTAGTAAGTTCGATTGGTACGCGCAGTGGTACCCTGTGATGCCGGAGTGCGATCTGGACAAGAGGGTCCCACACGGGAAGAAGGTGTTGGGGATCGATGTGGTGGTTTGGTGGGACAAGAAACAGAATGCATGGAAGGTGTTTGATGATATGTGTCCTCATCGTTTGGCTCCGCTCTCTGAAGGGAGGATCGATGCAAGTGGGAGGTTGCAATGTGTTTATCATGGTTGGTGCTTTGATGGGTCTGGCAGCTGTAAGCTCATCCCTCAAGCTCCGGTCGATGGCCCTCCGGTAATTGACGTCATTCTTTTGTTAGTGTCGTATTTGCCTGGACCGGTTGTGATATGTGTAACTCGATACAGGTTCATACGAACAAGAGGGCTTGCGTGGCTGCTTACCCAACCGTAGTGCAATATGGGATAGTGTGGTTTTGGCCTAACTCGGATACTCAATACATAGACATATTTGAGAGGAAGAAACCTCCTTTCATTCATGAACTGAGTGATCCTTCCTTCACTACAATTTGGGGAGCCCGAGATTTTCCTTATGGGTATGTAATCCTCGGTTCTTTCGGATTTGGACCCAAATTCTGGATTTCTCCTTCTTGTTGTCCAACGCAGCTAGACTAACGAGGAAATGGTGAATTAGATATGAACAATTACAATTCAATCGTGGAATTAGGTTGATCCCACAAAAAGTTGATTAAATACGAACTAATTTTATTTCACTTGAACTAGTCAGTCTGATTTGTCAAGGAATGTTATATAAATTAATATTTAACGTCTCTCAATAACTTGAGTTATGGTTATGCAATCATTCTTGACATGATTAACTGCTAAACAGGTTTAACTAATCATCATTCTTCAATTTTGGCAGGCAAGTACTTATAAAAAATACTGTCAGGCAAGCATAGGTTTTTCACAAAATGGTCACTAATCAATAATGTTTTTCTACAAAATGACCACATAACTAATCTATCTATACTATATACTAAGGATTTTAAAAAGATAGTACCAAAATTCAAACTTCTCCTTAATTGTAGATTTTTATCCAATTAAAATTTTCTTTATTTTATATAAATTGTTTAACAGTAAAAATAAATTAGTTTTTAAATAGGGGCGCTCTCTCCCAACTCCCCTCTCCAAATTTTTTATATAAAATTTCTAACCTTTTCATTTCATATTTAATTTTTCTATGTCAATTTGATAACCCAAATTCTTCTTCATTTTTTTTGCAACGTTTCAATTTTTATTTTCATGCATAGATTCACTTTAAAAAATATTTATAATATGATTAATAACTTATAAGTTGGATTAAATATTTATCAAACTTTTATTAAATTTAACATTTCAATCACTAAAGTTTTCTTATTTATTTAATTTTTCATTATTTTATCGAAGCCTTTTTCTTCAAAACAATTTATTTAATTTAAAGATTTAAGTAAAATATAATGATTTAGTAATCAACATACTTATAGTGATAAACCGGGTTGAAGGACGTAATTTAAAGACATCTAAATCATATAATTTATTTAATTTTAATATATTAGTCGAATTGATAAAAATATGATGATTTAGTAATCATCATACATATAGTTATAAACCAGGTTGAAGGAAGTAATTTATTGACTTCGCAATCATATAATTTATTTAATTTTAAGATATTAGTAAAATTGATAAATCGGTTGACACAAATAATTGAAAAGGTACAAACTTCCCATAATTCATATTTATTAACAGCTATTTAAAAAAATTATGTAATTAATTTATTTGCTATAGCTGTTAATAAATATGAATTATGGGAAGTTTGTACCTTTTCAATTATTTGTGTCAACCCGATTTATCAATTTTACTAATATCTTAAAATTAAATAAAAAAATTATGTAATTTATTTATTTGCTATTGACCAAAAAAAATTTAATTTATTTGCTTCACTTATATCAACAATCATATTAAGTAATTGCAATTATAGAACTTTAAGGACATAAAATAACCGCTTGACTCGGCCAACATGCCGGCCAAAAAAACCAGTGTTGATATATAAACTCAAAATTATATGTGACTATATCAGATAACTTATGAGTTTCAATTTTCAACTGAAGGTCTAATTGTGTCCTGACTTCGTCACCAACTTTTAGTATTGAATTTTAAAAATTGATGTTTTAGAAAGTCAACCCATTCAATTGTCTCGAACATCATCTTGTTTGTTGGACTAGCTAGCTCAGTGGCGGAGCCACCCTTGTGGTTGGGAGTGCTCACCAGCCTCCTTGACAAATTAAAAATATTTACTTTTTAGAAAGATTGAACCCACGACCTCTAGATAAATGATCACGTTTTTTACCATTCAGCATAATAAAATGTAATCATATTTATTTAACCTTTGGATTCCTAAATTTATATAATAGAGTTAATAATTTTAAAAAACAAAAACTATAGCGGATTATAATAGAGTTACATTAAAATATTGTCACGTGGTGTTACGTGTTCGTGTATATGTCATCAAAAGTTGTTATTCAATCATTTACTTTCAAAATTGTACAAACAAAACAAAGACAAACGGCGTTAACAATTTTAAAAATCGGCTAAATTTGGAGTTTCAAAAGTTTTATGCATTCTAAGTGCTTTTTAAAATTATTAACCCTATAAATAATCATGAAATTATCCGAGAAACACTTTTTTTTATCTATTCACATAACTCTGCCCCAAAAACCTTTCTGCTCTTTTTAGATTCAATTTTTTTGGGTTTGTATGAATTTTAAGTATTATTTTGCTAACTTTTTGTTCCGTTTGGAGTTGAGTTTTGTATTATTGTGTTTTTTTTTTTTTTTTTTTGTTACAAACAAAGCATCTCTGTTTCCAATTTTCTAGCTCTGCCACTGGACTAGCTAGCCCGCCCTGATTCAAGTCTAACCATAATAATAATTTGTGCATTTCTGGTAGGTATGAAGTATTGATAGAGAATCTTATGGATCCAGCTCATGCTCCCTATGCTCATTACGGTTTGCTCCCAACACAGCCCCCCAAAGGTATACAGTATTACATTCTTTCTTATACAGTAGATATATACATGTTGCACAAATCATCAAGTTATGGAAACCCTTTCTTTCTGGAGTTGCAGAGAAGCGTGACAGAGAAGGCGGGAGGCCATTGAAGTTCGCAGTGAACGAACTACGAGTAGATGGATATGATGCATCAGTTGACTATGGCCATAGTGTTTTCAATGCACCCTCTTTTTCTCAATCCACTATTACATTGATGCTACACAAACAGAGGTAACTCTGTTTTCTGAAATTCGAAAATGTATGAGCTCAACCATGCCATTACATTACTTTGAATGTATACGGTTGCAGCTAGCTAGGAGGACAGCATTCATATTCATGTGCATTCCAGTGAGTCCAGGCAACAGCAGATTAATATGGTCCTTCCCACGGAACTTCGACACGTGGATCGACAAAGTCGTACCAAGATGGTTCAACCATCTCGGACTAAACATGGTTTTCGATTCCGATTTGAATCTTCTTCATGTCGAGGAACAGAGACTCAGTCAAATCGGAGGCAATAAGAATTGGCAGAAGGCTTGTTTCGTGCCGACTAAGTCAGATGCTTTAGTTGTTGGGTTCAGAAGATGGTTGACCCAATTTGGTGGTGGTGAAGTTGACTGGAAAGGCAATTATGCTACTGATGCTGTTCTTCCTCCAACTCCCCCTCGTGAACAACTTATGGACAGGTAACACAACCCAGATTTCTATCAAGCCCGATTTCAGGTCGTGCCCAATCGCTAGCAAGTATAAGTAATTTGGTTGTTGGTGTTGTAATTAGGTACTGGACACATGTAGTGAACTGCAGCAGCTGCAACAGTGCTTATAAGAATTTCAAAGCTCTGGAGACCATTCTACTTGTTCTTTCAGTTGGATTGATAGCTGCAGCAGCTGCAGCCAAGGAAAAGGCGACAATGTTAGCTCCAATGGCGATGATATGTTTCACAGGTTCAAGGTGGTTGGCTCATTTCGTGTACACCTACTTTCGTTACCATGACTACAATCATGCAGTTCCTCCCATGTCGCTTATCTCGCTAATTAAGCGGGTCGGCCCTCCTGTGTAGCTGAATATGCTTAGAATGAAGTTTGTCTTCTGGACTGATACGATCTTATCTATTATTTGAATAAGCTGTCTGTAAAATGCATTTGTTCTTAACTTTTGTATCCTGGCCAGCGCTTAGCATCCTAGCCTAGCTCACTACGCTGCTAGGCGCTGATTCCCTTTAATATTTGTCCAAATTTATATATATTTTGACTTTATGCTATTGATGGTATATAGTTTGTAAATTTTGTCCCCCAATCTACGAAGTATGGTTACCTTCGACATCCCCATGACAGTTTGTTTTAGAGTTTGCCATACTCATATTGCGGGTACCTGGAGGCGATGGGTGCCAACTTCTGTAGTAGACGAGTTTCCCTGCATAAAGAACATACAAATCATACTTAAAATGAAAAATTTAGATAAGAAATAAAAAGGTGAAAATTAATTATTTTTTACTAACATAAACCATATTTTACTAATACAATTCATAAAAATAATATTTTATATTAAAAATATACTAACCTGTTTATCAAAAATATAAATTGCATTAGAAAATACAGACCGTAAATAACAACAACTTACTTTTATATCCACAAGTTATCGCAATCGTGCAAGTAGATACATAATTTTCTTTACAATTTCAATACATACATAATCATATACAACAAACTTATCAACAAGTATATATCAATCCATATCCAACAGTTGAGGCTTCTATTTCATTATTTATCTCACACCCAACCTAACCCAATCTTAACCAACCAAACCCACACCGATAACTCGGTTCGAACTTCGAACCGATATCTTTGCCATAGTTTCAGACAGTAGGATAAGAAGCTTCCATGGCTAACCCACACAAACCTTCCTTCAAACCACCATCTTTCTGAATCCTCATGTACCCATTCTCACCCCAATCAGCACCCCAAGAATTCTTCAAAACCCAATACTCCTTCCCGTAACCAACCGCGGTTACAGCATGATCCAAGTCGGTCCCACACGAGCCACGGAACACTCCACTTTCATACGCTTGGAACATGAACCCGCCGCCTTCTATGGCTACGGACACTGGCTGGTGGGCCACTGCCTGCATCAGGGCGTGTTCGTTGTTCTTCGGTACGTCCTCGTAGCCAGTGATTTTGGCTACGGGGGACGATGATCTTTTCTTGTTGCAGATTCCGTCCTCTGCTTGGTATGGGTAGTTGGTTTCGGTGGTGAGGCCGGAGGATTTGGTGAGTATGAATTTGAAGGCGTCGTCCATTAGTCCTCCTTCGCAGCCGGAGTTTACTCCATCGACGTCGCAGTCGACTAGCTCTTGCTCCGATAGGGAGAGTAGTTTTCCTGTTTTAAGCTTTATAGCTCCTTCGATCGCTGCCACGGCTGAGAATGCCCAGCAACAACCTAACAGTAATTTTATGAAGACGAAAGTTGGCACGAAAGAACTCAAACGGTAAAATAATTGAACTAGGAGGTAAAAAGAGTAATTTATAGTATATGGACTATTTGTTAGGCTGACAAAATAGAGGGGCAAAATTGCTATTTTTCCTTAATTAAAATATATATTGAATAAGGGATAATAGGTCGGGAGGCCCTTATACTATGAAAAGATAATGAAAGAGTCCTCCTCCAATTATTTCCACATAATAAACCCTCATACTTGAACGTTTAACATTTAAGCTCTTATGTACTATTTTAGTTAATACCGTTACGATTTTGCTAACACGTTATATATGTTGACTCTTCCCGTTGGTTACCAACTTTAACACGTCAGTAAAACAACATGGTTATCGAGCGGGGACGAGTGAAGATCGAAGGGAACTCTTGGATTGAGATAAGACGCTGGCGAAAAAAGTTTGACAGAAAAAATAAGGGAATTTTCATCTCCTTGTCAATTGAAATAGTAAATCACAAAATGACGTCATTTTACTGCACCGGGATGAGTAAGCATAACGTATCAGCAAAATCCTAACGACGTTAATGAAAATCTAACTAAAGTACCTATATATGTTAAACGTTTTAATTAGTAATCATACCACATGCCCCTTGGTCTTTGACACCGGTCACAGCACCGGACTTTCTCCAGTCCACAACGGCCGGAACGGCGGTTACATTCGCATACCGAAAGCTGGCGGCGGCGGCACCTGTGGACTTTCCTCTCGACAACGTTGACTTTTTGTAACCCAAATACATGGACCGAAACTCATCATTAGTAAGGTCCGTAAATTTATTGACTCCAAGCTTGAAACTCAAACCCTTATTATTAAAGGCTTCAATACGTTGGACGTTGTCCTTAAAGATGAGGAATCTTTCCTCCTTCTCAGCCACGTCTCTGTAGGTCTTGCCATGTTTCGTGGCCCAGTCGTCGTGGCTCGCCCGCATGGATTGGTCGTCGTCGACGACATCGATGTTGATGAGCATACGGGATGTCGTTTTAGTTGGAGATAGGGTTAGGACTGAGAGGAGAACAAAGGGTAATAAGAGTTGTGTTACAAAGTGTAGTGTTGCCATTTGGGAAATGTACTTTCTAATTTCCTTTTTAATTAAGGTACGTAGTTTGTGTATTTATATTGTGAAATGGCTGCCAGGTATTTATAGGAGAAATTATAGGTGAGGTGTTACTATAGACTGAGTCATGGAAAAGTTGGCAATGGCAGTCTTTGTCAAGTCTACGTGACTTGAACGATGTTCTGACTTGGACTTATAATTAGTTTTGCTATATGCATTCAGTCTTGGAGTTTCGGACTTGGGATAATTATAGGATTCATCTCAATAAAGAAGATTCCGAATGTGTCTTATGGATAAAATGCGGCTTATACTATACTTTTATTCAATAAATACATGTTATACTACTATAGTTAAGATTCTGCGTCGGGTGCTACTATAGTAGGTTTTAGGTGCAACCACCTATTATTGTAGGTTTTCCAAACTATCAGCAACATGGAGCCTATTTCCTCGTGTGAAATGATGTGGATACACATGTAGTGTTATGTGGCGGCCACGTGGACAAGTTGTAACTTGCTGACAGTTTGGAAAACCTGCAATATAAGTGAATGCACCTAAAATCTACTATAGTTACACCTGATGTAGAATGTTAACTATAAAGGCATAACGTGCATTCGTGGAAGACTATAATGGTACTGGGTGCATTTTATCCTAAATCTTATACATGTCACATCAAACGAAAGTTTCATTCATTTATTGAGTTTAAAAATTGTGGATATATATTGTGTCTTATATCAAATTATGTTAACACAAGGGTACTTATTGGGATGTTCCGCCCCAAAAAATGGGTTGGCCATACTTGTGTGCTCAGAGCTCGAGAGTTGCTTTAAGGTGCGGTGTCTATAATCGAAGTACCTCACTCGTATTAGAAGAAAGAATGAAATTTTGATGAATGGTTGAACTATATTAAACGGTCATCCAACAAAAATTCAAGAACTAGAGATGGATTGAAGTCCATGCCCCCTTGCTACATTACAACCTAACCAAAAAGAGAGCAAAACATACCGCCTATGTACACTCAAAACAAATCCGACCCATAAATTACAGACAAACCCATGCCTAACATCTAAACAGCCTCCAAAATACAAAATTCCGACCTCTGCACAAATTGGAGGATGTTAGATTATTTTGTTTTGGTATGTATATGTGATACAAAAAAATAACAGAAAAATATGTGGGTTTCACAAATTTTGTATACGAAAATAAAAATTTCTAATAAAAATAAAAATTCTCAAAATTAATCACTTATTAATTCCACCTCACAACACCACAATCCCTACAAAACAAAACAAACAAAAAATCCTTGTGTGGATGAAAGAGATTTTGATAATGTCCAAATTTCTTGGAAAAAATGTCCTTCTAACAGAAGCAGATAGGTCACCGTTGTTTTGTCTACGTATGTGTGAAATGCTGACCCTGATCCACTAATATTTTGTATCAATTTTCTTGTCATAACAGTTAATTTTGAGCAATAATTGTGTTTTTATATACAAAAAATTATCATCTGTTTTGATTTTGATGTTTTTATGGGACCGTAATCAATCCTAGCCAATCCTTAATTATCTACACCAAAATAAATATAATAGCACTTTGACCCCTCTACTTTGCCAACTTTGCTTTTTTACCCCCTCCTACTTTGCCCAATTTACATTTTGGGTTCTTCCATTTCAACTATCGTCTTTGTACGTTAAACTTGTGCACATCTGCACACCAACGGAGAGAGATATCGGAGGTAGTACACTAAGAGTTGACCAGGAGATAAATTGAGAAGGTATCGCGAAGAGTATGGTGACATACGAAGGATTTTAGAATCATACATTTTATTCGTAGATTTCATCCTATGTTATGCTTATATTCTCAATTAAAAAATGCTTAGTAAGTTAATGCATAGCTATTGGAGCTAACATGGTGTGTTGAATGTGTACCAATTAATGTCATGAAGATGATAGCTGGAATGGAAGAAGGACCCAAAATGCAAAGTGGTCAAAGTAAGAGGGGGTAGAAAGAACGATTTATAGTATAGGGGGCTATTTGTTAAGCTGGCAAAGTAGAGGGGGCAAAGTGCTATTTTCCCAAATATAATCAAGAGAATCTGTAGCAGAAGAAAATTAGTAGTGATTCCATCAAACAGAATTATTTGTGTTTTAGTGAAGTACAATTTGAATAAAGATTCTGGGCCCACCATGCATGAACTCAGCAAAATTGGAGCGACATGCAAATGAAAATCCGTGTTACACTTGAGTAGATGTCAGCCAATTATAGCAGAGGAAAGATTAATTACGGCAAGCTAGCATAATTCATATTCAACATCGATCGTGATTCGTGTACAGTTTATTTGACACTACAGCTGGTGAGCTGGCACAAACGGATCCACGTACGTTGATCTTTCATTCAATTAGTTCTTCACTTCAACTCATCGATGGAGCAGTCTGACGTTTCCTCTCGAAATCCTAATGCTTTGAAAATTATAGCTACATCTCAAAAATTTCTTTGCAATCCAGATTAGATAAATTTATAGAATTCACCCGATACCCATTACAAAGAAGAGATTGTTTGAATTTTATACCCTATTTAGTCTCGCGAGACAGATACGAATAATACTTAATTAATAAACAGATAAAAAGTGAATAAGTTATATCCAAACTCGTGAATTCCAGTTGTCAAGCAAAAACCTCCAACAGCTTCACGCACCGGTTCATGCTTTGTTGGGTTTTATTGTTTTTGTAATCAATGAAGTGGAATTATCAGGGGGAATCATGAACAAATTGTTCACAGAGAAAGAATACTTGTTGAATTTTAAATAGAAAGTTCTGGAACTCAGGATATTCTACGGTGACAACAGTGTTTTTGTGAGGGTCGGCGGAGGTTATTGGGTTGTGGGGCCATCTGACCCTCACATGAGGAGGGCAGTGTGGGCGGAGTCGGCGATTGGATGCAGAGTGGGGGAGAACAGAAGGAGAGCGGTGCAGGGTGGAGATCGGCAGTTGGAGGTAGAGAGTGGCGTGGGGTAGAGATCGCCGATGGGGCGAAAATTTGGTGAGTAATTTTTTGCCCAGATGGCCCTCACGGAATGCTCTAGTCATTGGGTTGTGGTAGAATATTCACTAGAATGTTTTTGGATAAAATGTGGCCCATGCCCTTATAGTTGTTAGCAATTGCATGTTATGCCACTGAACTTTAGATTCTGCATCGGATGTCATTATAGTAGATTTTAGGTGCATAAACCGTTTTTTACAGGTTTCCCAAAATTTAATAGGTCACAAACCCATGATATGACTGCCACCTAGATTACACGTGGACCAAAATATATTAAATAACAATTACAAACCAAAAAATAAAATGAAATACTTCGTCGTCCCTTCCATTGCCTTACTGCGTCCTTTCTCTTCCGAACGTTTCCTTCGAATCCGATTACCTGATTCGTGCAAAAGTTTTCCGATCGATTACATAAGAATCCGGACTAGTTATTCGTGATATGAATTTAAACAGACTTACCGGGATGCCTAGGGATTGGAGAGACGAGTCGATGACGTGTTTCCGGCGGCTCATGACGGCGACGGAGGCACCGTGTTTGCTTAGCTCGAGGGATATTTTGTAGCCGATTCCCAACGCGTCACCGGTCAGCAAAGCAACCTCGAATTTGAGTATCTCCGTCTTGAACGGTGACTCCGCCACCATCACGATTGATTTGCCGTTGAGTTGAGATTTTTCCCCCTTTCTCGGTTTCTCTGCGATCTGTTGCTACCGTTTACAGAGATGAATTTAATTGATGATTGGTCTGATACTGTATTAAGAAAAGTAGGAGGAAAGTCGGCAGGCTGTTTGGGAAGAATGGACGGATTTGGCATATTTCTTAATTGGCATACCCTACCCATCTTGATTTCCTCGTCCTCATCTTCCTCGTTTTCTCCACCTTTATTTCTCAATTGGTATGAACCAAGTCGAACAAAATATCCGCTACCGATCCAGACTCACCGGAAGTTTTGGCCTCCAACAAGGCTATCTTCGTCGACTCCGACTCGGGCCACTCGTTCCAGGCCGATACTCATCGAAATCCGGCTCCGATGAGCGGATTCGTCCAGTAGGCGTACAACTTGAGCGAGAGTCAATGGCAGAGAAGGTGATGAGCGGGTTCCACCCGAGTCGGATCCCGATTTTCACCGAGTTGGAGAACGATTTCGCTATGGTTCACCTTCGTCCCGGCGTTCGGAGGTGTGGAGGGCAGTGGGCTGGGGATGGCTAGCTCTCGGGGGGTGAATAATGGGAAGGGAAAGTTGCAGAGGGAGGATAAGCCGATAAGGGAGATCTCATTTTTTAATTACAATTTTATTTTTTGGTTTGTAATTGTTATTTAATATATTTTGGTCCACGTGTAATCTAGGTGGCAGTCAGATCATGAGTTTGTGACCTATTAAATTTTGGAGAACCTGTAAAAAACGGTTTATGCACCTAAAATCTACTATAATGGCATCCGATGCAGAATCTAAAGTTCAGTGGCATAACATGCAATTGCTAACAACTATAAGGGCATGAGCCACATTTTATCCAATGTTTTTGTGACAACACTGTTTTTGCCCAGATGATCGGCGGAGGTGTTGGGCGGCGAAAATATGCGGCCACGGTGGTGGTGGAAACGGGGTATCGTCGGCGCCGAGTGGTCTGATCGGACGAGGAAAGAGAGGTGTGGTTTGGTTTAATTTGGGTAATTGGGTTGATAAATTGGTTTGGTAATGGAGTTGAGTGGTTGAGTTAATTTTGGGCAGATAGGATTTTAAATGATGTGGTAATTGACTTGTCATTGCCTAAGATAATCAGTCAAAGCTCAGTAATAAAAGAAAAATAAGTTGAAGGTCGATGATTTACGAATTACTTGGCCAAAATTCAGTAACCATTTGTTTAACCAACCCTAGATATATCTCAATCATGCGGTTTTCATTCATTAAAAAAATTATCTTTATTTATATTTTTTAGGGGACACAAACAGTGTCATTATTTCAAGGTTTTCCCCTAAAAATCGTTTCAAAATATAAGCATTATAATTTTTTGAAGGCCAAAAACAAATTTTTAGCCAAACCTTTTCGATTTGTCAAACATAGCCAAAACTATTCATAATCCCAAAAATAGCAATGTTTAGTTTTCCATTAATTTTTCCGTCCAAGTTAACAGAAATTCTAGTTCTAATCTGACTTGTCGGGTGATGTGGCAAATATTTGCCACATAAGCATTTATTAACCTTATTAATTATTACAAAATTAAAATTAAAAAAAATAGTTGGCACCACCGCCGTCGTCCTCCCTACGAACCGGAACAGTGTCATTATTTCAAGGTTTTCCCCTAAAAATCGTTTCAAAATATAAGCATTATAATTTTTTGAAGGCCAAAAACAAATTTTTAGCCAAACCTTTTCGATTTGTCAAACATAGCCAAAACTATTCATAATCCCAAAAATAGCAATGTTTAGTTTTCCATTAATTTTTCCGTCCAAGTTAACAGAAATTCTAGTTCTAATCTGACTTGTCGGGTGATGTGGCAAATATTTGCCACATAAGCATTTATTAACCTTATTAATTATTACAAAATTAAAATTAAAAAAAATAGTTGGCACCACCGCCGTCGTCCTCCCTACGAACCGGAACAGTGTCATTATTTCAAGGTTTTCCCTAAAAATCGTTTCAAAATATAAGCATTATAATTTTTTGAAGGCCAAAACAAATTTTTAGCCAAACCTTTTCGATTTGTCAAACATAGCCAAAACTATTCATAATCCCAAAAATAGCAATGTTTAGTTTTCCATTAATTTTTCCGTCCAAGTTAACAGAAATTCTAGTTCTAATCTGACTTGTCGGGTGATGTGGCAAATATTTGCCACATAAGCATTTATTAACCTTATTAATTATTACAAAATTAAAATTAAAAAAAATAGTTGGCACCACGCCGTCGTCCTCCCTACGAACCGGAACAGTGTCATTATTTCAAGGTTTTCCCCTAAAAATCGTTTCAAAATATAAGCATTATAATTTTTTGAAGGCCAAAAACAAATTTTTAGCCAAACCTTTTCGATTTGTCAAACATAGCCAAAACTATTCATAATCCCAAAAATAGCAATGTTTAGTTTTCCATTAATTTTTCCGTCCAAGTTAACAGAAATTCTAGTTCTAATCTGACTTGTCGGGTGATGTGGCAAATATTTGCCACATAAGCATTTATTAACCTTATTAATTATTACAAAATTAAAATTAAAAAAAATAGTTGGCACCACCGCCGTCGTCCTCCCTACGAACCGGAACAGTGTCATTATTTCAAGGTTTTCCCCTAAAAATCGTTTCAAAATATAAGCATTATAATTTTTTGAAGGCCAAAAACAAATTTTTAGCCAAACCTTTTCGATTTGTCAAACATAGCCAAAACTATTCATAATCCCAAAAATAGCAATGTTTAGTTTTCCATTAATTTTTCCGTCCAAGTTAACAGAAATTCTAGTTCTAATCTGACTTGTCGGGTGATGTGGCAAATATTTGCCACATAAGCATTTATTAACCTTATTAATTATTACAAAATTAAAATTAAAAAAAATAGTTGGCACCACCGCCGTCGTCCTCCCTACGAACCGGATCCTATTGAGGGACCAAACCTCATTTGGTCTAATTAACCAAATTAATTAGAACCATTAGATTTCTAGGATTTAGATCTAAGGGTTCTTATTTAGCTTATATATATATATATACCTATCCTCTGATCCACCATCACAACTTGACTTTCCACTCTCTATCCTCCATTGATTTGATGTTGCCAATATCCATCGTACATCTCTAGTCCGCCGCCGAAACTACTTTCTTCGGCGGCCTTCTCTCTGATCACGGGTGATTTTCTAGTTGTCGACTTCGTGTTTCTTATAACAGCCACGATATCGGTGGACGAGCAGATGACAATGGATGTGGAAGACAATACCGACCCTTGCGGCAAAGTCAGCATCTTAGGCTACAGGTCTCCGACAACACCGACCCTTGCGGCGACAGCGACATCTTGGGCATCACCTAAGCTTTTGGATTCCCATACCCTTGTGAAGGCGTCGGCATCTCATATCCAAGTAAATATATGACTCCCTTGTTTTTTGTTTTTCCTTCTGTAGTAGAGTAGTTTGATATTATTTTCTTTGGTTGACTTCTAAGTTTATTAGAGTTGAATATTTGCAGTGGATGTGAAGAGGATATCGTCGGATGCAAGGAGAGGGTCGAGATAGTGGAGGATGTGACGGTGGTGATCGTTCAGATTGTCGGATGCTAGGAGCGAGTGGAGTTTGGGTCGGTGTATGAAATTAGCGTATTGGTGGATCTAAAATTCAAATGCAGCACCGACTATTCTGATCCAACCAACAATTCTAGATCTAGATTTAGGGTGTACTAATGCAATTGAAAATGAGATTGTAGTGTACTAGTGCAATGAAAATGGTTGATATTGTATTGACATTGTATGGTTGATATATGTTTGTGGATTGATTTAGGTATGTGGGAACTGCTAGAGGCGGTGGAGAGTTCCTTCAACAACTTGTCAGTCGGAGCTTGCACTAGTACAACCTGAAAGACTATCTCTGTGAAGATGGCTCTTGCACTAGTGCAATTCAGATGCATGATTAGTCAGTCAGTGGAGCGTGTACTAGTGCAATTCAGATGCATGATTAGTGTAGTTTAGGGTGTATTAGTGCAACTTAGAGTGTGCTAGTTCATAGTAGTGAATGTACTAGTGCAAGTTCATATGCAAGTGTTATACATTAAAGTTATTGTAATTTAGAAGTTTAACAAGCATCTAACATCTCCGTATTTTGAATGAACTAGATTTTGAGAATATTGCAAAAAAACC
The DNA here is from genome assembly GCA_034768395.1 of Linum lewisii. Lineage (NCBI taxonomy): Eukaryota > Viridiplantae > Streptophyta > Magnoliopsida > Malpighiales > Linaceae > Linum > Linum lewisii. The sequence goes on along the minus strand of CM068298.1, from coordinate 3,911,146 downwards.
TACTCATAATCTTCACCTTGTAATTTCAAACACATAATTTGTTAAGAAATTATAATGGAAAATTAAATACAGTTCTGTGTAATGTGTATTAGGACAAGTAGTGCAGGCGGCAAACATGAATTAAACCCGAATTGCCTGCACTAGGACAAGTAACGTGGGTGGAAAATATGATAGATGACTTGCACTAGTACAACCGAAAATGTGGACATAAATTAATATTCTCCAGTAATTTATTTATTATTAATAATAAAATATTAGTTATGGTAACCCTAATTGGTTAGGTAAATGATTATGGTATAATAATCCATAATTGAATTTGATTTTATAATTAAAGGGGGAAGTGATTGCGGCAGAGATTTGACCTTATATAAGTATTAGATTTTATATTATACTCTTACCATAACAAACGCCTGAATTAGTTAATTATTCCCTAAATAATTTACTTTCATAATTATCCATTAGTTAATTATCTGTCATAATGATTCGGATTGCATAATTAACTAATGAATATTTTATATTAAATGATTGGCTAGGATGAATTTGGTTTAGTGGACCAAAAACTCATTTGGTCACCGAAAAAATTGCGCCTACTAACCCACCACCGCCGTCGTCCTCCCCTACGAACACACCACCGTCGTCGTCCTCCCTACGAACCCACCACCACTGACCCCATCTCCCTTTGCGTCGGTACCTCGCCGAAGCCGTTTCCGACGGCTCTCCTACTAAACTCTCGCCGGTCATCGATACCCCTTTCCCTTTCCTCAATCCCCACCATACCCAGATCCCTAATTTCTACCACTGCAAACCACCGCCTCCCTCCTTTTCATCTACTCCTTGAACCATGTCCTCTGCCAAACTTCTGCCTCAAGAACCTAACATGTCCACAAACAGATTCAAGCAAACAGATTGATTGGAGCAAGGGAATTGAAATCTAGAGATCGAATCAAAGCAAATAGGGTTAAGGATAAAGCGGAGGTGGGAGGTGGATCCGTTCCTTCCTTCTGATTTTTCATCTTCCTCCTCCCTTGCTTGTACCAGCAGCTTGAAATCAACCCGGAGCTCAACCTCTTCCTCTCTGCCGCCCTCCGCCACTTCTTCCCTCTCGACAGCCACCTCGTGTCCCCTCCGCCACCTCGTCTCCCACACCACGAATTCACCCACATCGTCTCCGACTAGATTAGTTTCCAGATCCGGAATCGGCTTTGTGAATTAGTAGTTTCAGTTCCGATTTCCTATCTTCCTCCTCCCTTGCATCTATGCCCGCCGCTGCTTCTGTTTGGTGGTTAACAGATCTGAAATCGGCTTTCCTGAGTTTCTAGATCTGGAATCGGCTTTCCTATCTTTCGATTCAAGTCCCATCGTCGTCCTCTTCCGGAGGTGTGTGGGTTTGGAGCTTCGTGGTGGTAGGTGGATCGACAGCGGTCAGTAGATGAAGAGATGGCGGAGGCAGATGTCGATGGTTGATGGTGGAGGTAGAGTTGGTGTGAGTCGAAGGAGTTGATTGGTGGTGGTTTTCGAGGAAAGGTGAGATAAATTTTTTTTTAATCAACCAAGAGAAAAGTTTGGGGATGGTTTTCATTTTAATTGTTTTTTATGAATATTATATTTTATTTTGGTTTTGCATATTTTATATTATTTTGAATTTAAATAATGACATGACAATGATGTGGCACGTAGTTGACTGGTCAAATGAAAGCCATGTCAGCTTTGTTTGCATCATCACTAACGGTGTTAAAAAATTAACGAAGGTTGGATAAATTTGTCCTAAAAAATAAAGATGTGGCATTAAATATGTTACTCAAATAACTTTGGCTATGTTTGACATTATCCGAAATGGTTTGACTACAAATTTGTTTTTGACCTTTTTTGAAATTTTATTAAAATCCAATTTGTAATGGGATTGTTGTTTGGGTTGATGTTGGGCCTTAAGTTAGCCACTGGGCACAACCTCATCAGCCATAAAGCCTAAAGCGCATATTTATTTATCTCTTCAGCCGTTCAGCGTCTTCTCAGTTCTCCCCTTGCCGATCGGAGGATATTCGCGCGGCCATCTTCTTCCGGATCCTGTCGATAAAGGTTAGCTATCATTACCACTGTACTCGATTACATGAATTGATCAAGCAGTTCGATTTTCTATCATACTGGTTTGAAAGCTGTAGCCTTTTGCTCTCGATTTTACAGATCTGAATTTTCGTTAATCAGTCTCAATTAATCTACATGCCTTGACTCTAGACTGCTCTCCGTTTGAAAGGATCTGTATATTAGGTAAGGAAGTTGTGTCAAACTCCATGAATGAACCAGAGAATCCAGCAGCGGCAGAGCTGGAGCAGCGTTCTTCCAAACGCGTCGTTTCGTCTTAGTAAAGTAATTGTAAATACGTCACCTGGCTTGTATGTATTAGGGTGTACGTATTAGAATAGTCAGTTATACTGTTTTGTCTTCTTGTAGCCGTTAGCCCTTGTATATAAGCAGACTGCTCTGCTCTTCAGTGAATGAGAATTAACCTTCACAAATTCTTCTACCCGCTGGCCTCAACCTTATCTAGAAATTCTCATGGTATCAGAGCTGTAAAGCAGCCGCCGTCACCATCTTTCATCTCTCTCAGGGCTGAGTTATCATGGCTGAAGACAAGCGTCCCAAGAATGGTAGCTCAGGAGGTTCAGACAGCAAGGATTCTGGTTCAGGTATTGATGATCTTGGCCCTTACTACATCAATCCGAATGAGAATCTTGCTCAAGGGATTATATCTGTGAAATTGAATCCATCTAATTATCACTTATGGAGTAGAACGATGAGGATAGCTCTAAAGACCAAACGTAAGATTGGTTTCATTGATGGAAGTTTGCTTATGCCTGAACCGACTGATCCAAACTTTGATATCTGGGATCGTAGTAACACGAGCGTAGTAGGCTGGATTATTAACTCCTTAGAACCAGATATCTCTGAATCGATGATAGATAATGATAATGCATATGAGCTTTGGAAGGATCTGAAGGAAAAGTATGGTGAAGCTGATTCTGTGCTATTGCACAGCTGAAAGGGTTGATTTCTGAATGTAAGCAGGGTACTTCATCTGTCACTGAATACTTCAACCGGCTGCACACCCTTTGGGTGGAATTTGTGTCATTCAGGCCAATTCCTCCTTGTGAGTGTGGAGTCGGAGTTCATACAGGTGGATGCAACACCTATACAACGGTTAAGCGATACCAAGATGATGATCAGGTCATAGACTTCATTATTGGTCTTAACAGTGAGTTTGATATGACCAAGAATCAGTTGTTGTTTATGGATCCGCCTCCTACTCTTAAGGTGGCTTTCAAACATGCTCTCAAGCTCGAGAGGCAGCTCAAACCTATCTTAAGGAAGCAGCTGGAGTGGAATCAGTTGCATTGGCAAGCACTGGTTCACCCCATCAGGGAAGAGTTTCATATCAGGGAAGAGATTTCAAGAATGGCCAAAGCTCTACTGGTTCAGGAAACACTGAAGAGAAGCCTGCTCTTTTTTGTAGATACTGCAAAAGAGAGAACCATAACATAGAGGATTGCTATCGTTTGAAGAACAAAAGGAGGAATGAGGCAAATGGCAATAGGAACTTTGGGAATCCTCGTTTTGCAGCAGCAGTTGGGAGTGAGCAGCATACTGGCAGTGGTGCAGGTGAATCTACCAATGACTTTTCTCAGGGCAGCAATAACTCGATGGTTAGGTTGACTGCTGAGGACTACACTAGACTGATGGCTCTTCTGCAGCAGAACTCTGGCACAGCCTCATCATCAAACCCTCCTACACATCACCAAGCTCATTCTGCCACTACCAACATCACTCAACTCCCACACTCAGCTGGTAAATATGCTCTCACATTACATAATCATTCTCATCATTCACATTTAGAAAATGCATGGATCATTGACACTGGTGCATCAGATCATATGTGTTGTTCTTTAACTCATTTTATAGAAACCAAACCTCTCACCAATACGTTTGTTACTCTCCCTAATGGTCACAAGGTATCAACCAATCACATAGGAACCATTAGAACTTCTGGAGGCCTAATTTTGACCAATGTTCTCCACATTCCCTCTTTCACCTTTAACCTTATATCTGTCAGCAAACTTACCAACACTTTACCTGTCTCCCTGACTTTTCGATCAAATTTCTGCCAAATCCAGGACCTTCTGACTCACAGGTATGATTGGTTCTGCAAGAGAGGATAGGGGCCTTTACCAACTAGAAGATGCCAGCAACCAACCCAAAGTCAAATCTCCTCTAGTGGCATCTACTATTCTGAACCTGAACCCTCAAGATATCAATGTCTGGCACTATAGATTAGGCCATCTATCCAGTTCTAGAACTTCCCTTTTGAATAAATGTAATCCCAGATTATCAGTTGAACTTGTTAAGCATTGTGAAACTTGTCACTTTTCTAGACAAAAACGCCTTTCATTTCCTTCTAGCAGTACCATTACTTCTTATCCTTTTGAGCTTCTGCATACTGATATCTGGGGGCCCTAAACGTTAAATCTCATGATGGATTCAGCTACTTTCTTACCATAGTAGATGACTACAGTAGGGCTGTTTGGACATACTTAATGAAGAACAAAGGAGAAACCAGATCACTCCTGCAGAATTTCTGCATCATGGCTGAAAAACAGTTTGATACCAAAATTAAAATAATACGGAGTGATCAAGGCCAAGAGTTTCACATGGCTGATTTCTATCAGGCTCATGGAATCATCCATCACAAATCGTGTGTGGAAAGGCAAGAGCAAAACGGCAGAGTCGAGAGGAAACACCAGGATATTCTAAACATAGCAAGATCCTTAAGGTTTCATTCAGGCCTACCTCTTTTCTTCTGGAGTGACTGTGTTCTTCATGCAGTTCACATCCTCAACAGATTACCAACCCCATTCTTGACAACAAAACTCCTTTTGAAATGTTGTATTCCAAATCACCAGATTACACCAGTTTAAAGGTATTTGGATGTCTTTGCTATGCAACCAGTTTAGACCGTGGCAAAACCAAGTTTGATTCAAGAGCCAGACAAGGAATTTTCCTAGGTTTTGTGCCAGGAATGAAAGGATACAAAGTGTATGATTTCAACCTCAAAACCATATTTGTCTCTCGTGATGTCATATTTTATGAAAACATTCTACCATTTCGACACCAGCAACCAAATGTCACTCCTACTTCTCTTCCTCCCAGCAACACCTCTCTTTTTCCTGCTGATATGTTTCATGATTTTGATTTGCATCATCCTCATAGTGTCAATGATCCTGAGCATGTTCTGCATTCCCCTCATTCTCCTATCACTTCTCCATCTCCCATTATGCATTCTGCAAGTCCTCATGCTCAACCATCACCAATTAGGTATGAGTATGAGAGTGAGGCAGATGATTCATCATCAAACATACAACCTCCTGAGGCTGAGGATGCTCCTCCTGTCCAAGGCCTTAGGAGGTCCACCAGGACAACTCATGCACCCTCATACTTGCATGATTATGTTACAAGTTTAGCCACCACACCACATCCAATCTCAGCTTTCACATCTTTTCAAAACCTTAGTGCATCTCATAAACATTTCTCATTATCTGTTACTGCTATCACCGAACCACAAACCTTTGATGAGGCTGTAAAAGAGGAATGCTGGAGGACAGCTATGCAGACTGAGTTGCAGGCCTTAAATGACAACCAAACTTGGCAGATTGTTGATTGCCCTCCTGGTAAGAAACCTGTGGGGTGTAAATGGGTGTTTAAGGTGAAATTACATTCAGATGGACGAGTTGAAAGGTACAAAGCCCGATTAGTTGCAAAGGGGTTTACTCAAATTTATGGTGTGGATTTCTTAGATACTTTTTCCCCAGTGGTTAAAATGAATACAATTAAGACTCTTTTGGCTGTGGCAGCAGTGAAAGGTTGGCATTTAGAGCAAATGGACGTTAGTAACGCCTTCTTACATGGCGATTTGAATGAGGAGGTGTTCATGGAGCTACCTCCTGGAAGTCCTCCCCACTTACATGGAAAGGTTTGCCTTTTGCAGAAGTCCCTCTATGGCTTAAAGCAACCCAGTCGTCAGTGGTTTGCCAAACTCACTGATTCTTTGATTGCTTTTGGCTTCACTCAGTCGAATTCAGATTACTCTTTGTTTCATAAAGAGACAGAAAAGGGGAGGGTAACCATGCTGGTTTATGTTGATGACTTGATTATTTCAGGGGATAACTTTCAGCTAATTGATGAAGTTAAGCTTTTTCTGTCTCAGCAGTTCAAGGTTCGTGATCTTGGTCGATTAAAGTACTTTCTTGGCCTAGAGGTTGCTACCAACACCTCTGGCATCTCTGTCTGCCAAAGGAAGTACTGCCTTGACTTGTTAAATGACACAGGATATCTTGACAGCAAACCGACTTCTACACCAGTTGACATGAAATCCAGATTGTCTCAACAAGTGATGATGGTTTTATTGATGTCAAGGTATACAGAAGGCTGGTTGGTAGGTTAAGCTACTTAACCACCACCAGACCCGACATTGCTTATTCTGTCCAGCAATTGTGTCAGTTTCAAGCACAACCAAAGGAATCTCATTTAAGAGCAGCCTATAGGATTCTAAGGTATATCAAGCAATCTCCTGGACAAGGATTGTTTTTCTCTGCAAACACAAAATTGCAGTTAACAGGTTATAGTGACTCAGATTGGGGAGCCTGCCCTGATACACGAAGATCAATTACAGGCTACTGCACATTCCTTGGTGCTTCGCTTATAACTTGGAAAGCGAAAAAAGCAGACCACAGTATCTAAATCCTCATCTGAAGTTGAGTATAGAGCCTTATCCCATCTGTCTTGTGAGCTTCAATGGTTGAAACAGTTGTTGGCAGAATTGGGAGTGCCTCATCCTCAGCCAATTGCTACTTTTTGTGACAACAAATCCACGATTCACATGGCATCCAATCCTGTATTCCACGAACGGACGAAACACATAGAGATTGACTGTCATGTGATTCGTGAAAGAGTGCAGCCTGGTCTCATGAATCTCCAATACATATGCACTGATCGGAATCTAGCTGACATTTTCACGAAGGGGCTTAGCGTGCAGCGGTTCAATTGGATTGTGTTCAAGCTGGGAGTATTGGATATATACTCGCCAGCTTGCGGGGGGCTGTCAAACTCCATGAATGAACCAGAGAATCCAGCAGCGGCAGAGCTGGAGCAGCGTTCTTCCAAACGTGTCGTTTCGTCTTAGTAAAGTAATTGTAAATACTCCACCTGGCTTGTATGTATTAGGGTGTACGTATTAGAATAGTCAGTTATACTGTTTTGTCTTCTTGTAGCCGTTAGCCCTTGTATATAAGCAGACTGCTCTGCTCTTCAGTGAATGAGAATTAACCTTCACAAATTCTTCTACCCGCTGGCCTCAACCCTATCTAGAAATTCTCAAGTTGTGTATCAGAAGAAGAATAAGATGGATAATAACAATAATAATGGAGAGGATGGTGGTCACTCTTTAAATTATGATATAGTGGTTTCTCAGATACTTAGCAGACTCCCAGCAAAGTCACTTGTGCGGTGCAAGCTCGTCTGTAAAGATTGGAAATTGATTATCGAACATGATTTGAACTTCATCAACTTACACCACAACCGTTCACAGTTACGCCCGAGTCTGTTTATTGCTGCCAGACCAATTTGTCCGATTATTAACAACAAAGGGTTTAGAAGATGGCCGAGTTGTTTTGAGTCGTCTTTCTTTTCAGCTGATTTGCACTTTGATGATGATAATGCTGGAGGTTTAGCAGGAACCACTATCCACTGCGTATCCCGTGTAAGAGGATTAAAGTCGCCGAATGAAGTTGTTAAATTTTTGGGACCTGTAAGAGGATTGCTCTGTCTCGTTGACAGCTTCTTTGCGGTACAGATTTACAATGTCAGCACTGGCCAAGCAACACCGTGGATCAGTTCAGCTGTAACTATGAACCGGAAGCATGAGGGACAGCCAAGATGTCAATTTGGATTCGATCCCGATACTGGAAAACATAAAGTTGTTTATCTATGGCATGTAAATTATGCATATTCTGAGTATTTAGTGGAAAAAAGATACACAGAAGCTGCAGTTTGCGAGGTCTTGACTGTGGGGGACACCAGGTGGAGAATAATTGACGATGTCCCCTTCAGGAGAGATTTCAGTGCAGTGCTTATGCAAATGGCTCCACATATTGGATTACATACAGTGAATTAGGCCGAGGTGAGTCTTATAGATCTAAGTATTCTGAATCCTTGGTGGATCTGAGAAGTTCAGGATGATCCCAATTCCTAACTTCACCTTTTGGGGGGAATATCCATTTCCCTACTTGGGATTAACAGAAATGGATGGGTGATACGCATAAAATGTCAACGTAGTAACGAGGTGATGTTGTTGTGGAAATTTTATGATCATGAAAAGGAGAATGGAACATCTGCTACTATTGGTAAAAAAACAAGTTTGGACAGAAGTGGATATCATACTACCTCCTCATATGAAGTACCACAGGCATATCAATTTTCAACCAATATCTGGGAAAGATGAGATTATCTTACAACTCTATGATCTGCAAGCGGGGCCCAGACCATGGAGTGCAAAAGAACATGCCGACTTTTATTCTTACGATCTGATAAAGAAGACTTTCAACAAGTTGGAGATCCAAGGAATCTCTTCTATTCCGGACAATTGCGAAACTCATTCTGCAACTTTGGTGGAAAGTCTTTTTCCGGTCTGTTGACAAGTATGAATAGAGGTCGTTTGGTTGCAGTGATATTGATATTGATAACTGCAGATATCATGATGATATCTGGGGCCAAAAGTGATATCAATATCACTCAACAGATATTCATGTGGGGAGGTGAATATCTTCAGAGTGATATTGATATCACAGTTTTTGGACAATTCTATCCTCACCCAACCTTCACAATTATAATGTCATAAACCTCATTACCCCCAATTTAGTTTTTCTCATTTTATATTATCCCGTGTTTATGTATTTTTATATTTATTTATTAATTAATATAAATAATTATGATTTAATTTTTAATTACTTAATTAGAATTTTTTAGTTAGAATTAGAATTCACCATGAAAATTATTTTAACTTTTTATTTTATTTTGACTTGAAGAGGGAGATGTGTTAGCAGTAAACATAATACTAATTATTTTATTAATGTGGTCATTTAGTATTCTAAAAGTATAATTAAATTGAGTAATTAATTTATAAATACATTCACGAATTAAAAAAGAGAATTACAAATTTTAATATCTAAACACACATGTTTTTTAATTAAATGTTAGGACTACTTTTATACTTTGTTCAAGCAAATGAGGGTATTTTGGTACATTCATCCATGCACTCACAATTGACCACTCATTTAAATATCACTACCCCAAACAGTGATATCAAAGAATCACTTTTACCAATATCAATATACTAACATATCAATATATCTCACATATCATGATATGTAGATATCATCCAACCAAACGACCCCTAGGATTTTTTTTTCGGCTAAGTATTTTTTGGATCTAAGGAAAAGTTACCAGCTGGAGAGAGATTAAAATTTGTGGTAAGTTGTTTTTACATGGAGAATTTGTCGATGATTGCACGCTTAATTATTTCGTTAATACAGTCATGTTAGTGATTTTGTGATTTTTTGAAATGTTGATGATTTTAGGGCTCGTTTAGTATCAATTTTGGTTTGATTCGAAAACAGAGACAATTTGGTTTGATACGATAAATTCCTCAGCGTAGATGTAGAGGGTTCCCTACCCAGCGGAGATTAGTCGGAGAGGGTTCAGTTTATGGTTTGCGTAATTTGCATCGAAAGCTAGGCTACTCACGAAGTTGGAGACGGCAGCGGCGGTGACGCCTATTTCCAATCTCCGGAATTCTTGCTTCTGAAAGACTCCAAAATGTTTCTTTGTGTGACCAGTAAGAAGAAGATCCACTTTCTGGTTATGACTACATTACCAAAACCCTAATTTAATTAATCTCTAAACATCTTAAGACGCCTAATTAGCTATCCTATTTATCGAAATCATCATCTTCACTATCCTCTGATTCTGATTCTCTCATCCTCTACCTTTTCGTTTCCAGAACGGAAACTCTTTCCCCTCCAACCGAGATTTGCGGCAACTGTTACATTCCTGATCCATACTTATAAGCCCTTCTGATTGACCATATAAAACTGTAAATCAGAAACCTAATCGCTTCCCCTCTGGATTTCACTTCCTATAAGCCGAAGCTGAACTCCGCGGTTGAAGCTTGGGGAAATCGAAGAACTGTAAGTGAAGAAAGAGAGAGGGAAGAGCCAAAGCGTTAGCTCACCGTCGTCTGAACGGTCGTCGGTGTAGAAAGATGAGGGAGCGATTCAACCCACCATCGTCTGAAAGAGGGATAGGAGAATGAGAATTTATAATTTATATATATTTCTTAAATTACAAATTTTTAATATATAATTTTATTTTAAATTTACATTTAATTTTTATTTCATAATTTTATAATGGGATAATGGTGTTTTGCCCCCTCTACTTTGCCAAGTTAACAAACAGCCCCCTATACTATGAAATGATCAATTTACCCCCTCCTACTATGCCAACCTAACAAACAGCCCCTTCCATCCAAAACTTCATCCAAAATTCCGTTAAGTGATGACTCACTAATATGACTCATCCACAATTAATGACTGTACGTTGCCTCATCATTAATGACAGTACATTTTAAGTACAAAATGCAATAAAAATATTAATTTTAAATTTATAAATTAACAAATATATATTTAATTTTTTTATGGATTTTTATTTTTAATTTTTTAAATTAAATAAATATTTTGTATTTAAAAATTTCAAAGTTATTTTAGAAAAAATTGTATATTTATTTTAGAAAAAAATGTAATTTTATTTTTAACATTAAAATCAAGCAAAATAGTTTTTACAAAATATTTTTTATTTTTTATTTATAAATTAAATTTAATTCTTTTTATAATTTTTCTTTTTTTCCTTTTTAGTTCAGTTGAGATGGATGAAAGTCGTTGATGTGGCAATGTACAGTCATTAATTGTGGATGAGTCATATTGGTGAGTCATCACTTAACGGAAATTTGGATGGAAATTTGGATGGAAGGGGCTGTTTGTTAAGTTGGCATAGTAGGAGGGGGTAAATTGATCATTTCATAGTATAGGGGGCTGTTCGTTAACTTGGCAAAGTAGAGGGGGCAAAACACCATTTCCCCTTTTATAATTAATATTATGATGTGGCATACAAGACCGGTCAAACGAATGTCATGTCAGCTTCATTTTCCACATCACTAACGGTGTTAAAAAGTTAACGGTAAATATAGTCAACTGGATAGATTTGACACAATAATTAAAGGTTTTGCCTATTCTGTGTTACTAAAATAGAAGTGACTAGATTTGACATAAACCGAAAAGGTTTGGCCAGATTCGTGTATTTGGCCTTTTTTTAAATGTAAATTATGAGAATACTAATTTTAATTACAAAAATAGCCTAGATAACAACTATTTGTTTTGTGTATGACGAATCATCGAGTCAATCAAGTACTTCAATGATTATTCCATATTTGGTTTGCGATTGAATCATGCCTTTCGGTCATTTCTCGAATTTGAGATGAATTGTTGATATATTCTGTAACTGTGATTGCATCACGGTCTTGGTTATGGTATCACAAACAAAAAAAAAATCAGAGGTTGCATTTGAATAGTGAGTTGTTTTAATAACTCCGAATTTTTTCTCTGTCAAAATCAGAAAATGAAAATAGAATTAATTTTTTAAATCATCTTTTTCCACTTAAAAAATGATGATTAGTTTCCAAATCAATAAAAGTGAAATGATACTAAACATGATTTATTTTAATTTTTGAAATCACAATAATTGAAAGTGAAATCAAAGTAAAAATAAAGTAAAAATCAATGTTGTTGAGAGAGAAAAGGGCAAACAGAAAATAAAGAACAAAAAAAAAAAAAGTCATTTAAATGGGGGACATTATCATGATAGGCGATGTTGGATACGCTAGCACGTGTAATTTCTACGTATGCGCAACAAAACGAGCAATAACGGTCTCTAGATCCTTAGGAATCTTTCGATCCTTTTTATTAACAGTCTTACTATCACTTGCAATAAGTATAGTGTTGGCATCCGGAACCACTAAGCTCACTATAGTGGTCCCGTGCTCGTGGTCCATAGTCACTGACTTTTCTTGAAACACATTAATAGACAAATGTAGACTTGGACAACAACAAACTTCACAGGATTAACAGTAACAAATCATATAGTAATTAATATTTATTAATGGTTTATTTGATTGTTGATCACTAATATAAGTATTTAAAATAAATAAATAACACAAAATACAAAGATAGAGACTGACAATTAAATATACTCCAAAGTAAAAAAATGTATCATTTGTTTGTATTCGACATATTTTCTAGAAGATCAAAATACATATTACAAATTTAACAATAAAATGGTTCATTCTTATAAAGTAATAAAAAAAGAGAAAAAATAGTTACTAAATTAGAGTACCAAAAACAAAATTTATCTTGTATTTTCTTATTTCTCTAATCTAATTGCCCAAATTTTTATGGATGCATGGAGAGCTGTCTTATATAGGCTGCACAGTTCAAGCACATTGGTACAGTATGTCATCAAGGTGCCAGATTGGATAACCAATGCAGTGAACTCTCCTCCTCTGAAATCATCTTCGAACGCAGCTCTAAGTAGGCACCGGAAGGCCTTTTTCACAGCACGATGCACTCTACCCAGTGACATCACATCATCCCGAGTATGAACCAACACACCCTCCTGCAATGTAGATATTCCGCTCGATCCGACAGTTGCGATCCAACCCGATGCCTCGGTTATCTCTTTTAGTTCTCCAAACTTCCATAACCTTGGGTTTCCCAGGCCATCTACGTCTCCTATTAGAAACCCATAAGGCTTCTGCCTAAAAGGCTTATCCTTCTACAATTCTGCCACCGTTTCCGAGACAAATTTAGAAAAACAATTGACTACCTCATCGAGATCCTCAGAAATCGGTCGATCACGTATACAGTTGTGAAGCCAATCTCTATAGTGACTAGCCGTGCTAGAGTATCCGGCACCAGCTATTATGAATTTGTCTCCTGCTAGCACGACTTTTTTTTGGTTGTTCTTCTCTATTGGTATTCCATTCTCTGTCCCACGACCCCTACCATCACATGGGGAAACAGAAGAATTTTTTTTTTGTTATGAGATTATTTTTGCCATTGGTGTGTGTGGGAGGTTAACTAATAATGGAAATGAAAAAAAATTCAAAAAAGAAAAAGAAAAAATGTGATTGGTGGAATGCCTACATTTAAGGAGAGTAAGAATAAATGGGGGCTTGATTATATTCCTATATATATTACTAGCTTTTTTGCCCGCCCGTTGGCGGGCTTGAGTAAAACAACATTTTATTAAAAAATGGTCTCTTCTATTCATAATCTATACCACTTTGATTTCAGTATCACTTACTTCGTTAAATTCACATAATTATTGTGTTAACTCCGAGTAATACTTAATGTATACCTAGTCATTCAAATTAAACCTATTGCAAAGGTCACCAACTATTCATAAAATTAATTGTAAGAATTTTTTTGTCATGAGATTAGTTTTAGATGATTTTTTTTGAAGAATCAATAGAATATTATCAAAATAAAGGAAAAACTATTTATAATAAAAAATAATGTTATTAAGAAATATATTTTGCAAATATGAGATAATATATTTACTATTTTGACAATATCTGCAAATGTGTTATGTGAGATTATTATTCTCGATTATGTTCTATTATGTAATGTAACATTACAATAAAAGTTTATGTCATAGCGTTAATGAATATGAATGTATAATTATGTAACAAAGATGATGACATTAATACATAATATAACTATCATACATGGAGTTTCACTTGTGGTATGGAAACATTCACTACAACAAAATTAGTATATAGTCGGGGGCTGACCAATAATGGCGGGGGGTCAATAGCCTCTGACAAATATAGTCTGGCTATTTTGTCGGAGCTAGACACCAGACAATAACACAAAATAATCGGGGGCCATTTAGACAGGGGCAGCGCCCCCTACAATATTTAGTCAGGTGCGCCGCCCCTGACTAAATGGCCCCCAACTAAATTAGTCGGGGGCGATGCCCCAGACTATTCTTCGGTTTGGTTAACTCCTAAACCAAACCGGTTGGAAGTTTGTTAGGAGCGTGGCCCCCGACAAATTTTGTCAGATGCCTCTTCCCTCGACAAATGTAGGTTTGTTAGGGATACTTTAGTGGGTTGCTAGACTTAAAATATGGGGCAAGGCCCCTGGCTAAATTAAATAGGGGGCATTGCTCCCATCTATTTTCAGTTTTGCCCCCATATGATGTTATTCGTGTATTGATTGTATCTATTCGAGTATGTTGAAAATAGATTCATGCACGTGTTGTTTGTGAACATTTTTTTATCTCAATATTTTTTTGTTTTTTATCTCAATTCTTTGATCTCAATTTGATCGGATGCCACATTATTTTTTCATTTCTTACACATATGTGTACATAATAATAAAAATTCTAATAAATATACATCGTAGTTGATGTGCTAGTTTGTGAAATTAACAATAACATTGATAACCAATCAAAAACACTATAACAGTGATAACAATTATAAAAAATCCATAAGAATGAAAAAGAATAGTCATAAAAAAATCACATAAATGAATAGATTTGACAATGGTTTGATTTGGATCCAAATAGTTGATATCCCTTTCCCACTTATTGTATTTTTTGGTTCGGATAATAGCCATCCTAAATTGCCTTTATTATTAAAATTCAAGAGTTGGAAGGTTGTTCTAGGTGGGACTATTAAAAGCCATCATGAACCACGTTTAGAGTAGTTAGCTAACCAATTTATAGTTTTTAATTCTCAATCTGGATCAGTAAATCGATTGTTAATTTGCTAAGCCGACCAGACAGATCGTAGCGAAATTTACTAATATGAGAAAATAATACTAATTTAAATTTTATAATTTTTACATATCAAATATAAAATAAATTATATATTATATGATACTTAATTATAATTAATAAATGTGTATTCTTGTTATAATTGATAAATTATGATAATTTTTCTCTTAAGCCCAATATTCTAAATAAAAAATCAAGAACTAAGACTGAAATTTATATAGATATTAATAGAAATTTATTTATTAATAATATTTAATTGATGTTTTAATACTACTTAAATTAATATTTCAAAATAATATTATGGAAATAATATATTTTAATCTATTTAGTATTATATTATATAATTTTAATTTTTATCCTTAAGATAATGTGATTTTAAGAATAAAAAAATTAATTATGATAATATTTAATAATATAAGCATTAAAATTTTCTGTAAGAGAGTCAAACAAAAAAAATGTATTTGGGATAATTTCAACAAAAATTGAATGAAATAAAACACTAACGACCAAATTTTGTAGTAAGAATATACCTAGTGTACTCATATAGAGTATGCATAAACCCAAAATAATAAATTTCAATAACTAAGATTGTATTTTTTAATAGGTCTAACAAAGTTCATAATAACATGTATTATAAAAGTACACTAACAAAATTTACAATGAACATGATTAAATTTCTTATAATATTGGGTCCAAAATTTATGATGGATGAAGTATAATTGAGAAATTATAAGTAGTTTCTATGTACATGGAGTGAAAACGGGAGAAAAATGATTGACGTAGAGATTATTCAATTAATTACATAAATGTTTCCTAGACTTTCTTGAAACAATTTTGCCTGATTTATTTTAGGTGCTTATGGCTAACAGCTTGTAATGGACATAGAGCGGGTAATGATCTTTATTGTTCAATATATCCTAACACACCTTCTTTTGGACTCTCATTCAACTACAAATTAAAATTTAGGATTAAGTTAGCTGAATAATAATTAACTTTTAGAGAATCATTATCAAACTAACTAAAGTTGATATTATTCAATAAAAAAATAATCGGTTTTAAACCATGATATTGATGAAGATAATTGTAAAATTTAATCCTCTTATTTTTATATATTATTCTATTAATTGAATAATTCACATTTAAGCTCGTTAAAATGTTCCTTAAATGAATCAATTTTGGTTGATGAAACTAATTCAATATTTATAAATAAAAAATATTAGGAACAATATGATAAAAAAATTGTGGTAAAAGAAAATTTTAAAGTATTTCACGTGGTTTATGATAAATAAATAAACTTAATATACTCTTGTTAATTATAAATAGTTACAGGAATGCATTTCAATATTTCATGAAACCCACAACTTTTTTTAATTTTGATATTATTCTTTACAGGCGTTGTAAATAATTAAATGAAAACTAAGTTTTCTTTAAAACTTGTTTAAGAACGTGGGTTTCCCACTTTCTAAGGTAATTTAATACCTTAATTATTATTTTAAGTCAAATAATACCTTAATTGTTAAGTGAGGAAAAAAAAGAAAAAAGGAAGAAAATTTGCAATTGGTTGGATAGCTACATTTAAGGAGAGAAGGAATAAAAGGGGGTCTCTTTTATATTCCTATATATATTATAACTAGCTTTTTTGCCCGCCCGATGGCGGGCTTGATGAGTAAAATAATATTTTTATGTAGAAATTATCTCTCATATTCATAATCTTTACAACTTTCTTCAATGTCTTTCATAAAAAAAAACTATTTCAATGTTATTTGCTTTGTTAAATTCAAAAAATATAAAAACTTCATGCAATGCCGGTGGCGGAGTCAGGACTCAAGTAGACCCTGGACCCGTTACATGAAATACAATAGGTCGAACAAATTTTTATACAAAAATACACATATTTTTGCTATTTGGGTATGGGTGACCTTGGGCCCGGACCCAAGGTTGACTCCCCCTGGCTTCGCCACTGAGTAATACTCGATGTATATCTAACCATTCAAATTAAACCTATTGAAAGTCACCAACTATTCATAAAATTACTTTTGAATTTTTTTTCATAAGATTAATTATAAGAATTGCTTGTAATGTGATTAGTTCTAGATGAAAAGTTTTCTCGAATAATCGATAAATAGGATTAAAATCAAGGAAAAACTATAATTTTATGATAAAGATATAATAATATTAAGAAATATCTTTTGCATGGGATAATACTTTCACTATTTTGACATTTATCTCGATCGAAGTGTGTTATGTGAAATTTTTATCCCTACTCATGTTCTATAAAGAATGTAACTTTACTAATAAATGGTTATGTCATGGAATCAAGAAACATGAAAGCATAATTTTGTAACAAAGTCGACGACATTCATACATAATAAAATTAACATACATGGAGGTTCACGTGTGATATGCAAACATTGTCTTTGTTCTAGTATATTGAAAATAGATTATGTAAATAAAACCAAATTGTTTGATGATCGACAGCGTTGGGAAACAAATATGATTGAAAATTTAAATTATTTAAAGAGTTCTTTTAAGAATTCTATTATTGGTTGAAGTTCTAGTTGTAGAGGAAAGCAATGTAGTCAAAATCGGGATTCCACGTGAAATCGAAAACATGGGTGAAATCAAATCGTAGTTTTAATCGTAAAATCGTAAGATTTTATGAACTACTATCGAAACATTTAAGTAAGCAACATATTAATAATAAATATGTAATTAAAACATTCTCATGTTGCATATCTATGTTATTTGAATTGGTGAGACGAAAAAGAAGACCATTACCCAACTTTGAAAAGTCTAGATAAGAAAAAAGAGATAATGTCGGCTCTTAAGTAGTCATTCGAGAAAGTAATAATTGGATTTTAGAAATTTTTAGTAATTATTTCTAACTTAATTAATCAAAATCTCAAAACAAAACCAATTTAATTTAATTATCTTTGTTCTAACTTATATGTAGTTGTACATACTACTAATTTTCCCTAGAAAGTGAAATCGTAAAATACAAGAAAAATCGTTGATTTTACAAGATTCTAAGATTTTGATCGAAATTTTACTAGATTTTACGACCCATAGATTTTGCGTGAAATCAAGATCGCTAGAGACTAGTGAAATCGTAAAACCGTAAGATTTTAAGATTAAAATCGGGATTTTGACTACATTGGAGGAAAGTAGAGGAAAATGTAGATTGATGTTGGGTAGCGTTGGAAAATATGATAGAAAATTTAAATTATTTAAAGAGTTTTTTTAAGAATTCTATTATTGGCTGAAGTTCTAATTTTAGGGGAAAGTAGGAAAAAATATAGGCTGATGTTCGACCCGTTGGCCGATGTATGTTTGACCAATTAGCTAAATAAATTTATTGATTATATGATACTTAATTATAATTAATAAATGTGAATTTTTTTTTATAAATGATAATATTTTTGTGATTTTTCTCTTAAGCCCAATATTTTGATATCGCTAAAATAATATTTTAAATATATATTATAGAAATGATATATTTTAATTTATTTAGTTTTTTATTATATCATTTTATTTTTTTAACCCTAAGATAATGTTATTGTAATCAAGCATTACATTATGATAATATTTAATAGGGAAAATAGCACTCTCCCCCCTACTTTGTCAACTTAACGGATTGCTCATTGTACTATAAATAACTCTTTTTACCCCCTTCTACTTCGACCACTTTGCCTTTTGGGTCCTTCTGTTTCAACTACCGTGTTTTTAACATTAACTTTGGACACATGTGCACACCGACAAAGAGATATATTGGATGTAGGAGACAAAGAGTTGGGCAGAGAAGTAAACTGAGGAGATATCACGAAAAGTATGGTGAAATACGAATGATTTTAAAACCACACGTTTTATTCATCAATTTCATCTTATCTAATTATATATATTTACATTCCCAATTAAAAAAATACTTAGTAAGCTAATACATAGTTATTGGAGCTAATGTGGTGTACTGAATGCGTATTAATTAACGCGAGGAAGATGAAAGCTGGAACAAAGTAAGAGGGGGTAAAGAGAGTGATTTATAGTGTAGGGTGCTATCTGTTAAGTTGGCAAAGTAGAGATGGCGCAAAGTGCTATTTTCCCTATTTAATAATATAAGTCATAAAAAAACAAAAAAAATTACATGTGGGATAATTTCAGTAGAAAATCATTGGTAAATAAATAGAACACCAATCTATCAATGTTTGTAGACAAAATGTACAAAATTTGACTTAAAGATTGTAAAATTATATCTAGTGTACTTCCATAGGGTATCCATAAACCCAAATAATATATTTCAGTAACAAAAGTTGTATTTTTTAATAGGTCTAACAAAATTCATAATAACATGTATTAGAAAAATACAAAAGAAAAGTTTACATTGAACATGATTAAATTTTCTTATAATATTGAGTCCAAAATTATGATGGGTGAAATATAAATGAGAAATTATAGTAAAAATAGGAGAACTTTTGTTTGAGATAGTGAATAATGAATTAATTACGATAATTTTGCCCCACTTTCTTAAATCAGTTTTGCCCTTTTAAAAAAAATTGATGTGTTTATGCCTAACTTGTAATGGATATGGAGCGAGTAATGATATTTATTTTTCAACATGTCCTAGCCCACCTTGTTTTGTACTTTCATTCAAATAAAAATTAATTTTAAGACTCAATTTATTGTATAATAAAAAAAATTAGAGAATCATTGTTATCAAACTAATAAAATATGCTCTTTATTTGATAAGAAAACAATCAGCTTTAAATCATGATGATTGATGAAGATAACTATAAATGCCAAATCTCTTATTTTATTGATTGAATAATTTACATTTAAGCTCATTAGAATGTTCGTTAAATAATTACAATTTGAATTTATGAAAATAATTTAATTTATGAAAATAATAAATATTAGAAACAATATGGAAAAATATATATGTTATGTGCTTATAGAAATTTTAATAAAAACATATGACAAAATAGATATGTATGCGCTTATTGAAGTTTTAATAAAACTGGGGAGCTAGTTATTACTATTATCAGACTGATTGTAATGAAATATTAAAAATTAAACTAATAAAATATTTACAATAAACTTATTATTTATTAACTTTTAAATGAAAAAGTAAAAAAAAAAAGAAGTTTTAAATGAAACCAAAGAAATGCAACTAAACCCCACCATAGTGAAGAATAAAAAACGTGGGAGATAATAAAATAAAAGTGGTTGACATGGATTATTTTTTATTATTTAAATATTCAAATAAGAATCAATTAATAAGAAATTTTTTATTGGCTATTTTCCTACATTTAAGGAGAGAAGGAATAAAAGAGGGGGTCTTTTATATTCCTATATATATTATAAATAGATAGATAATGGGTTAATACACCTTTTTGTCCCTTTATTATGCAAAGTTAACAACATATTCTTTTACTATTTTCTAACCGATTTAACACCCTCTAATCGATATATTCACCATTTCCTCTCAAATCAAGAACTGGCAATGTAGTAGCGTCAGTCCAAAGAATCCAATGCAAGTTGATTTCTCTTCCTCTCTTGTGAACTCGGAAACTAAGTTCTGCAGAATTAGACAAACAAATCAGAACCAGGAGTTAGGATGAGAGAGAGAGTGAGAGAAAAGAAGAGAGTGAGTGAGGCGGTGAGGGGTCTTGAGAGGGGGGTTGGGGGGGGGAGGGGGTTGAGTCGCAGGATCAGTTTAAGCGTGTTTTCCAGTTGAGGAATCATAGGATATCCATTGAAGCGTCGAAAGGTTTGTTTGGCTCGGATTTCAGGTTGGAAGTTGCTCGAGGTCCGTCGTCGCACTTTGTGTTTCTGGATCGTCGGTCTCTGTCGTGGTTGGAAGGTGTTCTTCAGGTGGCGTCAAACAGGGATTGGAATTTTAAGAAGGAAGATGGACCGAAATCATCTCGCAGGACGATCTCGGTTGAGCGGCTTTCTCTCTTCGGCTTCCCGGTTCTCAAAGTTAGTGAGAAATGTGTTAACGGGAAGGTATTCTTCGTAACTATTCCTGCAGAATCGGTTCAGGGAGGTTGGCTTCGGTTTTTGCGGCTTGTAAAGGATTGCTCTTTGGCTCAGTCTTTAGGGGAGAAGCAATCTTTTGGGTCCAAGTCTTTTGCCCAGGTAGTTGCAGGCAGTAGTTTTTCCAAGCAAGGTGTTTGTTCTTTGGCTAAGTTAGGAGGTTTAGAAGGAATTAGGGTGGAGAAGGAGGGAGTGGCTGAGCGGGTCAAGTACTTGGCAGGGTGTTTAGTCTTCAGATTCAGGTCTTCAGAAAAAGTGGATTGGGAGTCGTTTCGAAAGTGGGTAGTGAGAAGCTGGGGAGTGGGTTTAGACGCTCCTATTCAAAGGCTAGGCGATAATCTCTGGTTGTTATCATGTGGTTCGGAAGAAAGCGTTCAGAGGATCTTGGCTTTAAAGCGGCACTGGTTTGGTGACATCGAGATCCTCTTAGATGTTTGGATTCCGGAAGCAGGAAGATCGAGAGTCTTGTTCGAAGAAGATGTTGTGTGGGTGACTATTAGGGGGATTCCCATTCATCTCCGGTCACCGGAGCTGTTCCGACAGTTAGGGGAGTTTTGTGGCAGTTTTATCCAAGCAGAGGACGGAGACTCTCTTTCTTCGATCAGAGTTTGCCTGAAGCTACGTGGCTCCATTCCGGAGGAAATTCCCATGCTCTTTGAAGAAATGGTCTTTCCGTTAAGGGTGGAACCGGAGTCGGTGGTTCCGGGAGTGAAATCGCTTAAGGGCTATTTGGGTGCTGGTGGGGCGTGCTCTAAAGGAAAAGAGGCCCTTGTGTCCCGTGTTAGGTGGCAGGAGTCAGAAGATAGGTTGGAGGGTGGCGAGTCCTCCGTTGTCGGCTCTTCGTCGGCGGGGAAGTCTTCCCCATCCGATCAGCTTTATCTAGCTCAGCCTTTTATCCTGGGGTCCGAGATTGTGGTGTCTAAAAAGGCGGTTGGAAGGTTGTCAGAAAAGGTTGAGGTTGATCTCGATAGGGGAGCTGCAAACCTGTCAGTCAGCTCTGCTCCTTCTGTTCTGTCTGCTAAAGGTAGCAGTGTGTTTGTTGGTTTTCGGTTGGATCGGAACGAGAATTTGGTTTGCTCTCTCTCTGGTCGGTTGGGCATTATCGAAGTGAAGCTGATTAATGGGCCTTGGGCTCCTTCTTTTGGGCCCTGTTTTGCGTCTCAAGAGCTTTCTCGAGTAGGTGAAGGGCCTGGAAGGGGATTGGGCCCGTGCCTTGTCCTCCCTGATGACCTTGGCTGGGGAGAGGGGATGATCCTTGATTCTTTTCCCGTTTTTAACGCCCTCTTAGCTTCTGGTGGCCTGAGCTCTAGTCAGTCATCGGTTTTGAAAGGTAATGTTCGTTGGGTGGATCCTTCGATTTTCTCGGGTGAGGCGGATTCCCAGTCGTGTCCACCCCAAAACCAGATCATCTTGGATTCTTCGGGTGAGCTCCAGCTAATCTCAGAGGCAATCCTGGCTGATGAGGCGATGGAAAGAGTTGGGGATCTAATCGGGTTGCGCGAGGCCCCAAGGGAGGGTGTGGACTCGCCGTTGTATCAGAGGTCTTCGAGTGGGCGATCTCGCTTACAGCTGGAGCATCATCGGCTTGATTTTAGCCCTGATTTAATGCTATCGGGGAAGAGGAGAAGCAGTCGCGAGAGGTATGGTTCGTCTTCCGCCAATCGTTATGAATTTTAGGATTCTCTCTTGGAATATTAGGGGTATTGGCTCGTCAGATAAGAGATTCAGAATTAGTAGGAGGATTCGAGATTTACAGCCGACAGTGGTGTGTTTTCAAGAATCGAAGGTGGAGCAGTTGGATGATCGAGCTATGGTCAGCTTGTTGGGGAGGAGGGGATGGGATTGGTCCTTCAAACCTTCAATCGGGGCTTCGGGAGGTATTATTACGGCTTGGTGTGAAGACGCTTTTGTTTTTGAAGGAGAATGGAGTGGAGAGTTTTCCCTAGTTACTCTGTTCAAAAGCAAGTCTGATAATTTCAGGTGGATGCTTGTGAATGTCTACGGTCCCTGTCTGCATTCCAAAAAACAAGCTTTTCTTTCAGAATTGAAAGAGGTGGTCGGTTGGTGGAACCGGCCTTTTTGTATCATTGGGGATTTTAATTTGGTACGCTTTGCCGAGGACACTACAGGTTCGTCTTTCAATCGTTTGGAAATGGATTGGTTTAATGATTGGGTGTCGGATTTGAACGTTATGGAATTGCCACTCGTGGAGCTATTTTTACCTGGTCGAATCTTAGAGTAGCTGTAACATCCCCGCCCAACCAAACGGTTTGGAACTCGAGTTCGGGTGATTGAGGCATTGGAAACAGTGTTCTTGAGGTCCCATCGAAGTTCGGGACGTTCGAAATTGAGTTGGGTCGAGTTTAAAACACTTTGGGGGTGCAGTTGATGATACGTGGGCCGTGTTTCAAGCTTTGAGTGATTGAAATTCGGATTTTAGGAGTTTCTTCAATTTCATTTTTCATTTCTCCCTTTCCTCTCCCCCAAACCCGTGTTTGAAGAAACCAAAAACCCATTTGGGTCAATCCTTGATTTCGGGAGTTGTAGAGCTTCGATTGACGATCCGTTTTTGCTACACGTTCGTGGCGGCGAGAGGAAGAGATCGCTGGTCGTGGTTCTGGCTGGGTCGGAGCAGGCTGCTGTCCGTGGAAGAAGGAAGAGCTACATTTTTTTGTGTCTAAGCCGAAAATCTCCAAAACTTCAAACCTCGATTCTGAGAGTTGTAGAGATCCGATTGGTGATCCGTTTCTTGCTATGAGTTCGTTGTGAAGAGAGGAAGAGATCGAACCCTGAGGTTCTGGATATTTTGGAGTTTTTCTACTGTCGGTGAAAAGGAGGATAGCTACGTTTCTGGGTGTCTGAGAGCTTGGTCGATCGGGTTTCGGGAGTCGTTTTAGAGTCTCGTCTTCTCTTCCAGGTGAGGGCTTAGCGTTGTGTAGATAGTTTGGATGATGTGAGGAGTTCCAATTTTGACTTAGATGAACCCTAGGTGATGCATGAAAATGATGAGTGTAAAAGGGGTAAATTGTGTTGTGAATGTGCTTGGTTGTTTATGATTGCCGTGGTGGATTGTCGTGGTGTGGGTTTGGGTATGGACTGAAATGAATTGATTAATGAATTGACGTAGAAATGAGGATAGGGTGATGGGGAAATGTGTGCAAGTGCCTTGATGTTATAAATTGCCAGTTGTGGTTGCAGGAGAGTAGCCCTGCCAATGTGGGGTTGCTCTGAGTATGAGGAACAGGTGGGTGACCCCTAGACTCATGACATGGCTTCCCCTGTACTTGCAGGTGGGGGTGGCCGGTGAGCTAGCCGGTTACCTTGATTAAGTGTTGTGTTGAATGTGTTGATTGTGGATTTGAATGGGAGGTGTTGGAAAGTGATGTGGAAATTGTAGAAGTGATGGGATGTGATTTGTGGGAATTGTGAACTGTGGTGAAATTGTTGAATGTGAATGATAGAAACTGAAGGAGCCTGCACTGCCCCCTAAAACTGCACTATGGGTGCTAAGTGCCTCTTCGAGGGAAAGAGGTGCGGTCACGTCTTCAAGGGAAAGGCGTGATTTGTTTGGTTGAGTCAAGTTTGCGATTCCTTCAAGGGAAAGGTTTTGTGGTATCCTTCAAGGGAGAGGATGCGTTTTGGACCTCTCCAGGGGAGAGAGGTGCGTCGGGCCGGCAGGGGTGGTGCGGGGTAAACTCTTTATGGGCGCCTAATAACTCACCTAGACAAGTTGAATGTGATTGTGGTGTGTTTGTGAATTGGGTGATTGGAGTGTGGTGATTATGTTGCTTGTGAAGTGAATTGATGCTTGTCCTATTTTATTCTTCTGTACGAATTGTGCTTGAGAACAAGAACTGACCAACGTGATCACCTAGACTGTTTTTAGGGAATTAAAACACGGAAAGGGGTTAGGTTGGTTCCATTGTTGGATGTCTTGTGCGGAGTTGGAACCGCTCCATGGAATAGGCCAACGTGTAGGTAGGCCCGTGGGTTCACTCAATTTCAATAGGAAATTGATCCCTTTCTCCCTTTCAGGATCCCGTGGCTAGTGAGAGTGGTGTGGGTGATCAGTGTTGAGGGCGGATTTCGAGAAGTTCTGGACTGAAGCTATGAGGTGAAGACTGGAGCCTTCTTGGAGTTGACCTGTTTCATATTTCAGTTGACTTTGAATATTTTGGGAGTTTTCTATGGATTTATGTAACTTCTGAGTGTGTGTTGGATTTTATGGTTTATGTTGAGATGGGTTGTACACTGTTCCATTGTGGTTTTCACGGATTACTGGAGGCCTCTTTGTTGATTTAAATAAAGGTTTGGGTTTTATTTACGTTTTAAATTGTTTTGTTTATTGGTAATACTCAAGAACGGTTCAACCATGGGTTTCACCGGTTGATTCGGGATGGGTGTTACAAGTGGTATCAGAGCCTGGTTAGTTGCTGCTGTGTGGGTGAATTGTCTCTTCTTCTAGAGGAGTAATTAACCTCATAGGGAGAAGGGATGAAGCATCGGCACGGGACCAACTTTCTAGGGGTTTTTTGCAACTATTTTAATCGGAGGGGGGGTTTTGAAAGAAAACTGTTTGAAAAGATTTGATTTAGGAGCGGTCAACTGAAATGTTTAATGTCCTCCTGTAGTGAGAACCAGTCGATAGCAAGTCCTTCCGTTGGTCACTCCGACATGGAGTAATGGGGCGTCGGTTTCGACCATCGGATTTGAAGGGTTGGAACTTCAGTGAGTTTGCTGGGGAAGTGGCTGATCCGGCTATGCTGAAATGTGGATTAAGGAGTGCAACTTCAAGTTCTTGAGGGCTGGATTTGAGGATGGGATGAGGTTGCAAGCCATGACCTTTCTGCTTAAGGGTCATGCCCTAGAGTGGTGGGAGTCCTTGCCAGAGAGTCAGGTGTATCCACCTGAGTTGGGGTTTGAGGAGTTTCTAGGGATGTTCCGTGATCAGTTTTGTCCGGATATATGGAGAGAGGCAAAGGCTAAGGAGTTCCTAGAGCTGGTACAGGGTGAGAGGACGGTTATGCAGTACTACATGGAGTTCACCAATCTCTCCCAGTGGTACGATGAGCAGGTTAACCGGGAACAGAAGTTGATTCGCCAGTTTAAAAGGGGACTGAGATGGGAGATTCAGGAGGGTGTCACATCTGGCGACATGGGAAGTTTGGTTACGGTGAAAGGGGCTGCCATGGAGAGGGAACACTTGGAGCTGGGGAAGAAAGAGGACCGGAAGAGGAAGGCGACAGCACCGCCTTCTCAGTCTGTGGCTTAGAGCCAGGCCGTTAAGCGACCTCAGCAGTCATACTCAGGTTCAGGAGTGCTCAGTCGGCTCCGATGCGGGGAACGGTGACTTGTTTCACCTGTGGGAACCCGGGGCACAAGAGTCAACCTGTAAGATGAGGAATGCTGGTTCGGCGCGATCGGGAGGGGCGTCCTCTGGACTTCCCATCTGTGGCACATGTGGGAAACCTCATTTTGGCACGTGTCATCTGTTGAGAACTGCCTCAGTGACATGCTACACTTGCGGGCAGCGTGGGCACCGGAGCAATGTTTGCCCAACCAGGAGTGTGGCGCCTACCCAGTCCCTGGGATCGGTGCAAGGACCCAGAGCTCCATCAGGGGTCATGGAGGTGGAGGAGGAGGCAGCTATGGTAGAGGGACCACGGGTGCCGGACGAGGAACGGTGCTAATGCCATGCCTGTGGGAACTGGAGGAGATCAAGGGCGGCTGTATGCTCTCACCAGGGGTGCGGCAGAGAATGCTAACGACGTGGTAACCGGTATGATCTCTATCTCAGATCTTTCCGCTTACGCTTTGTTTGATTCGGGCTCGACCCATTCCTTTGTGTCTGAGAAATGTTTGAATAGTTTGGGTGTGGTAGCTGGTAGCCAGGGCGTTAGTTGGGATGTCCGAACCCCTTTGGGGATTTCTGTTCGGGTAGATAGTGTGTGTAGGGGTTGTAAGGTGTTAGTGGGAGGTGTAGAGTTTCTGGCGGATTTGGTGGTGCTCCCTTTCAACGAATTCGACGTCATCCTAGGAATGGATTGGTTGGCTAAGCATGGGGCTTTGCTTGATTGTCGGAAGAAGGAGGTGTTGCTTCAGGTGGAAGGTGTTGGCCAGGTGGTGTTCAAGGGTGTTAGAAAGAGGGAGACAGCACCTATGGGATTAATTTCAGCAATGCAAGCTTTCTCTTTGGTTCGAGAGGGTGTGAGGCTCTGTTGGTTCAGGTATCGGTTGAGCAGAGTGAGGAGTTGGAAAAGGTGCCGTAGCTCGGGAGTTTGCTGATGTGTTTGAGGAATTACCTGGTGGACCGATTGAGCGTGAGGTGGAGTTCAGCATAGAGTTGGTTCCTGGAACTGCTCCTATCTCCATCCCACCCTATCGTATGGCACCAGCTGAATTGAAGGAGTTGAAGGAGCAATTGCAGGAGCTCTTGGATAAGGGGTTCATCCGCCCAAGTGTATCCCCGTGGGGAGCACCAGTGTTGTTTGTGAAGAAGAAGGACGGGTCGATGAGGATGTGCATCGACTATAGGCGGTTGAACAAGGCAACGATCAAGAATCGTTGTCCACTTCCAAGGATAGATGATCTCTTTGATCAATTGCAAGGGGCTGAAGTGTTCTCGAAGATAGATTTGAGATCGGGTTATCACTAGTTGAAGGTGGAGGACGGGTCGGTGCCAATGACAGCCTTTAGGACGCGGTATGGGCACTACGAGTTCCTGGTGATGCCCTTCGGTCTCACTAATGCTCCGGCCGCGTTCATGGCTCTCATGAACAAGGTTTTTCATGAATACTTGGACAAGTTCGTGATAGTGTTCATCGATGATATTCTCATCTATTCCAAGAATGAGAAGAAGCATGAGGAGCATCTGAGGATTGTTTTCCATAAGTTGAGGGAGCAACAACTTTTTGCCAAGTTCTCGAAGTGTGCCTTTTGGTTGGAAGAGGTGTTGTTTCATGGACATGTGGTCTCTAAGAGAGGTGTGGAGGTTGACCCGAAGAAGATTGAAGGGTGGTTAACTGGTCCCCACCTAAGGACGTGTCGCAACTAAGGAGCTTCTTGGGTTTGGCTGGTTATTATCGAAGGTTTGTCGAGGGATTCTCCACTATAGCCTCCCCTCTACATAAGTTGTTGAGGAAGGAGTCAAAGTATGAGTGGAGTGAGGCGTGCCAGAAAAGCTTCGAGGAGTTGAAAAAGCGGTTGACTTCGGCTCCGGTGTTGACCTTGCCGGTTGAAGGTGGCGAGTATGTGGTATTTAGTGATGCTTCACTGCAAGGGTTGGGGTGTGTATTGATGCAGAATGGGAAGGTTGTTGCTTATGCCTCACGTCAGCTTAGAGTGCATGAGGTGAACTATCCGACCCACGACTTGGAGTTAGCTGCAGTGGTGTTCGCCTTGAAGTTGTGGAGGCATTATCTGTATGGAGAGACGTTTAAGATCATGACCGACCATAAGAGCCTTAAGCACCTTATGGATCAGAAGGAGTTGAATGGTAGGCAACGGCGTTGGATGGAGCTCTTGAAGGACTATGACTGCACCATTGACTACCATCCCGGTAAGGCTAATGTGGTTGCAGATGCATTGAGTCGGAAAGAGTTAGTTGATCTTAGGGCGTTGAGAGTGGAAATGCAGATGGATGATGTGGGAAGTTTGCTTGCTAAGCTTAGTATCGACCCATGCTGGATGATAGGATTGGTGAGGAGCAACTCAAGGATGCTACTTTAGTGGCTATTCGAGGGGAAGTTGAAAAGGGCTTGGATAATGGGTTTGAGGTAGTTGGCGGGTTGCTGAGGTGCAAGGGTCGAGTGTGTGTGCTGGAGATGGAGGAGTTGAGGAGGGGGATATTAGAGGAGGCTCACTCTTCGATGTATGCTATGCACCCCGGAATGACTAAGATGTACAATGACCTGAAGTTGAGTTTTTGGTGGCCGGGAATGAAGAAGGACGTGGCACGTTTTGTGGCGACTTGTCTGGTTTGTCAGAAGGCAAAGGCGGAGCATAGAGCCCCGGGAGGGTTACTCCAATCTCTACCAATTCCGGAGTGGAAGTTCGTGGACATCACCATGGACTTCGTGTCGGGTTTTCCGCCAACTAGAGAGGGTAAAGATGCCGTGTGGGTAATAGTCGATCGTTTGACAAAGGTTGCTCATTTCATACCCATTCGATTTAAGCCAAATGTGGAGGAGTTGGCCAAGTTGTATATAGAGAAAATAGTAAGGTTGCATGGGGTTCCTCGGTCCATCGTCTCTGATCGTGATCCGAGTTTCACATCTCACTTTTGGGAGGGGCTGCATAAGGCATTGGGAACTAAGCTGAAATTCTCAACGGCGTATCACCCCCAGACTGATGGGCAATCGGAGAGGACGATTCTAACTTTGGAGGAGTTATTGAGGAGTTGTGCGATGGAATTCCAAACTCCATGGACTGAATTGCTACCTTTGGTTGAGTTCGCCTACAATAACTCATATCATAGTAGTTTGAAGTCTGCTCCTTTTGAGGCTTTGTATGGGAGGAAGTGTAGGACACCATTGTGTTGGGATGAAGAAGGTGCGAGAGTGTTGTCGGGTCCTCAAGTTGTGCAAGAGACGGCTGATCATATTAAGGTAATCAAGGATAGGTTGAGAGCGGCTCAGGATAGGCAAAAGGCGTATGCAGATGGTCGTACAAGAGAGCTGAGTTTTGATGTTGGGGAGAAGGTATTTTTGAAGGTGTCGCCATGGAAGGGGCTGATGCGTTTTGGTAGGAAAGGAAAGTTGGCACCTCGATACATCGGTCCTTACGAGATTCTAGCTAAGTCGGGTCCGGTGGCGTATGTGCTGGCACTGCCGAAGGAGTTGGAAAGGATGCACAACGTGTTTCATGTGAGTATGCTTAAGCAGTATCATGGAGACCCTGCACATGTGATTCAGCCGGAGGAAGTGGAGATCGAGCAAGATTTGACTTATGAGGAGAAGCCGGTTGCTATAGTGGATAGGCAAGTTCGGGTTTTGAGGAATAAGCAGATTTCGCAGCTCAAGGTGGTATGGAGGAACCACGAGAGTGAGTCGGCTACTTGGGAGACCGAGGAGGGTATGAGGCGGCGGTACCCGGAATTAGTGGAAGCTTATGCTTCGGGTATTTGCGTTCCTTGATGTGTGTTCTGGTGGTTGCTTGTTGTGGTGAGGGTCTCGAGGGGGTCTAGGGAGTGTTTGGTGATGGCCTAGTGTGGGGAGTTGGTGTAGGAATGTTGGGTGGTTTGAAGGAGGGCTGTTAGATCGTCGTTAGGGATTTTGGGGGTTAATAGGATGCTTGGATTGCTGTAATTTTGCTGTACTTTCCGAATCATGTTGCTAGGATGAGCTGGGGATGATTTTGGGGACGAAATCCTTGAAGTTGTGGAGACTTGTAACATCCCCGCCCAACCAAAGGTTTGGAACTCGAGTTCGGGTGATTGAGGCATTGGAAACAGTGTTCTTGAGGTCCCATCGAAGTTCGGGACGTTCGAATTTGAGTTGGGTCGAGTTTAAAACACTTTGGGGGTGCAGTTGATGATACGTGGGCCGTGTTTCAAGCTTTGAGTGATTGAAATTCGGATTTTAGGAGTTTCTTCAATTTCATTTTTCATTTCTCCCTTTCCTCTCCCCCAAACCCGTGTTTGAAGAAACCAAAAACCCATTTGGGTCAATCCTTGATTCCGGGAGTTGTAGAGCTCCGATTGACGATCCGTTTCTTGCTACATGTTCGTGGCGGCGAGAGGAAGAGATCGCTGGTCGTGGTTCTGGCTGGGTCGGAGCAGGCTGCTGTCCGTGGAAGAAGGAAGAGCTACGTTTTTTTGTGTCTAAGCCGTAAATCTCCAAAACTTCAAACCTCGATTCTGAGAGTTGTAGAGATCCGATTGGTGATCCGTTTCTTGCTATGAGTTCGTTGTGAAGAGAGGAAGAGATCGCACCCTGAGGTTCTGGATATTTCGGAGTTTTTCTACTGTCGGTGAAAAGGAGGATAGCTACGTTTCTGGGTGTCTGAGAGCTTGGTCGATCGGGTTTCGGGAGTCGTTTTAGAGTCTCGTCTTCTCTTCCAGGTGAGGGCTTAGCGTTGTGTAGATATTTTGGATGATGTGAGGAGTTCCAATTTTGACTTAGATGAACCCTAGGTGATGCATGAAAATGATGAGTGTAAAAGGGGTAAATTGTGTTGTGAATGTGCTTGGTTGTTTATGATTGCCGTGGTGGATTGTCGTGGTGTGGGTTTGGGTATGGACTGAAATGAATTGATTAATGAATTGACGTAGAAATGAGGGATAGGGTGATGGGGAAATGTGTGCAAGTGCCTTGATGTTATAAATTGCCAGTTGTGGTTGCAGGAGAGTAGCCCTGCCAATGTGGGGTTGCTCTGAGTATGAGGAACTGGTGGGTGACCCCTAGACTCATGACATGGCTTCCCCTGTACTTGCAGGTGGGGGTGGTCGGTGAGCTAGCCGGTTACCTTGATTAAGTGTTGTGTTGAATGTGTTGATTGTGGATTTGAATGGGAGGTGTTGGAAAGTGATGTGGAAATTGTAGAAGTGATGGGATGTGATTTGTGGGAATTGTGAACTGTGGTGAAATTGTTGAATGTGAATGATAGAAACTGAAGGAGCATGCACTGCCCCCTAAAACTGCACTATGGGTGCTAAGTGCCTCTTCGAGGGAAAGAGGTGCGGTCACGTCTTCAAGGGAAAGGCGTGATTTGTTTGGTTGAGTCAAGTTTACGATTCCTTCAAGGGAAAGGTTTCGTGGTATCCTTCAAGGGAGAGGATGCGTTTTGGACCTCTCCAGGGGAGAGAGGTGCGTCGGGCCGGCAGGGGTGGTGCGGGGTAAACTCCTTATGGGCGCCTAATAACTCACCTAGACAAGTTGAATGTGATTGTGGTGTGTTTGTGAATTGGGTGATTGGAGTGTGGTGATTATGTTGCTTGTGAAGTGAATTGATGCTTGTCCTATTTTATTCTTCTGTACGAATTGTGCTTGAGAACAAGAACTGACCAACGTGATCACCTAGACTGTTTTTAGAGAATTAAAACACGGAATAGGGTTAGGTTGGTTCCATTGTTGGATGTCTTGTGCGGAGTTGGAACCGCTCCATGGAATAGGCCAACGTGTAGGTAGGCCCGGTGGGTTCACTCAATTTCAATAGGAAATTGATCCCTTTCTCCCTTTCAGGATCCCGTGGCTAGTGAGAGTGGTGTGGGTGATCAGTGTTGAGGGCGGATTTCGAGAAGTTCTGGACTGAAGCTATGAGGTGAAGACTGGAGCCTTCTTGGAGTTGACCTGTTTCATATTTCAGTTGACTTTGAATATTTTGGGAGTTTTCTATGGATTTATGTAACTTCTGAGTGTGTGTTGGATTTTATGGTTTATGTTGAGATGGGTTGTACACTGTTCCATTGTGGTTTTCACGGATTACTGGAGGCCTCTTTGTTGATTTAAATAAAGGTTTGGGTTTTATTTACGTTTTAAATTGTTTTGTTTATTGGTAATACTCAAGAACGGTTCAACCATGGGTTTCACCGGGTTGATTCGGGACGGGTGTTACAGTAGCTCCATCTCAATCTCGAATTGATAGAGCGTTTATAAGTGAAAACTGGGATCTGCAGTTTCCTGGCAGTATTCTGCGAGCCGAAGAGAGATATTGCTCCGATCATCGTCCGTTGGTGCTGGATTGTGGTCAGATTGAGAGAAGGAATCGGCCATGGCGCTTCGAGAATATGTGGTTAGAGCACGACGACTTTAAGATTATGCTGGGTAAGTTCTGGACGGAGGAGGTGGGGAAGCTTGCTTACCCTTTTGAGATTTGTAAGAAGTTCCAACTTCTTAAATCGAAATTGAAAGTTTGGAACAAGGAAAAGTTTCAAAGATTGGAGGTGCTTGTTAAAGGTTTAATGCAGGAGATTGATCATCTTGACGGTATAGAGGAATTAGGTCAGCTGTCTGAAGGTTTGAGGATTCGAAGAATTAGTTGCAAAGAGGAATTAGACTGGATTTGGAAACTTGAGGAAATTTCGTGGAAGCAAAAATCGAAGGAGAAGTGGTATGCAGAAGGAGATAGCAACACAAGCTTTTTCCACAAAGTGGCAAATGCAAATAGGAAGAGAAACCATATTAGTTCGATTTGGGTTAATGGCATTCAGCTCAGCTCTCACTCGGAAGTGTCGGCCGCTTGCGGTGACGTTTTTCAGGAATTTGTATTATGAACCTGTGGCTTGTAGGCCCTTCCCGTCCTACCTGTCGTTCTCAGCTTTACAATCGGAGGAGGCGCTTAGGTTGATTGTTCCATTCTCGGAAGCGGAGATTTGGAAGACCGTTAGAAGCTGTGAGGGGGGGAAATCGCCAGGCCCTGATGGGCTTTCTATGGCCTTTTTCAAACACAATTGGGACGTGGTCAAGGAGGACGTGTGTGCTGCGCTGCAAGAGTTCTTTTCCAAGTCAGTTCTCCCTTGCGCCTTAAATAGTACCTTCATTGCTCTAATTCCAAAGAAAGAGGCAGTGGAGACTTTTAAGGATTTAAGGCCTATAAGCCTGGTTGGTAGCTTCTACAAAATCCTCTCCAAAATGCTCGCGAGAAGGTTGAAAGTAGTGATTCCCCGGGTCCTCTCGAAGCAGCAATGCGCTTTTGTGTCAAATAGACAAATTTTGGACGCCATCCTCATTGCGAACGAGTTAATTGATTCAAGGGTTAGAAGCGGAAGACCGGGGCTGGTGTTCAAGCTTGATATTGAGAAAGCATACGATCACGTCAATTGGGTTTGTTTATTAAAAGTTATGGGGCAGATGGGTTTCCCCTCCAAGTGGGTCAACTGGATTCAAGCTTGCATTTCGTCAGCGTCCTTCTCTGTCTTGGTGAACGGGGAAGCGGCAGGCTATTTTCGAGCTCTCGGGGTTTGCGTCAGGGCGATTCTCTATCTCTGTTCTTGTTTACATTGGTTATGGAGATCCTGTCTAGGATTCTTATTAGGGTTTTGGAGGCAGGATTGGTGAGAGGATTCTTTATGAATGATTCGGAGTCCTTAGGACAAGTCAACCACATTCTTTATGCGGATGATGCGCTTTTGTTCTGTGATGCCTCCGACTCTCAAGTTCGTTACTTGGCGGCTGCTCTCAAATGCTTCGAAAAGGTTTCTGGGCTCAAAGTGAATTTCCATAAGTCAGCTGTGTTTACAATTGGGAGGTGGCGAATAAAAGGGCTCTAGCTGCTATCTTTGGTTGTCCCCTTGGCGAGTTCTCGACGACTTATCTCGGGTTGCCATTGGGTACTAGGGGTTTCGGGCCTAAGCTATGGGACCCCGTCATTTCTAGTATGGAACGGAGACTGGAGTCGTGGAAGGCCAATTGGCTTTCGTTTGGGGGCCGTGTGGTTTTGATTAAGAGTGTTCTTTCCTCGCTTTCGGTCTACTATATGTCTATTCTCAAGGCTCCGGTTTCGGTCATCTCAAGACTGGAAAGCATTCAAAACCGCTTCCTTTGGTCAGGTAAAAGTGAGTCGGAGAAGATGCACTGGATTAATTGGGAAAAGGTTAAGCGGCCAAAGAAGGCTGGTGGGCTTGGTATTCAGGATCTCAAGATTCTGAATTACAGCTTGTTATGCAAGTGGTTATGGAGGTACGCAACCGAAAGGAACGCGTGGTGGAGGAATCTCATTGAGGCAAAGTGCGGCAGAGGGGCTTCGGAGTGGCAGGCGACTTGGAATTTCAGTTCGGCAGGCTTTTCCTTGTGGAGATGGGTGGTCCAGTTTAATTCTTTATTATGGGAACACGGTTTCATTGATCCTGGAGGGGGATTTTGTTCTTTTTGGCATGATAAATGGGTGAGAGGGAGTCTTTTGATTGAGTCGTTTCCGAGGGTTGCTGCTGCATCGCGACCCTCGGAACTCTTAGTTTCTGACGCGCGTGTTTATTCTGACAGGTGGTCTTGGAGCCTTCCCTTGCGTGTCAATCTTAGAGGGGGTGCTCTGGAGGAATGGCAGAGGCTGATCACTTTGTTAGAGTCTCTTCCGGACGAGCTCGTTTCTGCAGGCCCTTCGATGGTGGTGTGGCCGTGGGAGTCGAGTGGAGTGTTCTCAGTCTCATCGTTAAGGAGGGCCCTTCATCGGGAGTCTGTCCTGTTCAGTGAGGACTTTCCTCACTCGGTCATTTGGTACTCGAAGATTCCGTCGAAAGTTTCATGCTTCTGTTGGAAGGTGTATCTGAATAGCATCGCCACTATGGACAATCTGCAAAAACGAGGTTTCCAGATGGTTAATCGGTGCAGCCTTTGCTTCTCGAGTTCGGAGACGGTTGATCTTATCTTTCTGCATTGCATTTTTGTATCGGAGGTGTGGAGTATTCTCAGTTCAGCACTTTCCTTCTTCGGACCTCGAAATGGGGAAGTCTGGGGACTGATTGAAGGATGGAAAGGTATGAACTGTGATCCCTTCTTCTCCCCCGTTCTTAAATCGTTGCTTCACGCTGTCTTGTGGTTCATCTGGCTCGAGAGGAACGAAAGGATTTTCAACGACTCTGTCCAATCGCCGAGAAGGGTCGCTCACAGGATCTTGTCCTCCTTAGCGAGGTGGCTGGTGGCGAACAAAGTCTGTTCGGGGGATTTGGCTATGGTTTTAAGTAGTATAGTTTTCGACAACGGCTAATTGTTTTGGGTCGTTTGGTTCTGGTCTTCGGACTGGTTGTTGGGGTGTGCAGGGGGGTTTCTTTTGGGGTTTTTTGACAGTAGCAGAAGCTATGTTAGCTTCAGCTTCGGTCGGATTTTGACAGTCCTTGTTGCCTAGTGTAATTGGTTTCGTTTGTGCCTGTTAATATATACGTATATGGCAAGCGCTCCGGTACCCACAGGGTATCGGTACCCTAGCACTCTAAATTCACATTTTTAAATGCTTAAAATTTAAATAATGAGTCTTAAATTCATTGTAATAAATCATGAGCACTAGTGAATAATACTTACTTCCTAAACACTGAATTCTGACCCTCAAATACTATTTCATAAGCTCAAATCCTAAATCGTATGTAAAACTCTAACTTTTGACCAAAAGTTTAAATTAAAATATCATAAACCCCCAAAATAAACTCAAAACTCCAAACACTATATCCTAAACACTTATCACTAAACTAAAACTCTCAAACTTTAAAATTCAAACATAACTGTGATGAAATTTTAGTGATAGGGTATCGGTACCCAGTGGGTACCGGAGCGTTCACCATACGTATATTCATATAAAAAAAAAAGTTCTGCAGATATTGAAGTTGTGAGGTTTTATAGTCAAATTGTTTCAATTGCTCGTTAAATTTGTAATCTCACGTCGTCTTCATTGTTTATGCTTCGGATCCAGTTGAAATTCGTCAAACGAATTCGATTCTTAATGGTGCATGCTTATTTGATTGTTAATGGTGTATTTGATTGTTGATCATTAACATAGTATTTAAAATAAAATAAATAACAAAAATTACAAAGATAGAGATTGGCAATTAAATATTATATTTGAAAGTAAAAAATTTTTTTTTTTTGCTCGACACATTTTTCTAGAAGATCATAATACATATTACAAATTTATTACATTTTTCTAGAAGATTAGAATACATATTACAAATTTATTATGTTTTTCTAGAAGATTAAAATACATATTACAAATTTAACAATAAAATGGTGCATGCTTGTAAAGAAATTAACAAAAAAAATTACTAAGTTAGAGTACCAAAATCAAAATTTATCTTGTCTTTTTTTTTTAACTAATCTAATATCCCAAATTCTATGGATGCATAGGTACGTGCAACTAATAACAAGGTTCATAAAAATAATAATTTAAGATAAAATATAA
Organism: Linum lewisii; assembly: GCA_034768395.1. Lineage (NCBI taxonomy): Eukaryota > Viridiplantae > Streptophyta > Magnoliopsida > Malpighiales > Linaceae > Linum > Linum lewisii. The sequence goes on along the minus strand of CM068298.1, from coordinate 3,874,300 downwards.
TTAAAATTGATAAAATTTTACTAACCACTTTCTATTGGTATTCCATTCTCTGTCCCACGGATCCTACCATCACTTGCAATTACTATTGCCTTGGCAAAAGAGACCACTTATCTCCACAATAGTGGTCCCGTGCTCTTGAAGTTTATCTCACAAGTTTGTTTGTGTTGCCAGATTCCAGCAGAGGGTGGAGTTTATTGGGGATTTGAGGTTCGCAGATGCTACTTCCAGAATCAAGATAACACCTAATGGAGAGTATGTTATTGCATAAGGTACAATTGAACTTGTCTTAATCTATTCATGTTGTTGAGCCTTCGGACGCAAGCATAATATCAGTCTGCTGATCTTCTTATAAACTGCAGGAATTTATCCTCTGCAAATCAAAGTTTATGAGCTAAGAAATATGGTGCTATGAAATAATATTATATATATTATGTTAGAGAAAAATAATAAATCATGTAGTAATTAATATTTATTAATGGTGTATTTGATTGTTGATCATTAACATAGTATTTAAAAATAAAAAAAATACAAAGATAGAGATTGCCAATTAAATATTATATTCCAAAGTAAAAAAACATATTGTTTTTTGTGCTCGACACATTTTTCTAGAAGATTAGAATACATATTCCAAATTTATTACATTTTTCTAGAAGATTAGAAAACATATTACAAATTTATTACATTTTTCTAGAAGATTAAAATACATATTACAAATTTAACAATAAAATGGTGCATGCTTGTAAAGAAAATAACAAAAAAATTACTAAGTTAGAGTACCAAAAACGAAATTTATTTTGTCTTTTTTTAGCTAATCTAATAGCCCAAATTCTATGGATGCATAGGTACGTGTTTGCTCCCCCCTCTCTCCATCGTCAACAAACTTGTACAACAGCTACAATCATATGCTACTAATCAAATCACCAGAAAATTCTCATCCTGAAAATACATGACTATTTTTTTTTTTGTTAAAATTTAACCAAAAAATGTAGCATAATAGCAAAATCTTTTTTACTTTGGTTGTGGAGGAACAAAATTTAATCCTAATGAACATAATCCTATACCTATGAACATTGAGAGTCAATTTGTAGTTTGCTCACAATCAAAAGACAGTAGTAAACTAGTAGAAAAGCAATCAAAAGACAGTAGTAGAATGGATGCATCTCCTGCCGACACCTCTCAGGGTGATCACTTATCACCCTTGATCGCCCCTTTAAATCTCCACTTGTCATTATACAAAACCGCCACATAACTATTTGTAAAGTTTAATCTCGTAAATGCATACACTATACACCCTATGACCACTTTATTTTATTGTTAAAAACTTATAATATGAACTATGACTTCAATGATTATTTTATAAAATTACATAGACTAATAATATCAATGATGTAAACATCCATATAAAGAACATAATCCTTGAATTCTAGCAAAGTAAAATAAAAAATGTTAAAGAACCAAAGAGAGGAGACTGCAAAAAAATTCACATCTGTTAACAGTCTAACCAGATCTATCACATCATTTCAATAGCCAACATTTATGGACTCACACGACACCACCATTATTGGTGTCGTGGTGCCGGAATGTCGTACAATAGTAATAATTGTTGGGGACGGTGCTATGAAATAAAAATATATATATTAAGTTAAATAACACAAAATACAAAGATAGAGACTGACAATTAAATATACACCAAAGTAAAAAAAAAATGTATCATTTGTTTGTATTCAACACATTTTCTAGAAGATCAAAATACATATTACAAATAAAACAATAAAATGGTTCATTCTTGTAAAGTAATCAACAAAAAGAGAAAAAATAGTTACTAAATTAGAATACCAAAAACAAAATTTATCTTGTCTTTTCTTATTTCTCTAAACTAATAGCCCAATTTTTTATGGATGCATAGGACACCACAATTATTGGCATTATGATGTCGGATATTTTTTGTCTGTCATCCAATAACAATTGTAGACAATGAGACCACTATTGTGGTCATAGTAGTGCCCGATGCCAAGGTCATTGTTTTTTCAGCTGACTGTACGAGTGTTGGGTGAGAGGATGGCAAACAAAAAATAAAGAATAAAAAAAAATTAGTGATTGACATTTAAATATTCTACTACAAAGTAAAATAAACGTATCATTCATTTGTGTTTAACACATTTTCTAGAAGATCAAAATACATATTACAAATTTAACAATAAAAGTGTGCATGCTTATAAAATAATCAACAAAAAAATGACTAAATTAGAGTACAAAAAACAAAATTTATTTTGTGTTTTCTTCTTTCTCTAACTCTAGAAGTGTTGAGACTTGGAAGAGAGGAGGACAAACAAAAAATAAAGAAAAAATAGAGAAAATTCTTTCATTATAGGCGGTGCTAGATGTGTTTGCACTGTAATTTTTATGCATGTTGGCCTAATGAATGTGTACGTGATGGAATAATATATAGTGATCTAGAGAAGGATTGATTATTTGTTACATTCTCCCTTTTTAAATATTTTCGAGACCTTTTTCCCCTTTCTTTTGTTCTGTTTTGATGTATCTAGTGGATATTTATTGCTTTTTGATTTTGTATTCTTAAGCAAAATATTTCTCTGAGTAACTTGGTACTTTTTCTCGGACGATAAGCACATACACTATGTTATTTTTCCCTAACGAAGATCCATTAGTAGGCGATAATGCATTTGAATCTTTTATTTGTCAACATTCAGATTGTAAGTGTTATGCCTAATAAATGACTTGAAGTGTTAACAACGAAATCCTTAAAAGAAAAAATGATTCGTAAGTGATACTTAACAATGAAACCATTAGGTAGGTTATGCTTTGTTAGCGATATGAGCTTTAACAACGAAACCCTTATGGAAATTTTTTTGTGTAAGCAATATAAGTGTTAACAACAGAACCCTTAAGCCAAAAAATGCTTCATAAGCGATATAAGTGTTAACAACGAAACCCTTAGGCAAAAATGCTTCATAAGCGATATAAGTGTTAACATTGAAACCCTTAGGTAATTTATGCTTCATATGCTTCGTAAGTGTTAATCAACGAAACTTTGAGGCAAAAAATGCTCTGTAAGCGATTTTCAACCAAGTATTTTTGAAAGAATCATCCAACGATAAATGCTATCAGATTCTTGTATTTATGTGTTTTACCCATTCAGACGATACAATGCAAGCTTAATTAAAGCATCTTCGCATGTGCATGAAATTCGATGTTCAGTTTTAAACTGTGCAAGAATTGATGCAACATCTATATTACTATATTATTTTGGGCCCATTGACCCTTTTTTTTTATCGTAGCAACTCCTGAGCGGACAGGGACGAAATCAGGGGGAGCCGGGTCGAGCCCCGGCTCACCCCATTTACGGTCCTGAGCCTTAAAATTGTGTACAAATTTGTGATATTTTCGAATCCGGCCCAGTGCAAATTTTAAATCCGGCTCATTGTGATATTAATTCGACGAATGGAAAACCAAATTATTTTTAAAAATATCATATTTTTAACAAAACACAATATAGTTAATTGACTTAATCATATTTTAATCATACTCTTATCTTATAGTAATATCTCATCAACATGTGTAGATGGTTCAGTAAGCCCAATTATTTTATTATGACTTATGAATGAGTAAGAATATTGTAATATTTAATGATAAATCATTCAAATAATAAAGTTTTTTTGCCAGTGGCACATTAAGTTTTCATTTGATCAAGAGAAATAGTAATAAACTTTAGAAAAGATATTGGTTGCAATGAATCAGTAGCAAATACACATCGCATACTAAAAGTAAGAATATATATCTAGTTCAATATATATTCTTGTAATACAACTAAAATTAGTTTACATTTTGAATTTATATAAAAAAATTCTTCCGATTTTGGCCCAGTGCATGTTTGTATCCTGGTTCCGCCCCTGTGAGCGGGAGTGATATAATATCATCTTTACCTGGAACTACATGAAGTGAAATTTAAGAAATAGAAAGAATAAAATAATAATAAAATAATGCATATGTGTAAAACAAAATAGCAATTATTTTAATGGTTCTTTACATTTTGGCTTAGTCCCATTTCTCTCTCTCCAATTTAATCACAATACCCGAATTATTATTATTTCTTTATTCATTGTATAAAAACTGATTTTATTTTTTGATGAATGGTGAATATATTACTATCAAAACAGCCGATCAAAATATCAACACCGCTATACAAAAACAAATAGTGGTTATGGGAATTGAACCCGACGTGAATCGAACACACAACCTTCTGATCTGGAGTAGGATGAGAGAGAATCAAGGAGAAGGGTTAAAACTTGAAAAAATGCTGATGTGGCAACTCCAAAAATGAGTTTCTCCTTTAATGTATTTATAGATATCTAAACATGTTTGATTGCAAAGGAACATGAACCTTAGAGAATTACAACCAAACATGTTTGATTCAAGAGACCGGCTTGGGATCAAGGAAATCAATTCTTTGATCCATCAAGGAAGGGCATTTTGGGGATTTCCAAAAAAGCTGTTCAGCCCTCACTGTCGCCGGTCAGCCGTCGCCGGTAAGCACGCCGCCCGCCGCCGTCACCGGTCAGCAGCTGCCGTCCTCAATAAAATTATATATATATTTTTTAAAAAAATTTTGTTGATGTGATTCGAAATCATAACCTCTTTCGCTAAATACTAAACTCCTACCACTATGCTACCAAGCACTTATTGATATTGTATAATAATAAAATTATCTTATTAAATAGATGCACATGGTTTGTAAAAAAATTTGTACACAAGGACGAAATATGTGTACACTACACTAGTATATAAAAATAGGTGTTCACATGTACACACATTACATTATTAAGTAGTGTGCATATGATTTATACAAAATATGTACATACGAGTATAAAGTATGTGTACACTAGTGTAAAAAATAAGTATGCACGTGTACGAATAGGTGTACACATTTATACATGTGTACAAGATAAGTGTACGTGTATAAAAAATGTAAGTACATAAATGTGTACGTGCATAAAACATGTAAGTACATAAATGTGTACGTGTATAAAACGTGTACACATGATTCATACAAAATATGTGCACACTAGTGTAAAAAATAAGTGTGCATGTGTACGAATAGGTGTACACGTGTATAAAATGTGTGTACACATGTACATAAACAAAATGTAAGATATTGTGTACACGTGTACAAAGAGTATGTGCACGTGTACAAAGAGTGTGTGCACGTGTACAAAGAGTGTGTGTACGTGTGCAAAAATGTAAGTACATAAACGTGTGCGTGTATGAAATGTGTACAAAACATGTACACATGTATAGAAACATGTACACATGTATAACACGTGTACGAAAAATCTTTGCAAATGAGTACACAGTTTATGTACAAAAATTTGCACGTACACATGTACAAAAATGTGTACACATATTGAAAGCGAGTACGAAGCGTCACCGGAAAAACAATTCCAGAAAAATAGGCTCGACGACAGTGGTCCGGTGGCCGAATTTTTTTCGAAATCGGAGCTCTGATCGTCTGGAAAATTCATCGAGAAGTCGTCAGAGCTCCGGTCGCCGAAATTTTGGTAATTGGCTGTTTGAACTTAATTAAAAAACTAAAAAAGAAATTAAATTAAATTAAATGGTGAAATGACATTTTTACCCTTTTAATTTAAACCATTAGATCTGAAAAATAAATCAATGGCTGAGATCCTTCCTTGATAGTGTCAAGGAAGGGAGTTTTCCTTGACAGCAAGCTGGACTCTTGATTCAATCTTCATTGACAACTGGTTTGATATCCATACTCCAGTGCTAAAAAAGAATCGAACTTTTTGACAAATTCAATGGTTTAGATTGATGGAGAATTTAGGGGGGTTGGTCACCTAAATGGTCACCAGACTTTGGCCAAATAACCTGCCAGTCACTGAACTCATAAAAGTTATCTAGCAGTCACCGAATTTCAGCCCATTATCCTAGCAGTCACTGCCATCAACGGACATCCAAAATTTCATCCATCCGCCTACGTCAAAGATGTTAAATGAGATTTTTGGAGGAATTAATAATTTTTTCCACTCCTACACATCTTTTCACCAATTTTTTAAAGACATTTAAGCATGTAACATTTTAAAATTTAAATGCTTTATATAAAATTGTGGTTGTAAGAATTTGTCAATTTCATAATGTCATTTAGACGAGGAAACAAAAAATTGATTTTCAGAGAAATAATTATGATTGTAATCCAATTTTACTAAAATTATCAAATCCCCACTTTCTTAATTCCTCGGGTAAAACGACCTTAGTATACCTCTTAGCAATAGCATTGTAAACTGCTTGTGTTAATTGTGAACTGCTTCAGTTTTATTAATTTTCTACGATGCCACCTTAAATTGAAAATGCAGTGCCTCTAAGCATGCTGAACAGATTACATTGTAACATGTATAAGCTTGGTTGATTGATGTTTAATTTCATCACTGGCCCGCAGCGAATGCCTCGACGGGGAAAGTCTTGGTAATCCCGGCAAGGCTCTTGAAATGAACTTTACCAGTGGATGCAGCTTCGCCGACGATGATCTCACTGACCGGAGGCCACAACATGAGTTCTTTGGCCTTGACACCCTTGAGTTTCTTGATATTCTTCTTGCTGATAAAACCAGTGATCTCTTTATCATAGCTCACATTCTTGCTGATCATCTTGAAGACGTGCTCCACTTTCTTCTTCTGCACGATCCAGACGTACCCTGTATTCCTCACAAACCCAACTTCGATCACGTCTTCCAGAGGGAGCAGTCCATGAGGGAGCTCGAACTCCTCGAGGAGGGACACTGCCAGCTTCAGTCCTTCTTCGTGGCCCTTCTTCACAACTCCTCCTTCCTTCTCTGCCATTGCTGATTGAATGTGAAAGCTTACAGTCGGGATGGTGTTTGTTCCAGGTACGCATCTGTATTTATGCTCAAGGTGATCTATGGACAAGACAAGCTTATTGATGAATACAATGTAGGCATTGTATTAATCTCCGATTTCGAGAGGACCAGCTGTGTAGAGTGTGTTCAATTGGGTATCTGGAGTGCAATACAATGAACTAGAGAGGACAAGAAACAAACTGAGTTCTCAATGTAGAATTTCTGCCACGATTGAAACTGAACAAATGTGCTTTTGTTGTTTTCTTACCTGTATGTATCGACTTGAAAACAGAATGAGAGAGCTTTGTTTATAATGGTTGTAATGGGCACAATAGACAGCTGCCATCTTATTCTCATGAAAGATTTACAACGATTGGCATTCCTAGTGACTAATCTCAAAACTTTTAACCTACGACCACAACTACTAGTTACCAGCTTAATGCAAAGGCTAAGGCTCACTGCCCTTTTCAATTAATGACACCAGAGAAAGAGCTGAACAAGGTAAACCAAACAAACAGCTATTCACATTCATATTACAGAATCCTCGTACCTCAACTTTGCGTTGTTTTGGTCTATGATCTAAGAGTCGCTCCAGGTATCATCGTCATCATCTACATTACTCGCGACAGCCTGTTGAATTGCATTGGCTTTCTTCAAGATCTCCGTCACTCTATAGCTGGCAGGAGGAGTTTTGGCCACATTCGTCTTTGTTGGTGCTGTGGGTCTAAGGGAGAATGACTGGTTGAGAAACAATGACATGTCAGCCAAACTACAACATGAACATTGTATCCTCATTTTGTAGTGAAAATATGGTCTGCTTACCTTTGATCGAATTTGCTGCAAGAAATCTTCGTTCTCATTCATCACCTTGCCGTTAGCTGGTCGATTATTGGCCTCTTTCTCCCAGTTCAACTTCTGCTCGTCCTGCAGCAATGCAGTACCCAAGTTATTAGCAATCTTAAATGGTGATAGTATAGTCGTTTCATTCGCATCCAGATCATCTCACCTTCCTCTTTAGCGTAGAGGGAAAAATGACCTGATGAGCCTGCGGTTCCCTAGCTGGAGCTGGTTTAGGTTGGCGAGTCATAGGAACAAGTTTTGGAATAAATGCCTGCTGGGAAGCATCAAATGTAGCTTGTGGCTTTTTCTCTACTACATCAGACATGGGTTTTGACACACACCATTGAGCTGGTGGGAGAGGTGGTGGCAATTGGCTTGATGTCTTTGGATACTGCAACCTCAACGAACGAAAACGATCCAAATCTTCCTGTCTAACGTCATCAAGAGGGGGATGAACAGCATCAAAATTTGGAAGATCAAATGAAGAAGCAGAGAGGCATGAAATTTCACCATTATCAAAATGTGCAGTTTCTTCTACAAGACTTGTACAAAGACCATTGGTCTCAGTCTCCCTGAACTTCATCAAGCTTGGAACTGATTTAGTTAGACCATTGGTCTCAGTCTCCCTGAACTTCATCAAGCTTGGAACTGATTTAGTTAGACCATTGGTCTCAGTCTCCCTGAATTTCATCAAGCTTGGAACTGATTCAGTTGATGGAATTTCGTGTGAAGCATCACAAGCACCGATATCACTGCTTAATGGGGATTGACCAGCTTCCCATTGTTCTGAACTGGTGTCAGAACGATGGCTAGGACAATCATCTGACATGTAAGGAGATGATCTGCAGAATGTGTCATCATCAGAGTCAGACACCACATTATTTAGTTCAGCTGAAGCCTCTGGAACCAACTGAAATGATGGAAACATGTCCCTACTGCTGTCAGCACTGTAGTTACCGTCGGGAAAGTTCAGTCTCAGTTTACAAGCTTCAACATGAGTAGGTTGGAAGGATAATCTCATTTGTTCAAGGGGTGGTGAAGATGTGTGCTCGAACCACGAGTTGAATGCTTTCAGCGGACTTGCTTGAGACTTGAGAAAGTTCTGGCCACTTTTTTGCTCCAACACAACCAGTTGAGGTGATGATTTAGCCAGCTCAGGTTCACAACTGGGCACAAGTGATATCTTTTTGCGAAACCCATTCGCAAATAACCTATGGCCAAGTCCAAAATAATTTTGAGATGGGTATCCATTATTTTCATGACATGCTCCTTCAGATGTAGATCTGATATCTTTAGCAAGTGGCAATCCATTTCCAAGATTAACTGGACTGCAAGCATTTAATTCACCACCATACGGATGGAATCTACTTCTGTTGTGAGAATCACTTGAACTTTTAGCTTTGGAAACACTATTGTCATGCCATGATGCAGAACTTTTGGAACCAGCGAGTCTTTCTGTACTTTCACCTTCTTTTGTTAGCATACTAGGTTTCAACGTGTCACCATCATTTCTTGGAGTTAGAAAGTTCACCACCTCGGTAGTATTTTTTCCTGAACCTAGCATAATAGCAGTGCTTGACGTCTTGAAATCAGGAGGCTTTGATGGCTCAAGTCCTAACAGGCCCCCATTGGTCCACATCTGAATAGGTTCAAGACATGACAATTGAGTGAGAGGTGATTCTTGAGGCTTACCAGGACTATTTAGACCTCCATCAGGCAATTGTTCGTGTATTCCTGATACTGCAATCTCAGATGACAGGTCACAACCGTCTGGGGCATCTGCAGTCGTAGATGCTAGTACACCTGATCCAGAATCAGAAGCGGAAGGTTCTTGAGAATGATCAGGAGTTTTTTCATTAGCGGGCCTAATGGAGGGGACTGGTATGAATAGATCAGAGGCCATTTCATGGTTTGAAGAAATATCGGGTGGGATGAAGACATCATCTTCTCGATGACGACTGGAAGTACCAGCAGAAACCCAATTAAGCCCGTCTTTTGCCGTTCCATCATGAGCAATAGGTTCAACTTGTTTCACTTCATGTTTTGTCCGGTAATCAAGATCGTTCTCAGATTCTGCATCTATGGTAGTAAGAGCATCCAAGTAATTATCAGGTTCGCTTTCAAAATCATCAGGCACGATGACGCTGGAGCTTGGCCCTGTAACATTCTCATCCTCAAATGTAAGGCCTTTGAGATTGCGGATTTCAGCAACGCCTCCCAATTCTTGCCAGTTTGGGACAGCACCTACATTCAAAATGTCTGGAGCTTCATCTCTATCATGTTGTCTACTTTTGGCATCTGATAATTCTTCCTTTTCATCCCAAGTAACACTCAAGGAAATTGGCGGTATCTGCTTTGGTGAGGAATCACGTAGAAAACTATGCTCAGCAACTCCAGACTGTTCACCAGAAAATCCAGGATTGGAGATATGATCAAGCTGTAATGAACTTGGAGAGAATTCATTAGATTCTTGTTTCTCAGGTTGCACAGAGAAACTAGGATGGAAACCACTCTCCATGTGACTTGACCTGGTTCTTGAATCAGAAGAATTTGAATAATCACGGAAATCAGATTTTGATGCCATCTCAATGCTAGAGGCCGCATGAGAAGTAGATGTCCGTCCATCAACAGCTACCTCAAAAAAATCTGATCTGCATAGTTAAATTGCCAATCAGAAGTTAATATCATTTGATTATTGGGCAATGCCTCGTTATACCAATCATTATATTACCTGCTGCTGCGACTTGAGATTGAAACGTTCCTCATTGAACCTCCTTTCTTTTGCAGTGATCTCTTTTTCTGAAGATTTGAACATTTGTAGCTAATATAAGCGTAATTAAACTAGAAAGGACACTCTTTATTGAAATTCGATTAGGCTGCCACTACACTATGATCTCACAAGCTAAAACAAAATCAAAGCTGAGTGGGAGTATCTGTTGACAGATGCAACAAAGCAAATGATAGCATAGCTACAACTTTACACCTCATAAGATCTCACCTTGATTTTACGAGCCTTCTTATCTCTGTGAACTTTCTCAGCATTTGATTCCCTGAAGATATTTGATGCTCTTCTAAACAGAGTTGGGTCAGAGTACCTCTTCAAACATGATCCTGAACCACCACTGTCAAATCTGAAAGGCAAAAGGCAATGCCGTCACAAGAAACAAAATCATTAAGATTGCAAGCATCAACTCAGGAATCATCGGTGCACACAAACCAACCATACTTGTCAAGTAAATGCAGACGTGGTGGATCATGACATTCTTCATAAGAATCCATAACAAATCTGGGTAAGTCATGGTAGATGAAGTGATTTTTCTCGTTGCGGATTCGAGGATGCCATTCAGAGCCTGTAAGGCAGCTCTTCCCACTTAAGAAAGTGAACAATTTCGAAGATAAACGTACACTGACTGCATAAGTTAGTAGAACCAGCCAGAGGAACAAAGAAAACAAACCGGCTGTGTAAGCAAAATGGATGTGGCTATTCTGAGCCAGTATAGCCTTCTCAACAGAAGGCAACACAGCTTCAATTTTCTGCACACGAAGCTTCAATTTGTAACTCCTAGAAGATGTACTGGTGACTTCTTCCTGTAAGCCATGGAACACCTCAGCTGCAAATCTACACGAACAATGCCATAACACATGAACATTACATCTCCAGCTACACTGTTCCTCCAAATCAGACATCGAAATTGCCTAGACACATAACAAAGGAGAGTTTGCTCAAATGGAAGAATCAATGCTAAATCAATACTTCTCTCAGCATTGACATCCACCACTGTTAATTAATCATCTAATTTAGTAATCTTCGTTTACGCAGAGTTCTCCTATTTTATTGTCACGAAATTCAAAACCTACTTCTAAATACAATTCTCGCCTACTTCATCCTATAATCAGAATGAATTTGCAAGTACCAGATGACTATTTAAATGAATATGAGAATCTAAGGGAAGAAGAAAGTGAAGGTACAATGGTGGAGTTCACATACTCAGCGAGATCGCCTAATTGACGCAAGATCCCGAGGAGACCGGCGACGGCAACTGCGTCGAGAACGGCCTTGGAATCATCGGGGTTGGCATCTCTGTAGAGCTCCGGTTCGCCCAAAGCGAACTCGTTCCTCACTTCAAACCTAACCAGCGGCATTGTCAGCTTCATTCTTCTCCAGTTCCTTTTACTCCCCGGCGTTCTTCCCGCATCAGGCAAGCGGAGAAGAAAATGAAGGTAGAAGTAACCGGCGAGCAGAGAAATGAAGGAGTTGAGTATTGAACTGAGTTTTAGGAATGAATAGAGAGAGAGAGAGAGAGAATGGAGCAGCTTAACTGCAGAAAAGAAAGGGAGAGTGAGAGTGTGACTGTGGAGCAGAAACAGTGGGGAGAGAGTAACCATTGCCAACTCTGCAAGCCTTCCTCCTCTATTGGAAAATCAATGTCGAGTCTATTCCAATTGGTCAAATGCATAATGGTCACTTGACTAGGAGTATGTAACAAACGGTTACTCATACATAAAAATATATATGTTTTAGTATGTTATATTTTATAAAAATTTATATTTTCATAATAGATAAAAAGTAAATAAATATAGCGAAATTCTCTGTATTATTCATGATAATCAGATTTTATAGGTGTAAGTATTTTTTGGAATACAAAATACAGAAGTTAGGAAGAAATGGTATTAAAGACTACAAGTGCATCTTGATCAATGAAGTTAGTTTGATATGTCCGAGACGAGTAGATGTGTTTTGTGCAGAGTCAACCTTGAGTTGGTGTCGCATTTGTTTTTGTCATGTTCTTTTTCGAGTCAGATTTGAGTCACTTTTAGTTCCAAACTTGCCATTTGAGAACCAAACCATTTTGACAGTTTATCCGTGAATATGGCAGGTCAGGTGGTATTATTGTAGGCATAGGAGTTTTAGAGATAGGTTGATGCATGCGGTGTGTAGGTATATATGGGGTGAAAGGAACATTATAATTTTTTGAGATAGGGAGAGGATTGTGGGTCAAGTACCGCGAGAGATACACGATATAGGGTGATTGTCTCTATGGAGACTGGAGGTTGACTCTGGGTGACATGGAGATATTTTTTTATCTTCTGAGGGGCTCTTCGGAGTGAGTACCGATTTTAGTTTTTTTTTTTTTTTTTTTTTTTGCCTTGATGTGTAGCTTTTGGGGACTAGGGAGGGCTACGTGTGTCACTTGACAAGCTAGTTGTACGTGTATGACCATAATGTTCGAGTATGTTTATAGTTATAAAGTTTCATCATCCATAACAAAAATGAGATATGTACGAGACGAATATAAGGTCTAATAGCATTATAATGTTTGTGGGCTAGATTCATGAGCTGATTAGTGGGTGCAAGAGAATGATGTCATCTTTTTTCACAAAGACAATCTACTTATTTAGCTAGTATTGAGTTCGAGACGTTTTTAGTATGATTATTCTATTTGTAAATTCTCTATCTAGCATCAATCATTCGGAGCAGTTCAACAACTAATTTCAGCCACCATTCTTCGTTAATATATACAAACATATGGGACATAATTTCAGATAAACATGTCCATCCAACAAATTTCAACTATGATCTACACGCTGCATACATAGTTGTTCAATTATATTTATCAGTGGAGTTAGTAGAACCAGTTCTCGTTGGATTCTAATGCTTACCTTTTCTTATAGTTTACAGAGGGATTAGTACATATATGATATATCTTCTTCCCCAATATTAATATGTAGGAAGTGATGGTTCAAGTTCAATTTTGTACATGACACTTTAGTTTTATATCATGGCGCTTTGGTTCGAAATTATTGTACCCCGGCAATTAGCAACAAACTTAAAGGCACAATTACCTACAAATTTATATTTAAACGCATACTTATATTCTTCTAAAAAAAATATTCGTTTTAACTCAAAATTTATATTTGTCTTTCATACCAAACGGGTTGAGTGGGTGCTCACAACTGGATGGAAAACTAGTATCCATTATACACAAAACTTTATCCGTGTTGTCTATTTTATTGTCTTCATCCCATATAAACAAACCTATTCGTTTGGAACTCATTCTTCTTCCTTAGCCAGACAACATTGCTTTCTCTCGGTCATCAATTCACTTCATTTTTCTTCCAAATCGCTAATCAATTAAAAAATGAAAAGAAAACCATATATGCATTGAGATCCAACAATAAGTCTTTGTTCCTATGAAGGAAACATTATCTTACTACATCTCTCTCCTCCTTATCTGCTTTTGCGTTGACCCACAAGGTCAATACCGCTGAAACAGTGTTTTGCGTTGACCACCTGAGCTGAGCACATCCTCAAATAACACCCATTCATGAGCCCCGTCTGGCTCGCCACAGCAAGAGCTTGGCCGCACCCTCAGCTTCTGTGTTAACCTGTCATCAGGGGCCAGTGAAATCATTGCACCAATATAACTTACCATACGAATGGCGATGATGGACTCAGCCAATACCAAGACTAGCTAGCTAGGTTCAGGCCCGCCCCATAGGGGATGCCATTAGGTCTTATGAGATAGGGAATCAAAATTTCGCGGGCTTAGAAAATTTTGAGTTTACTTTTTTTTTTGGGTGAAAAAACGGCGCTTAAAGCGCCTTAATTAATCGTAATAGTTCTAGGCTCAGAAATGCCCATACAATCAAGTCTAAGGAAATAACCCAAATTGCAATCCGAAACATCAAGGTAATGAATGCCAAGATCCTTGTCGTGACCCAAACTAGCCAAGAAATCTGCAGACTTGTTGGCTTCTCTGTAGATGTGAGCAAAGCGCACACTCCACTCTCTTTGTAAGAGGCTTTTAATCAGAATAACTTCACCAGCATGGTGATGGGTAGGAACGTCCTCATCCAGAATCAAGCTGATAGCAGCCTGTGAATCTGATTGGACAACAACTCTCCTGAAACCAGCATCCCACGCCACGTTCAACCCAGCTAAGATCCCTCGGATTTCGGCTCTGGTGATGGAGCAACTACCCAGGTTCAGAGCAAAAGCAGAGGTGCAGCGTCCAAGAGAGTCTCGGATGAGGCCACCAGCCGCCGCTCGGCCAGAGCTGGGATCAACCGATCCATCAGTGTTTAAAATCACTTCATTAGCCTCGGTTCCACCAGGGTCCCACCGGACATCTAATCGGGTACGAGCTGGGGGGGCTCCCAGATTAGATTGCTCGCTAACAAAGGCCTCTTGCACCACCTGAGTCCAGGTTAATGCTCTCCTACCCAACTCCTGAGGTTGATGAAATGAATTGGTGAAGACCTCTTCATTCCTAGCTTTCCAGAGATACCAACAAACGATCCCCAGCAGCAGAGCTCTCTCATGCCGAACCAAATAATCAATCCATGAATTTAAATCAGAGCTGGCCAGGAAGGGGTGATCAGAGGGGAAACCAACAGAGGACCAAACCTGTCTTGCGAAAGGGCAGTCTCTGAGGACGTGAAGCACTGATTCCTCAATACCCAAGCACCGATGGCAATCCCCAATAACAGCCATATGTCTCCGCATCCTTTCCGCATTTGTCAAGATTTTACCGTGGGATGCGAGCCAAAGAAAATGCTTCACTCTATTAGGGCCGTTCCACTGCCAAATTCGCTTCCAGTCCACCAAAGGCCTAGGATTAACGGGCGGGTAATAAGCTCATAAGCCGAATTGATGGAAAATTTCCCATTACTCTCACACCCCCAAACCCAGGTATCATCCCCATTCGCAGTTGAAGGGGGGGACATGGCAGCAATTTGGAGGATGATCTCCTCCGCTAAATGTCTTCTCATCTTCTCAAAATTCCACTCGCCACTTTCCGTAGTAAAACTGAGAACGCAAGCCTCTGGATCAACTTCCTCCAAATTCGCCTCAACCTGGTCAATTAGACGAACGCCAGAGTCTAACCAACGGCTGGTCCAAAAGGACGTGCCCTTACCATCTCTGATCCCGGACCTGCTTCCCTCAAGCATGACTGGCCAAGCACGGGAAATGCCTCTCCATAAAGCCGATTGGGATGCCCGATTTCGAGGCCGGAAACCTTCAGCCGTTTCCCCTAAATATTTTGATTGCATAACCCGAACCCACAGTACCTCTGGACGTTGAAAAAAGCAGAATGCTAATTTAACGAGATAGGCTACATTCAGCTCTCGGGCGAGGCGAAGTCCAAGACCACCAAGAGCTTTGGGCTTGCACACCTGTTCCCACGAAATCAGATGGGTTTTACGTTCCTCCGAAGTCGAACCCCAAATAAAATCACGAATCCGCTTATCAATGGCATCACAGGTAGTAGCGGGTAGTACAGCCGTTTGCATGACGTAGGCCGGAATCGCACTGAGCGCAGACTTAGCGAGGGTGACTCTACCTACAAGAGAGAGGGATTTCGCCTTCCATCCTGACAACTTATTATCAAGCTTATCAATAATGGTCTGGTATGTACCTCTGTCTGTTCGACCATGAAGAATCGAAACACCCAGATAACGCCCGAGATCCTGAGTGAGGGGAATATCAAGCTCCGAGGATATACTAGCAGCCAAATCTCTATTCGTGTTCTTAGAGCAGAAGATCGAAGACTTCTCTTTACTCACTCCAATCCAGACGCGATACCAAACTCGTCCAGGCATCGGCCAATGATAGAAGCTTGCTCAACAGAGGCTTGACTAAGCAAGATAAGGTCATCGGCATAGAACAGATGCGAGATCTGGGGACCACCTGCAACCAGCGAGATCGGCACCCATTCTTCTTTCCTAACAGCTTCATTGATCCGATGACTAAGGCGTTCCATGCACAACGTGAACAGAAAAGGGAAAAGTGGGCAGCCCTGGCGAATCCCTCTTTCTGCCGAGAAGGAGTCTGTCAGTCCCCCATTCCACAAGATTTGGAACTTGGCCGATCTCACACAAGACATGATCAAAGCGACAGTCTCTCCCTCAAGACCAATCGCAACAAGCGTCTCCTCAAGGAAGGACCACCGGACTCTATCGTAGGCCTTCATCAGATCGATCTTCATTACCATCCTCTTATGTCTGCCTCTATCATGTTCCATAGTATGAATAATCTCCTGCAACACAATAATATTGTCAGAGATCTGCCTTCCAGGAACAAAGCTGCATTGGGTCGAGCAGATCAAATTCTTCATGAGCGGCCTCAACCGCGTCATAAGACATTTGGTAATAATTTTATAAATCACGTTGCACAAACTGATCGGTCTGAAATGACTCATCGACTCCGGCTGGTTACGCTTAGGGATCAGCGTAATAATGGTGCCATTGACGGACTCCACATTCTTAGGTTCGATGAAACAACTTTCAATGAATTTGTGGACCCCCCCACACCAACAACCTCCCAATTCCGCTGAAAGAACAGAGGTTGATAACCGTCAATACCAGGAGCTTTAAGCCGACCCATGATCATAATGGCCAACCGAACCTCACCCAGCGTCGGAGCACGGCCCACATTGGTTGCTTCAGAAGGAGATAAAGTCAGGAATTGACTCGGCAACCTACAACCAGTCTCCTCTCCATCACGAAACAGATCAGTAAAATATGAGACCACCAAGGATTTGAGAGTGTCAGGGTCTTCACTCCAAGAGCCATCCGGGAGACGGAGCGCACGGATTCTGTTAACATTCCGTTTACGAAGCGTGGCAGTATGGTAGAAACGCGTATTGCGGTCCCCGTGGACAATCCAATTCACCCGCGACTTCTGAATCCAAAGCTGCTCTTCTTCCCAAAGGGTATGTTCTAGGTCACGTCTACATTTAGCCTCCAAAATAAGCGCTTGGGGAGAAGGATCATCTTGACTCGACTCCAGGTCAGACAGATGGCAAAGCAAAGCCTCTTTACGAGATTGGATCCCCCAAAGATATCTTTGTTCCACCGACGAAGTCTTCCGGTCAATCTCCAAAGATTTTTATTGATGTCAACCCTATCCGACCAAGACGAACGGAGGAGGCGCTGGAAGTCAGCATGCTCAAGCCACGGGGCCAGAAACCTAAACGGTCTGGAATCCCGACGTGGCGGCGGCGAGGCATGAGTATTAAGGGTGATGGGGCGATGATCCGATCTGATCCTAGCAAGGTGCTGGACTCTGGACTCAGGAAAAGCAGCCAGCCAACTAGTCGACCCGAGAGCTCGATCTAGGCGCTCGCAGATACTTCCTCGGAACCAGGTAAAAGGAGCTCCCGAGAAGCCAAGATCAACGAGGCCGCAGTCGTCAAGGCAACTCCTGAACGATGCGGCCCTGTACGGGCTAAACGCGGCACCTCCCGCCTTCTCATCTGCCGAGAGGATGCAATTAAAATCACCAATGAGGCACCACGGGATCTCCATCGGACTGACCATCTCTCTCATATCGTCCCAAAGAAGAGCACGACTGGCTGAGTTTGGGCGTGCATAAATTGCAGAGAGCAAGAAGCGAGGGTGGTTATCAGCTGCCACTTCGAGATGAATAGACTGAGCTGAACGGCCAACTTCTGTCAGTATCACTTCATCCTTATTCCAGAGGACCCAAACCCCTCCAGCAAAACCCTGAGCTTCCTCGACAGCATGGCAATCAAAGCCCAGACGTTTAATGACAGCAGCAGCCACTGCACCACTAATCCTAGGCTCTGAAATAATCACAATCTGCGGTTTGATCAGTTTCATATAATACTTGATCAGTTTCATATAAATTTTGAGTTTACTAGAAACATCTACGACATATATTATAAAGAAACTTTGCAAAAAGTAAATATAAATGTATTAGTGGTTTAGTGACTTAATTTGTTTGGTTCTAGGTTGGCAAAGGTTCAATCTTCATTTTTTTTACAATCTTCATTATTTTATTAATATTTTAGCTGACTGAGATGTGTGACTCATCTGCCACCTCATCATTTAACGGAAATTTTGGATAAATTGGGCGGAAGTACCATTTCAAGATTTTTTAAAAAATCAGGACTAATATGAAACTTTTGAAACAATGTGTACTAAAATAAAATTTGACCCACCAAATTCAATAAATGTGTATTTGTTTCTGGAAAGGAAAAAGATACCGACGAAACCAAATTTTTAAGGCAAAGATGATAAATTTAGGGTAAATTGCACTGGATACCACCAAACTATTCATTAGGTTTAGTAACAGTCACTTAACTAATTTTCTTGGTTTGGATACCACTGAACTCGAATTTTCTTGGTTCGGATACCACTGAACTCGAATTTCCTTGGTTCGGAGTGCCACCTAACTAATTTCTTGGCTCGGATACCACTCCATAGGGCTGACAACTTTGGGTTGGTTTTTCGGTCTGACCAAATGACCGACTGAATTCAATTTCCTATTTACATATCTTCTTCGGTTCTTCTTCTTATTTTCCAGATGATACATGAGTGTCATCTTCCTCTTCCCGGCCAACCCCTCCCCGCCCCCCAGCTTCGGATCAGACAATGACAAGTGTGACGGCTTCGTCGAAACTCAAAATCGGTCGTCACACATTCACAACTACAGAGAATTCAAATCAGCAGGGAGCAAAAGGCGCCTCCGCCACCAGAAATCTCTTTGCAAGTCGGATTCCCTGCAAATTTTCAACGTCAGCAACTGACTTTGGCTTCTAACAAAATTGATTTGGAGCTCTTCTTCCCAAATCGCCTTCTTCTTCTTCTTCTTTATCTTCTTTCTATCTACTTCTTCTTTTTCTTCTTCCTTTTTTGAGATTTATCATTTTTTCTTTCTTCCCATGTTCATTCATTTCTTTTCTTTCCGGATCTATCTCTTCCGGAACCGGTCAGTGACTCAGTCTACTCAGTTGAATGTGGCGGCATTTGAATTCGGTCATGGTCATTGGTTTTGGGTGAACTCGATTTCGGTCACTGACCAAATTCGGTTAGGTGGTACCCGAGCCAAGAAAATTTGAGTTCAGTGGTATCCGAGCCAAGATAATTAGAGTTCAGTGGTATCCGAGCCAAAAAATGAGTTAGGTGGTACTCCGAACCAAGAAAATTCGAGTTCAGTGGTATCCGAACCAAAAAAATTAGTTAGGTGACTGCCACTAAATCTAATGAATAGTTTGGTGGTACCCGATGCAATTTACCCGATAAATTTATTAGGCTAGAAGAAAGTTCAGGCAAAATGCGCTATATTAAGTTTTTTTTTTCTTCTAAAATAGTTTATATTCCAAAATATACAAAAACATTACTTAATTTTTTTAATTATTGAATTATTGTGCTAGCCAAAGAGTCAAAGAGTGGATAGCTTTCATGTGAAGAAGTCTATTTTCTGGCAATTACTAATATGAGGACTCCTCAAGTGTCCTTATATAAGGACACTAATCTACTTTCTTAATTTATAGATAGAGATCCAATGATTAATATGAAATGGGTATTAGGGTATTGGTACGGCTTTTTTTAGTTCTCGTTTTGGTTCCACTTTAAATTAATCATCCCATTTTCCCCTTATGTCCATACCTGGTTCCCCGTAGTTAGATTAAGATCATCATCCAACGACTGTAAACAGTGTCCTCATATAAGGACTCTTAAAGGGTCCTCACAATAGTAGATCCCTATTTTCTCCAAATGCAAATTTGACACACCGAGATATAAGTTTGTTAAGAAATGAGAGTATGAGACACGTAACGTAATGTTATAGTTGATGCATGACTAATCAACCACTTAATTATTGATTAAAATTTGGAGACGCAACTAATTCCTTTCACTGCCACCGGCCACCGGCCGTCGCTCTTCTTATCTCGGTGCAGCGGGGCCCACGTCCTGGAGTTCCTCCGCTACTTGGACCAGTTCGAGGAAGAGCAGATTTGGAGGCTGACGGCTAGTCAGTAGGGGTAGATCAGCGGAACGCCGAGGCCGGGAGATCGAGTCGGAACTCGGAGGCTGTCGGTCGGCGGAACTACTCTCTATACCGCTGAACTCCTCCTGATTCCTCCTCCTCCAGCTTATCCAACGTCGTCTTCAAGTTTGACGACGAGGAAAGCTCCGGTGGCTCCTCCGATTCCTCCTTCTCGAGCTTCTTCGACGAACTCCTCCGATTCCTCCTTCTCGAGCTTCTTCGACGCACTCCTCCGATTCCTCCTTCTCCAGCTTCTTCGACGCACTCCTTCGATTCCTCCTTCTCCAGCTTCTTCGACGCACTCCTCCGATCCCCAAATCCCAAAACAACAACCTAGATTCCACCTTTCAACCCAAAAAAGCAGTCAAGATCCACTTCGTCAAGCCAACCTGCCCAAACCAACAGCCATCAGACCGTTGATTTCCTCTTCTTATCATCTAATTTTTCATACCTAAAAATAGAATTAGAAATTGAATCCTTGTTCAAATTGGTTTTCCAACTACCAGTGGGAAGAGGTGCTTGGAGATTGGAGATTTCCGATTGGAGAAGAATGACTATTTTGTAATCTATCAAAGTTTAGTGACTATATTGTAAACTATCAAGGTTCCATGACTAATTCCAACTACCCAAACTTTAGTGATTGTTTAGTAATTATTAACCATTGTAAATTTCGTTCATTGTATAGTTTCTTATTTTTAAGAGAAATAACCATATAAACTAATTGTATTATAGTTAAAATAACCTCATTACTACTTATCTAATCACCATGTTAACTAGTTAACTAGATTGGTTAACTAGTTAACTCGATTGGATAGCTAAATTCGATAAGTTAACTAGTTAACTTGATTGGTTAACTAATTAACAACTTGGTAACTAGTTAACTCGACTGGTTAATTAGTTAACTCGTTATCTAAATTATGATGTTAACTAGTTAACTAATTTTGATAACTAGTTATCAACTAAAAATCTTGTTAACTAGTTAACACCTTGATAAAAAAAACTCGATTAGATAACTAGTTAACAACTTGGTAACTAGTAGCTCGATTGATTAACTAGATTAACTCGATTGGTTAACTAGTTAACTCGATTGGTTAACTAGTTAACTCGATTAGATAACAAGTTAACTCGTTATCTAAAGCATGATGTTAACTAGTTAACTCGATAAGTTAACTGATTTTGATAACTAGTTATGAACTAAAAATCTAAATAGTTAACTCAATTGGTTAATTAGTTAACAACTTGGTAACTAGTTAACTCGATTGGATAACATGTTAACTAGTTAACTAAAAAAACTCAGGTTAACTAGTTAACTAGTTATCAATAAAAAATATTGTTAATAAGTTATTAGAAAAAATTAGGTTAACTAGTTAACTTGTCCTCGCCGGAAAATTCACCGGAGTTTGGTCGGTCTCTGGAGCCTCGTCGGAAAATTCACCGAAAAACATGTTGTAAAAATACAAGTTAACTAGTTATGAATAAAAAAAATCATGCTAATAAGTTAATAGTAAAAATTAGGTTAACTAGTTAACTCGACCTCGTCGGAAAAGTTGCCGAAAAAAGTCGTCGGAAAAGTTGCCGAAAAAAGTCGTCAGAAAAGTTGCCGAAAAAAATTGCGGGAAAAAGTTACCGTCGCCGACGGCAGGTGGTCGGCGCCGGCGGCCGGCGATGATGGTCGGCGACAATAGCCGCTACAGTGTTGCGTACTGTAATACAAATAAAGTATTTAAATAAAATAAAAAATAATTAAATTAAATATAATAATTAAATTATTTGTGTAAAGTCCTAAATACCCCTGATAAATCTGGACCATTAGATTAGTCAAAGGGTCAAACTAGATCTAATGGTTGAGAATGAGTTTGGAACTTTCCAAACCAGCATTTTCTTGGATGCTGATCCATTGCCTCTAATTTAAATATTTAATTAATTTTTAAAATTAAAAATTAAAAAAAATTCATTACTTGCTTTTTTATCTCCTCCCTCGATCCCTCCACCTCCTTCCCTTCTCCTCTCTCTGACCCCTCTGCGGCCTCATCCCTGCTCCCTCCCTCCTCTCAACTCCCTCCGACGTTGCCTCCTCCTCTCCGTGCCTCATCGACCATCCTCCTCCCCCTCCCCCCCCCCTCTCTTTCTCTTAAAAAATTCTCGGTCAAAAATCAAAGAGATTTGAGTTGTAGATCTGGGTTTTCGACTGAGGGGAGGGAGCAGGCGGAGGCGTAGAGAGAAGAAGGCAGCAAAATTAACACTTTTTAATAACAAGAGTGACGATATGATATTATGCATGCTAATGGTAAATTAGTACTACAACATCTAGGTGTCACTATTATTTGGACATAACTCGACAATTTGTCACTAGAGATAAATTATCATGAAAAATGTGGAAAATGTGGACTGCACAAAGTAAATACGAACATAAAATTTAAGCACTTATACAAACATACTTAGCCAACTAGAGAATTACAGAAAAAGTAGAATCACATAACTGTAATTCCTCCAAATCACCACAACAAACGAGTAAAATAAGAAAGACAATACAAGAAAAGGTAAATTACTAAGAGGCATAGGAAAGAACCCAAAAGATCCACACATACATACACATATCTAATCAAAGTCCACATTGACAAATCTTATTAGAAACAAACCCAAACCTTTAACTACGATTCGTCCCCGACGATCGAGCTTCCTGGACATTGTCGCTACATAGCGAGGCCTATGCGCTGAATTAGGGCAAGAAACGAGTGGGTTTGAGAAGCGCGTGATTGTAGTCATGGTAACGAAACTTGGTGTACACGAAACGAGCCAGCCACCTCGAACATACGAAGCAAATGGTTGCGATTATCGCTAGTTGAGTTCTTGAAGTAGCTAACATCATCCCTTCTTTGGTTGCTGCAACTATGGCGATCATTCCAACGGAGAGGACCATGAGAGTTGTCTCAAGTGCTTTGAGGTTCTTATACGCACTGTTGCAGCTGCTACAGTTCATTACGTGAGTCCAATACCTATTTCATAATTGCAGACAAAAACAAATGATAGTTTTAGATATGATATTAAGGAATATTAAATACTTCAGTTTTGAGAGTTTTTTCATAACTCGAATTATCGGGATGTGACGATTCTTTGCGTAAGCCTTTAATTAATAGATTATGACATGAAATTATATTAATCATCAGTGTAAATACTTCACTTACAAAAGACTTGACATTGTTTTCTGCCAAGGAATTGGTGACAGGAATTGACCAATTCCAGTGAAATGTACCAAATATGTACCATTTCGAGCCACAATTGCCAAGGAATTGGTGGCATGAATTGACCAATTTCTTGTTTTCCGTAGTACAGTGTGCGTCTAATTCCCCCAGAATTCAAGTCCGGTCGAGGCCGTAGTTTCGGCTCTCATCCCAAATTCAGGAGCGGCTCAAATGGAACGGATTTGGTACATTCCACGAGAATTGATCAATTCATGCTCTCAATTCCTTGGCGAAAACACCACTATACTTAGGATGCGTTACTTATCATGAATCCTCACATCCCCATAACTCGAATTATTGGGATGTGACGATTCATGCTCCCAATTCGCATTTGCTGCTAAAGAACCAAGTTCTCCACGTCTCCGCACTGCAACTATAATGTAGGATAGTTGGTTAGTTAACCCTTTAGTGGTTCCTACTATATAGGAGGTAGTTGTATTATACTTTTTATATAAACTCCTTGTAACGTAGTAATAAGACACTCATTCAATTCTCTTTTAGTTATATGGTATCAAGAGCCCTAGGGTTTTCTTTTTTCTTTTCTCTTCTACAATGGACGGCGCCGACCTCCTTACTATGGCCAAGTCTTCTTCTTCGTCTCTTACTTTTAACATTCCACCTCTCACGGTCAAGCTTGATCGTGATAATTTCTCTTTGTGGCGGACCACGATTGTATCTGCTCTCGAAACATTCAATTTAGAGAGTTTTGTTTTCTCTCCCTCACCGCCGCAGGAGACTCGTCTCATTCCTGGAGAAGACGGCACCGTCACTACCGAGCCAAACCCGGCTTATGTTGATTGGAAGCAGAAGGACAGATATGTCTTGTTGTGGTTGAAGTCCACCATGACAGAAAAGGCCTTGGCGATCGTGGCAAGGGCTGCTACGTCCCATGCCGCGTGGCTCGCTCTTGATGACCTTCCAATCTCAAACGACTGCTCGACGCATGACCTTGAAGGTTCAGCTCCAAACTTTGGTAAAAGGATCGTTGCCGATGTTTGATTACGTCGAAAAGAAGAGGGCGATTGCTGACACCCTTGCTGAAAATCTCACTCCAGTATCCGATGAAGACCTTATCGGCTACATTCTTGGCGGTTTGGATTCTTCCTACGGGCCTTTCCTCACTGCATTCATGATGAGATCGGAGGCAGCCACTGTTGATGATCTTGTTGGCTACACTGGTTTCGACAAATTGCAAGTAGGCGATGGTTCTCATCTATCTATTTCTCATATTGGCTCCACATCTTTACACGATTTGCGTTTACCAAGTGTGTTTATTGTACCCCGCCTAACCAAAAATTTACTCAGTGTTTCAAAACTTACTCGTGATAATTCTGTCTATCTTGAATTTTGGCCCACTCATTGTTGTGTTAAGACCTTACAGGGCAAGCTTCTTCTTCGCGGGGACATCCATAATGAACTCTACCGCTTACCCATGTCACCATCACCCTCACGTTCGGCTATGGCGCTTTCTGGTGTACGCACGACGATGGATGGTTGGCATCGACGACTAGGGCATCCCCACGAGTCTCTTCTACGACGTCTTGTGTCGAACTTTCAACTACCGGTTTCCACAAATAAATTTCATACGCCTTGTGAGTCTTGTCAAATAAGTAAAAGTCATAGATTTCATCTTCCGATTTCTCATATTCCTTCGTCGAATCCTTTTGAACTGATTTACTCGGATGTTTGGGGTCCCTCTCCGATTTTTTCGCTTAATGGAAGTCGTTATTTTGTGTTATTTGTGGATGATTGCACTCGTTTTGTTTGGATATATTTTATGTCTGCTAAATCCGAGGTTTACAACATTTTTCGTAATTTTCACTCCATGGTCAAGACTCAATTTTCTGCTACCATAAAATCTCTTCAAACTGATTGGGGTGGTGAATTTAGAAATGTTTCTACTTTTTTGCAAACTCAAGGTATTCACCATCGAATTTCTTGTCCTTATACTCAAGAACAAAACGGTGCGGTTGAACGTTTAAATCGTGTTATAGTTGAAAAGGGACTTGCTCTTTTGGCTCAATCCCACTTGCCGCAACTTTTTTGGGAACATGCTTTTAAAACTGCGTCTTACCATCATAATCGTACCATAACAAAAAATCTGAATTTTCACTCACCATATCAAAGGTTGTATCAGAAAATCCCGGATTATGCTTTTTTTAAAGGCTTTCGGTTGCCTCTGCTACCCATTTTTACGTCCATATAATACAAACAAAATGATTTTCGCTCTCTCCCGTGTATTTTTATTGGGTATAGCCCAACACACAAAGGATATTTGTGTTTAAATCAAACCACGTCGCTTATATACATTTCTCGTCCTGTTGTTTTCGATGAAACAAAGTTCCTTACTCGACGTCATTAGTAGCTCCACGGGATGTTCCTACTCGGCAACTACCAGTCTCCTCGTCTCTACTTCAGCAAGCTGTTGTGCCTCTTGTCTCCCAACACTCACCAATCCAATCATATGTTCCATCCACACCTACCTCATCACCTGACCCTCAATCATCACATAACTCTACCATGTCTACGCCACCACACCAAATGACACCAGCCACCTCATCAAACCAAAATACAACACACCACTCTTCACAAAACTCGCATCCACGAACTCCGAACTATCTCCAACCAACCCGAAGTTCCCAAGCAAAATCAACCCAACCGAATACATCTCACTACCGACCAGCAAACCAGAAAACTCATACCATGATAACTAGAGCAGCTACTAACTCTCTAAAGCCAAGAGTCTTTACCACCTCTACAGCTACACACCCTGACGAACCACGCACCTTTAGTCAAGCCAATAAACACACTTGTTGGCGCAAAGCGATGAACGATGAATATAATGCCCTTATGAGAAATAAAACATGGTCACTCGTTGCCTGTCCTGCTAATGTCAATCTAGTTGGTTGTAAATGGATTTTCAGGGTGAAGAGGCATTCAGATGGCACATTGGAACGACACAAGGCCCGTCTTGTGGCTCAAGGATTTAGTCAAGAGGAAGGAGTTGACTACTTTGACACATTTAGTCCGGTGGTCAAGCCCACTACCATACGGCTGGTTCTCTCTCTCGCTCTATCTCGAGGTTGGACACTACGACAACTGGATATCAATAACGCTTTTCTAAATGGTGAACTCAAGGAGGAGGTGTATATGCGTCAACCACAAGGGTTTGAAGATCCGACCAAACCCACTCATGTTTGTCGGCTCCACAAGGCATTATACGGCCTCAAACAAGCTCCACGTGCCTGGTTCAACAAACTTAAGCAATTCCTCGTCTCCAATGGTTTTCGAGCATGTCAATCGGACACCTCACTTTTCGTTTATCACACGCAGCAGCTCACTCTCTATGTTCTGGTTTATGTGGACGACCTCATCATCACCGGATCGCACACATCTCACATTCAATCTTTCATCACAAGGCTACATCAAAAATTTGCTCTCAAAGACCTCGGTACGCTACACTACTTTCTCGGTTTACATATATCAACTAATGATCTTGGTCTGTGCCTTACCCAACATCAATATATTAGTGACATATTGGGTCAAACCAATATGACTCAAGCAACACCGGTCGCCACACCAGCCGATCCGCACGTCAAACTCATCAAGGAAGGAGAACCATTTCATGATCCAAGATTGTACCGTCAAGTTGTTGGGTCCCTCCAATACGTCACGATCACACGACCTGATATTACTTTCGCTGTCAATCGTGTATGTCAGTTCATGCATGCTCCAACGACACATCATTGGCAAGCGGTGAAACGAATTCTTCGGTACCTCAAAGGCACTATTGATCATTCGCTCCAATTCCAACCTACAAAGGAAACATCTCTAGCTGCATTCTCCGATGCAGGTTGGATCACAGATATTGACGACTCTCGATCGCAGTATGGGTATGTCGTATTACATGGAGCAAATCTGATCAGTTGGACTTCCCGTAAGCACGAGTTGTTGCAAGGTCAAGCACTGAGGCTGAGTACCGCGCAATGGCGTACACGGCGACAGAACTTTTGTGGATTCAACAACTTCTCACCGACCTACACGCACAACCTCAACGGCCACCACTACTTTTCTGTGACAACATGGGTGCCATCTTCTTGACAAAAAATCCAGTTATTAGTACAAGATCTAAACACATTGCACTTGATTTTCACTTCATTCGGGAGCTCGTGGACCAAGGACAACTTCACATCTCTCACCTGTCCTCCGTCGATCAGTTGGCGGACATATTCACCAAACCTCTCTCCAAGGATCGTCTAGCATCACTTCGACACAAGCTTCACGTCCGACCCGCCGCTCAGCTTGCCGGGGGGTAAAGAACCAAGTTCTCCACGTCTCCGCACTGCAACTATAATATAGGATAGTTGGTTAGTTAACCCTTTAGTGGTTCCTACTATATAGGAGGTAGTTGTATTATACTTTTTATATAAACTCCTTGTAACGTAGTAATAAGACACTCATTCAATTCTCTTTTAGTTATAGCTGCAATCTATGGTCAGAAATGGTGATTAGGATTTGTGTTACCTATCCATGAGTTGCTCCCGTGGGGGAGTTGGAGGAAGGACAACACTGTACTTTCCTCTCCAGTCAACTTCACCCTCACTGTATTCATTGTACCATTTCCTAAACCCGATCACTATAGCGTCCGACTTAGTTGCCACAAAGCATGCCTTCTGCCAATTCTTCATCCCAATTTCCTTTATTTTCTTCTCCTGTGTTTACTTTACGGTCAGCCAATATATAAACAGTGCCATATGGGTCAGTCATTTGTTGAAAATCCAAAGAGAAATCACCTCAACGTGAAGAAGATGCAAATCTGAGTCAAAAACAAGGTTGATTCCCAGATGGAGCATCCATCTTGGTACAACTTTGTCAACCCACAAGTCAAAGTTCCTTGGGAATGCCCATATCAGCCTACTGTTCCCTGGGCTCACTGGTATGCATAAGAATATCAATCCTATAGACTTCTGCATGTAGCACAAGGCAAAGAGTGTCAGTAAATACTATAAATTGATCAGAATTCTCTCTCAACAACTCGAGTTATTGGGATGCAACGGTTCTTGACAAAGAGAACGTATAAATATCTGTCGCAAGCAATGTTCAATAGGCATGCTCATATATACAAGCCTGAAAGAAGGGATCTAATTGTGAGGGCCCCATTAAGAGTCCTTATATGAGGACACTCCTTACAGCCGTTGGATGATGATCTTAATCTAACGATGGGGAACTAGGTATGGGCAAGTGAAAATAGGGTAATTAATTTAAAGTGGAACCAAAATGAGAATTAAAAAAATCGTTACCAATTAAGCAATGTACCCTAATACCCACTTCATATTAACCATTAGATCTTTATTAAATAAATTAAGGGCGTAGATTATGTATTGTCCTTATATAAGGACACTTTGAAGGGTCCTCATATGAGAAATTGCCCTGAAAGGGATATTTGTGTATTTCAGATCTAATGTAATTTCATATTGTTTTGGATCGTTTGGCTAATGAAATTGAGTTTGGCAATTAGGTTTTAATTCCCGGCCCTCTGGGAATTGTCCCAAATAGTTGCCCTAAAATTCTCAGTGGGTTGGAATTGGAACTCAATTTCCAGACCCAATTTCATCAACCAAACGGCTCCTTCATGTTGATTTTTATGACGGAGAAGGATCCAGTCTTGATAAAAAAATTTGTCTAAGATCCACCAAAGTTGAGTATAGGCCATCAAACCAAGTCTAAGATCACAAAAGCAACCCATGTTACGTTAGAACTTAAGGGTTCATTAGACCACTTGCATGTTATCCTCAAACGTTGGCAAGTATGCATGCATGCAAAAGTTATACGTACCTTGGTTGGTCCGGCAGCAGGCATATCAGCATGGAAACAAAATAAGCAAGGAGCGGCAAATTGACTACTTCCATATTCAACATTGGCATCGAATCCATCTACACGTATTTCTTTCACGCTAAATTCCAGTGGTCTTCCACCTTCTTTATCAACCTTTTCTGTACAATTATTCCAATTTCACTATATATAATTTAAGTTATTATTAAATGAAAATATAAAAAAAAAAAGAGTAAATTTTGCAAGTTGTCATTTTAATTAATTCTTTCGCCCAATCAGTTGACATGCCGATCTGTTTTTCACTTTTTCCTAGAGGGAGAATGATTTGGGATTTCTTAGAATTATCACGTCAAATCCAATTATGCTTACTTTTCATATCATCATTTTACGGAACAATTTATGGTGTTGAAGTTTCAGTACCAAAATGGTGCTGAAGCCTGAAGTTTCAGCACCAAAATGGTGCTGAAACCCCCTACGTGTAGATTCATTCAAACGTGACGATCCTACGTTTAAATGAATCTACACGTAGGCGGCTTCAGCACTCTAATATTTTCCTCATTTTACAAGGCAAAAAATCCAACATGTCAAATCATTTGGCAAGAAAATTAATTTAAAAAAAAAACTCTTTGTTAGTAATTTGGATGCAAATTTTAAAAATACTAGGGAAAAAAGTGTGCATACTCAGTGCTAAAAATAGCAAAGGTGTCGTCTTATTTTAGGATTTGAGAGATAATCTGGGAGTAGATTTTTTAAGCTCAGGTGATTCGGAGGAAATCACCGGTTTGGATAGAAAAAATAAAGGAGGTTTGGAGGAAATTTGAAATAACCTTGGTGGACCTAAGGTGATTTCTTCCCGGATTAAAATCACAACCGAGCAGAAGGGATTTTGCTAATTTCCTTGTAAATTAATTATTAGAATCACACCTTCTTTTTGGAAACAAATGAATGATTTTACGAAATACCATGTTATTTTAAACCACTTTCACCCAAATATCATGATTAAACAATCACTAATTTTCGCGTACGCCAAATGTCAAATATAGGTAGTATCGATAATTCATTTTGCACGTCGAAAAGACATCAAGTCTTAATTACCCTTGGGCGGTTGGGTTGGTATCAAACCATAATGAGCATATGGAGCATGAGCAGGATCCATCAAGTTTTCTATTAATACATCATACCTAAGATGTAAAAAAAACAAGAACAAATATTAGTGTAATTTATCAAACGAAAGTGTAAAAATAAGAAAATAAATGCTATATCCAAAACACATGAAGATTACCCATAATGAAAATCTCGAGCTCCTAACACCTTAGTGAACGAAGGATCATCCAACTCTGAAATGAACGGAGGCTTCTTCTTCTCAGATATGTTTTTGTATTGAGGATCGGAGTTGGGCCAAAACCAAACGATGCCATACTGAACTATGGTTGGGTAAGCTCCGACGCAAGCCCTCTTGTTGGTGTGAACCTGAATAAATTTTCTTCGGATCACTTTAAAATAATAAAATTATTCCACTAAACTTACATTTACCGTTTATTGATGATGAAGAAATGCTAATCGAATATTGACCCTGTATTACTAAAAATAAATTTATATAAAATATTACTTTTCAATTTGGTTTTCATTTATTTAATTCAACACTAAATCCTGTCACCAACCAAATGATTACTTAATTTTATTAATAAATATGAATTTTTAAGATTCTCCAGTGGTCGTCCCTAATCATTAAGCCCTTTAATTATACTGAGACAAATAATTTATATTATTATTATTATTACTATTAGTATTATCAATAAACTTCGAATACCGGAGGGCCGTCGACCGGAGCTTGAGGGATGAGCTTGCAGCTGCCGGAGCCATCAAAGCACCAACCATGATATACGCATTGCAATCTCCCATTTGCATCTATCCTGCCTTCAGAGAGGGGAGCCAAACGATGAGGACACATATCATCGAACACCTTCCATGCATTCTGTTTCTTGTCCCACCAAACTACCACATCGATTCCCATCACCTTCTTCCCGTGTGGGACCCTCTTGTCCAGATCGCACTCTGGCATCACAGGGTACCACTGTGAGTACCAATCGAACTTACTACTATCATTGTCAACGACAGCTGCCACGGAGGAGGTCATATGTACGGGTTCAAGTGTGGTTGGTAAATTATTATGATCTAGGGAGATATAGGAGGAAGAGAAGAGCTTGAACTTGGACGTTGTGGTTCGAGGAATAAGGTTTTGTTTAGAACGGAGAAGTGAGAGGTTGGGTTTAGAGAAGGAGTGGGCATGAAGAAGAAGGGGTGAATTTCGGGTGTGAAGAGATGGAAGAGATATAGAGGTTGCAAGTGCTGCTTCCATGGCTAGCTGCTACACTACTCTTGGTTTTCTGAAGGAGAGATCCTATTTATAAAGAAGAAAACATAATCAAAACATGAGAATTAAGTACATCTTGTGGTCATTACCCTTCATGTGAGTATTCACGATAGAGAGATTGAATATTGATAGATTGAATATTGAGAATATTGATATCCGTGATAAATACCTTATGGGCCCATGTCTACTTGCTGGGTCGACCACTCTGACTAGTCCAAATAGCCAGTTATGGCCAAGTAAGGGCTTGTACCCAGTCGGCTAGGGTTTTTTTTCGTGCGATCGGGTATCACACGTGGTTCCATAAATGAGATCACCTTTAGACCGGGTTATCAGCCCACCGACGACATGTGACAACCCGGTCCGGATCTCGAGATCCTATAAATACGGGTCTGACCCAACATTGATGGGACTGGACATAAAGACTAGCTAGACTACACGCCTTAAGCACAAACACCCACTACACGCTTAAGGCTCTACACATACGCCTTTACAGATACGCCCCAGTACTTCTCTATCTTACACTCAATACGCTTATACCCCTCTTCTCTTATATACTTGAGCGTTGACTAGCAACTCTTATACGCCTTGCGAGGAACACACCACTAGACTCCAAATTCCAATGTTCTTAGCGATCACCATATACTCAAAAAGTACCAGCTGAGTTACCGAACTTCTAAATTTGTCTAGTATAGTGCTTCGACGAGCTCCAGTAGACACTGACGATATCTTGTTTTCTTGAAAATATAATGTTTTGGTTGTGTCGTCAACCCCTTGAACGTCTTAAGTCTCACCCATGCTCGTACCTGTCTATCTGGGCCCATGCGGAACATGCATGAGATGATGTACGTACCATTGGGCAATGGAAGTAGTATCTTGAGTATTTGAAAGGAGCAGATGAAGAAGGGGCTACAGCCATCGCAGGGTACATAAACTGTATCATAGTGTGGTATCAGCTGTAACACCCCAACCAGATGAGCCTTAATCAAATACAGCGGAACACTAACGAGGGTGTTACGATGCACGAGTACCACAAGAAACTGAGTTTTCGTCATAACTCAAGTGAATCTCTTTATGAGTTTTAGAACCACTCGTAATAATTTGAGAACTTATATCTTTATTCATACATGATCCAAACAAAGGATCCTCATGAACACATAACAGGGGAGGAGTCACATGCTCC
Source organism: Linum lewisii (assembly GCA_034768395.1). Lineage (NCBI taxonomy): Eukaryota > Viridiplantae > Streptophyta > Magnoliopsida > Malpighiales > Linaceae > Linum > Linum lewisii. The sequence continues at coordinate 3,841,147 of CM068298.1, read as the reverse complement.
ACCGATACCACAAGCGTTTCACTTCTTCCATACAGTTCAACAAGCATTTCATATACTTAGTCATACTGACATCATATGGTACCGAACAGGTTACAGAACACGGACATATACACAATATGTGACTAACCATGACATATGCATATGACAAAGTAGTGTATCTTAAAACGAGTGAAAACTCAAAATCAGAGGATGAGGATCAAGACACATTCTTTCGATTCTACCTGGCCTCATCGCCACGCTTGCCAACCCAAATAGCTCTCCTAGGTGGCATGTAGTTCTTGTAGAATCAAGTGTACACCTGCACAGACTACTAACGGTCTGGGGGGAACAAATAAGGGTCAGTGCTACTTCACTGAGTGAGAGCCTTGAGTCCTGGGTCATACTAAGGTGCAAGCAAGTCACATAACAAGTATGCAACATGTATCACATATGGTCACCCTATAAACCTAACTTGTTAGTCCATATTTTATTTGGGATCCCGGCTCACGTATGCTGGTAGACCCCCGGGCAGAACAGGCAGTACCCAACCGGTACTTCATAAACATACAGCTCTCCGCGGTAAGAGCCTCAAAAATCGTTCAGTCATTAGGCTCAACCGTCCTAATGACCTACTCCTAGCAGAATTGACCATACATGGTTTTCTGCAACATATCATACATACAGTCTCCAGCATACGGGCCCTATCTACGTGATCAAGCAATTCCAGATTATTCTCCTTGAATCATCAATCTAAGTGAGTTGTTATCACAATCAGATCACAACAGAACACGAATATCATATCAGGTATAATATCAAGTAAGCAGAACGAGTACAATAACAGATTCATGTATACATATCAATAACAGCAAGTCACATACGGCCCTAGGGTTGTAGGCCACTATCCTAACATGCATATAATTCTTAATAATTAAAAGACACATAAAGGAACGTCTAACCCGGTAGGATACGCAGGAGACCTTCACCAAAAAGAAATCGGCAGAACCTTGCTACTAGCTTTCGGGTCGAAACCCTAATTTTAAACTACCTTCGTATCACCACCCGCGTGAACTATACACTATATTACTTTCAAAGCCTCTTCTTCCTGAAAACCTCCCTTCATACTCTAATGGCCTAAGAGCTATTTATAGGGAAGTGAAAATGATGGAGCCGGCTATGAAACCGCCACTCCCAATTCCTTTATCCCCAAATTAATGTCACAAGATCAATTGACATCCTTGTCATGCTTTGGTTTAGGTGAGTAATGCCTTAAGCCCACGTGTACTCTCCTTTCTCCTAAGATAAGCATAAGCTAACTTTGTTTGTAACTCCAAAAATACTTTCCCTAAAGTTTCCTTTTATGTTAAGTAAACGTGGGGAGGAAACATCATGAAATTATAAATGATGGTTTGGCTTTTCCTACTTAGCAACGTGCATCTGACTTTCCTTGCATAACTAAATAGTAATTTTATATACATATGAAAATTGGTGCAATACATACATACATAAATATCAGGTAATAAACATCATCATATTAGTTTCGTGGATGATTTAGTATAGTCTGAACAGGATGTTACAATTCCTCCCCCCTTAAAAGATTTCGTCCTCGAAATCTAAACTTTACTATGCATACGTCTCTAACAACCCTATCTTGATACTAATCATTTTTGTCCTTTAGGTGATTCACATAATCATATAACACGGCAAGTTTCCAAATTTTAGATATAATATACCTATATTATGTGATCACAGTATAGGCAAACAAGCACGTAACACGTCATATTTTCAAGCTTTAATATCTTTTCTAGCTAGGTGATCACAACCAAACAATCAGGTCATGCAATCAGAGATTAACCCGCCAGATAGGCATCTACAAGCTCTGGGTACTTCTCTCTCATACTCATTTCTGTCTCCCATGTAGCAAACTCACTTTCATGATCATTTCAAATTTTGAATCTTCTCTTTGCTTATCTTTTATTCGATCATGAAGTAGAGGTCTAATAGTCAATCTCGTCCTCGACAATTAACTTTAACGGTGCCAACCCAGAGCAATTCACCACGTGAAAAACTTAATTTTTCATTCGAGAGAACTAAAAGGGAAGGTCTATCATTGAGCCTTGCCCACTTGGAAGTGTCGGCAAGTACGGGTAAACAAGTGTGTATTACAAGATCGTCTTAAATTCGTTAGTTAAAGTATCGATACAATCTATTGGCATCTCTTGGTTCACCTGACATCCGCAGGGATTCCGAGAAACAGAATTCTTACCAACTAGCCAGTGATTAAAGAACGTAAGCACCGTCTGAGACCATACATGCTTATGTCCCTGGCAAAAACCACAAGAAAGAGAATAAGGGTACAATCATGAATTTGAGGAAATACTAAGGCATGCGGGATGGGTCTTCTGTTCGATTCCGCCGAATTGTTCCTTCTTGAAGATTTTCTTGACACCTTCGTCGGTTTATATGTTTGCATATCTTTAGGATGAAGGTGATAGCCACGAAGAGAAGAATGACTATCAGAAGGACGAAATTTATCCCACACAAGGTTTCCGTTTCATCAGAGCTAGCCATCTTTCTTTAGAGAATGACTTAAAGGAAGGGGGTGGATTTAAAGAGGAAGAGGTTACGGTTAGCTTGCCCAAAAAGCCGTCATTCGGACTCGAAAGTCAAAAGTAAAAAGAACGACATGACAACACATGCTTAGTGCTTTAGCGGTGCCTCAAAAGTAGAGCTGATGCAGTGGCCAATTCTTAGCCGCCCACACGTCCTCGCCGAAAGCGAGAGGTTTCTCAGCCGTCCATGTGTCCTCGCCGAAAGCGAGAGGTTTACGTAGATTTCGTATCAGAGATCAATGTTCCCTTCGCTTGGGTATTTAACCCGGATGAAGCTTGGTTCCGAGTGTCACTCGCAAGGTACACTGAAGGGATTCTGTCAATACTTACGGAAGGTTCGAATGGAAGGTAAAAATGCAGGAGCGATTCCATTCACGTGAGTCCACCAGTCCCTTCTGGTAATCCTTTCTTGACCGATTTCTGTCCCTTTTGTGATTCTATTAAAATGGAATGGACACTAGATAGTAGTTGCCCTAATCACATGACTCCGAATGAAAACTCATTCGTTTCTCTAGATCGTAACTTTCGCCAACTCGTTTCCTTTGGAAAGGGTTTCAAGGCAAAATCCAAAGGAAAGGGTTCCATCAGGTTGGGTGCCTTAATTATACCGGACGTGTTACTGATGCCTAGCATGGTCGGTAGTTTCATTAGCATGAGCCAGCTTATGGAACTGAATTTTGCCTTCCTTTTTAAGGGAGGGTGGTGTACCGTTTTTGATCAGTTCGGAAACCCTTTTCTCTCTGTACCAAAAGTTGGCAGGTACTTTCTGCTTAACATGGCTCATGTTACGCAGACAGGAGTGGCCATCAGAGGAAAACCAGACCAAACGGAAACAGTCAAGATTTGCTGTGGAAAGAAACGGGTTAAAGACGAAATGCAAGAAGCGCCCAGTAAGATACTGGAGGCTGACAAGGGGAAGAAGCGAGAGCGTCCGATCGAGTTAGTGGATCTTTCACGGAGTTAGTTCTGAAGACACGGCCTGAATGGCCGTTTTGTATGACCAGTTCATGTACCCAGTACCTTCTTAATAATAATTTCTACTTCTCTTCCACCTTTCAGTATTCAAATCAGTTATTCCCTTAACTCAAAACGCAAAATCATGACTCAAAACATGAGTTATCACAACAACAGTTGTACAAAATTTAAGTGGTCTACTCATCATGCAAGTTCTTGCGATCGAGTTCCTGACGTCGTTCCTCGGCTGTCTCTAACATCAGCTTCCGGATAACGAAAATTTGACCACACAAGAGGATCAAAACAAAGATTACCAACCCTACGCTACTCTCACCGCCATCCTCTTGATAGCTCATTTTCGAAATTGAGAGAGTTTACTAATCAATGGAGAGAAATGAAAGAGAGATGGTGATGGTGGTCAAGTTTTCAAAACTTGATCTTTATGGAAGCCAATTTCGAAAGGAAAGTGGTGCGCAAATTAATGCACACTAGTTTTACTCACTAGATCGCTCTAGCGAGATCGTTACTTCCCAAGGGTCTTTCTGTTTCTATTACTCAACTAATGTGGAATAAGCTATTCGGGTTTAAACGTTTGGTTTGGAAATGGTGGTGAATGAACTAAAAATCTAGAAATGCAAATTAAACCAATCAAGCAGGCAAACAAGATGGAGCTTCAAGAATTGACTAAGGCGCTTGTCCAGACTCGAATCCGCTCTAGCTCGACTAAGACGGATGATGCAATGCAACTAAGGTTTTAACAGACTCAATTCCTCGACGCTTCCTTTGGCAATCTCTACTCCATGGTCAGGACGCAGAGAAACTATCCTAGCAAACCTATGAGTTCCTATGGTCAAGATAACTCATAAATCCTCAAGAACGCACGAAGAACAGTGAAATGCCACAAAGATATGTAAAGAGATTAGTTTTCACCGGCCCTATGGTCAAGACACCGGCAACCCTAACGACCTCCTAAACTCTAGAATGATCTACGTCCATGGTCAGAACCGCAAATCAAAGATGAAACAAAATCCTACGATATGGTCAATCAACGGATTCTTAGAGCTTCAAATTAGGGTTTAAGAGAAAACTCATCACATGTCTGAATAAACTTCAATTAACATTAACGGGTTAGAAACCCGACATCATCCATACAAAATCTCACTAGAGTTTCATCTAATCTGAACAAACTAAAGAGTTTAGCTCGACATCGCTACAGAAGAAATCGCAGAAACAAAGAAGAAGAAAACCGGAGAAGAAGACATCTTACTCCGAGAAAACCTAATCCTGATGAATCCTAGAAACTCCTGAGTTAATCCTCGCTTCTCCTCGCTTAATCGTCACTTCAAAGCTTCAAAATCCTCCTCCGAGAGTGTCTGGTTCGTCGAAATCAGAATTAAGAATGAAGTCTGTCTCTCCCTTGAAAACCCTGTTTTACTCTCCGAAATCCGTCCTGGGAAAAAGTGCGCCCGGCGGCACTTAAAAAGTGCGCCGGCGCACTTTTCCATGAAAATGGCGCACTTTTTGTGGCCGATGGAAAATTTACAGGACGCCAAAAATAAAGTGCGCCTGGCAGCACCAGAAAAGTGCGCCGGCGCACTTTTCATGGATTTAGGCGCACTTTTGCCACTGGAAATGACCTTCAGCTCTTTTGATGATTCCCGCTCCGTTTGAACTCCAAATTGATCCCCGTTTGAAGTGCCGAGCTCGTAGAAAAGTTATCCACAACGTGGTAACCTGAAATCTCAACAAAAACAACTCGAAACAACATCAAATTGCCCAAAAGAGGGCCAACGGGAGATACAACATATTTTTCATAAAAGTCATTCAAGTTCATCACAATTCGAAGTCAAATAAGGGGAATGTCGTTCAAATGTGGCGAGATAAACGCGGTAAATCTAACGTCATCAAATCACCCCACACTTAAACGTTTGTTTGTCCTCAAACAAGAACTTTACCACAACAATGCACCAACTTGAATGAGCAAACCGAAAACCTCTTGGTTCCTAGAAAGATGTATACGGTGCTTCTACCAAACAAGATGATTACCCAACTAACCACACAATTAAGAACCAAGCTTTTGCCAGAGCGAAAGAGGAACAAGACTTTAACGAGCTAGTGAACAACCCGACTTGGTAAAGGCAAGACAACGCTTACTTCCGCAACACTTACTCTAGAACGCAACCGGACACTTGCTAGATAAGGAAACACGACTAGAACAAAATTAAAGAGCATTTCATTTTTCTCTTCATCTTTTTTTTTCTTTCTTTTTTTTCCTTTTTTTTTTCGAATGGGCGGTACAGTGTGGATACTACCGGGTACGGAGCAGCCGGAAACCTTTGGAATTCCGCGTTATCCTAGACCCCAGCCACGATCGGGAGTAGGTTAGAAGAAGAATACCACATTGAGACTTCCCTTTGGGACTACAGCAATGGGCAGGCACGTATGCCAGCTCGTGAATCGACCCACAACTTCAATACCAAACCATTCATTTTTCAGATTTTCTTTGATTGGGAAAATCAAAAACAACTTAAAGCACGAAATTAAAAGATCCCTTATCTAGACTCGATCCAGGCATTGAACTAGAGAATTCGAGCATCAGACAGACCAAGTCTTACACATTAACAAGTCAACTGTTCACTAACACGATAAGGGCAAGCTCCTAGACTACTAAGAGCAAGAAGAATGGGAGATGGTCATAATTCAGGTTCTCACACACACATTTGGTTAAAGCCAAAGCACCACATCAATCTCACCATATGGAAGACAGTAGCAATCCAAGAAGTTATTAAGCAATGTGGAAAATTACTTGCTACCGAGAATGGGAAGTTGTGAAAGAGTGACAAAACAAGGCACAATCACCGCCCATTACTTGGCAAAACATGCAAACAAACACCCCACCCCACACTTAAATTTGGATATTGTCCTCAATGGACTGCACAACAGTGAAGAAAAGTGTAAAGGGGTACCGAGAAGTAGATCATGAGGATGCCAGTGGAGGCAAGAGTGAAGTACCGACGGACAGTCATGGCGGGAGCTGAGGATAGCCTGAAACTGGAGAGAACCTCACAACACGATTAGAGTATTCAAAGTACAGAATAGACCACTGACTCAAGAACTACAACAGTTCGACACAAACTCAAAATTAAACAACTAATTCAAAAACTCAAAACAGACTCCAGACAGGGGTTGCCTCCCATGAAGCGCTCTCCTTTAACGTCCTTGAGCTAGACGATACCTGGTTATGCACCCCAACTCAAAAGTTCCTTGAAGTCAAACAGCTTCTTCAAGGCTGGCGGTTTAGTTCCAAATAGCACGTCAGAAGGAGCAAGATGCAGTCGATGGTGCTCAAGTAGATCCTTGTTCTGCTCGGATGACCTTTTCTTCTCAAACTTTCCTACTGGAGGAGGAAAGAGATAGTATGGTGTGTTATAATCGATGATTGCAGTCTGCTCCACACCAATGTCATCCAAGTTGCTCTGGAAGTTGAGCTCATACACCTCAGAATCATTGCCCTCCTCAGTTTCAGTTGTCTGAATTACCAATGTAGGTGACTCCTCGATATCCATGTGCTCATCTCTATCTGGAACTACAGGCTGGCTCGACGGAAGCACAAATGAGGATAACTCCTCAATATCCAGATGCTCATCTTCAGCTTCAATCAAGAGATGGATAAGCTCCACATCTTCATCTACCACCATTGTCAAAGATTCTTCATCAGGTACCTCTAGCTCACAACAGTCATGGGCTAGGTTATCATTTTCTTCTTCGACCAGCTCTCGAGAATCTTCTTCCATCAGTTGATACTGTTGCTCAATCTCGACGTTCACAACATTAGGAGCTCGTAGAGTCGAGAGGATCTTATTCAGCATAAAATCTGTATAAGACTCCTGTTGTTGGTACTGGTGCGAATGTAGATATTCCTCTTCGTAATCTCGGTAGTAGTGTGTAGCTTGTGGCTCTGGCCAAGAAGGCAAGGGTGGTGGTTCCTCATTCCAGTTTGGCATACATGGTTGCCATGATGTACTCCACTCTTGGTTGTAATCATTAAGTGGCATTCCATTATTGTACCATCCTTGGTTGTTATCGAACCTGTAGTCCTGCATCTCAAAACACAAGAGCACTACCCAAGTAAATCATGAAAAAGATGGGGAGAAAAGAGATGATAAAAGAGTGAATGAAAAGCTTAAACGCACAATGCCTTTCCTAGAAAAAGAAAAGTCCCCGGCAACGGCGCCAAAAACTTGGTGCGCAAATTAATGTACACTAGTTTTACTCACTAGATCGCTCTAGCGAGATCGTTACTTCCCAAGGGTCTTTCTGTTTCTATTACTCAACTAATGTGGAATAAGCTATTCGGGTTTAAACGTTTGGTTTGGAAATGGTGGTGAATGAACTAAAAATCTAGAAATGCAAATTAAACCAATCAAGCAGGCAAACAAGATGGAGCTTCAAGAATTGACTAAGGCGCTTGTCCAGACTCGAATCCGCTCTAGCTCGACTAAGACGGATGATGCAATGCAACTAAGGTTTTAACAGACTCAATTCCTCGACGCTTCCTTTGGCAATCTCTACTCCATGGTCAGGACGCAGAGAAACTATCCTAGCAAACCTATGAGTTCCTATGGTCAAGATAACTCATAAATCCTCAAGAACGCACGAAGAACAGTGAAATGCCACAAAGATATGTAAAGAGATTAGTTTCACCGGCCCTATGGTCAAGACACCGGCAACCCTAACGACCTCCTAAACTCTAGAATGATCTACGTCCATGGTCAGAACCGCAAATCAAAGATGAAACAAAATCCTACGATATGGTCAATCAATGGATTCTTAGAGCTTCAAATTAGGGTTTAAGAGAAAACTCATCACATGTCTGAATAAACTTCAATTAACATTAACGGGTTAGAAACCCGACATCATCCATACAAAATCTCACTAGAGTTTCATCTAATCTGAACAAACTAAAGAGTTTAGCTCGACATCGCTACAGAAGAAATCGCAGAAACAAAGAAGAAGAAAACCGGAGAAGAAGACATCTTACTCCGAGAAAACCTAATCCTGATGAATCCTAGAAACTCCTGAGTTAATCCTCGCTTCTCCTCGCTTAATTGTCACTTCAAAGCTTCAAAATCCTCCTCCGAGAGTGTCTGGTTCGTCGAAATCAGAATTAAGAATGAAGTCTGTCTCTCCCTTGAAAACCCTGTTTTACTCTCCGAAATCCGTCCTGGGAAAAAGTGCGCCCGGCGGCACTTAAAAAGTGCGCCGGCGCACTTTTCTATGAAAATGGCGCACTTTTTGTGGCCGATGGAAAATTTACAGGACGCCAAAAATAAAGTGCGCCTGGCAGCACCATAAAAGTGCGCCGGCGCACTTTTCATGGATTTAGGCGCACTTTTGCCCCTGGAAATGACCTTCAGCTCTTTTGATGATTCCCGCTCCGTTTGAACTCCAAATTGATCCCCGTTTGAAGTGCCGAGCTCGTAGAAAATTTATCCACAACGTGGTAACCTGAAATCTCAACAAAAACAACTCGAAACAACATCAAATTGCCCAAAAGAGGGCCAACGGGAGATAAAACATATTTTTCATAAAAGTCATTCAAGTTCATCACAATTCGAAGTCAAATAAGGGGAATGTCGTTCAAATGTGGCGAGATAAACGCGGTAAATCTAACGTCATCAGAAAGCGGTCAAATAATTGTGACACCATCCACTCACTCATGTCGGCACGTAAGGACAAGAGAGGTGGCCAATAAGTCAAAGGCTAGGAAAATAGGGTTCGTCCCTTTAAATAGACGGTACCGAAATGCCTCGGATAACAGAGTAGAGGTCGGAAAAGAAATACCTCATTCACCTCTTTTATATCCACGAAATGGCTACGATTCCATTTTCCAGTGCGGGGAAGCCACAATTATAATCACATCCTAGACGGAAGAAAATCCAGGGCGAAGGTTCTTTAGCTGCAAAAGACGTCGCTCGGTAAGTCAAAAGTGCTTTACGAGTTTCGATCATTTCAAACTAACCAGAGAAAAACTCATCTATCCTCTTGGTTTATGGCAGAGGATGAACAGCCATTGCAATTACTTTGCATGGTTAGATCCCCCGATGCAACATCGAGCCAAAGTCGTGATCAACGGTCTCTTACGAAAATTAAACGTCTACGAGCATACCTTCGGAAGTGAAAGACAAGCAATTTCAGGGGAGACTATTCCAGATACTGCTGTGTCATCTGCATCTTCCGTCAGAAATAGAGCTAGTAGTGGTTTTTGTAATAGAAACATAGATGTTACCTACAAAACTTTCTTAGCCGTTCTTGCCTTTGTTTGTATCCTTGTTGGAATCCTTATCGTTCGCGTGTTAAGCAAGTAAATTCTTACTTTAATCCGTGGAGGTCTCTATGCTTTTCCTTTTAAAATCATAAGAATGGCTTCCACATCAGATCGATTTTCCAGTGTTTCTTGGTAACCCGACGCTATAACAAATGAATCCTCATCATTTTGAGCCATGGACTCCCACCGAGTCCTTGTGCACCCTCGAAACAAGAAGACAAAGTAGCGAAGTCGCTCATCCGGTGTAGCGTTCAGATGACTAAACACCACTCTCATATTACGAAGCCAATCAACAGCTGCTTGTGGATCCGTGCTTTCTCCCTCAAAGGGACTCCACCTAACTTTTCCATCTTATCATAATCTAATACCACGGTGGCGAGTTCAACGGAACATCGTCACCTTGTACAGAACTCCCGTGTACACTTGCAAGAAGAATGGTCTTTTAAAGATCCTCTTTCAGAAAACATTCGATAATCAGAAATCCTCTTTTTCACTTTAAAAGGTTTTCAAAAATCATTTTCAAATCATGATGCACATGTACAACTGACAATGCATCACACAAGACATGACCGCTCGATCGCCAGTGCAAGTACGGGCATGGAATACCTCCCCTCTTTTGGGGTTCGCGACGTCCCAAGAGAAGAAGGTAGCATACCTATAATGCAGAAGACAACCAGCTCTGATACCAACTTGTAACACCCCAACCTGATGAGCCTTAATCAAATACAGCGGAACACTAACGAGGGTGTTACGATGCACGAGTACCACAAGAAACTGAGTTTTCGTCATAACTCAAGTGAATCTCTTTATGAGTTTTAGAACCACTCGTAATAATTTGAGAACTTATATCTTTATTCATACATGATCCAAACAGAGGATCCTCATGAACACATAACAGGGGAGGAGTCACATGCTCCACCGATACCACAAGCGTTTCATTTCTTCCATACAGTTCAACAAGCATTTCATATACTTAGTCATACTGACATCATATGGTACCGAACAGGTTACAGAACACGAACATATACACAATATGTGACTAACCATGACATATGCATATGACAAAGTAGTGTATCTTAAAACGAGTGAAAACTCAAAATCAGAGGACGAGGATCAAGACACATTCTTCCGATTCTACCTGGCCTCATCACCACGCTTGCCAACCCAAATAGCTCTCCTAGGTGGCATGTAGTTCTTGTAGAATCAAGTGTACACCTGCACAGACTACTAACGGTCTATGGGAAACAAATAAGGGTCAGTGCTACTTCACTGAGTGAGAGCCTTGAGCCCTGGGTCATACTAAGGTGCAAGCAAGTCACATAACAAGTATGGCAACATGTATCACATATGGTCACCCTATAAACCTAACTTGTTAGTCCATATTTTATTTGGGATCCCGGCTCACGTATGCTGGTAGACCCCCGAGCAGAACAGGCAGTACCCAACCGGTACTTCATAAACATACAGCTCTCCGCGGTAAGAGCCTCGAAAAAACCGTTCAGTCATTAGGCTCAACCGTCCTAATGACCTACTCCTAGCAAAATTGACCATACATGGTTTTCTGCAACATATCATACATACAGTCTCCAGCATACGGGCCCTATCTACGTGATCAAGCAATTCCAGATTATTCTCCTTGAATCATCAATCTAAGTGAGTTGTTATCACAATCAGATCAAAACAGAACACGAATATCATATCAGGTATAATATCAAGTAAGCAGAACGAGTACAATAACAGATTCATGTATACATATCAATAACAGCAAGTCACATACGACCCTAGGGTTGTAGGCCACTATCCTAACATGCATATAATTCTTAATAATTAAAAGACACATAAAGGAACGTCTAACCCGGTAGGATAACGCAGGAGACCCTCACCAAAAAGAAATCGGCAGAACCTTGCTACTAGCTTTCGGGTCGAAACCCTAATTTTAAACTACCTTCGTATCACCACCCGCGTGAACTATACACTATATTACTTTCAAAGTCTCTTCTTCCTGAAAACCTCCCTTCATACTCTAATGGCCTAAGAGCTATTTATAGGGAAGTGAAAATGATGGAGCCGGCTATGAAACCGCCACTCCCAATTCCTTTATCCCCAAATTAATGCCACAAGATCAATTGACATCCTTGTCATGCTTTGGTTTGGGTGAGTAATGCCTTAAGCCCAGTGTACTCTCCTTTCTCCTAAGATAAGCATAAGCTAACTTTGTTTGTAACTCCAAAAATACTTTCCCATAAAGTTTCCTTTTATGTTAAGTAAACGTGGGGAGGAAAAATCATGAAATTATAAATGATGGTTTGGCTTTTCCTACTTAGCAACGTGCATCTGACTTTCCTTGCATAACTAAATAGTAATTTTATATACATATGAAAATTGGTGCAATACATACATACATAAATATTAGGTAATAAACATCATCATATTAGTTTCGTGGATGATTTAGTATAGTCTGAACGGGATGTTACATCAGCTTAGACCAATACATCTGGAACATTACCATTAAAGGAACATTGCCACCTAGCCAACATGGTGTCATGCGGTTGACTGAAATCTTAGATCGGTCTTCAAGGTCGTGACGGTGTCGTTCGTTAAGGCTCAGCTGCATGGCGTGGCGGTGGCTGGTGGCGACGCGTCTTGTAGCTATCATCATTGTCTGATTTCGAACATATTTGAAACCAGAAGAGTAACCTATTTATTATCTTGCAGCAACAACCTACTATATTATTTTGTTACAATTTCTTTGGATATAACTCATTCTCAAAACCTAGCTTGTAAAAGAAAGGTGCTCAAGAGGTTATAAGCTCACACGCTAGCTAATCCCATAATTAGCAATATGGTATTTAATGAGCTCCTAACATACCACCATGCTACCCACACCAATGTCCATATTGACCTACTCTAGTTCTGTCAGGTCGCCCCTCCCGCAAACATGGGTCGAGTACATTTAAGCAGATTATGATACCAATTATTCCAACTTCTTGAGTAACGAGCATACTTAGCAATATGATATTCAGCCCACACGGATTTTTTCCTAGACTAGGGTTATTCAAAAATTTAATTCCAAAAATAGGGTCATGTTTGAGTCAATTCCAAAAAGAGAGCTAATTTTGCCACATCATCCACAAAAACGCCAATATGATTGGCGATTTGCTACTTGTGTGGAATTTTGATTTCCTATGCATTTTTTTTATTACTTTTGGGGCTGTAAATGTTTTTTTTAACTATTAGTATTTTATGAATGTTTCATTAATGTTTTAAAAATTAAATGGTTATACCGGTACGTCAAATTGATGATTTTAATACGTAGTTTAATCACTAAAGTCGTTATAAACTATAGTGAATCTAACCGATTGACCCGTTATGAAACCTTTCGAAAATATAGAGTTGAGTGTGCTACTTTGACACATGAAAACGAAATGACCTGAACCGGCAACCCAAATTTTTTCTGGGTGAGTTAGGGTCAGGTTTAGCATCAATATGTTAATTTTCAAATATAGCGACTCATTACCCGAATGACCCGGCCAAGTGACTCAATACCCGAATGACCCGTTACCCAAATAACCTGACGGAATATTCTGTTACAGAATGACCTGTTACCCGAATGGCTCGACCGAATGTCCCGTTACCCGAATGACCCGACATAATTTTTCAATTGTAGCCACTCGGTAACAGGTCATTCGGGTAACGAGTTATTTGGGTAATAGGTCATTTGGTAAAGTTATTCAGGTAACGAGTCGGGTATCGGTTCAACCGGTTAAATACACTATAATTTAGAGCGACTTTAAGGGTTAAAATACTTATCGTTAGACTTATCAATTTAACGTACCGATATAATGTTAAAAATACTAATGAAACATTCCTAAAATAATAATATTAAAAAAAACATTACAGCCCCTAAAAGTAATAAAATAATGCACAGGAATCAAAATTCATTCAGTAACAATTGCAATCATATTCATATTGGCGTTTTTTGGATATGTGACAAAATAACCCTCTTTTTAGAATTGACTAGGTCGTTTGGTATAGGGATTGAGAAATAGGGAAAATATGAAAATAGGGGAATGGTGAAAGTTTTGTAAAGTTGGAGGATGTTAAATTACATGTTGGTATGTATATTTGGTAAAGAAAATAGGAGGGAACATGGGTCTCATTATTCTATTTGGGGAAGTCAGAATTTCTGATAAAAGTAGAAATTGTCAGAATACAAATTCTGAGACAATAAGAAACTCTGGTATCTGAAATACAAAACCAGCTCCATTAGACATAAACAAACAAGGATACTCAAAATACAGAGTTTCCAAGAAACACAACTGAATTCCCTATACCAACGACCCCTTAAACATGACCCTATTTTGGGAATTTAGTTTATGAATGACCCTAGTCTAGGAAAAAATCCAGCCCACACCTACCATATTTTATTAAAATTCAAACGTTCTTGAGATTATGTTTGACACCAACAAGGTGGCGGGAATGATTAATTTTTCTTCAAATGATGGTGTTAATATAGTGCACTGGCTTTAAGCCTTTTAACTAAATGGTTCGTGACATAATAGAAACACCTGAGATGAATAGAAAATGTCACGATGGTCTCCCTTAATATTTTTTCTTTAATCGTCACAAAAAAAAAAACATTTGAGACTGAGAGTCATGCAATAAAGTATTAATCATGATTCATAAAAAAATAATAAATTATTAATCATGCTTCGAAATAATTAAGGAATCTCTCTGGAATATTTATAAATTCATATTTGAAGAAGATCAATGATCGTATTGGTCTGTACTCGTTTGGTATAGGGGAAATCCTGCTGTGTTTTTTGGAAACTCTGTATTCTGAGATATCCTTGTTTGTTTACTGTCTAATGTGTACGATTGGTTGGAATATTTACCCACACCCAACCGTGTGCATATGGTTGTATATTTATAGATGGAAGTTGTTACAAGAATATATGATAATAAATACAAGATATATAAAGATAAATACAAGGAATATCTAATTGATTTTATAATCCTTATCATCCTCCCGCAAGCCAATGGCGGGTCCGACAGTGAGCTTGAGTCGAAGAGTGGTAAAACGAGGCGCCGGTAGTGGTTTTGTGAGAGCATCGGCTATCTGGTCTTTGGTGGAGATATATGCCACGAGTAGATGTTTGCTTGAGACCCGTTCTCGGACAAAATGGAAATCGATCTCGAGATGCTTTGACGGGAGTGGAAAACCGGATTCTTTGATAAATATGTCGCTCCTATGTTGTCGCACCAAAGTGTTGGGGAAGCTTGTAGTGGAATTCCAATTTCGAAGAGAAGGGAAGTCAACCAAAGGGCCTCGGATGATGCCGTTGCTAATGCCCGATACTCTGCCTCGGTTGATGAGCGGGACACCGTTTTTTGTTTTCTGCTTGACCATGAGATTATATTGGGACCAAGATACGTGACATATGCACTTGTGGACCGGCGATCCAATGCATCTCCTGCCCAATCGGCATCTGTGTAGACCGATAGAGTATGAGTCGGGTGCCGTTGTAGGGTGATCCCATGATCTTGGGTTCCCTTTAGATATCGTAGAACACGCTTTAAGGTGATCCAGTCATCATTCGAAGGAGCATGCATCGACTGAGCTAGCTTGTTAGTTGCATATGCAATATCGGGCCTGGACATATGAAGATATTGGATGCCACCTAACAATTGCCGAAATAGTGTTGGCCGATCAAAGGCCTTTGCATCTGAAGTCCTTGTCCGATAGTACGGTGTAGCAACTGGGCTGGAGTGCTGCAAACCCGCCTTCTCTAATAATTCTCGGATATATTTGCCTTGTGACATATGAAGAGAGTCACGTGTTCGATGTACTTGAACACCCAGGAAGAAGCTTAATGGTCCAAGATCTTTGAGCTGAAACCGAGCGGCTTAATTGCTCAATGATTGATCGTACCTCCATAGTCGACTCTCCTGTGATGATGATGTCATCTACATAGACCAAGACAAACATGTGGGATGGGTTAGTACGATAAAACAACGAGTGATCTGTTTTCGAACCGACGAACCCAAGATCTTGCAAGGCGTCGCGTAGGCAAGAGAACCACGCGCGAGGTGCTTGTTTCAAACCATATAGGGATTTCTTCAGACGACAAACGTGAGAAGGCCGTGTCGGGTCCACAAATCCCGGTGGTTGGACCATGTATACTAGCTCGTCCAGTGTACCATGCAAAAAGGCATTCGAAACATCCGATTGGTTGATTATCCAGTTCCGTGAAATAGCAATGGACAATATGAGACGTATAGTGGCAGGTTTTATTACCGGGCTAAATGTCTCAGTGTAGTCGATCCCTTCCTCTTGATGATACCCTTTAGCAACCAGGCGAGCTTTGTAGCGAGCGACGCTCCCATCTGGGTTCTTCTTAATGCGGAAGACCCATTTGTTCCCTATAGGCCGCATGTGAGGTTGTGGAGCTTCTAGAGTCCACGTGTCATTATGCAAAAGCGCATTAAATTCAGCATGCATCGCGTCACGCCAGACCTTATGTGGATAGGCTTGAGTGTAGTTGGTTGGCTCAATGTCCACCATTTTAGCTTGTGTGCTGAACGTGCGGGGTTTTAAATTCCCTGTGCGGCTGCGTGTTACCATCTGGTGGGTGGAAGCCATTTCTTGAACCCTAGGAGGTGTAGGAGGCCGACTGTTGTGTTGAGGTGGTGGAGGAGGTGTCGTGGCAGCGGGTTTAGTGAGTGGCTGGGGTGGTGCTGGCGGTTGGGGCAACAGTAAAGGAGTGGGAATAGGATGGGCCATCGTGATAGGGGATGGGATAGGTGGGATCGTGTTGAGTACCGAGGGTTCCTGAAACGGGAAAACAAGCTCGTCAAATATAACATGCCGTGATATATGAACTTTGTACGTAACCAAACTTAAGCAATAATATCCTTTATGACGAGAACTATAGCCGAGAAAGACACACGGAGCCGACTTCGGTTCCAACTTGTTACTCGTGTACGGCTTAAGCCACGGGAAGCACAAGCATCCAAAGACCCTGAGTGCCAAGTAATCCGGATTAGAATCAAATAAGCATCGATATGGAGTATCGAAACCTAAAACCGAAGATGGCATCCGATTAAGCAAATAAGCAGCAGTTTGAAAGGCATAGGTCCAGTAGCGGAGTGGGAGCTTTGCTTGATGGAGCAGAGTTCGTCCAAGCTCCGTGATATGCCGATGTTTTCGTTCTGCACACCCGTTCTGTTCTGGCGTGTGTGGGCACGAGCTTTGAAAAATAATTCCCTCGGTAGCCAGGTATTGAGACAGTCGTTGATACTCGCCACCCCAATCTGCACGAAACGACTTAATCGGGCGACCAAAATACCTTTCAACCATAGCTCGAAAATTTTTGAACACAGATAATAAATCAGAACGGTAGCGAATAAAATATAACCAGCAGTATTTACTGTAGTGATCATAAAATAGAATGTAATAACGATTACGATCAACTGAATCAACTGGTGACGGTCCCCAAACGTCACTGCATATCAAATCCAATGGTCCACTAGCACGATAATTAGATAATGGGAAAGATTGTTTATGCATCTTCCCAACACAGCAATCCTGACAAATATGCGGTAAACGCTTATTAGAAAAAGAAATATCCGATGAATGAAGCACCCGCTTTACATTCATCCACGTTCGTATGTCCCATGCGCCTATGCACGTTGAGAGACTGACTGAATTTGCACTTGGTCTAACCCGGTGTAGAAGCGAAAGAGGAATGCTGTATAATCCGTCTCTACTCCGGCCTTGGTATAGAACCCTGCGATTGGTCAAGTCCTGTATGCACACCCATTGTCGATAGAATATTATAGCAAGATTATTGTCACGAGTAATAGCACTTATAGATAGCAGATTCTGGCAAGGACTTGGTACCACTAGAATATTATCTAGATTAATAGAGCTGTCTGATGTGCAAGATTTAACTCACAACAATCAAGGTCGTATTCCACGAAGGCTCTCTCAAAAGCTAATACTCACACGGTTCATGGACGGTCTATTCATTTAAAACGAGTTTTAATTTGAAAAGGAAACAAAAACATAAAGGAAACTAAACAAGAAAGCGAAACAAAATGGTGCAAAACAAAGATAAAGGAGTTCTCTTGGTGGGTAGTTTCATCATGCTCAAGAGGACTAATTGAACAAACAAGCCAATTAAGATCGAGTTTGCATTCGGATGACCATGCATTTCACTTCTATAGACTCAATGCACTCTCGTAGCACCTAATCCCTATCCAAATACCACTCAACTTAGGCTCTCGCTCTCAAGCTAAGTGAAAAAGGATGCATTCTAAGTGTTTGATGAAATGCCAAGACTCAAAATCCTCTCTTAAGACTCTATGACCACAAGGCTAGGCACAACACTCTCATATCAATGCCCTAACACTAAGAGATTCACCAAAAAGCCTTTTCAAACTCAATTGAATGAAAATCCACATGCACACCAAGTGTTCGATAAAATGCCCAAGAGAGAAATCAAGTGAAAATGGTTGAAACAAGATTATCTAATCTCTTAGAACACACTCACTTCAATTCCTAGACCTACAATCTATGCAATCCAAGCACTCTCATGCATCAAATCACATTGAATGGACCAAATCAAGCAAACATGGCATAAAATGGCATTAAGAACAAGTCTAGAAATCATCCTCATACAACCAAGATCAATCATGACAAGTTCTATACAATCACATCCCTCTATCATAGCACAACTAATGTACCCATCCAAGATGAACCCTAGAAACTCAGCCACACATGGCCAAGGGAGTAGAGAGAAAAGAAGGAAGAATGGTTACCAAGAACACCATGGATGAATCCTTGAGATGATCTTCACTTCTCCACTTGTAAGCACTTCTCCCAAGGTTTGTTGGCTTCAATCCTAGCTCCAATGGCTTCAAATTGCTCCAAAAATGTGTTCTAGGGTTTGAGGGTTCGTGGGTATGTGTTTGGGGTTCAAGGGAGATGAAAGAATTTCCCCAAAATGGCCAAAAACAAGAGTATTTATAGTACAGGGGACAGTGCACGGCGTGCACACCTGCACGGCGTGCACCCCTGCACTCTGCAGAAAGCTCGATCTTGTAATGCTCATATCTCCCTCGTCCGGACTCCAAATGACCTCCCGTTTGCTCCTATGTGCTCCTTGTCATCCGTACTCCGATGCCATAACCTGAAAATGCACAGAGGCAACTCCAATAGACCACGAATTTGGCTCCAAAGTGGCAACCGGACAACAAATGGACACTTTGCACAAAACTTCAATAAAAACATATAAGTCATGTCATTTCACGAATAAACACGGGCATTTCATAGGTCAATCATAAGCTTAAAATGCACTAAATAAAGTCATATCAAATTCTCCTACGACTAACCTTTTGCTTGTCCTCAAGCAAATGAACTAGGATACACTCAGGTTCACAAATGACAAGATCGATCGAATTGAGATTCAAGTTCCCACAATGAAAATTAAATTGGCACGCCTAGAACATTGAACCTAACATGCATTCAAATCAGCCAAACAACCTAGTCTCACTGGTTCTCTGCACACAGACAAGGAGTAATCACCAATCATACATAAATCTGATCCAACCGACTAGACTCCTCACACAGAAAATTTTAAGTACAAGGGGAAACTCTCGCACTCTGTGTTTAGGGACGTGTTTTAGCTCTCAATCACTTTCTCGACCGAACTATGTCATAAGTTTTGCATTTCGACCACATCTCCACCACTTTGATAACACGAGACTCTAGTCAGAAGGACTTTGCGCGGGACTGAAACGATCCTACACTACACGGGTTTATGATGAATGGATGAAGGGATGTATGATGATGAAGGCTTTGGTGCGGTGTAGCAATCAACTAGCTTCCCTCGAATCAGGAACTATGGCTTCCTACCATCTAGCTAGACACGGGTGGAATAGAATACGCTCGTCCTATGACACCCTCCAGCAACCTAGCACTTTTCATCCAACTTTCTTTTCGACTTTTCTGCTTTTTGCTTTTTCTTTCGCATTTACTTTGATTTCGTTCTTCCATTTGTAGGGGGAAGAACACTTTGAACTATAGGACTTATTAACTCTGAACCTTTTTTTTTTTTTTTGCTTTTCTTTTGGAATTTTTTTTTCTTTTAGTGCTGAATTTTTTCAAGTTGCTAGAGGGTTTACACATCCGGACATAATAGCTAAGACCACTTGTTTACTAGCTATAGTAAGTTACCACAGACCGACTTCCGGTAGGCCAATCTCATACTACTACCACAAGGGGTCAACGGGGTGAAGAAAAACATGGGAGATGGCTGTAATGTATAACGAACCGAAAAAAAAAGGCTAGGCCAAGGGTTTACACCTAGAGGATTTATCGTTGGGACGGCTTCTGGCTTAGGTAGCAAACTTTAGGTGCCTAAATCATCCTAGAACTCGTGTTATCGTGTGGTCTCGAATAGGTCTCATGCAAATTCTAACTCATTCAAGATACGAGAAAGCCACTCACAAAGAATTGAAATTGCAAGATACGAGCAATGGATCAAAAGCTTACAAGTGGTTGCTAGTCAGATTCGAACATTTTCATGCATTTCGAGGTGACACTACAAGCGTGATTTAAATTTCTGTTCTGACCAGGTTATAAGACATCAAAGCATGCATGCAGGTTACAGGTTCTAAGTGGAACAGTTTAAACGCCATTGTGAAAACTTGAAGTCAATTAAACACCACAAGTCAAGAACCGAATGAGTCTACGATAGAGGAATTTGACATTCAATCAAGATCATGCACACAATCACAGCACAACATTCTACTTCTACCGAAAAAGAATCACACCAAACCTCAAAATCCCCCTACGACTAGAACAAGCATTGTCCGCAATGATCAAGAGAGAGAGAGGATAAGGTGGAACGAATATACTGTGCGGTGAAGAAGAGAAGCCGGAGATGGAATCCCGGGTCAAGTAACCTGTTCAGGACGAGGACCTGAATCAGGGGTACCTGTAGAAAACAAGGGAGGGCACACCACTTCAAACACAACCCATAGTCGACAAGATGAGAGTACGGATGAGATGCGAGATCCAACAACATAACAAGTGCAAAGCCAGAAATGAAAAGAGAAAATCAGAAGTCAAACACAACAAAACATGCAGTCATAAACAGAAATAAAAGAAAGGAAAAATCCAAAGTCCTGAGAAGTGGTGAGTGATCCTGTGGCTCTCAGTAGGGTGGTGGTCGTGGGTGCCCAGGCCACTGTGACCATGGATGGTAGCCATCAAACGGGGAGGCGGTGGAAAGACTGACCAAGTGCTGGAGGGGCCGGACTCAGAGTGGAAGCTCTCCTGGTAGTAGTAGGACTGATGCTGCTGCCAGTACTGAGAATGCTGAATCTGAGTAATCTGGGTAGCCTGAAACTGCTGAACCTCATGCACCTGAGCAAGCTGCTGTCCATAGAATTGCTGGCTCTCAAAATCTCTAGTGTTGTACGCCTCTAGGTCCTGGACTCTCCTACTAAGATCCTGTATCGCCGCACTGTCTCTCCTTTGTCCCTCACGAATATCCTCCACTACGGTCGTGAGGCGACCCATCCCCGAGATAAGCTCATGAAGCGGAGTAGGGTCGATCTCTACATCCTTCTCATCACTGTCATCATCTGAGACCCGACAAGTCGGAGCCAGAAGGTCTGTGATCTGAGCTGTAGGTAGGACAATCCTCAAGAGAACTGGTCGAGGCTCGACAAATGCTGGAGCAGGACCAAAAGCATCAAGGCACTCATACCCACGCACCAACCTGGTCACAAATCCTCCTCCCAGCAGAACACCAGTAGTGTCATTAGCTTGTATCTGAAGGAGGGCTCCTAGCACTAAATCACCTAGATGCAGCTTGATGCCCCTCTCCAAGCAATAAAAGAGAAACTTAGGAGACCTGGTGAAAGTTCCTAATCCGGAAGGACACGACCAGGGGCGGGCATGCTAAAGGAAGAGCCAACGCTGCGGATTGGAGAAAAACAGGACCAGTTATGACACTATACCAAGTAACGTTAACAGCTTGTTGGGTAACTTAGGAGCTAGCTTGCATACTGAAAAGCTCACTGTCGAACATGGAGAAGCTGCTATCGCTAGTGAAAAGCAGCCGTTAATTATCCATGATGAGAAGAAAAGAAGGCGCGGGTCAGGGATGAATGACAAGATGGAAGTTGATGGTAACGGGGAACGAAGCCAACTAAGTCACCTAAGAAGGATAGCCAAGGTCCAAAAAACTCGGCACAGGCAGGTCTGTCGATGAACAGGTCCTGCCCACAACCATGATCGTGTTAAGCTGGAATTGCCGAGGATTGGGCCAACCTCGAGCGGTTCAGGCACTGAATGAACTCATCAGAGTTCATAGGCCGGATGTGGTGATTTTGATTAAAACTTTCGTGAATACAGCAAGAATGGAGGTGGTTCGAGGAAAAATCGGATTTGAGGGATGCTTGTCAGTTGATGCGATTGGACATAGTGGAGGCTTGGCGGCGCTGTGGCGAGAGAAGGATAAAGTGGCGGTGAAGGCGTATGGTAGACACTTCATTGATATGGAAGTCGAAGATGAGATGGGGGAGAAGAGTAGGCTGACCGGGTACTATAGAATGCCTGATCGAAATCGAGGAGTGAGTCGTGGGATCTTCTGCGGTCGTTGGCAAACGATGAGGGGCAACCATGGTGCGTCATTGGCGATTTTAACGACCTATTAAGCAATAATGAAAAGAAGGGTGTCCATGATCATCCGCAACATCTACTTGATGGCTTTGGGAGGGCGGTAAGTGATGCGAATTTACACGATTTACCAATGATTGGCTACCCATTCACGTGGGCTCGGCGAGGGGAAAGCACACGGGGTTGAGGAACGTCTCGATCGAAGCTTGGTCAACGAAGAGTGGATGGAGAAGTACCCTAGGGCAGAATTATACAACATGGTGGCACCTATTTCAGATCACTCGCCCCTGGTACTGTTCACAACAGCGAGAGAGGAGATGAGGACCATGAGGAGGTTTCGTTTCGAAAATCAGTGGATGCTTATACCGGGGTGGAAGGAAGTCGTCACAAAGAGTTGGAGAGAGAATACCCACATGTTTCTCCCGGAGAGGCTGAATCACTGTGCCGATGAATTAATTAAATGGAGCAGTGTACATCGGCCAGCTTTTAAGAAGCAGCTGGCAGAAGCTAGAGGGAAGCTGGAGACGTTGCGAGAAAGGGATGATGACGCAGCGATGCAGGAGTTTGAGCAACATCGCGATGAATTTCTGAGACTCCTTCAACGGGAGGAAGTATATTGGAAACAACGGGCGAAACATTATTGGATGACGGACGGAGAACACAATACAAAATACTTCCACGCCGTCGCTAACGGGAGGAGGAAGAAAAACCATGTAGTGGGCTTCAGACGGATGATGGAGAGTGGCACGACACGCAAGAGAGAATGGCGGTAGTGGCATCAAATTACTTTAAGGAGCTCTTCACATCAAGGAGAGGAAATGTACGTCCGTGATGGAGGTTGTACAAAGAAGTGTTGGAGAAGAAGAAAATGAGCAGCTAACTGCCCCTTTCTCAAATGAGGAATTTCGCATAGCTTTATTTGATATGAACCCGGATAAAGCCCCGGGTCCGGACGGCTTTAACCCGGGGTTCTACCAAAGAATGTGGAGTGATATTGGAAATGAAGTTTGTGAGGAGGGTAGGCGTTGGCTGGAGAATCGGCAAATTCCAACGGAGATACAAGACACGACTATTGTTCTATTACCAAAGGTGTCGAACCCACAAGGTATGAAGGAGTTGCGCCCTATCTCGCTTTGTAATGTGTTATACAGACTCATTGCCAAATTATTGGCAAACAGACTAAGGAAGGTGATGCCGGTATAATTGGAGAGGAGCAGTCCGCGTTTATAAAAGGCAGAAGTATTATTGACAATGTGCTCATCGCCTTTGAGACACTCCACGCAATGAAGATCAAGCAGAAAACTAAACAGGAGTTCGCTGTCCTAAAGGTTGATATTTCGAAAGCTTATGATAGAGTTGAGTGGCATTACATTCGAAGTATGATGGAGAAGCTGGGCTTTGATGCTAAGTGGGTGGATTGGATGATGATGTGTGTGTGTTCGG
This sequence comes from Linum lewisii, assembly GCA_034768395.1. Classification (NCBI taxonomy): domain Eukaryota; kingdom Viridiplantae; phylum Streptophyta; class Magnoliopsida; order Malpighiales; family Linaceae; genus Linum; species Linum lewisii. Next base: position 3,817,140 of record CM068298.1, on the reverse strand, counting down.
TGAAGTACAGGGTCTTGTTAAATAACGAGTTGGGAGAGATCGTTGTGCCGAGCAGAGGTTTGAGACAAGGATGCCCATTATCACCCTTTCTGTTTCTGATGTGTGCGCATGGGTTATCTTCGTTACTTCGTCGCGAGGTGATAAAAGGCCGGATCAAGGGGATGCGAGTGAGTAGTAAGGCTCCTCGGCTCACTCATTTACTCTTCGCCGACGACAGTTTCTTCTTCTTTCAGGTTGGGGTTCCGGAAGCAAGAGTAATAAGGAGGGTTTTTTGATGTTTATGCAGAGGCGTCAGGTCAACTTATTAATTATGGGAAGTCTGGGATCTTTTTCACGCGAGATACAGATGAGAAGCTCAAGGAGGCGGTGGAGTCGGTACTTGGGGTGTCAAGGCAGCTCGGTGCAGGTAAATACCTGGGGCTCCCGTCCATTATAGGACGAAAGAAGAAAGAATCCCTAAACTTTCTGAAGGACAGGTTACGGGACCGCATCTTTAAATGGAGGCAGCGTTTTACGGCGAACAGTGGTAGGGAAATTCTCATTAAAACGGTAGCACAAGCGATACCGGTTTATTGCATGAATGTTTTCCTAATCCCGCCAATGATGGCTGAGGAGCTAGAAAGAATGCTTAATAGTTTCTGGTGGGGGACGAAACGTAATGGTGGACATGGAGGCATTGCGTGGATGCGGTGGGAGAGATTGTGTGTGCGTAAGGAGTTTGGAGGATTAGGGTTCCGAAATCTGACGGGATTCAATCTTGCCATGTTGGGTAAGCAGGGATGGAGGTTTCTAACCGATCCCGATGCTCTTGTTTCTAGGGTGTTCAAAGGTAAATACTTTCCCAAGGGGGATTACTTGTCAGCTAAACTCGGTAGGAGATACAGCTACTTTGGAAGAGCATATTTGCAGCCCAAGATGTGGTGAGAGATGGGTGTCGGTGGCGGGTGGAGGAAGGATCAAAAATTAATGTCTGGACGGAGCCATGGTTAAGGGATGACATAAACTGTTTTGTGGAGTCGGTCCCTAGTCTGCAACTTAATGATTTGACGGTTAAAGATCTGGTCATTCCGAATCTTCGGATTTGGAATGATAACCTACTCACCCAATTATTTTGTGATCGAGATTTACAGGTAATCCACAGCATAGTGCCTCCGGATGGGGATGGAATTGATGCTCGAGTGTGGAAATATGAAAAGAAAGGGCAATACTCGGTTCGATCTGCATACCGTGTGGCCACCGAGGAAAGCGAGAGGAGCATGGCGTTACGAGATGAGGGACCGTGGGGTGCGTTGTGGAGCCTGAAAGGGCCAGCTAAACTTAAACACCTTGGTTGGCGCATTGCCAAAGGAGTCATCCCGACGAGATGCAAGCTTCGGACAAGAGGAATCGAGCTCGACGTGGAATGTGGAATGTGTGCTGATGGAGAAGAGACTATTGAGCATGTGCTTTTTGAATGCACAGTGGCGAAGAGTGTTGGATTGCATGTGGTCTGCATGCATGGGTTCAGAGCCTAAGCGGCTTCGGTGCAGATGCCAGCAATGGCTATTTGCTTTACTAAGAACAGGAGCTGAGTTCCGAATCCAGCAGGTGCTGTCCGTCGTTTGGGCATTATGGCGCGAGAGGAACGAGCGAGTATGGCAACATACGTCCACAACGCCAGAAGCTGTAGTGGCCCGAACGTTTGCAGAACTCGAGGAGTGGAAAGCTGCGCAGGTTCTACGGGTGCAACCTCCACCAGGACGACCCAGCTACTGTCCAACTTGGCATGTGCCGGAGAGAGGATTTGTAAAATGCAATATTGATATTGCCATCTTCAGAGATCAGATGTGCCACGGGGTCGGGATGATAGTGCGTGACGATACAGGCCAACCAGTGCAGTTTGCTATGCAGAGGCTACGAGGGTGTGCCGATGTTAGGGAGGAGGAGATGATGGCAGTCAAATCAGCAATGGAGTGGGTACGGGATATGGGGTATGTGAACGTGGAGTTTGAGACGGACAACCAAGAAGTTGTGTTGGCTATCGGGAGAGGTGGTTCAGATATCTCAGAGTTCGGCAGGCTGGCGAGTAGTTGCAGACATATCATTATGAAACGACCACAGTTTAGGGTCAAATGGGTTAGGAGATGTAGGAACGAGGTTGCTCACGAGCTTGCTCGACGATCACGCTTCCTGGCGTCGGTATCTACGGGTACATCGCCTCCTTACTGGTGTCATGATTTACTTAACACGATTTGTACGGACATGAGTCATTAATATTATTTGAGGTGCCATTTTCGAAAAAAAAAAAGAGAAACAAATCTCTGACTGAGACTACACCTGGAGAGGAGGATGACTTCCTGTGGGTGATGGAGTGCCGGAAGAAGTGATGGAGGAGCTTCAGCATAGGCCGATCCACTTCTGTGACCTTGGATGGCGAGCTGAATAACCTCTAGTCCTCGGTGCAATTTCCTTGAAGAATGCACTCTTGGCGTCCCCCGCAAGAGAAGATATGAGAGCCAACCCAGAGAGCTCGCCACTGTGAACCTTCACCCACTCATAGAACCCAAGGCGGTATCCAAACTCGTCAATGGAGCACACACGCGCCATCCCGCCGAGCCTGAAGCGCACACAAACCTCACTAGTGGTCTCGTGACACTCCACGGTGAGAGTGCTCAAGAACTCCTTTGTAGGCCACTCATACGCCCTCTCGTCAACCTCCAAGAGCGGCCAAATACCGGCTCCATCAGCTAAAGTCTTCAAAGCCTCAAGCCAACCATCATGACTCTTCAACCCCTCAAAATCAAATCTACCCTGCCTCGCCACGGGCCATCTTGCCATAACCTGATAACGACTATAAGCCCGATCCCTGGGGTCGAAGTCGAAGATCCTCTGAACCACTGACTCAGGAGGGTCGATGCCAAGAGGAGCTGGAGGCGGCGAAGGCGACCGTGGTGGAGGGGCAGAAGACTCCCCAGTCTGTCCCTTCCTCTTCTTGGAAGCTGGTGCCTTGGATCGCTTAGGGGCGGAGGATGAAGAAGCTGTTTTACCCTTAGGAGGCATCCTACAAAAGAAGTGCAAACAAAGAATCAACAAGAAGGGCACACTCCTAAGATAAACCCTATCAAGGCGCCTAGTCATAACACATGATCAAAACATTGACACACGAAATTCAAGATCATCAAGTTCAAGTGCAACAACCTATGCTAGCAAAAATCAAATCACAGAAATCCACAGTTAAGCAAAAGGCATGCATAATGGATCAAAAACACGAATCAAGAACATATAAGCCTAAGTCCACACAATGTAAGGAGAATATATAAAAATTAAACCAATGAGTGGTGATAAACCACACCCCTCCTCACACAAAGAATGGAATTCAGCCCCTGAATTCAGAACCGAAAGGATCAACTGATAGACCACAATGAAATTCATGGAACAAGAATACAAGTCATATCATAAGAGCATTAGCATTATACTTAAGTTCAGCACTCAGGAGCACAATCAACACAAATCAATCCAAACCTGAGACACACCGCACCACAATGATTTAAGCAAACTAATAAGCACAAACGAGTTGGACTATCCAAAACCTTATAGCTCAGTGAACACCCAACACCACAACACCACAACCTGACTTGCAACTCAGCACTTAAACTCAAAATCCCTAGTTACCCTGTCCAAAACCCCCAGATTAAGCACAAGGCAATGAGAAATCTCAGCAATTAACCGCCAACAGAAATCTCAGCAATAAAACAAGTACCACACTGTCCAAAATCCCCACTTTTCAAGAGCAAAGCACCCAAACACCATTAGGCAAATAACCACAAAATTCCCACCATCTTCAAAATCCACACAGCAAGGAATTAACCCCAACATTAGTCAAACCACTTAGCCAACCCCAACATGAACACCAATCTGCCAATTGAAGCAATTAACCCAAGAGAAACGAAAGAAAACCTGGCTGGGATTGAGTCGGGAGATTTGGTCGAAGAAGAAGGTCGACGGGTCGGCAGTTGGGAAGCCGGCAGCTGGATGCGTGGGGCTGGTGGGATCGAAGGAGCAGGCCGGCGGTTGGAAAGTCGGCTGGGAGTTGGTCGGAATGGCGGCTGGGTGCTAATGGCGGCTGCGGCTGGGAGTCGGCAGGCAGATGGAAGTGCTGGCGGCGGCGTCGGCTGGGTTGAGAGAAAAGGAGTAGGGTAGCGGAATGGAGGGGGTGGCGGGGGATTTGGCTGTTGCTGGTGGTCGGCGGGCGGGTCGGCGAATGGAAGAGAATGGTGGCTGGGGTGGTCGGCGGCTGTGTGAAAGAGAGAGTGAGAGGGGTCGGGGTCGGGGTGAGGAGGGAAGGGGATAAGGGGGGCTGAGGGTGAGAGGTGGTTTAGGTGGCTGGGTGAGCGGTCGGGTCGGTCGGGGGAGTGGTCGGGCCGGGATGGGAGGGTGGGTAAGCCGGGTCGGGTGAGTCAGTGAACCAAAACCCAAACCGAAAGATCAAGTATCAACCGAGCCAACCACAAACCAAACCGAAATAATATTAAAAGGAAAAATCAAGTGCACGGCGTGCATATACGCACGGCGTGCACCTTGGAGCTAAAATTTTTTTCGGAATCTCCTGGACAGCACGTGCGCCAACCGTGCACGGTGCACAGCGTGCAGTGGTGCACGGCGTGCACCTCCTCAGCTTAAAAACAAATTTTCACCTCGACGAAAAAACGACCAAAACACCGTCAAATCAACCCAAAACGGACCCCGAACTTCAGAATTTCAACACCTACGAGACCACAAAGGACACCACAACAACTCAAGGACCTTGAACACCACAAAAACACACAATCACGCAATCAAATCAAGAAGAAAAGACATGAAAAACACTCGGGTTGCCTCCCGAGAAGCGCTTGGTTAACGTCTTAAGCTCGACGAAGCAAGGAACACTCAAGGCATGACCAAAGACAAGACCTCAACAGCACCTATAGTATCACTAATAACATAATGCTTAAGTCTATGGCCATTCACCTTAAAAGGTTCGGTTTGGGATGGAGAGATTACCTCGATGGTGCCATAAGGAAAAACATGAGTTACCGTAAAGGGCCGGACCAACGAGACCTCAATTTCACGGGAAAGAGCTTGAGCCGAGAGTTGTATAGGAGAACTTGATCACCAACTTTGAAATCCTTGCCCGGCTTCAACCGAGAATCATGAATGAGCTTCGTCCTCTCCTTGTAAAGCTTTGCATTCTCATAAGCATGATGGCGATACTCCTCGAGCTCATGTACCTGAAACTTACGCTCTTCTCCTGCGAGACTCATATCAAGGTTTAGAAATTTCAACGCCCAATAAGCTCGGTGCTCGAGCTCTACCGGAAAGTGGCATGCTTTGCCATAGACCATCCTATAGGGAGTAGTGCCTATAGGGGTCTTGTAGGCCGTGCGGTAGGCCCATAGAGCATCATCAAGCTTCGTCGACCAATCTTTTCGTGATTGGTCGACCGTTTTCCTCCAAGATTCTCTTAAGTTCCCTATTAGTCACCTCGGCTTGGCCACTAGTTTGAGGGTGATACGAGGTGGACATCCGATGAGTGACACCGAACCGGCGGCATACTCTATCGAATTGCCCTTGAAAATGAGTACCTCGATCACTAATGATAGCACGAGGAGTACCAAAACGGGTGAACAACTTAACAAGAAACTTCCCTACGACTCGGGCATCATTGGTAGGCAAAGCTTGTGCCTCCGCCCATTTAGACACGTAATCTACCGCAACTAATATGTACTTGTTACCATGCGAAGTAGGAAACGGTCCCATGAAATCAATACCCCATATATCAAATATTTCTACCACTAACGAGACATTTGAGGCATTTCATTACGGGAAGAGATGTTACCTGAACGTTGACACGCATCGCAAGACTTGACAATGTCTTGACAATCTCGGAAGATCGAGGGCCAAAAGAATTCGGACTCAAGTACCTTGCGAGCCGTGCGATTTGCTCCATGATGTCCACCCGTCGGACCGGAGTGGCAATGTCGCATGATGTCCTTAGACTCTCCATAAGTGACACATCTTCTAATCATGCCATCCGAGCCAACTCGAAATACAAAAGGATCGTCCCAATAGTAATGCTTCAAATCCGCAAAGAACTTCCTTTTGTCTTGAGTGGAGAGGCCCTCCTTCAAGTCTCCACTAGCAAGATAGTTAGCAAAATCCGCGAACCAAGGTTCCTCGAACTCCAAAGTCGCTATAGCGAATAATAGCTCATCGGGGAAGTTGTCATTGATCTCTTCATTACCATTGTGTACCATTTCCGCCTCTTCCAAGCGAGACAAGTGGTCGGCGGCTACATTCTCGAACCCTTCTTATCTCGAATCTCAATATCAAACTCTTGCAATAGAAGGACCCATCGGATCAACCTTGGTTTAGCATCGGTCTTAGATAGAAGGTACCTCAAAGCTTGGTGGTCCGTGAAGACAATAGTGTGAGAAAGCACCAAGTAGGACCTAAACTTATCAAAAGCAAACACTATGGCCAAGAGCTCCTTCTCCGTAGTTGTGTAGTTCCTTTGAGCATCATTGAGAGTCTTACTTGCATAGTAATTGGATGGAATCTCTTGTCGATTCGTTGGCCTAGAACCGCTCCAATAGCGTAATCGCTAGCATCACACATTAACTCAAATGACTTTGACCAATCCGGAGCAATGAGTATAGGAGCATTCGTGAGCTTACCCTTGAGGAGTTCAAAGGCTTGCAAGCACTCTTCATCAAAACGAAATTCCACATCCTTCTCAAGAAGCCGAGTCATAGGAGTAGTTATCTTCGAGAAGTCTTTGATGAAGCGCCTATAGAAACCGGCATGCCCCAAGAAGCTTCTCACGGCTTTCACGGATGAGGGTGGAGGAAGTTGAGAGATGGTCTCCAACTTTGCCTTGTCAACCTCAATGCCCTTTTTAGAGATCTTGTGACCAAGAACAATCCCCTCATTGACCATGAAATGACACTTCTCCTAACTTAATGCAAGATTGGTCTCTTCACACCGACGCAAGACCTTCTCAAGGTTCCTCAAGCATAGGTCGAATGAATCCCCAAAAACCGAGAAGTCGTCCATGAACACTTCCATGATATCTTCCACGAAATCATCAAAATGGCAAGCATACACCGTTGGAAGGTAGCGGGAGCGTTGCACAACCCAAAGGGGATCCGTCGATAAGCAAAAGTACCGAAGGGGCATGTGAATGTGGTCTTCTCGATGTCCTCCGGGGCGATCGGGATTTGGAAGTACCCGGACATACCATCCAAGAAACAATAGTACTCGTGACCAGAGAGACGCTCGAGCATTTGATCCATGAAAGGTAGAGGAAAGTGATCCTTCCTAGTGGCATCATTGAGTCGACGATAATCTATGCAAACACGCCACCCGGTGATCGTCCTTGTCGGGATAAGCTCATCCTTGTCATTAGCTACCACCGTGATCCCTCCTTTCTTGGGAACAACTTGCACGGGGCTAACCCAAGGGCTATCCGAGATAGGAAAGATAATCCCCGCATCCATAAGCTTAATAACCTCTTTCTTCACAACCTCCTTCATGATAGATTTAGCCTTCTTTGTGGTTGCACAACCGGCTTGAAATCTTCCTCCATAAGGATCCGATGTGAGCAAAATGTGGGACTTATACCTCGAATATCCGAGATGCTCCACGCAATAGCTCTCATGTACTTCTTGAGGAGCTCCACTAGACGGTCTTTTGCTCGAGTAGAAGCTCAGAATTGATGATGACCGGTAGCTTAGAATCTGGCATGAGAAAAGCATACTCCAAATGTGCGGGAAGAGGCTTGAGCTCAAGAGTAGGTGGTTCTTCATAGGAGGTCTTTACCCTTTCCACCTTCGGGAGAGCAACAAAAACCGTTTCACCCTCTAACTTGTCTCTCCCTTCATCAAGGTAAGCCACTTGAGCTTTTAACTCCGGGGTACCTAAATGTTCCTGCACATCCGTTCTAAGGCAAACATCCAAAGAATCTCGACACACGAAGTTAGAAATACTACACACACTAGCCGAAGCAATAGTATCACAAGAGTACTCTAAATCATCTTGTGCGTGAGCAAACTTCATGCCATCGGCTATGCAAAATGTGACACTCTCTTGTCCTACTCTCAATGTCAATTTTTCCGTCATGCACATCAATCAAAGCATGAGAAGTAGCTAGGATGGTCTACCAAATATCAATGAGACATCACAACATCGGGATCTATGACCGCGAAAGTCAACTAGGAGACAAAAGGGCCCTACTTAAACTAGCCATCATAAACAATCCCCCTAGGCCCTGGTCGACTGTACCGCAAGTTGATTGTACATCAGTAGAACGAAGATTAGACAACCCTAGCTTCTCAAATATGCAATAAGGCATGACATATACTGAGCACCTGATCCGCAAGACCATTAGCAGGAATATTACCAATAGCATAAGGGATTAAAGGTACCCGGATCCTTGAGCTTTTTGGGTGGACTTTTGAAGAGAACGGCGGAGCATTCCTCATTAAGGTGGACTAGAGATGTCTCCGGTAGCTTTCTCTTGTTGGTGTAGAGTTCCTTCATGAACTTAGCATATTGGGGCATCATAGTCATTGCTTCGGGAAACGGAAGAGAGAATTGCATTTGACTAATCCGCTCCACAAACTTCTTGAAAACCTTCTCAAGGCCATCCTTCTTCAATCGAGATGGGTAGGAGGCTTAGGCTTGTATGGAGATACAACCGGTGCGGGAGAGGAGACCGGTGGTGTACTCGATGTAGCCTTACTAGGTTCCTTGGCAACCTTAGTGCTCACATTACCCGTAGGAGGTTCGACTTCAACCTCAACTTCTTTCAACCTCAACTTCATCCGAAGGAGGATCATTAATATCATCATCATCAACCATTAGATTAGATCTTGTACCTTTTGAGAGTCAATTGGGGTAGAGGTTGTATCTTGCAAGGGTCTTCCACTTCTCAAGGTCACTACCTTGCAATGCTCCGGACCTTTGGGGTTGACCTCGGTATTGGAAGGTAAAGAGCCCGAAGTTCTCTCCGAAAGTGCCTTAGCAATATGACCCATTTGATTCTCCAAATTTGCAATTGAAGCTTGTTGATTCTTGATAAGTTGAATCATTGCCGCATTGGTGTCTTCTTGGGAGATTGTAGAACAACCCTCTTTGTTTTGAGAAGGCTTGGTGAAACCAGGCGGCCCATTACCCATATGATTATACATCCCCGGTGGATTAGAACCTTGCTCACCACCTTGGTTACCTTGATTTTGGTTTGTCTCCTTGGTTACCTTGGTTTTGGTTTCCCCCTTGGTTCCATTGGTTGCCTTGCTTTTGATTTCCCCATTGATTCCATAGGTTTCCTCCTTGGTTACCTTGATTGTACCCCTTGTAACCTTGGAATCCTCCTTGATTACCTTGGTTGTAACCCTTGTTATAACCACCACTTTGATTACCTTGGCCTTGGTACCCTTGGTTAGGCTTGTTGTACCCACCTCCTTGGTTCCAAGGACGGTTGTAGTTACCCCCTTGATAGTTCCCTTGAGGGTTGAAGTTACCATGGAATCCTTGACCTTGTGCAAAGCTTACTTCCTCAATGTTTTCATCTTGGTTAGGCTCGAAGTAGCGGAAGGGCATACATTGACATCATGGCCTTGGCCTCCACAACATTCACAACAAAATACCGAAGCAACCGGTGGATTACCCACTTTAGATGGCTTAGAGGGAGTCTTAGGCATACTAAGATTGCTTACTTGTGAAGCCATGGCGTCGATCTTAGACATAAGGAGAGCGATCATTGGATCATCTTCATCTCGGTGCCCCGGTAACTTAGGCTTCTTCCCATAGCTAGACGACTCCTTTGGTGCATCAACACTTACGGACCGAGAATCATAGTGCGTTCACTTCCATACTTAGACTTAGGAGGTTGTTGTCGAGACCAACTCCTTGTCTTGTTGGCCATCTCCGCGAAGAGTTCTAGAGCATCTTCGGGAGTGAGCATCCTTAAGTCACCTCCGGCAGCTTGGTTGATCATCCTTGTATTCTCAAAATCAAGGGACCTAGCAAAGATGTCCGCCAAGCTCCATTCGGTGAAGTTGTGATGAGGACAAGACCGAAGAATGGCTTGGAACCTATTCCAAGTCTCATGGAAGAGCTCTCCGTTGTGTTGTGTGAAGTGGTTGATACGATCTCGGATTGCATCCGTCATATAAGGAGGAAAGAACTCTTTCGAGGAAAGCTTCGGCTAGGCCCTCCCATGTGGTGAAAGCTCTACTCGGTTGGTTCTCCAACCATGACTTGGCTCTACCTTTGAGGGAGAAGGGGAAAAGTCGGAGTCGCACACAATCCGGGTGAACTTGATCGTTCTTCACCGTATCACATATCTCTAGGAAGTCTTTCAAGTGTCTAGACGGGCACTCTCCATCTATACCGTTGAACACCACTCCATTCTGTACCATCTGAATCATATTAGGCTTCAACTTGAAGTTTCTTGCATTTACCGGTCTTCGCACGATGCTCGAGGCTGCCCCTTCAAGGGTTGGGCGAAACATAATCAGCTAGTGTGCGCCTCGCACCCCTTTGCGATTGATCGTCTTCATTGGTGCGATGTGAATGTTCCGAACGGTTATCTTCGTCCTCGTGATGAGACATAGTGTGGTGTGAGATGCGATCAACTTCTTCTTCTTCAACTGTAGGAGGTGGGGAAGTGGTAGGTGACTCGAGCACTTGTTCTAGTCCTTGGATTCGTGCTTGAAGACGAGCTGAACGCCTCATGCACTAACCCAAATCTCCTGCAAACAAGCACAACAAACACACCCGAGTAATACAACGATGCGGGATAATAAAGTAAACAAAGAGCAACAAGGAAGCAAAAAGTAAAGCGGAAGGAAGTGAATAGATCGTCCACTACTAAGTGCTTTCAAAGGAATGAGAGGGTCCCCGGCAACGGCGCCAAAAACTTGATAGAAATGATTTTACCAAGGTCGTATTCCACGGGGTCCTCTCATAAACCAATACTCACACTTCTCATAGACGGTCTAGACCTTTGAAAATGGTTTGGTTTGATAAGAAATTCAGAACAAAAGCAAGGATTCGCAATACTAACAAAGATTAAACAAGAGAGAAAGGTGGCTCAAATCAAAGACAAAGGGGGTTCTTTGGTGGGTAGTGTCATCATGCTCAAGAGGACTAATTGAACAAACAAGACATTCAAGATCGAGTTTGCATTTGGATGACCATGCATTTCACTTCTATAGACTCAATGCACTCTCGTAGCACCAAATCCCTATCCTAATACCACTCAACTTAGGCTCTCGCTCTCAAGCTAAGTGAAAAAGGATGCATTCTAAGTGTTTGATGAAATGCCAAGACTCAAAATCCTCTCTTAAGACTCTATGACCACAAGGCTAGGCACAACACTCTCATATCAATGCCCTAACACTAAGAGATTCACCAAAAAGCCTTTTCAAACTCAATTGAATGAAAATCCACATGCACACCAAGTGTTCGATAAAATGCCCAAGAGAGAAATCAAGTGAAAATTGTTGAAATAAGATTATCTAACCTCTTAGAACACACTCACTTCAATTCCTAGACCTACAATCTATGCAATCCAAGCACTCTCATGCATCAAATCACATTGAATGGACCAAATCAAGCAAACATGGCATAAAATGGCATTAAGAACAAGTCTAGAAATCATCCTCATACAACCAAGATCAATCATGGCAAGTTCTATACAATCATATCCCTCTATCATAGCACAACTAATCTACCCATCCAAGATGAACCCTAGAAACTCAGCCACACATGGCCAAGGGAGTAAAGAGAAAAGAAGGAAGAATGGTCACCAAGAACACCATGGATGAATCCTTGAGATGATCTTCACTTCTCCACTTGTAAGCACTTCTCTCAAGGTTTGTTGGCTTCAATCCTAGCTCCAATGGCTTCAAATTGCTCCAAAAATGTGTTCTAGGGTTTGAGGGTTCGTGGGTATGTGTTTGGGGTTCAAGGGAGATGAAAGAATTTCCCCAAAATGGCCAAAAACAAGAGTATTTATAGTGCAGGGGACAGTGCACGGCGTGCACCTCTGCACTCTGCAGAAAGCTCGATCTTGTAATGCTCATATCTCCCTCGTCCGGACTCCAAATGACCTCCCGTTTGCTCCTATGTGCTCCTTGTCATCCGTACTTCGATGCCATAACCTGAAAATGCACAGAGGAAACTCCAATAGACCACGAATTTGGCTCCAAAGTGGCAACCGGACAACAAATGGACACTTTGCACAAAACTTCAATAAAAACATATAAGTCATGTCATTTCACGAATAAACACGGGCATTTCATAGGTCAATCATAAGCTTAAAATGAACTAAATAAAGTCATATCACTGTCATTTAAACATGAAGTAGCATAACCATAGTGAGAGATTGGGACGAGATTACCATCGCTTAGCTGCACTTGTTCAGGACCCTGGTACTCAGAATGGAGGGCAAGATTAGCTAGGTCATTTGTGAGGTGGTGTGTAGCGCCAGAGTCGAGGTCCAGGAGGGTGGTGGAGGTGTTGCGGATGTGGAAAAATAGGCTTGAGGGTTCGGCTGGCCTTGTCTCGGAGATGGACACATCTTGATGTGGTGACCAACCCCATTGCAGTTATAACATATAATCGGTCGGCTTCCCGGTTGTGCTTGATAGGACTGGCGGTTCGGAGGAGGCATAGCTTGTTGGCGGCGATACGGCGGTGGCGGGGCCTGGGTGACAGGGGCTGTCCTTTGCTCCATTGCCTGTAGGACTCGCGACCCCTCGGTCGGCGGCTGCGCCCTTTATTCTGACCAGTCTGGGCCGAGTAATTGGCTTGTGGTGCCAAGGAGGCAGCAGCATCATCCATGGCTAGGTCAAACTCCTCCGACAGAAGAAGGCCATGAAGCTCCAAGAACGTGACAGTGTCCGTCCGATTATTGAGGGATCGGAGCAGTGGCCGATAGGCCGCCGGTAAGCCATGAGTGACGTGATGAACAAGATCGGCATCTGCTACAGGTTTGCCCAGCGCCTGGAGCCTATCGGCTATTCCTTTTGCTCGCTGTAAATAGTCAGAAATACTGTCAGTAGATAAGGTTAAATCCAAAAGCTGGTTTCTCAAGGACCTGATTTGAGAGGGACTTCCTGATCCGAACGCCACGGCAAGGGACGTCCATGCTTCTCGAGCTGTCTGAACACCAACGAGGTATGAATGACCGACGGGGACAGCGAGTTAATGATCCAGCCAAGGACAAGCTGGTCCTGGCGATACCATTTCAGATAGGCGGCCGAGACTGCTCCTGCTTCCGTCGTACGGGTTGGTGCAACGGAGGTGCCGTCAACATGGCCGATCAGATCGTAACCGGCAAGGAAGGGTTCGATCTACAGCTTCCAAAGGATATAATTATTTGCATCAAGCTTCACCGCAAGGGTTGTGGGAGGAGCTGGCAGCTGGATGGAGTTGGCAGTAGCCATGATGAGTCGGTGGTAGGGTTTGTTTTGTTCTTGGGAAAGGAGGAAGTAGGCGGCGGCGGTAGGGTTATTGGATTAGGATTTTTGTTTTCAGCAAGAGTGGCCGAAAAAAAGGAGAGAGTGATGTGAAGGCTCTGATACCATGCACGATTGGTTGGAATATTTACCCACACCCAACCGTGTGCATATGGTTGTATATTTATAGATGGAAGTTGTTACAAGAATATATGATAATAAATACAAGATATATAAAGATAAATACAAGGAATATCTAATTGATTTTATAATCCTTATCATAATGGAGTTGGAGTTTTGTATTTCAGATACCCAGGGTTTCTTATTGTCTCCAGAATGTGTATTCTAACAATTTCTACTTTTATCAGAAATTCTAACTTCCCCAAATAGAATAATGAGACCCACTGTCTTCCCCTCCTATTTTTTTTACTAAATATACATACCAAACAATGTAATTTAACATCCTCCAACTTTTAACAAACACTTTTCCACCATTCTCCTATTTTCATATTTCCCCTAATTCTCAATCCCTTATACCAAACGACCCTAGCTAGAGATTATCACTTTAGATACCATGTCAAGAGAGAAAATCAAAATTGAATTAAATAGAATTGGTTCGACCAAGTCTTACAATCCTTGTACTAAAGTATACATACTATCAACTAAAGTTGACTAACTCTGCCGAGAGGTGAAAATATTTGATCTAAAGTTAAATCTATGCTTAATTAAAAGGGTAAATAAATTCAAAAAGCTCGAACTTTGGCCAAATATAATTAAAATGCTCTAAGTTAAAAAAAAACCTCAAATCTATCCCAGAGTTGACGCCGTTAGTCCTTGTTTGTAAAGTTTTAAACATTTTGAACCAAGTTGCTAACAGAATTAACTTTTAAGTTTTTTATCTTCTAAAATTAGTAACTAGGTTTTCTGAAATGCATTTTGGACCCTGCTCAATTCAATCCCTTACAAATCCTCCCGAACCCTTCAACCTCTTCGCCTTCTCCGATCATCTCTTCTCTCAACCCTGCCACCGCCGCAGCCGCCATGTCAACTCCGCCACAACCCAAAGCCAAACGTGTCCTCCACATGCCCCCTTATATATTCCCAAACCCTTTTTCTCTTCCTCTCTCTCTCTCCGCCTCACAAACCACATAAACATTATCAGACCACTAAGAAGAGGGCTAGTCGACCTAAGTGCTCTGTTACAGGCAAGAGGATTCAAGGAATACCTCATTTGAGACCTGCTCAATTCACAGAGGAGAAGAATAGAGGAAGAGAAGAGGAGATTGAGCATTGCAAGATCAGGAAAATAGGGAACTCGTCTTCTTCCTCTTCTTCTTTGGTACACAATTGCAGATTCAAGCATGATATTCTCCTCCGGAAGCACGGTTGCGGTAGTGGACCTACACCTAGCTGGACGTCGATGGCGGTAGCGGCGAAATCCCCAATCTTGGTTGCAGCAACGGAATCTACGATCTCGGTTGATGGCGGTGGCGGCAAAATCCCCAATCTCGGCTGCATCGACGAAATCTGCGATCTTAGTTAATGGAGGTGGCTGGATTCAGTGAGCTATGGCTGGATTGGGAGTTGGAACGGCAATGGGGAAATCAAAGGGAAAATAATGAGGTGAAAGAGAGGCAGTGTTGGGTTAAATTTCGAAACGGAAAGCATATTCCTCATTTGCGAGAAATGCTCCGATTCTCCTATAGCAACTTCCAGCTCCCTCTCTAATTTCCCCCGTCAATCAAAATTCTTCATCCTTTTCTGCAATGTTGTTGACCCAAGTCAATCACCTCCACCTTTCATGGATTCCTTAACCTCCTTCTTCACTTCCCCTTTCCCCCTTCTTCGCCACTCTTCCTCCTCCGTCGCCGCTGCCGCCATCATATCCAGAGCTAAAGCTAACAACCCACCTTCTCATCCCCCCTCAATTCGCTGCTTCTGCACCAATTCTATTAAAAATCACGATTCATCCCCCAACCGTCCATGGGTCATCAGAAACATCATCCGAATTGCTTCCTCCCAATCCAATCGATGGATTTCTCGATTCCAATCGTATAACAGCGCCACAGCCGTCGGCGGGAAGTATTTACAAAACGGAGGGTTAGGGTTGGCGCTATTGAGCGTGACGTCGAACGTGAGAGTGAAGTTTAGCCCCAGCCCTTTTGTGGCGTTGGGTTGGGGGAGAGGTGAAAGAGAGAAGGTGTTGTCATCGGCGGGGAAGAAGGTGATTGAGATGGAGATGGGGAGGATGAGAAGGACGGAGAGGGAGTTGAAGAGGCTTGAGTTCTTTTGGGAGGATTTGAAAGGGAGAGAATTTAATTGGGGCCAAAATGCACTTTGAACAACCTGGGTTACTATTACTAGAAGATAAAAAACTTAAAAATTAATTCCATTAGCAACTTGGTTCAAAATGTTTACAACTTTACAAACAATGACTAACGGCGTCAACTCTGGGATAGATTTGGGGGTTTTTAAACTTAGAGCATTTTAATTATATTTGGCCTAGGGGTGGGCATCGGTGCGGTTCAAACCGAACCGCACCGCATATAGTAAACCAAAAACCGCACCGCAATTGTATCGGTTCGGTTTGAACCGCACCGCATAATTTGCGGTTTGGTGCGGTTGAAGCCGCAAAACCGCATAAATATATAATACGGTACTACAAGTTTTTTCATTTTTGTATAATTTAACATCTTGTCAACTTAGTATAATATGTACATTATATAGGGAAAATTGGAAATAAATATATTTGAATATTTTATTAAAAGACGTCCAAACCCAAACCAAATTAAACCGTTAATATTATAATAACAATAATATTATAAGGCAAGTAATCGGAATCAAATATTACTTAATTAATGTACATGTGTGTGAGTGCACCACCACTGGCTATCGTCTTTTTTTTACCCATTTCTGAGTATCGTCTTTTTTTACCCATTTCTTCATACACAAATTAAAAAATTGATTTAAACCAAAACAAATTGACATATGTAATTACATTATTTTTTTTTCATTATGATAAACAGAGAAAAAAAAATACAACACTCTTTTCTCATATATGGGGAATACAGATGTACATAAAATAAAATTTGTGATTTTTTTTGCGGTTTGCGGTTTTAACCGCTAAATTGCGGTTGCGGTTCAACCAAACCGCAATAGCAATGTAGCGGTTTAAACCGAACCGCATGTGAAACTAATACGATGCAGTGCGGTGCGGTTTAATATTTTACGCGGTTCGGTGCGGTGCTAACCACACCATTGCCCACCCGTATCGACAAGCACAAAAACGGGGAAACAGTATAGAATTGAACTTTTATGCTAAAGAAATGATGGTGTTTAATTACTGTTTATGCAGTGGACTTTCTTTTTAAAATTTTCAAAAGAAAATATATATATATTTTTAAAAACACAATCAATTCACTAATAAGCATCAACCGACAAAGTAGTTATATTGTCCTCCATTACAACAGTATTGATTCAATTAATGAAAATATTTTTCGTTTAGAGTAGATCTACACTACAACATAACATGGTTACATAGGCACATAAAATATAAATAAATACTAAATGTGCCTCTATATATGTAAATATTTGCCTCTAATAGTAATTTTTTATTTTTTATTTATTTTAAGTTTAATAAATATTATTTTATCGTTTAGAGGTAGATAATTTATAATTGCATTTATAAGTTGTAGGATTAAATCTTTTAGAGACAGATAATTTATAACTGACTCTATAAGTTATACAGAAAATTCCTTTAGAGGCAGATAATTTATAACTGCCTCTGTAAGTTATACGGAAAATTCCTTCAGAGGCAGATAATTTAGAACTGTCTTTATAGGTTGTACGATTAAAAATTTTAGAGCTAGATAATTTATAATTTCCTCTATAAGTGGTATGATTAGCTTTTTAGAGGTAGTTAATTTGTTTACTGATGTATGTTGTATGATTAAAATTTGTAGAGGTAGATAACATGTAAATTATGTACTTTTTGTAGAGGTTCTATTTTGGGGGTCAACCCCTTGATGAACCTCTCACACATGCGTGTACGTGTCTAACTGGGTGGGGTTCATGCAGAACATGCATGATAAGTACATATCATGAGTGAAGAGATGAAAAAACTCGACGTGCCAATTTAGGCTCTCGTGAGTTAATTTTATAGATGTGAAAATATTGTTATAAGAGTTTGTTTACAAGATAAATATGAACAACTAAAATATATTCTACACTATCTACACGTTACAAGAAAATAAAAACAAATAAACACTACAACTAATTAAGTGATCTTAACCGAAGAAGTTGTTGGAGATTATGATACTATATCAATGGGTAATTGAAGTAGTATTTTTCAATTTTGAGACTCGAAAGGAGCTCCAGCCATAGTCAGAGAACATATAAACTGTTGTTAATTAGTAAACATTATAAAATTCATTCAGAACCCTCTCTCAACAATTTGAGTTATTGGGATGCAACGGTTCTTGACAACTGTATCATTATTTGAAATCAAATTGAAAATCATTATACCGATACACCTTGATCGAGCTATGTCATTACAGAAACAGTAGCGCAACATTAGAATTCAGAATCAAGAGTATGATCAGGACCATAGAGACACAAATTACTTTAACCCTATCTCGTCTGCAGAGTAACCTATTTATCTTGTAACGAATACAAATACAATGATCGCACAAATTAAAGGCACGTTTTGCAATTAGTTTTTCACTTCTTTTCTACTGCATGTTGCTTTATCGTCGTACGTATCATCATTGCATTAAAATTCAAACGTTAATATAATATAGAAACACCTGGGATGAATAGAATAGGGTAAATTGTATTTTCCATCCCTCTGTTTTTCCAAGTTAACAAACAGTCACTACACTAAAAAAATGTTATTTGTATTCCCTCCTATTTAAGTCAATTTGACAATTAGGTATTTTCATTCATTTAGTTGTTAGTTTTCACATAAACTATTTTTGTCCATATTAGATGCTGACTCAACTAAAGATAAGAATATAAAATAAAAGTTAAGTAAAAAAAACAATCAGTTTTTGTTTAAAATGCACTCAATTTAATCCAACTTTTTAATCATAATAAAAAATTAATTTAATTTATATCTTTTATTCTCAATCGAGTCAGCAAATACTATGGACGAAAGTCTCTGTCGTGACAACATGAGTCGGCAAAACTAACGACTAAATTGACGAAATCATCTAATTACCAAATTATCTTAAGTAAAAGGAGGTAAAAATAAATTTTGTTTAATATAAGGGTTGATTTGTTAACTTACAAAGTAGGGGGCAAATTAACATTTTTGCAATAGGAAATAGGATGATGGTTTCGAGTCCAGCTTACTGTCAAGGAAAACTCCCTTCCTTGACACTATCAAGGAAGGATCTCAGCCATTGATTTATTTTTTCAGATCTAATGGTTTAAATTAAAAGGGTAAAAAGGTCATTTCACCATTTAATTTAATTTAATTTCTTTTTTAGTTTTTTTAATTAAGTTCAAACAGCCAATTACCGAAATTCCGGCGACCGGAGCTCCGGCAACCAGAACTCCGGCGACCGGAGCTCCGACGACTTCTCCGATGAATTTTCCAAACGATCGGAGCTTCGATTTCGAAAAATGTTTCGGCCACCGGACCACTGTCGTCGGGCCTATTTTTCTGGAATTTTTTTCTGGTGACGCTTCGTACTCGCTTTTAATATGTGTACACATTTTTGTACATGTGTACGTGCACATTTTTGTACATAAACTGTGTACTCATTTGCAAAGATTTTTCGTACACGTGTACATGTTTCTATACATGTGTACATGTTTTGTACACATTTTATACACGCACACATTTATGTACTTACATTTTTGCACACGTACACACACTCTTTGTACACGTTCACATACTCTTTGTACACGTGTACACAATATCTTACATTTTGTTTATGTACGTGTGTACACACATTTTATACATGTGTACACCTATTCGTACACATGCACACTTATTTTTTACACTAGTGTGCACATATTTGTATGAATCATGTGTACACGTTTTATACATGTGTACACGTTTTATACATGTGTACACGTTTTATACACGTACACATTTATATACTTACATTTTTTATACACGTGCACTTATCTTGTACACATGTACATGTGTACACCTATTCGTACACGTGCACACTTTTTTTTACACTAGTGTACACATACTTCATACTCGTGTGTACATATTTTGTATAAATCATGTGCACACTACTTAACAATCTAATGTGTGTACATGTGAACGCCTATTCGTACACGTGCACACCTATTTTTATATACTAGTGTAGTGTACACATATTTCGTCCTTGTGTACACATTGTTTTATAAACCATGTGCATCTATTTAATAAGATAATTTTATTATTATACAATATCAATAATTGCTTGGTAGCATAGTGGTAGGAGTTTAGTATTTAGCAAAAGAGGTTATGATTTCGAATTACATCAACAACATTTTTTTTAAATATATATATATATATATATATAATTTTATTGAGGACGGCGGCGGCTGACCGGCGGCAACAGTGGAGGGCTGAATAGCTTTTTTGAAAATCCCCAAAATGCCCTTCCTTGATGGATCAAGGAAAATCATTTCCTTGATCCCAAGCCGGTCTCTGATGGTTTCCTTAATATTTGGCTTTATCCAATGGACCGTGACAAAAAGAAACGATAATTTAAATTGTTATATTGTTTAATATTTCTGAGACCGAGAGTCATAAAATATAGTATTAAATATTAATCGTGCGAAGAAATAATTACGGAATCTTTGTGAAATATTTTTCATAAAACAATAATTTAAAGAAGAAATAATTGTATTGGTCTATACCAGCTAGGTTAGATTTGGTGATGCACTACTCGACAAGAACAAAAACGAGCAAAATAGTAAAAAAAAATATGAAATTTATGCGAAAAGGAATGATGGTGTTTATGTTTAGTGCACTTTCTTTTATGATTTTACAAAAGCAAATAATTTGGTATGATAAATAAAATATAATAAAATAGAAAGACCTTTTCAGAACAAAAGGAAAAAGGCAACAATGTTTGTCAAAACAAGTAAATTGATACCAATCTTAATAATCTTTATGGTAGTATAGTACAATTCGTTTTGACACATAGGTTAAAATTTTTCTCACAAAATTTTACATCATTACTCAATTTTTAAATCAAAATTAAAATTTTTTTTCATTAAAAATGTTGAATTTCCAAAAGTAAACACTAGATGAATGAAATTATAAGTACTTAAATGTTAAACTATATGATTGCTAATTGGCACTATGTTATCCTTGTTACTTATGTCCGCTGCAATATTCTAAAAAACTTGAACAATATTTTTAGTTCATTATGAGTCAGAGTATCTAGTTCTGTAAGCGGATTACCCGATGGGTAAGGGGTAAACTCGATATCCATTCATGGACAAGGACGCTTTTCATTTTGCACTCGTTTAGCCTCACGAGACGGATAAAGGTAATACCTGTTTACTAACTCTCATATTTTTCTTATTTCAATAACATTATAAATACATCAGCTTAGAAATTAATTTTTTAAAAATCAAGAAAATTCTCTTTATTGTTTTCAAACATAAAAAAAATCATGAAATATACCAAAAGGTAACATAACACGTATATTCATGTCCAATATTTTTTTTTCAAACATTACTTGTGTATGCCATGTTGTTAAAACCGGACCGGACCGGCCGGTCGAACCGGTAAAACCGGTAACCGTTCACTAATCCGGTCCGGTTCAAGGTTAAATGTTGTCCGGTCTAATTATGTTGATTTTCCGGTTCAACCCGCTAAAACCGGCTGACTCGTTCGAACCGTAAACAACGGGTTTTCACGGTTTCTCCCTCTGCATCTAGATGTTTCCAAATCGTTCATCTCGCCTCATCATCCGCCGTCTCACCGTGTCCGCCATCCGTCGTCTCTCCTCGTCCGCCATCCGCCGTCTCTCCTCGTCGCCATCCGCCATCTCTCCTCGTCGTCCTTCGTCAGCCGTCTTGTCTCGCATCGCGGTGTCTGCTACCTTGCCTCGCCCTCCGTCGTCCCAATAAATCTAATTCATGGATCCTCAGTCCATATTAATCACCTGTATTATTGATTAGTCCATTCAACTAGAAACGGGAGAAAGGAAGAAAGAGGGGAAAGAGGGAAAGAGGAGAAAGGAGGCGGCTGTAGTTCTGTAGTTTTAACTTTGTAGATTAGATTAGGGTTTTTTAAAACTACGTATATATACTTAGGGTCGTTTGGTATGGGCTATCTCGAATATCATGATATTCAAGATAGCTAGTTATTAAGGTGTTATTGAGATTTAGGATCCCATTGTACAATATTCTTGTTTGTTTAGAGTGATATTTACTAAGGAGTGTTTGACTATACAATTACAACCATACCCTCAATTTTGTCCTCACCTGTATAAGGGCTTCCCTTTGCCAAGAAGACAAGTCCATAATTATTTCCTTCTTCTAAATGGTTTAAATCCTCTGATTTTTTAAAACATTTGTCAAAAAACCACTTCTGTTTTGATATGGCAGCACTTGATTGGTTATACATGGAGCAAGAGAGGAGAATAAGAAAGAAGACAACTATTACTACTACTATTATTACACTCATATAAGAAATACAAACAGAGTTGATGCAATGCAGCTCTATACTAGAAAGTTAAAAGGCCTGCATTATTTAAAAGCTTGTTTCCTTTCTTATTTGAACCATAATCTTTATATGGTCTCATAGACTGATAACGGACTATAGTTTCACAACATCATCTAGGCAACTCCAAGCAGCTTCTTCACATCTTTCTGCAAATTCACATCTTCCAGGGGAAAGAGTGTTATTGTCCTTGTCCCACAAACAATGTTTCACTTAGCTTACAGGTAAAAGGGACAAGAACAATCATAAGAAGGGAAACACACAAATTCCATAAAAAGTAGAAAGGAAACAAAAGGGAAGAAGGGAAACACACAAATTCCAGAAAAGTAGAAAGGAAACAAAAGGGAAGAAGTTCTAACTCATGAATGATCTTCACCAATACTTGATCAGAATCACAATGAAACAGGGAATACCCAAAGATTCAGCAGAAATCAGGCCTAGGCTTCTCCCTGCCAGTAATACAGCAACGATGGTGATCCCAAATTAAAGATCCTGATCTCACAAGATTCCCTCAAATCATACAAGCTCAAGTACTGCTGGTTCAACATATAGCCTTGCTTACAATTGACTCAACAACACAATTCCTGGATATGGTACCAAAGCTACAAAGCCTTATCTATTTTCTTGTATTTAATTAATCTCTCTACTCTTGTTTGGTAAGCAAGATTGAAGAACTCAGAACTACTGCACACTTTTTTCAATGCTAAAGAGAAAGGGACCCCAATTAAAATGGCTTGGCTGAGTGAAAATCCCCATTGAGGAACTACTACTAACCCAGCCAATCTGAGATTTGTATTGCGGAGTCCTGCGGAGATCGAGTCGGCAAAGGGAAAGCTTAGCCGCACCGCACCAACTTCATCAACATCATCACCTCCTCATGTACAGTCCCATGGGAAACATCCCTCTGCCAGCTCGCCGACGGTCGCCATTGCTGTCGGACCCTCCTCAATCTCTTCGGTATCGGAATTGCCCTGCACCTCCGTGACACCTCCTTATTCCAGCTCTCGGACTCCTTCGTCCCTTGCTGCTTCAACGACCCCAATCATTTCGTCTCCAATGTTTCCAGCTGCGCCGGGATTGTCACCATCTCCGATTGGACCCATCAAGTTGGAATTCTCATCCCGGTCCATATCTCTTGCAGAGGCGATGTCTCCAGCGGCACCAACTGCAGCTCTTGTTTGGAGGTCGGATTAAAGGTTAGTTCCAATGTATTTTGCCAAAGGGTAAGCTTACCCGCACGGAGAACGAGTATTTGGAGCAACTGAGGAAGGTGGGGAGAGAGGGGAAGGCATTGATGACAATGATGAGTAGCATGTAATAGAACAAGAATAGAAGGGGCATATATGTCCGAAAATTACAATATCACTCTTCACTTTTAGAAATCCACCTCTAGAGGAGGATATTAAACACCCCATCTTTAGCACCCAATAGCTGGATAACTAAGTTAAGAAAAACAAGGGTATTGACAAATAGCATGATATTGGATGCTATTGAATTCAATATCACCCTTACCAAACAACCCCTTAGTAAATTTTACAGTTTGATACCTTAAGTTTGTAGGATGTAAAAAAAAAAAGAATACATATATATGATATGATTCTAATATGATACTTAAGTTTTATAAAATGACTAATTTTTTAAAGTAAGAGTATTAACGGTTCTTTATAACGGTTTTTACGGTTTAACTCCGGTTGAACCTTTGACCTCAAACCTCTAGCTCAGCCGGTTCGATGTCCGGTCCGGTCCTGACAACATTATGAGTAGATATTTATGATTTTTTGGTTGGTCGATTTTAATACATTGAGTATAACATATGAAAGAATGAGATTGATCATAAGAAAATGGGATTAATTGTAAGAGTGAAGAAAATAATGCGGGAATAGGAGGGACGTAGGGTATGGAACTTGGAAGAGAAGAAGACCAAGGAAGGAAGGACACTTGTTTTTCCCAACACCGCGTCGTATAGATAGAGGTAGAAGAAGCAAAAAAAGACAATGAAAAATAAGAACCCGAAAAGAAAGAAATCCAACTTTTTCTAAATCTATAATTTTTTTTTTATAAATATCTAATGAAGATCTAAAAAAGCTTTCCTAGATCTTCGCTAGCTATTTATGGTCGATGTTGTCCTGATGATTGACATCAAGAGGTGATCATTTTTTTATGGTAGGTCTCTACAAACAAGGCTCGAATTTTGTAGTTTTGATGACAAGATTGGTGGTCACCCTATCGTCTGTCAAAGGCTTCAAGAAGAATGAGAATGCATAGTGTTTTCCATTAAGAATGATAGAAAAAGAGATCGAAGAAATACAAACACACACCAACGAGACTGTTGAGCCACCCTGAGTCGGATAGCCCAATGGGTAAAGGGGGTCCGCTAGTCAAAGAAAGTCAACACCTCGCGGAAATCAACACTCAGGCGAGGGTTGACCAGGCAGATGCCCTAGAATCGCTCAGGAGATGGGCCTGGGCGCACAAGCCCAAGAGAGGCTATAAGGCGACGGCGTGTCCACCATGATGGAAAACCCTAAAGGAGCCACGTGGGTCAATCCTAGAGGTTTCGTCTTCGCCAAGCGACGGCTAGGATCCAACGCCACGTGGCGCAACCTGCTGGGCTCCGTACCAATTGCCTAACGGTCTGGGCAGGCTTGCCAGGCTATAAATACAGGGGAAAGGAGCAGGCAGGAGGACAAGACCAAATTCTGGGGGAAATCTCTAGGTAGTTCTGTTACAGCATAGTCCTTTCCATTCCTCGTATCTAGTTCTGATTACTACCCTCATTTTCTTATTGTGAGGCGATCGGGTCGGCTCCCTCATTGTTCCAGGCGACGAGAGCGGAACAGAAACAAATTTTGATGAAAGTCTAACTGGCCATGATCTGAAGAAGGTAGCACAATTCAACTTGATCATATGGAAAGCCTCGAACTAGTCACGTCCTTTTCTTTTGCATGATTCGTGCCCAATAATAACGTTGTCCATAATACTTCGCTCTTTAATGAATTTATATTCCGAAGCTCATCAATGATTTGAAGTAAGATTTTTTAAAGACTTGAACTCATGATTTTTAAAGAGATATAAATTACAGTAGAGAATGAGTATTTAACGAATAGTGGCAGACAAAGAGTCAAGGAAAAATTCAATACAATTTATTAGTAAAGCTAAATCTAATACTGATAGAATATTTTTATAAAGTTTGTTCACAGGCTGATTAGGATGTCATCTTAGTAATTAAAAATTAAGAAGAATGGATAATCACCATATTACAATAAAAGTAATGATTTTTTTTTTTTTGTCTAAGATAGCTCTCAAGGGAGAATCGAAGATAACCAAACAGTTAAGAGAGGGTGCCACTGCTAACCTAAACCGTGAGATTTACCAATCTCCGACATGAAGTCTGTTTAGAGTGTGTCGAGCCACATACTAGACCACACATTTTGTCTGACAAAACACAATAGCACATAACGAAGACAGAGACCAAGGCTGACAGCCATGAGTGAGCAAATGATGATGAAATAACTATTTATTGACCAACTACACAAACGGGATGACATCTCCCTCAACATCCACATTTTTGTCATCCAAGTGAAAGGCAACAAAGACAAACATTTGTGAAAGCAATGTTAAGTGGATGACCAAAAAGAATATTGACCCAAAGGCCCAAACCCGTTAAAACTCAGCCAATCAACTTATCGGTTTCAATAAGTAGGCCCAATTAGGCCCATATAGTTACAAAGCCCAAATTCTATAGAGAAACTAAAAAAAGTAAAAGACAACCACTTATCGGAACCAGAAATGTCTTTTGTTCTTTAACGAAGAGGAAGGAGCAGTGGGTTGGTCCACAGTTTCCGTTCCGTTGAATAGACAGAAACCGGAAAAGGCATTCATTTCCAACGAGGTCCTCGGCCATCGGCCAAGCCGAGCCGAGCCGAGCTGATCATCGGCTAATAAATCGGTCGTCTGGTGTCCTCGTGGCTCACGCACCTGCAAGGAAGGGAGCCCGGCAGGGGCATCAGTGCGGTGTGTCAATGTCATCCACATCTGCACAGCCGTCCTTTCCATTTTTAAATTAATTAATATAACTTTCGGATCTGATGAAACCAAAAACGAGGTTTTCAAAATTCAAATTTCCTTGTCGTCCTGCGGTTTTTTTGGCCAGCTGATGGGCAAAGTTGTCTGTCGCGGCGGATACCCTAATCACACCATTCATTGATTAAATGAGGAGATCAACGGTTGTCAGCCCATACTTGAACTAAACAATCACTTTATTTTTCCCGAACCCCTATTATCTATGTATTTGGCAAATATCCATTTCACCATTCATTTTATTTTTTTCCTTCCTCTTTCCTATGAATAATAAACCCATTCATCTCTGCAAGCAAAAACCCACTCGTCGGAGTATGAAAAAAAGCCGGGGTGAGCTCCCGTTCACAACCACCTAGACTCCGGCCATCACCGTCTTTTCTTCTTCCCTCCCAAATCACCATGGAAGCTCTCTACCTTAATTTACACATGTCTCCGACCCGCGAAAGAGACTGCTTCAGCAGCAGTAGTAGCAGCTAGAGCTCTGCAATTTTTTCTGGCAGACACCTTTTTTTGTGCGTAGGATATATGGAGTTCCTAGAGTGTTACTGGAGTTTCACTAAAGTGTTATTGGAGTTTCACTGGAGTGTTACTTGAGTGATACTTGAGGTAAAAATCAAGTAACACTTGAGTAACTCTCTAGTAACACTAGAATACCTTATTACATGATCTCATTCTAAAGCTGGTTGGGTCCTGATTCCTGGGTATTTTACCATTCATTCTAAATTTCTCTCATTAGTTTCATTCCCCTCCTCAGCTTCTCATAACTTATTATCATCCCTCCTTTGCTCTAGACATATTATCTTGGTGTTACTCGAGTGTTATCTGAATAACATTCGAGTAACACTTGAATAACACTCTAATAACACTTGAGTGTTACTTGAGTTTCATTGGAGTGTTACTTGAGTTTCACTAGAGTGCTACTTGAGGTAAAACTCAGGTAACACTTGAGTAATACTTGACTAACTCTCTAGTAACACTAGAGTAACTAATTACAGGATCTCATTCTAAGTTGGTCGGGTCCCAGTTCCTGGGTATTTGACCATTCATTCTAAATTTCTTTCATAGGTTTCATTCCCCTCCTCAGCTTCTCATAACTTATTCTCATCTCTCCTTCGCTCTAGACAGGTTATCTTGGTATTACTCGAGTGTTATCTGAATAACAGTCAAATAACATTCGAGTAACACTTGAATAACACTCTAATAACAAGTTACTTGGATCAACTTCCTGTCAACAATATAATGCTATCAGCCACCGCAAGAACATGAAACTCATCGGAATACCCATTACAGCCTAAAACACTATTTTCCTCAGTGAGACTCCAACGCATTGGATTAGTACACCATGCTGATTTGGGAGGGAAGAATAGGAGGCGGAGGTGGCGGTGACGGTGACGGCCGGAGTCTAGGAGTGTTGCTTGTAAATGGGAGAAGTTACTCTTTTTCATACTCCGGTGAGTGAGTTTTGGCCGGAGAGATGAATGGGGTTTATTATTCATAGAGAGAGGAGGTAAAAGAATTAAAATGAATGATGAAATGATATTTGCCAAGTACATAATGCATATGAGTTGGGAAAAAAGAAAAGTAAGTGAGAGGTCCAAGTTCATGAGCACAGCCGTTAGATTTGCAATTATTTAAATAAAGGGTGTGATAAGCCTATCCGCCAGGGCGGACATATTAGGCTATCAGCATGCTAAAAAAATTGGTCGTCCTGTACCTGAAAAAAGTTTAATTTTGATGTTCTTGTCACAACGGCTCGTGACCGATTATCATCGAATTAGATTCAGTAATATTGGTTATGGGGTTTGTAAACAAAGGTGATTGTGAATTAGCTGTTGTTTAGATTCTTGGTAAGGCAAGTGCTAAATTTTCAAGATTCAGATTAGTTTACATAGTCTTCTGATAGGCCCATGCGGGCCGTGGAGCCTTAATATACTGATATTGTCTGTAGAAAGATAGTCGCGAAAATTGGACACCCTATAATGAAAAGTTAAAAGCCCAACGAAATGATAATCATGAGAATGACAAGTAACTTTGCTGATTGTAAAACTTCTCATCTGACATATTCTTTATTTATTTCGGAACGAATATACTAACGAACCCTGAGTCACCTACCAGAATTTTCAATAAAAACAACGAAGCACCAAGTTTTTTATGGTCAAGTTAGAAATTGGATGTTGAGACGGTGTTAGTGGTGATATTTCCTGAGTTGTTTAGACTTTAGAATGTCAGCTTGTAGCACATATGACCATGTTTTCGCTATTATTAATTTGATGATTAATGTCCTAATTTTATGTTTGTATTTGAGATTTTTCCTAAAACAGAATCTTAACGGTTGAAGTTATCATTTTATTATACGTAAAAATTGTTGTGTTACATCAATCATTTGAAATACGCAAGTAATAAAAGTTTATTTCCCGTCCTCGTTACATTTCCCAAGTGTAGAAGTCAGAACCATTGCATATTGTCAATTTATTTAAATTAAAATAAAATTAAATAAAAATGTTACAAATTAAATAAGACAAAATAAAATAAGAATCTAAAAAAATAGATATAAAATCAATCGTAATTAGTACAAGAAAGATTGATGGAATCGATAGTTGGAGAAACGGACGTTGCTGTCGTTGAAGAAAGTGAAGAGAGAAGTAAAACTAAAAACGGAGACGGAAACGGAAACGAATTCTCAATTCTGGTAGCTGGACGGACGGACCGATTAGAGTTGGACGGCAAAGATCTAACGGAGCCGAGCCGGATCATTCTTCCCCCCGATGACGCAACCCCAGCTGGCTCGCCTCTCCGTTTACCCCACGCGCCTTCCCCTCCCCTTATCCCCGGCGACCTTCTTTTATTCCAATCCTCACCCTTCTCTCTCTCTCTCTATCTCTTTCTCCCCGGCAATCCCCAATTCCCCAAACCCTAATTTCCCAGATCCGATTCCGACATGGGCGATCTCACCGATTCCGGCACCCCTAACCCTAACCCTAACTCTTCCTCCACCTCCCGCCCCATGCCCATCCGCGAGGACTGCTGGAGCGAGGAGGCCACCGCCACTTTAGTCGACTCATGGGGTAACCGCTACCTCGAGCTCAACCGCGGCAACCTCCGTCAGAAGGACTGGAAAGACGTCGCCGACACCGTCAACTCCATCCACGGCCTCACCAAAAAAACCTACCGCACCGATGTCCAGTGCAAGAACCGAATCGACACCATTAAGAAGAAGTACAAGGTTGAGAAGACACGCGTCACCGCTTCCAACGGCGCTTTGACCTCCTCCTGGCGGTTCTTCGACCGATTGGATTCGTTAATCGGATCTAATTTCTCATCCTCTGGGTCTGCTGCTGCTGCTTCGAAGAAGCAGCAGCAGCACCAGCGGCAGAGGGAGAGGGAGAGGGATTCTCTCTCGCCTTCTCCTCCTGTTGCTCTGCCTTTAACGAATTACCGGCGGACGTCGGCGGATTCGATGGCGTTAGTGACTCTGCCGCAGAAGCGGCCCGCGGCTTCTGCGGCAGACGAGGGTTACTTCAGGAGGAATTACTCGGCAATGGCGGCTGCGGCTGCTGCAGCAGCCGCAGCCGAGTCGGAGAGTGAGGAGGAAGAGGAGGAGGAAGTGGAGGAGAAGGAGGATGAAGAAGGGGAAGGTGTGAGGAGATTGGCAAGGGCGATTGAGAGGTTTGGTGAGGTGTATGAGAGAGTGGAGAGTGACAAGTTGAGGCAGATGGTTGATTTGGAGAAGCAGAGGATGAAGTTTGCAAAGGATTTGGAGATGGAGAGGATGAGGATCTTCACTGAGACACAGATCCAGCTGGAGAAGATCAAGAAAGGGAAGCGGTCTGGGAGTAATGGTGAGAGGGATTATTGATGTTTGATGAATGATGATGGGGTTAATTTTTGTATAATCTGATCTGATCTGTTGTAGCAATGGTTTTAGGGGGTTTCGTTTTGACTTGTTGATGATGTTATATTGTGGAAGAAGAAGCTTAAAGCTCAATTACTAATATGTTCAGAACCCTTCTTAGATGTGGAAGAATTCGTTTTGTGTAGGGTTAAAGGATTCTTGTTCATGGCTTTCTGTTAGTGAAATGACTGTTTGAGCTACTTCTTCTTCGACTTCCATTGCAGGACTGTCAATTTGAAAGTGGAGAAGCACTAGCTTCTTGTTGTAACCTTAAAGATTGCAACTTTAGCTTTAGAGTTGTAAATGAGTGGCTTTTCTGATGTGGGTTAAGTTAGAAGAGACCTTTCTAGCTTTTCCTTCATCTGTTTTTCCCCCAAGTAACCATTTGTTTAATGGAAGTGTTACAAGTGACCATTGTCTTCATAGCTCTGTTCACTTCAGTTGCTGTTCTGAGAAACATCATCAGCATTCCTGTACCTTGTTACCAACTGATGTGCAGTTTCGATTGGCGAGTTCCGGAGTTATTTATGATGCTTGATGGTTTCTTACTGCTAGTCATGTTCTGATCCATGTCTTGTAGGTTCCTTTACAGATATAAGGTTGTTGGATTAGGGTAAAGATATTTTTGAAGAAGTTCTGAGTCTGCAAAATGATTCTTGTATTTTGTTAGCTATGTCTTCAAAGATGTTCTGTCGTGCTGTTAACATATCACATGGGTATTTTGCAGCACATTGCATCAACATGTTTGGAAAAAACTAGTTCTTGCCGCCTGTTTTATCCTGGGATGTTTGATCCTTCCTATTGTGTTCTGGTTTCCCCAGTTTCAGTTTGATTTAACTGCCTGACTGTATAATCCATGTTTCGGTCTGCCTTTTCCGTTATTGGTTCCCTGAAGTGTTCTGGTTTCCCACTGGTTGGGGAGTTGGGAGTGTGAACAGAACAGAACATGACATAACAGAACACCACAATTTATTTGTTTCAAACATTCAGTATTAAGTAGTTCACTGTTACAGAACAGAACACCATGTCAGTCTTTAACCTGACTGTTACAACGAACAAAATCAATACAAAACATCATACGTAAATCAGCAACCATGATTCGTTTTAGTACTAATCTCAGTAATTTGAACACTAGATTATCAGCGGCCCATTGGCCGATTTTTTGTGTTAATAGTTTACCGGAAAATAATTTTTATTTAGATTACTTAGAAGTGTGGTTGAATTTTTTCTACTTTTTATTTCTACTTTTTAATATATACTTTTTTCTACTTTTTATTTCTACTTTTTAATATAATCATTTAATTCATATGTTGGTAAAAAATTATAAATTTGTTATCAATTGTTGGGATATAATAAACAAAAGCATTATGGTTATGCTTTCTTGTTGTTACGTTGAAAACACCGCAACTTTTCTTTAATTAAATAGTAAACTACTCCAATCATTAGGTGTGGCATTGTTGGTTGTTCACTTTGTCTCTTAACCATGAGGTTGGGAGTTCGATCCTTGTTCGTGAGAAAAGAATCAAAAAAATTTGTTTGTCAGAACCGATTTTTATCCAAAATACCCTCATTCCTAGAATGAAGGAGGAGCTCTAAAATCCTCAAAAAGCTGACGTGTCAACTGAAAAAAATGGTATCTGCTTTAATGTATTAGTAGATTCAGTATTATTAAGTAGTTCACACCCTCTCAGTTGCTCACAGACGAGAGAGAGTATCTTTCAAAGAAGAGAAAATAACAAAGGAATGAACGGCTTGGGGTCGGGCCACCCACGAGGTGCCCTGAGTTGAGTAACATGGCAGGCAACTGTTTCGTTTCGTCATCGTCTAATAGATAAAAAGGGATGGGAAAATTTTGATTGACAGAAAACGACATCGAAACACAAGTAATACGGCAACATTCTTCTTCCATTTTGCTTCTGGTGGCGATGTGGCTGGTGTATAAATAATTATCCCATCAACTTTTTTTATTGTTTTATATTTATTTGTCATACAAATTATATAACATTGGGAAGCAAACTGAATTTTGGTTTGGGAAATTATAGCATTAGGCAGAAATAGTCATTTGAATTTCATTAAGTATAATTGTTCCGAAGTGATCTCATATTGTTTAATGACACCTCTCTCAAATGAATGACTCATGAAAGTTTAGGCATTGTTTTTCTGCTTAATAGCCAAATTCCACCGCAATTATGTAAATCCGGGGGAATTGGAATCCACACAAATCCGAATCACAATTCCTTGTTTTCCTGCAAAATTAATACTTTGGAATTGAAATTTAAGCCCACTTTAAATTACTAAAATATCCCTAATCCTATCCCTTCCCACCAACCTCCTTCCCCTCTTCAGCAATTTTTTCGCCGCCATTTTCTTCTTCCCATGGACGGTTTGTAATGAAACAAACTTCAATTTCTGAGGGCTAAAACCTAAACGGAGAGGAGTTGGTTTCAGCCCTCAGAGTTCCCATCTTCACTAGACCAACGACGGCGACGGTGGAGCTAGTTCCAGCTGCGGCGGTGGAGGATTCGGACAAACTTGGACTTCTTCTTCGAGTTATGGGTCGGCGGAGGCATCTGGGTCGCAGTTCCCAGACAAACTTCAATTTCTTCTTCTTCGACTTCTGCGTCAGTGGAGGGATATGGGTTGGCGGAGACAACGACGATAATCTGGGTCCGATGTGGAAGCATCTGGTCGGTGGAGGAGCGAAATAGAGTTATCAGATCCGATTTGGGAGGCAGAGCCGTCAGAGGTGGCGGTAGTTGGCACAACGGCAGTGGGGAAAGGAGGAGGAACGACGTCGTCATTTTTTGGGGTCAGCGGATCTGGCGGCTTGGTCGGTGGCGACGTTGGCGGCGACGACGCGGCGGCGGCAACGTTGACGGCGGTGGTTAGGTCGCCGGAGTGGTGATCAGTTGTGAGGAAGAAGGATAGAGTGTTGAGGAAGATGGAGGGCACTATTGTGATTCCGGTGGAAAAATGTTAATTCCTTTGGTTTTAGAATGGAATTAAATTCCTCCACATATCTGGAATTTTGCAAGGAATTGGAATTAAATTCCGTTGCTAATTAGAAGAGGAAAACAAGGAATCGAAGCTTTCCGCTGGAATCAATGAATTCCAGCGCTTAATTCCTGGCAGGAAAACAACCCCTTAAAATTTGTATAATTTCGATAAGACTTGTGCATCATAATAAGCCTCTATGCACTAATTGCGGTGGGTACCGGGATTCAAAACTTTGACCTCTTGTTATGATAACAATGATGATTGAACAGAAAAATAACACGAATTAAGATGAATGAGAGACCGATATTACGTGGTTCACTAACGTTATGCTAGCTACTCCAATGGAAGAAGGAGAGGATATTGTATTGTTGAATTCGTTAGACGGCTAAGTTACATAGAAAATTCTATTCATACACTTAACTTGGGATTGTTGGTTGAGTATTAGTAATAATATTATATTAACTAGGGATATTATATTATTACTAATACCATACGCTTATATATTGCTAACACCCTCAATTGATGATGACTACGCAACATCAATTTGACAAAAACCAATGACGATAAGAAGGAACCGTCTTGGTTAGAAGATATGTGATCTCACCCTCAGAAGATAGATAATGCAAGACACTTAACTAGAGTTAACAAGATCCCAAATATAATGCATATGTGTCTCGATATGCTTCATCCTCTCACGGAGAACCGGTTTGGTAGAAATATGTATAACACTTGTATTATCGCCAAAAAGCTAGCTAGATAGGCGACAAAACAAAAACACCCAAATCGACCAAGAGAGGGGGTGAGCCAAACAACTTCGGAGCACAAATCAAACATGGACCAATATTCAATCTCTGTGGAGGACTTAGAGACTCATTCTTATTTCTTACACCACCAAGGAATGAAGGCATCACTAAACCAAACACAACAACCTGGCGTAGAACTTCGGGTGTCAACACACCCCACATAATCAACATCAGGAAAGGCCGACAACTACATAGTACCCAAACGAGGGGGAAAAAGGCCATGATCATGAGCACCATATAGATAGCGAAGAATACAGAAAACAACACTCTAATGTGGAAGTTGGGGATTGGCCATGAACTAGCTCACTATCTAGACTGCATAGGCGAAGAAGTTGGTACTGTTGGTGAAACTAAAATTCATACTAAGAACAACAACGAAGATTGTATGTAAAACTTTTGCGATAAATACAAAATCACGATGAACGACCACAATATATTGAAAAAGACCACAATCATCTCCATGAGTAACAAGGTTGTTCCACCCTCCACAATCATGTCATCTTTTTTGTTCACTTTAATTTGAAACCCTAAAATTATAGGCTGAAATTGTAAGGCGGGTCAAAATGTGATCACAAGAGATGGGGAAGAGAATGAATGATGAGAAGAGGAGAATGTGTAACATGGGTTGTAAGGTGAGTAAAGACATTGGAGGGGGGCAATGGAATGATAATTCAGAATAAAAAAGAAGAAGGGAAAATAGCACTTTGGCCCCTCTAATTTACCAACTTAACATATAGCTCTCTATACTATTAATTGTTCTTTTAACTCTTCCTATTTTGATTATTTTACCGTTTTGGTCCTTCCATTTGAACTTTCGTCTTCCTAACATTAAATATGGGCACATTCACACACCGACAAAGAGAGATATTGGAGTTAGGAGATGAAGAGTTGGTTAGGGAGGTAAATTGGGGAGGTATCACGAAGAGTATAGTGAAATACGAAGAGTTTAAAAACCAAACATTTTACTCGTCAATTTCATCATATCTAATTATATTTATATAACCAATTGGAACACGCTTATAAGTAAGCTAATACATGACTATTGGAGCTAATGTGGTGTACTGAATGTGCAACAATTAACATAACGAAGATGAAAGTTAGAACGAAAAGACCCAAACGAGAAAGTGATCGAAGTATGAGGAGGTAAAAAGAGCGATTTATAGTATAGGGGGGCTCTCTGTTAAGTTGGTAAAGTAGAAGGGGGCAAAATGCTATTTTCCAAAGAAGAATAATTGACCTATCCTAAAATTGGTGCCCTACTATTTGCTTCTTTATCTCTCGAGGCCACCACGTTATGAAAGGTCTCCAAAACAAGGGAATTGAAAGGGCCATATCATATGGGGACCATAGTAGTTTATCTAATTCCTCAACAACCATCCTTTTACTTGGTCCACATAACTTCTTTTTTGATAATGTTGGCTATTTTCTTAGAGTCGTAATTGAATCGATATATAATGATGTTTTGATATTTACGTTGTGTATTTTACATCACATGAAATGAGTTAATATAGCTCGTTAAGTTCCAGTTTTCTTGTTAATTTTACTTTTTCATCTTTTGACCAATTGGTTTCTTAGTAACTCGAAATTCTAAACGATTTAAAATTAACCGTTAAAGTCAACATTACCATTATTAAATCGAACAAATTATATGTCAAGTGTTTTATTTGGAATTGTATTTTGACCTACAGATTTTGATTTGGTGGCTGGTTCGAGGTCATACAAAATCAGATTTTTATAATCATACATGTTTGCACTGAAAACTAAATAGCAGATGGATACCAATGTTTCACTCATCAATTCAAGACCAAAAATATAGTAAAATAATCACCAAACTAGATATATAATACAAATCAATCCCCCAAATACAAAGACAAGTATGAGAATTAGTTAATCTAATCAATAATCAGCAGACGGCGGTTTGTCAACGGATATAAATAACAATTAGGGGCAAAACAAACAAACATGACTAATTGGAACACAAATTCCGTTAATTAATGAAATCAAATGATTAAAAAGTAATCAATCAAATTTACTTGGCAGCGGGGTAACGCAATTTTGGGACAAAAAGGCGCTAATTTCATCTCTCATCTCTCTCTCACGCATTTCGTCGAACACCTTCCTTTCCATCTACTCAATCCTCTGCAGAAGAAACACTCTCACTCACTAGTACAGTCCCTCCATTCCTTCTTCACTCTCTCACAGGTATTACCATCATCCTTCGTCTTCCTCTTCATCCCTTTCATCCACTTGGTTGAATTCATGATTTGGTCTTGTCATTTTCCAAGTCAATTTCGATATGGGTTGGAAACTTCAACACTGACACAGAGAATGAATGCCGTAGTTATTTGACGACTTGATTGACTTGGCGAAGTCAAGTCTTTAAAACGAGAAATGTATCTGATTGGACGATGCTCCTTATCTTGTTTGGGCATACTGTTGCAGGATGAAGGATCTAATCGTAACCACAGATCCCAATGTTTCTCTTCTCCAGTTTTGTAATATTTCCTAGTTTGTCTTCTTCTTCTGCCAAATGGGAACTGTGAATTGTTCTCTCTTTAGTCTTTCTTTCCCTGATTCTAGCTGTCTGTCTCCTTTTTTTCTTCTCCAGTGTATTTTCTAATCCGGGTTCTGATTCTGACATCGTGATGATGGCGGAGCCGGAGAGCAAATTGAATCTCAATGCGCCACTTCTGTCAGTGAGGCGATATTCTTCTCCAATTAGAGCTGCACAAGTTACCAAAGACACAAGAAATTCTGAGGATTCCAAGTTTGACAGGCGCTACTCTCTTCCCAGTTTTAAGATTGCAGATTGCTCAAGTTTGGAGCAGCAGCAGGTTACAGAGCCCGTGGCGGTTCCTTTTCATTGGGAGCAAATTCCTGGAAGAAGAAAGGATGGCGGTAGTGGTAATGGTGGGATGTTATCTGATCATCCTCGCGGTTCTTCCAGGTTTCCTGTTAGATGGGTTCCTGGCATTGTGAAGAATCAGGAGGACAAGAAACTCAACCAAAAAACGACTCAAATCAAGAGCTTGGATGGAATGAATGGGGAAGTTTCAACAGGGGTGAAGTCAGAAGGAATTGATGATGATGTTGATAGTGAAGAAGATGATGACAAGTACTCTGATGCTCTTGAATCCTTATCTGCAATGGGTTCCTGCTCTATGAAATGTAGCGTAAGTGGTGTGAGCAGCTCCGATTGTTTGGTTGTGAAGCCATCAGGGACGTTTGCATCCGATCCACAAACTAGAGATTTCATGATGAGTCGATTCTTGCCTGCTGCTAAGGCAATGACTTTGGAGCAACTTCAGTATTCTGCAAAGAAGCAGCAGCATCAGCATGTGGTGGCTGTTGAACAACAATCAAGGCAGATTGTTGTTAAGGCAGCAGTTAAAGGGTCGGAGTCTGCTATTGTTCCGTACCATCCGAAGGAAGTAGAACAGGAAGATAGTGAAGAAGACTGTGATGATGATGAGTATGAAGAGTCTGTGAATTTACCAATGAAAGCTTGTGGGTTGTTCCCTCGTTTATGCTTTAAAAATTCCATCTGCCTCTTCAGTCCTGTCCCAGGGATGAAAGTTAAAAGCCTTCCTTCCTTTTCTTCCTCAAGTGGAAAGTCTAACAAGCCTAGTAAGGCTGCATCTAGTCGATCCAGCAGTCCAAGTACCAAAAAGGTAACCAACTCATCAAGCTCTTGTAACATTGGAACTCTGATGAATGCAATTCTTAGTCTGATCTTTGTTTTGGTTTACAGGGCTCTAAGGATGATGCCCGGAAACAAAGGCCAATCAGAGGAGTTCAATCACCTAGGATGATAGAGGTTGAGAACAAGCTGGCCAGCGGATCCGACAGCTTCAATTACGCAGGTGACAGGCAAATGAGTGGTAGGATATCTCCATTTAGTAGACGCTCAGGATCGCCATATCGAAATAGCGCACCACAGTCTCCATTCCAAGGAACAGGACCTCGTGGTTTGTCCAAAGAAGCTGAGATATTCATGAAGAAGAAGCCATACTTGTATTGTAAAGGTGGTAGCAAGTCACAGGAGCTGACTCCTCTTTATCGCACCAAGCAAGCTGCTCCCTTGGTGAAGAATCCCAGTAATAGTGAGAATACATCACGTCCAAGTTCTGTTCCTTCCTTTTCAAAAAGAAGTCCGGAGTCCTCATTGCTCAAACGAAGCACAGATTCCTCCAATGCAACTGGAAAGGAGCTCATGGTAGTTCCAAGAACCAATGCTCCAGATGGAAATGATGCTGGTCCTGGTGTTGTTGCCTCAGCAACTTCCAGCGAGCTACATATCAGAGATCAAGTACATATTTCCAACGATGAGATTTCTGGAGAATCCAAAGCATTGGTATGTGTAAGTGGAAACAGTGATGCAAGTAGTCTTGACGGTACTGTTTCAATGGATTCATCGACTCTTCCTCCTCTTCTGCCCAAGATGCCTTCGGAGTCATGGCTTTGGCGAACTCTTCCAACAGTCTCATCGAGAACCCCTTTCGGTGGTGCATCGAGTTTTCGAGGAAAATGGGTTGATTCCAAGGCGAGTTCAACAACTAGCAAGTGGGAGACCATGGTGAAATCTTCTTACATGCATCATGATCATGTCCGTTATTCCGAGGTAATGCACAGTACTCTCTGCTTATTCTTCACCATTTACATAACATCAAGAGAGAAGTTAATGTCTGACATTGTGTGGGGTTGGTTATTCAATTGACAGGAACTGGTTCCACATTCTTCTCAGCATTTGACAAGCTAGAGATGATGCAGAATGGTTGTGAGTTTTTGTGTGTCCCTGGAAAAGGACAAGGATTCTCTTACAGGTAAAGGCAAGATAGATTGATATCCTGTGTTGTAGATTGATTCACTCAGCTTTCTTACTGGAAAAAAGCAGCAGCAGCAGCATCAGCATCAGCATCCTCTCATGGTGATGAACTGGAAACAAATAGTATAGTACCGTATAGTGCACAGTTTCCTGTTGCTGTACAAACATCTCTTGGCATTGCTTCAGCTTTTTTGGTGTCTGGTTTCATCTACTATAATTTAATTATTTATTTTGTATGATTGTTTTGAATATTTTTATGTTGAAATGTGAAAGGAAGTTGCTGGAACTGGCCATCTAAATTTCTGCAGTATTTGTTGGATTTTAATCTCTGTGGATATCATAGTTTGTTTAATTAAATATCTATATATTGGAACAACGCAACATCAATAAGTCAGGGTGGCCGAGTGGTCTAAGGCGCCAGACTCAAGTTCTGGTCCTCTAACGAGGGCGTGGGTTCAAATCCCACTTCTGACAATTTTATTTATTTTCGTTTATATGTATTCGGGTTTTCTTTTTTACACTATGAACTAGCCTCTTGATGTTTGTTTAAAATAAGACCTACTCCATCTCCCAATTATGAACAATTATATTTTAAACTTTTGATGAGAATATCTTCTTTGAGATTACTCAGACTCACTTTTAATCATGAATCCGTCCCAGGTGGACTCCTCAACTATGGTTGAAAAGAATTTTAATATCATCTCTCATTTTTCAAAGACCTCTAATCAAGTGTCTATGTGTCACATACTATGAAAAGGTTTAATGGTTGAATTTAGAGTAATAGACAGTTAGGCCTTAGCCCTTAGGGTCACTCTACCATGATATAATAAACAAGCCCATCATTACAAAAAAAAAAAAAAGCCTTTACCAACGGGAAAAACCGTCGACTATTTCTTCTGAGGAAGTTGTATCTACCCCGATAGGGGCTGAGAAAGTTGTTACGGAAAATGCTTCCATTCCGCTATCAGGCAAAAAGAAAACTAAAAAGAAGAAAAAGAAGGCTCAGAAAAAGCTTGGAGGAGATATGGATGGAGCTTCTGGTGAGGGGGGATCTCAATCTGCAAATGTATCTG
Source organism: Linum lewisii (assembly GCA_034768395.1). Taxonomy (NCBI): domain Eukaryota; kingdom Viridiplantae; phylum Streptophyta; class Magnoliopsida; order Malpighiales; family Linaceae; genus Linum; species Linum lewisii. The sequence continues at coordinate 3,777,303 of CM068298.1, read as the reverse complement.
TGCAGGATAGTATTGCTGGCAATGAGACTGAGCCTTTTATGAAAGGGGAGGGATCACCAACCAATACTATTCATGCGCAGGAGACTGAGATTCCTCTTATTTCAGAAGTGCAGGGAGATGGTAATGAAAGTGGCAAGATGGTACTCTTTCCTTAGAGGAAAAAAGTTTCCAGGTTTGTTGGATGTTCCGGCTTCAATGATTTGGGGTAAATGGGTTCCTTCCAAGATTAGCGGTTTTCTTTGGCAAGTTTATCATGGGAACATCTCTACCTTTGATAACTTAGCCAAGAAAGGTTTCATCGGGCCCAACTTGTGTGTTCTATGCAGAGCCGGTCTCGAATCGGTGTCGCATTTATTTTTTGGTTGTACTTTTGCGGAGAGGATTTGGAGATCCTTCAGTTCCAAGATTTCCATCTTCGGTCCGACTAGGTTGGAAGCTCGAGCTTTCATAGATGGGTGGCAAACTAGGAATTGTATGGTTGAGTTTGAGTTGTTTAAGAAGTGCTTAATGCACGCCATTTTGTGGTATATATGGGGTGAGCGGAATAGTAGGATTTTTAGGGACCGGTCGTCGACGACATCCGTGCTCGTGTGGCGAGTTGCTTTGACAGTAGGAAGATGGCTACGGGCGGCCGGGAAAGTGACCATGGATGAGTTCGGGGAGTGGATGGCCTTGTGGACTCGACCGTGGGACACTGGTTGATAGGTCGATCTAAGTCCGTGTGGTCAAGCTCGAAATTTCTTGATTGCAGGTCTTTTTGTTTATTTTGGGTGGGTGGGTACTTGATTAGTTTTTGTGATCTGTACTTTCTGGCTGAGAATATGGACAGGTTGAGGCTTTTGGGTTGATAGGAATTTTGCTGGGGTTCCTTGTACAGTGGGGGTGGGATGGGGATCAAAGATCCCTATGTATGTTCCTCTCGGTTCTGCCTTCGGGCTTACATATATATATATATCACTATCATTCATCAAAAAGAAAGTGGCAAGATGACTTCTGAGGATGATGCAAGCTTTGAGGTTGTAAATGGAAGAAGGAAGGCTACTTTTGATGAGTTTATGCAGTTCAGTAAGCCAGCTAAGCAGAAGGTAAAGCATGGCTCAGGTGTTCAGACCCGCTTTAAACATAATAGACGATGAGATTCTGGGTTTGGAACACTAGAGGATTCAATAAAAGTAGTAAGTTCAAAGCTATTAGTAATTATATTCAGTATTATAGAATAGATGTAGTTGCTATAATTGAACCTAGAGTAAAGATGGATAAAATAATTGATTTGTTTAAGGAGCGGTTCCCAGGATGGTATGCTGAATTTGCCTTTGAAGGGGATTTAGGGAAAATCTGGTTGCTTTGGAAAGGTGATATCCCTCTTAAAGTGTTGGACTGTTCTAGTAGATTTATCCACTTCAAAATTGAGCTTTGCAAGTCCTTCTATGGCACGATAGTCTATGGAGCTAATGATAATATAGAGAGAGGTAGAACGTATAATTCTCTTAGATCTTTGAAAGTTATGAATGAACCGTGGTTCGTTGCAGGGGATTTTAACGCTTTCTTAGATTTCTCTGAAGCCATGCCTCTGCCAGCATCTTTTGACAGTATGGATGATTTTAGAAGTTGGGTTGCAGATTGTGAGTTGCTGGATCATTGTTCTTCAGGGCCTCAATTCACCTGGATAAATAACAGAAGTGATGGTCTGGTGTTGAGGAAGTTGGATAGAGTCCTAGTAAATGTCCATTGGCAAGATATTTTCCCGTCCAATAAGCTTGAGATTGTCCCTTCAGTTGATTCTGATCATTGTGCCCTGTTTCTGAATAACGAGATTAATATGGGTTCTTCGCCTAATAGTTTCAGATTCTTCTCTTGTTGGATTAATCATCCAACTTATAGAGGTCTTGTGGAAAGTGTTTGGAAGGAAAGAATTCATGGGAAAAGTTTTTTTTGTCCTTTATGAAAAGATGAGGAGTTTGAAAAGGAAGCTAAAGGAGCTGAATAGAGTTTACTACTCTGATATTCAAAGTAGAGTTAATTTGAAGAAGAAAGAAGTGGAGATTTTGAAGGGCCGAATCTATGACAATCCTTCCCAGGATGATATTAAGAGATTGCAGGACTCTATGGTCGACTATGAGCAAGTCTCGAGGGATGAAGAGAGCATTTTGAAACAGAAGTCTAGGGTAAAATGGGTGCAGTTGGGTGACCTGAATACTAGGTTCTTCTTCAATTATGTTAAAGCTCGATGTGCTTCTAATACTATCAGGCAGCTTAGGAAGGACTCAGGAGTTATGGTTGATGATTTCTCTGAAGTTTCAAAAATTGCAGCGAATTTTTATAAGCGGCTCTTGGGGGAAAGTAATGAGGTAAACACTGGTTCCCTTTCTTCTATTATTAGGTTGAAGCTCACTGATTATCAGGCGGATGAATTGACTGCCCCGGTGACTCCTAAAGAGATCAAAGATGCCCTGTTTTCAATTCCGAAAGACAGTAGCCCTAGGCCTGATGGCTTCAATGCCAACTTCTTTAGAGATAGCTGGTCTATTGTTGGGGAAGATATTATTGCTATTGTGCTGAGTTTCTTTGATGAAATCTATGTGCCAAAGTTTGTTAACTCGGTGGCTTTAACTCTCATTCCTAAGAGGAAAAACGCGGAGGATATTAGGCACTTTAGACCTATATCACTCTGCAATGTTATCTATAAGGTGGTCTCCAAGGTGATATCTAACAGGCTTGCTTCTGTTCTACCTTCCCTTATTAGCATGAATCAGACAGCTTTTATTAAAGGCATAAACATTGGGGATGGTATTCGCATGGCTCATGAGTTGTTGGCAAATTATAAGAAGAAGGGAGTGTCCTCAAGGTGCGCTATTCAAATTGATTTAATGAAAGCTTTTGACTCGGTAGAATGGTCTTTTGTTCTTGAAGCTATGAAGGTAATGGGATTTCCGGCAGTCTTCATTGCCTGGATTAGTGCATGTTTTCAGACCTCTATGATTTCAGTTAATGTAAATGGCTCTTTGTGTGGATATTTCAAGGCCAAGAGAGGGTTCAGACAGGGCAATCCTATATCCCCGTTCCTCTTTTTCCTTTCTATGGAGATTTTGAGCTGTATGTTTGACAAGAAAGCTAGAGAAGGGCACTTTCAAATTCATCCCCAATGTAAAGGAGTCAGCCTTACTCATTTATGCTTTGCTGATGACCTTCTGGTATTTACGAAAGCAAGTTGTGCAGCTGTGAAGGTGGTTATGGACACTCTGGAGGAGTTTAAAAATTCTTCTGGCCTGCAGTTTGTTATCTATTTGGCTGGGGTTACTGATGATTGTATTGATGATATAGTGCAGATGTCTGGCTTTGCAAAAGGGGAGCTCCCCTTTAGATACCTGGGTGTCCCAATGACTGCGGGGAAGTTAAGGCGACGTGACTGTAAGTTGCTGGTTGATAAGATCACATCTCGTATTTCGGATTGGAAGGCTAAGAAATTGTCCTATGCTGGTAGAGTTCAGCTAATTAACTCAGTCATTCAAGGGATCCTTCAGTATTGGATGGCGGCCTTCATTTTACCATCAAGTATCATCAAAGATGTAGAGAAAGCTTGTAATCAGTTCCTCTGGGGTAAATCTGAAGGTGAAAAAGCTAAAGTTGCTTGGAAATGGTTAGCATTGCCCAAAGATGAAGGTGGAATTGGTGTCAAAGACCTTAAGAGCTGGAATGTTGCTAATGTCTTAAGGCATATTTGGTTAATCTTAATGAAGTCAGGAGCGATTTGGGTAGCTTGGATCCAATACTATAAGCTGAAGCAAATGAGTTTCTGGAATGCTGATTTGAAGTCTGGTTCTTGTCATTGGAACCGTATCCTAAAGCTGAGAAGTCTAGCTAAGGATCACTTCTCTTCTGATGCTGCAGGGGATCTTCAATGGGATGGGTGTTACATGCCCAGGTATAAAATGAGTAAAGTTTGGGAATCTATTAGGCCTAAAATGGAAGAGGTGAGCTGGAGTAAGGCTGTTTGGTATGGTTATTCGATCCCCAGGCATTCCTTTATTGTTTGGCTGGTAGTCTCGGGGCGAATTATGACTAGAGACAGGATCAGGAGTTGGGATCCCCTGGTTGATGCATGCTGTGCTTTATGTGAAGAGGACGTTGAAAGCAGAGAGCACTTATTTTGGGACTGCAAGTATGCTAAGCAGGTCTTGACTTCCTTCTTCCCAGACCTTGCTGTTTGCTGCTCTTTTCTGGACACTATCGATGCTGTTGGCAGATGGGGTGTGAGCATTAATGGGAAGCTTAAGCAATTGAAGTGGAGAATTGCTATTTCTAAAATATGGAAAGAAAGATGCAATCGGATTTTCGGAGAATCGAAGCATGTTGATGAAGTAAATGCCATAGATTACATAGAACATGAATTTCGTATATACATAGATGGGCACGCAAAGCTACATAGTATAGTCTTTGGTCATTAGTTCTTGTTTTGGCTGTTTTTTCCAGCTTCATAGTATAGACTTTGATCTTTGTATCGACATTCCTTGCTTTTTGGTGAATAAAAATTGCTCAATTCATAAAAAAAAACCGTCGACAAGGGCTCCAAAACCGTAGGGTCACTCTACCATGATATAATAAACAAGCCCATCATTACAAAAAAAAAAGAAGCCTTTACCAACGGGAAAAACCGTCGACAAGGGCTCCAAAACCGTCGCCAAATTTTCAAATTAACTTAAACTTGTGAGTCTTCCTCATGTTTTTTTGTCTCACTTGATCCTGTAATTAATTAAACACAAAATAAAACAAAATTAGCATCTCTTAACAAGTTTGTAAGAGATGGACTGAATGTAAGAGTGTGTCTGGTGCGTGATGGAACTAAGCCTTGTCCTGAAGAAGTAAGAGTGGAGGTGAAAGAAGGTGTTGTTGAAGTGATTGAGATTCAGAGGTTCCAAGCTAGGGAGTATAAGAAGGTGGAGTTTGATGTAGTTAAGAAGGTTGCTCCTGTAGTTATTCAAAAGGAATGGGTGGTGAAGGATCCGGGGAAGCAGAAGGTACAGGTGGAAGCTAATGCTGTTGCTTCTACCTCTGGAGAAAAGGATCATGTTGTGACTCCAGTTGTATGTGATACGCCTGATCCTGATGACAAAAGTATGGAAGTCACTACTATTGGTACAGGGACAAGTAAAACTAAAAAGAGGAGGAAAAATAGAAAGAAGAATTTGGAGAAGGCTCTGCAGTCAGTTTCTGTATCCCAGCCTAATGTCTTACCTGTGAATGGGGCTCAACCTGGCAATGCATCTGCATCTCCTAATGGAGGGACAGAAGCACCAGGGGGAAGCTCTGTTGTGCAGGAGGCTGGAGGGGGGCCAGGCAATGAACCCAGAGCTTCGCTGCAAGTAGAGGGTTCACCTGGCCAGCTTAGGTTGCTAAGTAGCCCTATTAATACAGTTGATGAAGGAGTACCTCACAGTTGTTCTGAAAATGAGTTGGAGGATGTGGAATCTTCAGAAAGTGAGGAGGTGATTAAAGAGGTAGTTAAAGTGAAGAAAAAGGTTGTTGCAGGGGTGAAAACCCGTAACAAAAGAAGATGAAGATCTTAGCCTGGAACACAAGAGGTTTCAACAAACCTTGTAAATACACAGCTTTAAGTGAGTTTATTAAGTTCTATAAGATAGATATTATTGCTATATTAGAACCAAGAGTTAGAGCAGAAAAAACAGTTTCTCTTTTTGAAGATAGGTTTGAAGGATGGCTTGCTGAATTTGCTTTTGAAGGTGATTTAGGGAAAATATGGTTGATATGGAAGAAAGATGTCCCTCTGAGGGTGCTGGAGGTGGGGAGCCAGTACATTCATGCTCTAATTGAGATGCCTACGCCTTTTTTGTGCACATTTGTTTATGCTTCTAATGATAGATCTGATAGAAGGAGGCTCTATAGTGAGCTGAAGAGATTTAGTCAGTCAGTTGTGCCATGGTGTGTGCTGGGAGACTACAATGCTTATCTTGATCCTACTGAAGCTTCAAATAGTCCCTCAAGCTTTGATAGTATGGATGATTTCAGGGGTTGTGTTCGTGATTGTGAATTGGTGGATCATATCTCTGATGGTCCCTTTTATACTTGGGTGAATAACAGATTAACTGATCCTATTGCAAGAAAGCTTGACAGAGTCCTGGTTAATATTGGATGGCAGAGTAATATTCAGAGGAGTAAAGTTAATATTCTTCCATCGAGTGAGTTTGATCATTGTGCTATTTTCTTGGATACTGTTTTTGAAAAAGAAACTCAGCCTAAACCTTTTAAGTTTTATTCATGTTGGGCTAAGCATCCTAGTTATGGTGGTATTATTGAAGAGACCTGGAGAAGGCAATTTAAAGGGAATGCTTATTATAGGTTCTGCAAGAAACTAAGGCTCTTAAAGGATGAATTGAAGAAGCTGAATGCTACTAGCTTTTCTGATATTCAGAATAGAGTGAAAGACAAAAGTAAAGAGCTGTTGGATGCTAAGAGGAAGCTTTTTGATGATCCTACAGAAGGTAATTTAGTTCTTGTGAAAGCCTTAACAGAGGACCTGCAGAAAGTTAAGGAGGCTAAGGAGAGTATTATGAGACAAAAGGCCAGAGTGGATTGGATTAAGCTTGGTGATGGCAATACGAGATATTTCTATAATTATGTGAAAGCTAGGCATACTGTTAACACAATAAGGCAGGTCAGGGTTGCAAATGGAAGAATGGTAGAAAGATTGGATGATATAGCACAAGTTGCTGTTAATTTTTATACCAAACTTCTTGGAAGCAGTAAAGAGGTGAAGGCCATTGATTTAGACCTTCTTATCAAAAAGAAGCTGAATTCTGAGCAGCAGGATGGCTTAGTAAGAGATGTTACTATGGTTGAGGTGAAAAAGGCTATCTTCAGTATGGCAAATGAAAAGGCACCTGGCCCCGATGGGTATAATGCATTCTTCTATAAGAATAGCTGGGATAGGATTGGTGATGAAGTTTTGGAGACAGTGAGATTCTTCTTTGAGGAGAGTCTAATGCCTCCGCAGGTTAATTCTGTGATTTTAACTCTTATTCCTAAAAAAACCAATGCAGCTGAGATGAAAGACTACAGACCTATATCATGCTGTAATGTGCTATATAAAATCGTTTCAAAAGTGTTGGCTAACAGGCTATCAGCTGTGCTCCCTGATTTGATTAGTAAGTCTCAGACTGCATTTGTGAAGGGAGAAGGATTGGTGATGGAATTATGCTGGCTCATGAGCTGCTGAAGAACTACAAGAAAGTAGGGATTTCCCCTAGATGTGCTATGAAGGTAGACCTCATGAAAGCCTTTGACTTAGTCGAGTGGTCATTTGTTATTAAGACTCTCCAAGCAATGAAGGTTCCTGATCAATATATTAAGTGGATTGCAGCCTGCTTTGACTCAACTATGATTTCTATTAATGTCAATGGTTCACTTAAGGGGTATTTCCCAGCTAAAAGAGGCCTGAGGCAGGGTGATCCGATATCACCCTATTTGTTTGTTATCTCCATGGAGGTCCTTAATTGTATGTTTGAGAAGGCTATAAGAGAGAAGAAATTTCAAATTCATCCACAATGCAAAGCTGTACAGGTATCTCACTTGAGCTTTGCTGATGATTTTTAATTTTTACAAAGGCAAATGTACAAGCTGTCCAGGAAGTTAAGAATATTCTCCAAGCATTCCATGCTTGCTCAGGGCTGCAGTATAACCCTGAAAAGAGTTCAATATACACAACTGGTATCAAGGCTGAAGTAGATGACAAAGTGGTGAAGATGTCTGGTTTTTGTAAGGAAAGCCTCCCATTCAAGTATCTAGGTTTATGCCCTTAACTTCTGGTAAATTAAGGAGGTGTGATTGCAAGAACTTAGTGGATAAGATTACAAGGAAGGTAACTGATTGGAAGGCCAGAAAGCTTTCATATGCTGGGAAGATACAACTTATCGAAACTGTGATTGGAGGTACTCTTAACTATTGGATGTCAAATTTTTTGATCCCTGCCTCAATTATTAAGGATGTGGAAAAGGTATGCAACAACTTCCTATGGGGTTTTGAGATTGGCCAGGGGAGAGCAAAGGTGGCTTGGAGTTTAGTAGCTAAACCTAGAAGTGAAGGTGGTTTAAGAGTGAAGGATTTTCGTTCATGGAATACTGCTAATGTTGTCAGACATATTTGGGAAATCCTGTCACTGTCTGGTTCTTTATGGATAGCATGGTTGCAGGCCTATAGATTGAAAGGAGCTAGCATCTGGAATGTCCAGTCCAAGTGTGGTTCCTGGAACTGGAAGAAGATCCTGAAGGTTCGTGATGCAGTAAGTGCTTATTTCAGTGCTGATGCTGATGGAGATATAACTTGGAATGGAGCCCCAATGATGAAGTTTGAGCTGCTATCAGTTTGGGAGGACATCAGAGTTAAGTGTGCGAAGGTTGATTGGTATGACCTGATTTGGACTGGTTATATGATCCCTAGGAGGTCTATAACTGCCTGTCTTATACTGAATGGGAGGTTAACTACTAGGGATGTTATAAAGCATTGGAATCCAGGTATTGATACAAGCTGTTTGCTATGTGATGGTTGTGATGAGACAAAGGAACATATATTTGCAGAGTGTGTATACACGCAGGCTGTTTGGAAGGATCTTGTCCCAGAAATTGCTGGAAGGAATTGGAGTAATATGATTGCAGTTGCAAAGAGGTGGAGTTCAAATACAATCAAATGTAAGCTTAAAAGACTAACATGGAGAATTGTGGTAAGCATGGTGTGGAGTGAGAGATGTAGAAGGCATTTTACCGGAGCTTCTGTTCAGCAAGTGGAGCTTTGCAAGCTTATTCGGGAAGAAGTACTGATTTTTTCGAAAGGCCATAGAGAGGAGAATCAAATTGTGAGAAACTTGTAAATAGTTAGATAGTTTCTCTTGTTTTTTTGGTAGTTTGGACTAGTATTGTTATTCCTTGCCTTTTGATGAAATATAGCCAACTAATTGGTAAAAAAAAATGACACAAGGGTACGTATATTATAATAATATTATACACTATATATTCAACTTACGTGTTGCAGTTGACTGAGGGGCTGATTGGGAAGCCAATGTTGAGTCCGCACTTTCCGGGAAGGCCACCGGCTAGTCCGTAGTTAATACCTGAGACAGCGGCGGCGAAGGTTTTCAAGCAGCGACAAGCCGCTTGCCTGTCCGCGGTGTACCTGATGGCGGAATTGAGGGACTTGATCCGGCTGCAGCAGGCCGGGGTCAACCCACCATTGCCCCTTATGTAGTTCACGCAAGGCGCCACGCTGGACGCCACCTGTCCGCAAGTGACAGCACCGTCGACAAGATGCGCGGTGGCCACCATCACCACGATCAACGCCACGTAGGCCTTTAATTTATTAATTTTTAATATAACAATTAATAACAGGTCATAATTATGTCAATGAAAAAAAGACAGAAGCTATGTACGTCAAAAATTAGAATTTAGACATGATGAGTAATTAGTGATTGATCAAGTGGACGCAAACCTGGAGCTTAGTAGCAGACATGGTTGAGTGATTAGTGATTAATCAAGCTTTTTCTTTTGCTAATTAAATTTTTTACTTGATAACAATATTTTTGTTGACTAATTAACCAACCGAGTTAACTAGTTATTAAGTTGTTAACTAGTTAAGTAATCGAGTTAACTTGTTAACAAATTTTTTACCCGATAACAGTTATTTTTTTAACTGATAACAAGTTAACATGGTTTTTACCTGATAACTAGTTAACATCGGTTTTTTATAACTTGTTAACAGATTTAGGTGATAACTTCAAATTAACATAATTAGTTAACATCATTTTTACCTGATAACAAGTTAACATCGTTTTTTGTTTGATAACTTGTTACCATATTTTAACCTGATAACTAGTTAACAATTTTTTTATTGATAACTAGTTAACAATTTTTTAGTTAACAGGTCATTAACAAATTAGCATAATTAGTTAACTAGATAACTTATCGAGTTAACTAGTTAACATCAAGACTAAGATAACTAGTCAACAATTTTTAAAGATAATAACTAGTTAACATCATGGCTAAGATAACTAGTTAACATTTTTTTTCAGATGATAACTAGTTAATCAATCCAGTTAACTAGTTATCAAAATTAGTCAACTAATTAACTTATCGATTTAACTAGTTAACATCATGATTTAGATAACTAGTTAACAAGATTTTTAGGTGATAACTAGTTACCAAAATTAGTCAACTAATTAACTTATCGAGTTAACTAGTTAACTACTTATCTAATACAAACTAGTTAACATGTTATTCGACGACCCGTTTATATAATTCAAATATTATTCCAACAATGTCAACAACATAAAAAATAGTGACTAAAATTGTAATCTTTAATATTAAACAATCAAACTGTCTATAATATAAAAAAACAGTGACTAAAATGTAATTTTCCACAATTGTTAAAATCCCATCCCTTTTCCACTGTTCGTCTTCTTCAACTCTGAATACCGTCGTCGGCCGCCGCCCAATCTTCGTCGTTCCGGGACTCTACGACCAGCCCTTTTTGTTCTTTAATTGCTCCCGGGACTACTCTAATTACCACGGGATGAACCCCAATTGAAAATCGACCGCACCGATTTTCCCCTACCTCTACAAGACAAGACGGTGGATCCCTGGGAAAATCGAGGCCAGGAGGAGGTGGATGAAGCGATTCAATTAGCTAAAACCGACGTCGTCGTTGATGGCGAAGCTGGGACTGATCGTGATGTGGAGGATGAGAGCGGGTTCAGAATTCCGACGTCGGCAGAGTATAGGATTCCGTCGGCGACGAATACCCTTCTGCGCCGATCAAGAAGAGGAAGAGTTGTGATGTTGATAACCGTCGTTGTTTGTCAATGAAGATGAAGTACTCGTCGTTGGCGCGGGGGGACGTGGTTTCGTCGGAGGAAGATGATCGGACGACGACGATGAGAGGTGGTTGTTGTGAGCGTGGGGTTGAAGGAGTGCGGTGAGTGTGTGGGAGGGATTATCCGTACGCCGCCAGTTACATATTTGGGGGAAGGGAAGGAGAAGTTAGATTAGGGTTAATTTAATTTTTTAAAATTCCAAAATTGCCCCTCCGGTTTTTGGTTGGATACTGGTCCAACCTTTAAAGGTTGGGTCCGGATCTTGAGCCGTATGAGGTCAAAGAAAGCCAACCGACAAAATATGCTAAATATGATATTGGGATATGTTCCAACCTACTCATATGATCCAATAGAGAGGAAGTCCAGTTACCTGGTATTCAATGAGAGGGGTACCTCGCAGATAATAAGAGGGAATAGTAGTGAGTTCAAAGGCGATTATGGTGATAACAAGGAATTAGGGTGAGAAAAATGGGAATAACGTATTATCCATGTGTGAATAGTGTATATCCCTCTGCCAAGGAGTAAGTGTCGTATTTATAGTCTGTTCTCATGGTGTCGTGCTTGTCAAATATTGGTTGTATTTGCCGGGACGATCGTGATCGTCCATGATAGTCGCTGGGATGGTGACACGTGGCCGCTACCCCCCTCCGTAAATCCTAAGGCTGTTAGGGCAAAGAGGTGGGCCTTCACCGCTCCGTTGGGCCTGCTTCATCAACCGACTTCCCTCACATGAGCCAAGTCAACGAATCGCCATATTGTTGATCGCCTTCTTGTAGGGCTCCTGGTGGGCCTCCTGGCTGTGGCCTATTAGGATAATAGGTCGTGAGACCCCTATACTATACAGAGATAATAAAAGAGCTCTCTACAATTATTTGTACATAATAAACCCTCATACTTAGAACATTTAACATATAAGCTCTAACATTAGATTTTCGTTAACGTCGTTATGATTTTGCTGACACGTTATGCTTACTCATCTCGTTGGTGACCAGTTTTGACAGGTTAACAAAACAATGTCGTTTAGCTAGGTGGCGCCGCACCGATAGTGTGTCCACTGTTAGTGGATTACCTTAACAGAGTCTAGGATGTCTGGGACGAGGTTACCACCCATCAACACCGCGCTACGCACTTCCTCAGAATAACGTATGAGTACCATTCAATGTCACAAAAGCAGGAGAACCATGAGCATGTAATAATGGAGAGCATCTTGCAAGTTGCCGCTAATCAAAAGCTGCAAAAAGTAATGTGCATCCAATAATGGAGAGCATGTTGCCAACTTCATGCCACATTCTCTCCTTATATTGATGACTAGACTTAGTGACCAAAATTTTTAAAAGTTTTCGCCTACTTCGTACTCCTTGTTTTCTTCTACCTAAATCCGTTCTCCAAACTCATTTTCTTCCTACATGGACAAGATAATTTTTTCCTTCTGGTTTCAATGGAGGGGTGGTATAGTTCATCAACTGGGAGGGGTGTCTTATACACAGCGGAGGGAGTTGTTTCGCTTAAGCATGAAAAAATCAACCTCCTCATGACTAGTAAGCATATTCAGTTTTCCTTCGAAAGATTCTCATAATTAAGAGGATGGGTAGTGTTCAAAAACATCACCTAATGGTGTCCATGAGTGTTTCCGACCGGAAAATAGTTGTTTATTATCCACTTCCCTTAATGAAAGACGATGGGTTGAATGTCGTCTACAACATGATGAACATCAATCTAAATTACTGAACCCCTTAGTTATTCCTCAAGTTTTACCAATTTGAGTTTTGAACAAACAAACAGCTAAAATATATAATATTTAAATTTTGGATTAATCACAAAACATTTGTAACTAGTAAATAGCTACGTATATATATGTTACAATCCCATTTATTTTCTTCCGATACAAACAGTACAAAATTAACTTAAACTCGTGAGTCTTCCTCATGACTTTTGTCTCACTTGACCCTGTAATTAAACAAACACACACCAAAAACACAAAATAAAACAAATTAGCATCTTTTTACTATTTAATGACACGAGGGTATATTATATTATAAGGAAAATAGCACTTTGCACCCTCTACTTTATCAACTTAACAGATAGCTCCCTACACTATAAATCGCTCTTTTTAACCCTCCTACTTTGACCACTTTTCCGTTTGGGTCCTTCCGTTCCAAATATTATCTTCTTAACATTAAATATGGACATATCTACACACCGACGAAGAGAGATATTGGAGGTAGAAGATGAAAAGTTGGTCAGGAAGGCAAATTGAGGAGGTATCATGAAGAGTATGGTGAAATACGTACAAGGGTTTTCAAACCACACATTTTATTCATCCATTTCATTCTATCCAATTATATATTCCTAATTAAAATACTTAGTAAGCTAATACACTATTATTGCAACTAACGTGGTGTACTAAATGCGCATCAAATAACGTCAAGAAGATGATAGTTGAAAGAAATGACCCAAACCACAAAGTGGTCAAAGTATGATGGGTGAACATTAAGAGCGATTCATTGTATCGTCTAGGGGTTATTTGTTAAGTTGGAAAAGTAGGAGGAGCAAAGTAATATTTTCCCTATATTATACAGTATATTTAACTTACGTGTTGCAGTTGACCGAGGGGCTGATTGGGAAACCAACGTTGACTCCGCACTTTCCGGGAAGACCACCGGCTAGTCCGTAATTAATACCCGACGCACCGGCGGCGAAGTTTTTCAAGCAGCGGCAAGCCGCTTGCCTGTCCGGGGTGGATCTGGCGGCGGAATTGAGTGACCTGATCCCGCCGCAGCAAGCCGTGGTCAACGGACCCTTGCCTGTGACGTAGCTCACGCAAGGCACCACGCTGGACGCCACCTGGCCGCAAGTGATTGCACCGTCGACAAGATGCGCGGTGGCCACAATCACCACGATCAACGCCACGCAGGCCTTTGATTTTATTTTTTAATATAAACAAATAATAACAAGTCATAAGAAATTAGAAAGACACTTCCAAAATTTCATAAGGGAGAATTACATCACAATACCAAGAATCCATAATAATTCAGTTCATATTATAGCAAAATTTGCTCTAAATTTCTTGTCAAAATCATCCTTCTGATGAACCTTACATTATTTGCTTCAATACATTCTCGTTGAGAAAATTTTATATTTAGGTTGTGTGATTACTCGTAATTTGTGTTGGTCTTTTCTTCCCCTCTCCCTCTCCTTCTCCCTTTTTCTTTTGTTTTGTATCTCCTAGGTTGACTCGCTATCTATAGGTTCTCCACAGGAGTTGCCTCGGGAAAAAATAAATATATAAATAATAATAACAAGTCATAATTATGTCAATGAAAAAAAAAAGACAGAAGATATGAGCAAGTGGGCACAAACCTGGAGCTTAGTAGCAGACATGGTGAGTAATTAGTGACTGATCAAGATTTTTCTTTAGCTAATTAAGTAACTGATGGAAGATAGATTAGGTTTTATGGGTAGTACTGATGGGTTTATATAGTGGTGAAAATTTTAGAATAAGTGAGAGTTTGGACCAGTATTCTTGGTTAGGAGTATTACTATTCAATGAATAAATGTTATGGACGCAGTTGATTGGGGCGTTGCTATCAGCAGTAGAGAAAAGGCATTTCTCTGGTGTTTGAATGTTCAGCGCCAAAAGAATGTTGAAATTTCAAAGTCTGATGCAGAGTCAGTCATTGATTAGAGGGGTTGGTATTAAATCATATGCTGAATAGGGTGTTTTAATCATGGTTTTTCAGAACTGAATTGGTGATATAGCCTGTGAGGCGGCTTAATTAATATTCATTTTGGTCATTAATGTATAGGGTTTGTAATATGTGACGAGACTTTGTAACTTGTTCTTATACTTTTTTGACAAAAACCAGTTCTTATAACAAGTTATAAAATTGTTTGAATCAAATTTGTTCCCACCGATTACTATCTCCTCTCTCGCTTCTTCTTCCTCTTGCTCTCTTCATTCTCAAAATAAGTTGGAGCCCCTCTGCTCTTCTTCTTCTTTTTTTGGCAAGTGGTCAAATCGGATCTGGAAACCTAGTCTGAAGCAGGTGGTTCTTTTGCCTCATGTGTAGTTTGGAGAATTCCGGATTTTTGGTTTGGTGTTACAGGGCGCTTCTGGCGATTAGGTTTTTTGGGGAGTTGAGGTTTTCCTTTGATCTTGTGGAGGCTTTTTTCTGTACAAACTTTGGCTCGATGTTTATACGATAGTTATCATTCATAAAAAAAACTTTTTTTTTGTTTGAGTTTCCACTAGATCTGGACATATGCTTTTCTCATGCCATGCTTTAGGCAAAGATTTTTGGCTCTTTTGTTTGGATTTGTCTTTGAAGGAGTGAAGGTCTTCGTGGACCACTACAATATTATCTTGTATGGCTCTCCCTAAATGGGGTTTTGTAGTATTGGGGGCAATTTCGGAGGAATATGTAGCCCCAATGGCACATTTCCGAACTATGTCCAGATAGGAGCAAAAGAGCGTCCCAGACAGCGCGGCGCCTACCAGTGAACGCGGCGCTCACCAGCCAGCGCGGCGCTGGCTGGAATCCTCCAACATGCCACGTGGCCTAGACCGTTGGGAGGTAGCCGTTAGCCGACCGTTGCATTTGAAACCCTAGTGAGCGCGGCGCTGGCTAGTGAGCGCTACGCTTGGCAGAGGGACGTGATCCACGTCCAACCCATTTGGGGTTGGACCGGTTCCAACCAAATATCCGAAGGGCAAAATCGTCATTTCATAAATTATTAATTAAACCCTAATCCTCTTCCACTTCCGATCTTGCCGCCGCCGCCGTCCAGACGAATTTTCCGATTCCGAATTTTTCAAAGACAACGACTTCCCAGACTAATCCCTGCTCCACTTCGATCTTCCAGACTTCCGATTCGACCCGCTCAGCTCCTCCCCTGTCCTCTTCGAATCGGATGATTGAGAGTGAGAGAGAGATAGGCTTACAGTTTATCGGCCTTGGCAACGAGCTTATCGGGATCGGAAGAAGTGGGGTTCGTCGGAGCGGAGGTGGACTTCATCGGTGGCTGTCATCAGTGATAATAAAACCCGCGTCGGCGGCATCGCCGATGAAACAGGTGCGTGGGAGCAGTGGCAGGGGTTGAAGAAGAATGACCGATTTGTCGTTTAGTTAAGTTAGATGACTGGTTTGTTATTTAGTTAAGTTAGGTGATTGATTTATTACTTAGATAATCTGGGTGACTGTTTTGGGATGTTTTAACAACTATTTTTTTTGGTGAATGATGTATACTTATCTATACATCTACTAATACATTAAAGCAGATACCATTTTTTTCAGTTGACACGTCAGCTTTTTGAGGATTTTAGAGCTCCTCCTTCATTCTAGGAATGAGGGTATTTTGGATAAAAATCGGTTCTGACAAACAAAATTTATGATTCTTTTCTCACGAACAAGAATCAACTCTCAACCTCATGGTTAAGAGACAAAGTGAACAACCAACAATGCCACACCTAATGATTGGAGTAGTTTACTATTTAATCAAAGAAAAGTTGCAGTGTTTTCAACGTAACAACAAGAAAGCATAACATTAATGCTTTTGTTTATTATATCCCAACAATTGATAACAAATTTATAATTTTTTACCAACATATGAATTAAATGATTATATATTAAAAAGTAGAAATAAAAAGTAGAAAAAATTCAACCACACTTCTAAGTAATCTAAATAAAAATTATTTTCCGGTAAACTATTAACATAAAAAATCGGCCAATGGGCCGCTGATAATCTAGTATATATATAAAGAAGAACAAACAAAATAGGGACAAGGAGTTCCCTGCAGTTTTGGGATGTTTCAAATGTTTTAACAACTATTGAAAGTTACATTCTCATTCTCAGTCACTAAAATTATATTGCTGACTATTTGAGAATTTTGGCCATTTTGTAAACATTTAAATTCAAACATTGTTAGATAAACTTTATAACTATATAATATGGCCGTTGATAACGTGTTAACTAGTTTTGCTAACTAGTTAATTAGTTTTGATAAATAGTTTTCAAAATTAATTAACTAGTTAACTCGATTAGATAACTAGTTAACTTATCTAGTTAACTTAACTCGATAAGTTAACTAGTTAACAACTTGATAACTAGTTAACTCGATTAGATAACTAGTTAACAACTTGTTAACTAGTTAATAACTTGATAACTAGTTAACTTAACTCGATAAGTTAACTAGTTAACAAAAATAACTGTTATCGAGTAAAAAATATGTTAACAAGTTATCAAACAAAAAACGTTGTTAACTAGTTATCAGATAAAAACCATGTTAACTAGTTATCAGTTAAAAAAACACTGTTAACTAGTTAACAACAAAAAAATGTGCTAACTAGTTAACTAATTTTGATAACTAGTAATCAACTAAATTTTTTGTTAACTAGTTATCTAAATCATGATGTTAACTAGTTATCAAACAAAAAACGATGTAACTAGTTATCAGGTAAAAACCATGTTAACTTGTTATCAGTTAAAAAATCACTGTTAACTAGTTAACAACACAAAAAAGTGTTAACTAGTTTTTTTAAAGAAAAAAATTTTAAAAAAAAAATTTTTTTCAAAAAAAAAAAATCATCTCGCCGGAAAAGTCACCGCGACGGCGGCCGGTCGCCGAAAAATTCGCCGGCCGCCGGTGGTACCCTGTGAATTAAATTATTTATTTTAAATATAATAATTAAATATTATGATGTGTAAAGTCCTAAATACTCCTAATAATCTAGACCATTAGATTGGTCAAATGGTCAAAGGGTGATCTAATGGTTGAGATGAAGGTTGGAAGTTTCCAACCCTTGAAAATGGTTGGATGGGGATCAGCACCCCTTGGCAGATCCCATGTCCAGATGCTATATAAAACCCCCTTTGGACCCTTCATTCTTCACACTTCAATCCTCATTCTCACAATCTTGTCTCCCAATTTGGTTAGTTTTTACGGCATCATCTTGAAGCAATTTCGGAATATGGCCTCTTCGAGTCGTCGTAAGTGAAATGGAGTTTTGGTTTGCCTTTCAGTTCTTCCTCATTTGTTTTGTTGCACTAATTACTGTTGTCATTCAGTTTCAGATTTCGAAAGGATAATGTACAAGATGAAGAAGCATGAAGAGGAGGATCTGTTCGTTTATGAAGGAGGCCTCGTCGAATGCAAGTGCGGGTTACGGGCAACCAGATCTATTGCCTACAATCTGGAGCGCTATTTCGGGTGCCCTTGCGAGAAGGAGGGTAAGAGTTGTGGCTTTTACGAGAAACTAGAGGTGCGTGAGGCTGTGGACGCGGTGACTAAGGAGAAGGACGAGGTTATCGAGAGGCAGAGAACCTCGATTCGGCGTCTCAGAGAACGGGTGAAGGGTCTCGATTCCCACAACTCAGTACTGCAGGGTTATATCAATGCCCTGGTTAAGGGGAATAGGTTTTCTAAACGTGACTAGAATAGAAAGAGTATTGAAGGGGATGAAGTGGTTGTTATGTTTTAAATGTTAGGTTTATGTTGTTTTGTTGTTTTGTTGTAATCTTTCAGTGTTGGAGGGTTGGGGTCTCCCTTGTCACTCATTGTATCCCTTTCGGAGAAATCGAAGAACTGATGTTGGGTTGTTTGTTTTCAAGTTCATTCAAGCATATTTTAAATAAACAAGCCGATGAAAAACAAAGATAAAGTTCATTAAAACTGGAAGGGAAATAAACACAATGACATAGAACACAATACAAGGGTAATACAACACAACGACATAGAGGACAATGAAAATGGATTAACCATTCCTTGATGGGTTGTAATTTCTGTTGCTTTGCTTTGCCCGTGTGCAAGTCCTTCTGTTGTGGCCAGCCTCATTGCAGTAGCTGCATTGAGGCTCAATCTCTCAACTAGAGCAGTGATGAGCTCTGGATCGGGAGTTAGTTTTAGGGCGTCCCTAAGACTATCTAACCCAATATCGGATAGGATCGACTCGAACCTAGGATCGTAGTCTACGATCTTCTTAAAATTACGACACGTATGTGTCATGTGCGGCTCCTAATATTTAAGGAACATATGAGAGAAGTAATTAGTCAACTTAGTAATTATAATAACGTAATTCGAATAGTAACATAAATATAATAATAATCTAATTCTAATAAGATTATTCTATTAACCTAATTCTAATAATAACCTAATTCTAATAACATAATTCGTATAACCTACGTAATTCTACAATTTCATAACATACTTAGAATAATCTTTAATAATTGCATAAATAAATAAATGCTTACATAATTGCATAGTTATTAATCAATAATTGCATACATGATGGTCTTGGTAAATAAATTAATGTATTTCCTAAATAAATAAATTATGGTAACTAATTATTGCATTCAAATCATGGTCATTACTAACTAATTACATGCATATCATACATTTCCTAATATTCATCACATTCAATATTGGTTAACCATTTCTAGATATATACTAACAGAGTACTAACCTCAGCGTCGAATACTAGAGCGGCGCGATGTCGATCACTGTCCCCCCACAAAATGCTCGGGTCGCTCGGGCCAACAGACACGCCCTCGGGAACATCTCCAAACATGTAGTCCATCTACGTTCAAACATGCATTCGTCACAAACCATAAACAATAATCAACTCATAGCACTTAAAATTATAAGGGTTACCTCCTAAGCACGAATGAGGAATGACGAACGAAGGCTTTCTTTCGATTGATCGCTTTGATCACAATAGCTACAAATGCAATAATCAAATTAGTAATCAAACTAATCAAAATACTAAAAAAACATACTAAATTCGGATTCATACCTTGACAATTGAGAGAGAGAATGAGTGAGAGGTGTGAAGGATGAATGAAGAAGGAGGGTTTATATAGAAACTGGAGGGGGATCTGGCCAGCACGCGCTCACCAGCCAGCGCCGCGCTCACTGGATGAAGGAGGGTAACGGTCGGCAACGGCATTATAGCCACGTGGCGCGGCGCTCAACGGGAAAATTTTGGAGGATTCCAGGCCGCGCCGCGCTGTCTGGGCCTCGCTTTTGCCCCTATCTGGACATAGTTTGTTGGAGTACAGTTGTCGATGAGCATTTATTGTACACGTAATTTCCATATATGGTTATGTAGAGATAGGAGAGGCTTGCGGCTAACCCTAGCTTGCGTGTATATATATATGTACTTGTAGAGTTCAGCTGTACTCATGGTGAATAAGATAACCTCCGTTCACCCGTGGATGTAACTTGGCACACAGCCAAGTGAACCACGTAAACTCTCGTATTGACTCGAATTTATCATGGTATCAGAGCTGTGTTAAGATCCTTACGATTTTAACAAAAAAAAAAATCCTATCACACGAAAACCCTAAAGTTTCAGCCATAGCAGCCGCCACATCATGACCAAGGAGGATGAACAGTTCAAACTCGAGGGAGCGAAGTCGACAAACACGGACCCTATGTCTCCGTATTTCGTCCACGCATCCGATCATCCAGGTCAGGTATTTGTATCGGATCTTCTAACTGATTCGAACTATGGGGATTGGGTGGCTGATATGTCAGAGGTTCTATTTGCAAAAAATAAGATCTGTTTTGTCAATGGTAAGCTTCCGCAACCTGATGAGAGCTCGTCCGACCAACCGCATTGGCTTCGTTGTGACGCCATGGTGAAGGGTTGGCTAAAGGCAGCCATGTCCAAAGAAGTTCGTAATAGTGTCCGTTATGCAACAACGGCCGTCGAGATATGGACTGACCTCAAGGATCGGTATGGAAAGAGCAGTGGACCACGAGCTTATGAAGTTCGGCGTGCGATCAGTCTCCTTGGGCAAGAATCGCTTGGTATTTCAGCTTATTATACCAAGTTAAGATCATTGTGGGATGAACTTCGTGCAACTGCACCACCTCCCAAATGTACCTGTGGAAAATGCACCTGTGGAATTCAGAAAAGACTTGATGATGCAGCAGATAAAGAAAAGCTTGACACGTTCCTGATGGGCTTGACAGAGTCGTTCTCGGCCGTCCGATCTCATATTCTTACTTTGCAGCCACAACCGTCGCTAAATGTGGCGTTCCATCTTGTCCTGGAAGATGAGCAGCAACGTGCGATCACAACCTCACGAGCCGCCCCAGAGTTTGCAGCTTTCCAAAGTCGTCGTAATACTGAAGATAGTGATCGTCAATCTGATTTTGAGCGACCTAAGTGTACTAATTGTAATCGGATGGGTCATCTCCGCGAAGAGTGTTATGACATTATAGGCTATCCCGAAGGTTACTTTCGTGGGAAGACAAGTAGAATGGGCTCTAGACGAGGAACGGAAGGTCGTCGTCGACCACGTGCTACACATGTTGCGGGGGACGTTGAGGAAGCTGGATTGGGAAGTCTAGGTCTCACCCCGGGTCAAATGGACAAATTACGAGATTTCCTACAACTCCCGAAGGCACCTAATAGTACTTCTCCTCAAGCTGCAGCCACCACATCTGGTAATATTTTAAATTGGGCAATAGATTCTGCTTCCACAGATCACATAACATGTTTTGTCAGGTCACTTAGTAATGTGAATCAACAAGTGCGAGTTCCACCTGTAAAGATACCAAATGGAGATCGTATACAAGTCAATGGTGTGGGTACAAAAGAATTCAGCAATGGAATAAAGCTCACTGGTGTCTTGGACGTCCCACAATTCCAATGCAACCTCATCTCTGTTAGTCGCTTGACGAAAGACTCGAATTGTGCTATAACATTTTTCTCCGAATTTTGTGTTGTACAGGACTTAGCAACGAAGCGATTGATTGGATCGGGTGAGTTGCGTGATGGTCTTTACTATTGGAGGGAGGATGTGTCAAGTGGATCGCAAGCATTGGTGACTCGACGGGACATCTCGACGGATCAGTGGCATCGCAGACTTGGGCATGTGTCCTCCGATAAGCTTCGAACTCCATCGTTTAAGGTTCCTTTTAGTTCATTTGATAAACTACATCATTGTGATGCTTGTGTGAGAGCCAAACAAACCCGAATAGTTTTTCCACTCAGTTCAGTCAAAACAAAGGCTTGCTTCGAATTGATTCATTGTGACATTTGGGGAGATTACAAGACCCCGTCATTTACTGGTGCTCATTACTTCTTAACTATTATTGATGATTTTAGCCGGGCAGTATGGGTTTTTCTCATGCGACACAAATCTGAGGTCAGCACCCATCTTCCTGCCTTCTGTAACATGGTCCGAACACAATTCAACCAGCCAGTGGGTCGCATCCGTGCAGATAATGGCATGGAGTTTCAGTCCGGCTCAATGTGGAAATACTATCGTGACAACGGCATTCTCTTAGAAACATCATGTCCTAACACGCCACAACAAAATGGCGTGGTAGAGAGGAAACATCGTCATTTGTTGGAAACAGCTCGAGCTCTCCGTTTTCAATCTGGTCTCCCATTACGTTTTTGGGGTGAATGTGTGCTCACAGCAGCATATCTGGTTAATCGATTGCTGATGACGTTAGATTTACCGCGTTTATATCGCCACATTTGAACGACATTCCCTTATTTGACTCCGAATTGTGATGAACTTGAATGACTTTTATGAAAAATATGTTTTATCTCCCGTTGGCCCTCTTTTGGGCAATTTGATGTTGTTTCGAGTTGTTTTTGTTGAGATTTCAGGTTACCACGTTGTGGATGACTTTTCTACGAGCTCGGCACTTCAAACGGGGATCAATTTGGAGTTCAAACGGAGCGGGAATCATCAAAAGAGCTGAAGGTCATTTCCAGGGGCAAAAGTGCGCCTAAATCCATGAAAAGTGCGCCGGCGCACTTTTCTGGTGCTGCCAGGCGCACTTTATTTTTAGTCTCCTGGAATTTTTCCATCGGCCATAAAAGTGCGCCATTTTCATGGAAAAGTGCGCCGGCGCACTTTTTAAGTGCCGCCGGGCGCACTTTTTCCCAGGACGGATTTCGGAGAGTAAAACAGGGTTTTCAAGTGAGAGACGGACAGACTTCATTCTTCATTCTAATTTCGACGAACCAGACACTCTCGGAGGAGGATATTGAAGCTTTGAAGTGACGATTAAGCGAGGAGAAGCGAGGATTAGCTCAGGAGTTTCTAGGATTCGACAGGATTAGGTTTACTCGGAGTAAGATGTCTTCTTCTCCAGTTTTCTTCTTCTTTGTTTCTGTGATTGCTTCTGCGATGATGTCGAGCTAAACTCTTAGTTTGTTCAGATTAGATGAAGTTCTAGCAAAGCTTTGTATGGATGATGTCGGGTTTCTAACCCGTTTATGTTAATTGAGGTTTATTCAGACTTAATTTAGATTTTTCTAAAACCCTAATTTGAAGCTCTTGAATTCGCAGATTGACCATATCGTAGAATTTGCTTCATCTTTGTCTTGCGGTTCTGACCATGGACGTGAGTCATTCTAGGGTTTAGAAGGTCATTAAGATTACCCGGTGTCTTGACCATAGGGCCGGTGAAATTAATCTCTTTGCATTTCTGTGCGGCGTTTCATTGTTCTTCGTGCATTCTTGGAGATTTATGAGTTATCTTGACCATAGGAACTCATAGGTTTGCTAGGATAGTTTCTCTGCGTCCTGACCATGGAGTAGAGATTGCCAAAGGAAGCGTCGAGGAATTGAGTCTGTTAAAACCTTAGTTGCATTGCATCATCCGTCTTAGTCGAGCTAGAGCGGATTCGAGTCTGGACAAGCGCCTTAGTCAATTCTTGAAGCTCCATCTTGTTTGCCTGCTTGATTGGTTTAATTTGCATTTCTAGATTTTTAGTTCATTCACCACCATTTCCAAACCAAACGTTTAAACCCGAATAGCTTATTCCACATTAGTTGAGTAATAGAAACAGAAAGACCCTTGGGAAGTAATGATCTCGCTAGAGCGATCTAGTGAGTAAAACTAGTGTGCATTAATTTGCGCATCAAGTTTTTGGCGCCGTTGCCGGGAAACTTTTCTTTTTCTAGGAAAGGCATTGTGCGTCTAAGCTTTTCATTCACTCTCTTTTTCATTTCTTATCTCCCACATTTTTGTATTACTTGGTATTTCTTGTTTTTGGCGTTTCAGGCAAGATTGCAGGTACGGAGGAAAAGCGGGCTAGTAAGCGCATAGCTGAAAAGGGTAGAGTCTTCTACACTCATTTCGGCACTACTCCGGTACCTCCTCCTCCAGCCAGGACACCTAAAGCAAGGAAGAACCTCTTCACATCTACATCTACATCCTCGCCTACGCCCTCGCCTTCACCATCCACCATTGCTACTATTGATCCTCTCACAGATCCTCCTATTCCACCTGAGATAGAAGTTATGGCGGCGGAAAGGACATTGAAGGATTACGACCGACCGACATAGATGGGACATCTTCGAGCATCCAGATTCCCAACACGGGAACTCAGAATCTGCACATTCCATCTCACTTGATCAATATGATTCAAGCGAACGGGAACACTTTCTCTGGAGGTGTTAATGAGGACCCGAATGCTCATGTGAGGAACTTTTTGAGGCTGGCTCATACAGTTTCCAATAATGAAGCGGATCATAGTGCAGTCAAGCTTCAACTTTTTCCCTTCACTCTGAAGGGTCAAGCAGAATTGTGGTTGTATGATCATCCTGCGAATCACTTCACTACGTGGGATGGTCTGGCTAAAGCATTCCTAGAAGAGTTCTTCTCCCCTTCTAGAACAGATGCACTCAGAGCATAAATTGCAGGATTCGAGAGTGGATCGGAGGAGAACTTCTATGAGGCTTGGCAGAGATACTTAGGGCTTCTCCGGGCTTGTCCTCACCATGGATGGGATGACTATAACAAGTTCTCTACATTCTTCCGTGGCCTGGACTATGGAAGAAAAAGGAGTTCTCTCTACAGCTGACTATGGATTTGAACGACATGACCGCAACCGCGGCCTTGGATGCTTGCAAGAGTTTTGCCGCGAAAATCAAATCTCTCATGCACGTTAACCCAATGAAGATGGACAGCAGACATTCAGAGAAAAATAGGTTCTCTATTGATTCATCATACCCTGTACCCACAGTTCCTGCACCAGTGGATACTGTTAGAAGTCAGTTGGAGTTGGATAACTCGACTCTGGAGATGGAAGTACAGAGGCTGAAACATGAGTTGGAAGAGCTCAAATAGCTCCCGCATCGGGTGTTCCTACAGCTCCACCGCCAGGGTTCAAGATGCTTTCTAGAACCACTCCTTCCTCTTCTTCAACGGCGGCGACTGTAGCAGCAGTCACCGCCCCGTGTTCAAACTGTGGTGGTCCAGATCATACAGCAGAGAGTTGTAACTGGAAGATTGAGGGTAACCCAGACCAACAAAAAGAGGAGGTTGATTATGTTGGGGGACAGAACCAGAGGAATTACCAGAACCAGAACAACAATTTCAAAAATTCAGATGGTTACCAGAATCAAAACTCCCAATGGCAGAGCAGAGGGAACTGGAACAACAACCAAAATCAGAATCAGTTTCAGGGAGGAAATCAAGGGGGTTACCAAAGGTATAATGGGAATCAAAATCAGAATTCCCAATGGCAGAACAGAGGAGGCTGGAATAACAATCAGAACCAGAACCAGAACCAGAACCAGAACTAGAACCAGAACCAGAACCAGAACCAGAACCAGAACCAGAATCAGGACAACAACGGTGGTTCGAGCTCTTCTGCGCCTAAGACTTATTCCGAGATCATGTTGGAAAAGATTTTTGCTGTAACCCAATCAAACAAGAGGGACATCTCACACCACGACTCTTCTCTCCAGATGCTTGCGAATCAGATGGCAGGAATCACAAATATGCTTAAGGAGAAGGGTATTGGATCTCTACCTACCACCACTCTCCCTAATCCGAACCAGAATGAACATGTGGGAGCTGTGGAAACAAGGAGCGGGAAGAAGCTCACAGATATTCCCATGAAGCAGGTGCCAACTCTAATTCCTCCTCCTCATCTCATCGAAGAAGAAGACGTGGAGGAAGAGGAACAAATTCAGCAGCCAAATAAGGAAGAGATACCGGTTATTCCCTCATCTCCTATACCGGTTACTAACCCTCACAAGCCTAAGGCACCTTATCCTGCCAGGCTTAATAAGGATCTCTACGATGCTCAATACCAGCTATTCCTTAAGATGCTGAACAGGGTTCACGTTGACATGTCGATGAAGGAGATGATTGTGACGATGCCGAAATTTGCCAAGTACATGAAGATGCTAGCCACCAACAAGCTGAAGTTGCAAGAACTCTTAGCTCTCACGGAGGAAGAACAAGCGAACTTCCCAGAGCTATTCGAAGACTTGGAGCTTAATGAGGAGGTATCTACCATTGTGCTAAATAAGCTTCCTATTAAGCGCCGCGATCCAGGTTCTTTCACTCTACCTTGTCGCATTGGTACTTTCCGTGTTGGACGTGGTTTAGCGGATCTAGGAGCTAGCATCAATGTCATGTCATATAACTTAGCTTCTGATATAGGAATGCTTGATTTTAAACCAACTCGCATGAACGTAAAATTGCTGATAAATCTTCTGCTGTGCCTAGGGGTATTTTAGAAGATGTAATTCTTGAAGTTGGTCCATTTAAGTTTCCTACTGATTTTGTCGTGATTGATGCTCATGCTGATATGCCTTGATTCTTGGTCGTCCATTCTTGTATTCAGCCGGTTCTCTCATAGATGTGCTAGGAGGTACTATAACTCTTAGGGTAGGAAAAGATCATGCTACATTTCGTTTAGATAATAGCATTCAATTTCCTCACCACTACGATGACTTGTGTGCTGTTGAAGAAACTGTTACTGTGCTTTCTACCTCTGTGTTTACTAACCTAGTGAGTGAAGACTCGCTAGAGAAGTGTATTGTTTCTGTCAGTTTGTTGATGCAGGAGCAATTCGGGATGAACAGGTAGCATCTATGAGCATGTATGAAGAAGAGGAATATGTTGACCAGGTTCCGCAAACTGCTTTTACCGCCACCGGAGCGTCGACTTTTGACTTCATATGAAGAAGCTCCGGAACTTGAGTTGAAGGATCTGCCTCCAAACTTAGAGTATGCATATCTGGGAGAGGACTCTAAGCTTCCGGTCATAATTAATTCGACCCTCATCAACCGCAGAAGGATGAGCTCATACGGTTGCTTAGGAGGCATGTGCGTGCTATTGCTTGGAGGGTGACAGATATTAAGGGAATTCATCCTTCCCACTGTATGCATCACATCTTCCTCGAGGAGAAACCAGAGACCTGTTAGACAACCTCAACGACGTCTTAATCCAAACATGATGGAGGTTGTAAAGAAGGAGGTGATCAAGCTTCTGGATGCTGGGATTATTTATCCCATTTCTGATAGTAACTGGGTGAGCCGGTTCATTGTGTGCCTAAGAAGGGAGGCATCACCGTGGTACCTAATGCAGCGGGGGAGCTCATCCTACGAGGACAGTTAACGGATGGAGAGTCTGTATTGATTACAGACGATTAAATGATGCTACAAGAAAAGACCATTTTCCCTTCCTTTCATGATCAGATGTTGGAGCGCTTGCGGGTCATGAGTATTACTGCTTCCTGGATGGGATGTCCGGGTATTTTCAGATTCCATCGCACCGAAGGATCAAGAAAAGACCACTTTCACATGCCCGTTTGGTACTTTTGCCTACCGCAGAATTCCCTTCGAACTCTGTAACGCGCCAGCTACGTTTCAGAGATGCATGATGGGTATCTTTGATGAGCTCATTGGAGATGTTTGTGGAGGTATTTATGGACGATTTCTCGGTTTATGGACATTCTTTTGACATGGCTTGAAAAACCTTGAGAGAGTCCTTAAGAGATGTGAAGCCACAAATTTAGCTCTTAGCTGGGAGAAGAGCTATTTCATGGTGACGGAGGGCATTGTGCTGGGCACAAGTTTCGAAGAAGGGTATTGAGGTTGATCCGGCGAAGATCGACACCATTGCCAAGCTACCGCCTCCCTCTTCCGTCAAAGCAGTAAGAAGCTTTCTGGGTCATGCAGGGTTTTATAGGCGGTTTATCAAGGATTTTTCTAAAATCACCTTGCCTATGACTCGATTACTAGAGAAAGAGGTTCCTTTCCTCTTTGACGAAAAGTGCATGACAGCTTTCGAGACTTTGAGGAATAAGCTTGTTTCAGCACCTGTAGTTGTAGCTCCGAATTGGAAACTGCCCTTCGAGCTTATGTGTGATGCGAGCAATTATGCCGTTGGAGCGGTCTTGGGGCAGGCGATTGAGAAGCGGTTCAGGCCAATCTACTATGCCAGCAAGACAATGATGAAGCTCAAGGAATTACACAACTACCGAGAAGGAGATGTTAGCGGTAGTCTTTGCCTTTGATAAGTTCCGCTCCTATCTTCTTTTTGCTAAAATTATTGTCTTCACAGATCACGCAGCTATCCGATATCTTATGAGCAAGGCGGATGCTAAGCCAAGGTTAATCCGCTGGATTCTCCTCTTGCAAGAGTTTGATTTTGAGATCCAAGACAAGAAGGGGTCGGAGAATGTGGCTGCGGATCATTTGTCACGATTGGAGGAGCATGAGCAGATTCTGGTGATAATCTACCGATCCGGGAAACTTTCCGGAAGAACACCTATTTGCTATAATGATAAAGGAGGCAGAGGGTCCTTGGTTTGCAGACCTCGCTAATTATCTGGCCACGGGTGAAGTAAGGACGGACTTCTCCCGTCAAGAAAGGAGGAAGTTCTTTACAGAGGTTAAGAAGTACTTCTGGGATGATCCTTATTTGTTCCGGATTGGCTCGGATGACATCATCCGGAGGTGCGTAACTCTAGCGGAGGCTGGAGATATAATGGAACACTGCCATTCTGGACCTGTCGGTGGCCACCATGGAGCAAACGAACTGCTCGGAAGATCTTGGCTTCTGGATTTTTCTGGCCTACTATCTTCAAGGATTGCCAAGATTTCATCAAGGCATGCGATGCGTGCCAACGAGCAGGTAAGATTTCTAAACGAGATGAAATGCCTCAACAAATTTCTGTGGTTGTTGAAATTTTTGATGTGTGGGGGATCGATTTTATGGGTCCTTTCATCCTTCTTTTAGTAACAAGTACATACTCGTGGCTGTGGATTATGTATCGAAGTGGGTGGAAGGCAAGCTCCCCACTAACGATGCCCGAGTTGTTGGAAAGTTCCTCAAGAAGCTGGTTTTCTCGTTTTGGTGCACCTAGGACAATCATTAGCGACCGTGGAACTCATTTTCAGGGTCAATTTGATAAAGTGTGCCAGAAGTTTGGTGTTACTCATCGTTTGTCCACGGCTTACCACCTCAAACGTGTGGTCAAGTCGAGGTGTCAAACGGGAATTGAAACGGATTCTTGAGAAAACCGTCGATCAATCCTCTAAGGATTGGTCCACCAAGCTTGATGATGCGCTTTGGGCATATAGGACGGCGTTTAAAACGCCTATAGGAACCTCCCATATTTTCTGGTATATGGGAAAGCGTGTCATCTGCCAGTAGAGCTCGAGCATAGAGCTACTGGGCCCTTAAGCTACTGAACTTGGATGCTAGTCTTGCAGGTGAAGAGAGGAAATTGCAGGTTCTAGAGCTTGAGGAATGGAGGAACCGAGCTTATGAGAGCTCGAAGATTTACAAGGAGCGTACCAAGAAGCTCCACGATTCACGCTTGAAGGGAAGCAAGGAGTTTAAAGAAGGGGATCAAGTGTCCTTTACAATTCACGGCTGCATCTCTTCCGGCAAGCTTAAGTCTCGTTGGATGGGTCCGTTCACGGTCTCTAACGTCCTCTCTCATGGCGCTGTGGAAATTTTCAAGGCCGGAGAAGAGCCTTTAAGGTGAATGGACATCGTCTGAAGCTTTATGTACGGGAGCGTTCATTGGTGTGACGGAGAAGGCTAGTCTCGAGGCACCGTAAACCAGGTATCGTCTAGCTCAAAGACGTTAAACGAGAGCGCTTCTCGGGAGGCAACCCGAGTCTGGAGTCTTTTATTTTATTTTATTTTTTTCTTTTGAGTCGAGTCTGTGGTAGAGTCGTGCGTCAGTCTTGGTGTTTTTGTGGGAATTTTCTGTGTCTCCGTCGTCAAATTTGAGATCCTGGTCTTTAAAACGAATTCTGGATTTTAAAGAAAAAATTTTGTCTCGTAGCAGGTCAAAATGTGCCCCTTTTTACCCAAAAAGTGCGCTGGCGCACTTTTACAGTGCCGCCGGGCGCACTTTATTTTCAGTCCCTGGAATTTTTTGCCATCTTCGAAAAAAGTGCGCCTTTTCTGAACAAAAGTGCGCTGGCGCACTTTATAAAATTCCAGGCGCACTTTTTGTGCGCACAAACACCAATCCCTTCTTTCCCTCAGCCTTTTCGGATCAAACCCCCTTTTTCCTTCTTCTTCTTCATTCAACCGAAGCAAATAGAGGAGGCTTCAGTTTTCCAAATTTCGAACCCAAACCTCCGATTTTAGCTCGATTTTCACCACCCCACCTTACCCATTCACCAAATCGAGTTCCCTACTGATTTCCGACCGTCCTCAACCGATTTTCTCCTGATTTGGTCAAGATTTGAGCTAGGATCGAGCCAAAACCTAGTTTTTGGTATTTTCGGGTCGTTCGTCGATTTTCTTGAGGATTTAGCCATCACTCATTTGAGGTAAGTTGCTCTACACATCACCACGAATCTATTGCACTATTCCTTGCGATTTGTGATGAGATTTTCGGATTTGTGAAATTCGAGCTATGAACCCTAATTTCTGAAGTTTGTGATTTAGTCAAATTGAACTTGGATTATTGCAATTGACCATCTAGTATAGTTCCACTTTGAATCGTGGGTTGTTTGGACTTCATTTGCTTGGTGAATTGCATGATTTAGGTTACTTTCCTATACCGATTTTCTGCAAATTGGGGGAATTTTGATTGTGAACGGATCCTAATGATTGAAGATGTTTTGCATGATGTTAGAATGTGATTTGGCATTATAGAGAGATTGATTTGGATTGATTGTAGCTTGAGGACGTTAGATTGAGAATTTTACCTCTCTTTGTGCATTTGTGCCGGTTCTTTGTGTTTGATGCTCCATGCTTGATATCGTGGCTATTTGTCTAAACGTTGTTAAGCATGAATAGATTCCAATGATTGGGTGGACTTATGTGCTATGATTGAATTGTGGCTTGAATATTTCAGCATGTTTGCTTTGTCTTCGCCCCATCGCCCTTACTTCAAGCTTTAAGTGTGGGGTGGGGCTTTCACGTGTCTAACTGAGTTGTTGCTAAGTTGCAGATTATGGACAGGGGAAAGACAGCGATGCAATCACATTATGAGGAAGGGGATTCGTCTTCTGCACCACCACACACTAACACTCAGCCAGCTGCTAATGAGCGAGATTCCGATAGGGAGGAAGCTATGCCTATACAGCCATTTATTCCTGCTGCTGGCGGCAGACCGGATAACCTTCACCGGTTCATTCTCCAGCTTTCTGAGGAGCATTGGACGCGCTTTCAGAAGATTCACCATCTTTCCCCACTGTTGGAGCCCTCATCGACTTTCAAGGAATTCAGGAAGCTTTTCCAGAGTTTTACAACAGGTTAATTTACAGGTTGCGACGGGGACGCCTACTCGTTATTGCCCAGGTTACAGATGCTGCACCTCTTCTTCCACTTCAAGAGTTTTGGTCTACTTTCAGTTGGGACGCTAGGATCGTAAATCTCACTAAGCAGCATATTCGTTTCTCGTTGGGGGGGCAGTGGTTTACCGAGTCGTACGATTCATTTGGACATCTTCTCGGGTTTCCCCCTCAGAGCAATGTGGGACTAGCGGGACTTCAGGAGTCATCAGAGTACAGATTGGAATCCTCTGCTAAAATGTGGTTTGAGTTAACTGGGATTGAAGGTGGGTTGACTACCAGTTCGTCTACCTATCGCTCCATTAGGTGCCCGGTGTGGAAGTTCTTGCATATGGTGCTCCGGCGAACATTTTGTCACAGGAGTACGGGGGGGCACCATTTTTATAATGAAGAGCTGCAGTTATTCAGATCTATGAGCACTGGCATGGGACTCCATCCAGGTTACGTGATCGCTTCTTTCTTTGGGAAACGAGTTGGGAGAGCTACCATTCCACGCTCTCTTCCTGGTGGGTGGTATGTTTCGAGGATCGTTGCATCAGCTGGATTAGCTGATCGCTGGCCAGCTGAGGTTTTTATAGATGCCGTTCCACCCAGGGATTTCGGCACTCACTACTTGATCTCACATGGTTTAGTTCCGAGACCAATGATCCCCAGGAGAGCTAGACATGCCCGTCCGGTTGATGGAGCTTTGCCTGGCCCCCAGGCCACCGAGCCACCTCACTCGCCAGCTGCCGATCCACCTCAGACTCCTGTCTTTGGCGATTCCTCGCAGCCTTTTGACTTGCAGAGATCTGTCTTGCGGTTAGAGCAGTGGCAGGCCACATTCAACGAGGGAGGGCACCCATGGCAGCAACGCATCGATGACAGGTTGGCGAGCTGGGACGCGTGGCGTGCAGATTTTGGTCAGGGATTCCTTGCTTGGCAGCAGGAGGTCATCCGCAATCAGGATGAGCAGCGTACCTGGCACACTAGGGAGACTGCGTGGAGAGCGCAGCAGGATGCTCGTCATAACTTGTACCAGGAGCAGCACGAGGAGCAGATGGCGTTACTACAGCAGCTCTTGGATCGCCAGCCACCCCTTACGGCTCGACAGGGGACTCAGCGGAGCCGCGGACGACGGGGCTAGGGATCCGGACTCGACTTCAGGATTTCTTTATTTTCCACTTTCAGACTTGTATTTTCTTTTCACTTGTGTCGGATTTTGAGTGGGTTTGTGTTTGAGTCTTTGTTCAACTGTTATGTGGGTCGAGTCAGTTAAACCCTTGTATTCTGAATGATCTAATCGTGTTATGTTTCTTCTCTTTCCCTGATCCTCAGGTTTATTGTTCCACTTTCTGTGACCCCGGCTCTGATCAAGACATGCGCTCTGGTTGTTCATTCATGCCATCTCTTGCACCCTCATGGTCTGTTTCCCGGTACCCCTTTACACTTTTCTTCACTGTTGTGCAGTCCATTGAGGACAATGTCCAAATTTAAGTGTGGGGTGGGGTTTTTGTTTGCATGTTTTGCCAAGTAATGGGCGGTGATTGTGCCTTGTTTTGTCACTCTTTCACAGCTTCCCATTCTCGGTAGCAAGTAATTTTCCACATTGCTTAATAACTTCTTGGATTGCCTACTGTCTTCCATATGGTGAGATTGATGTGGTGCTTCGGCTTTAACCAAATGTGTGTGTGAGAACCTGAATTATGACCATCTCCCATTCTTCTTGCTCTTAGTAGTCTAGGAGCTTGCCCTTATCGTGTTAGTGAACAGTTGACTTGTTAATGTGTAAGACTTGGTCTGTCTGACGCTCGAATTCTCTAGTTCAATGCCTGGATCGAGTCTAGATAAGGGATCTGTTAATTTCGTGCTTTAAGTTGTTATTGATTTTTCCCAATCAAAGAAAATCTGAAAAATGAATGGTTTGGTATTGAAGTTGTGGGTCGATTCACGAGCTGGCATACGTGCCTGCCCATTGCTGTAGTCCCAAAGGGAAGTCTCAATGTGGCATTCTTCTTCTAACCTACTCCCGATCGTGGCTGGGGTCTAGGATAACGCGGAATTCCAAAGGTTTCCGGCTGCTCCGTACCCGGTAGTATCCACACTGTACCGCCCATTCGGAAAAAAAAAAAAAGAAAGGAAAAAAAAAGATGAAGAGAAAAATGAAATTCTCTTTAATTTTGTTCTAGTCGTGTTCCCTTATTCTAGCAAGTGTCCGGTTGCGTCCTAGAGTAAGTGTAGCGGAAGTAAGCGTTGTCTTGCCTTTACCAAGTCAGGTTGTTCACTAGTTCGTTAAAGTCTTGTTCCTCTTTCACTCTGGCAAAAGTTTGGTTCCTAATTGTGTGGTTAGTTGGGTAATCCTCTTGTTTGGTTGAAGCACCGTATACATCTTTCTAGGAACCAAGAGGTTTTCGGTTTGCTCATTCAAGTTGGTGCATTGTTGTGGTAAAATTCTTGTTTGAGGACAAACAAACGTTTAAGTGTGGGGTGATTTGATGACGTTAGATTTACCGCGTTTATATCGCCACATTTGAACGACATTCCCCTTATTTGACTCCGAATTGTGATGAACTTGAATGACTTTTATGAAAAATATGTTTTATCTCCCGTTGGCCCTCTTTTGGGCAATTTGATGTTGTTTCGAGTTGTTTTTGTTGAGATTTCAGGTTACCACGTTGTGGATGACTTTTCTACGAGCTCGGCACTTCAAACGGGGATCAATTTGGAGTTCAAACGGAGCGGGAATCATCAAAAGAGCTGAAGGTCATTTCCAGGGGCAAAAGTGCGCCTAAATCCATGAAAAGTGCGCCGGCGCACTTTTCTGGTGCTGCCAGGCGCACTTTATTTTTAGTCTCTTGGAATTTTTCCATCGGCCACAAAAGTGCGCCATTTTCATGGAAAAGTGCGCCGGCGCACTTTTTAAGTGCCGCCGGGCGCACTTTTTCCCAGGACGGATTTCGGAGAGTAAAACAGGGTTTTCAAGGGAGAGACGGGGAGACTTCATTCTTCATTCTAATTTCGACGAACCAGACACTCTCGGAGGAGGATATTGAAGCTTTGAAGTGACGATTAAGCGAGGAGAAGCGAGGATTAGCTCAGGAGTTTCTAGGATTCGACAGGATTAGGTTTACTCGGAGTAAGATGTCTTCTTCTCCAGTTTTCTTCTTCTTTGTTTCTGTGATTGCTTCTGCGATGATGTCGAGCTAAACTCTTAGTTTGTTCAGATTAGATGAAGTTCTAGCAAAGCTTTGTATGGATGATGTCGGGTTTCTAACCCGTTTATGTTAATTGAGGTTTATTCAGACTTAATTTAGATTTTTCTAAAACCCTAATTTAAAGCTCTTGAATTCGCAGATTGACCATATCGTAGAATTTGCTTCATCTTTGTCTTGCGGTTCTGACCATGGACGTGAGTCATTCTAGGGTTTAGAAGGTCATTAAGATTACCCGGTGTCTTGACCATAGGGCCGGTGAAATTAATCTCTTTGCATTTCTGTGCGGCGTTTCATTGTTCTTCGTGCATTCTTGGAGATTTATGAGTTATCTTGACCATAGGAACTCATAGGTTTGCTAGGATAGTTTCTCTGCGTCCTGACCATGGAGTAGAGATTGCCAAAGGAAGCGTCGAGGAATTGAGTCTGTTAAAACCTTAGTTGCATTGCATCATCCGTCTTAGTCGAGCTAGAGCGGATTCGAGTCTGGACAAGCGCCTTAGTCAATTCTTGAAGCTCCATCTTGTTTGCCTGCTTGATTGGTTTAATTTGCATTTCTAGATTTTTAGTTCATTCACCACCATTTCCAAACCAAACGTTTAAACCCGAATAGCTTATTCCACATTAGTTGAGTAATAGAAACAGAAAGACCCTTGGGAAGTAACGATCTCGCTAGAGCGATCTAGTGAGTAAAACTAGTGTGCATTAATTTGCGCATCAATTGCCATCCAAAGCCATCCAAGATCGTATTCCCTATGAAGTCATTTACGGAGAGCTACCTGATTATTCACACTTGCGGACTTTTGGATGTCTCGCATACACACATGATAACCGGAGGGTCAAGGATAAGTTCGATGAAAGAGGTCGACGAGGTATATTTATCGGATATCCTCGAGGGCAAAAAGGATATCGAATATATGATATTGATTCTCGTCAAATAATTACGTCTAGGGACGTGATTTTCATTGAAGATGATTTTCCCTATCTCAATGAAAATTTTAGTCTTGGTGGTGAGCATGATACTGCTACTTCATGCGTGCCACATGTCACTCATGATATTGGTGGTGAGGGGAAGCAGCCATGCACACAACAATTGGAGCCATCTAATGATCTTGATGGTGAGCATGGGAATCATGAAGAATATAATTCACCACCAATGAATGAAGAGCATTCTCATGTTCATGAAGAGCTTCCTGAAGTTCCACACCAGGTTGAAACTCTTCGTCGTAGTGAACGAAGTCGTCAAGCACCACAACATCTTGCCGATTATGACACATCTCTTCCTCCATCCTTGACCATCACGGACCACAACGCCTCACATGTCGTCAACAAGGTATACCCGATAGCTCATCATGTTTCTTATGATAAATTTAATGCTAACCACGCAGCTTATCTCTCGGCTATTACGGCTGAAGTGGAACCAAGAAATTATCGAGAAGCGGTAAATCACGAGCATTGGAAGAAAGCCATGGCTTCCGAAATTAAGGCACTTCAGGATAATGGTACATGGGAAATGACAACTCTACCGGCAGGGAAGAAACTTGTGGACTCTAAGTGGGTATACAAAACAAAGTTCAAACCAAACGGAGAAGTCGAGCGTTATAAGGCTCGACTCGTCGCTAGAGGCTTTACTCAGATACCCGGGATAGACTTCGAGGAAACATTTGCGCCAGTCGCTAAGTTGGTAACAGTGAGATGCCTAATAGCAGTTGCAGCAGCTCGTGGATGGGACATGCACCAGTTGGACGTCAATAACGCCTTTCTTCATGGAGATTTACAAGAAGAAGTTTATATGAAGGTACCCGAGGGTTTTGCGATTGAAGGAGATACGAGGGTTTGTCGACTACGTAAATCCATATATGGTTTAAAGCAAGCCTCTCGCAACTGGCATGCAAAGTTCTCTACGTCACTTATTGCTATGGGGTTTGTTCAATCTACTGCAGACTACTCATTGTACACCTACCGTCGACAGGATATACATGTGATGGCCTTGATTTACGTGGATGATGTCATTCTTACAGGAGATGACCAAAGTTTCATACATGAGGTAAAATGTCAATTAGATGAGAAGTTCAGCATTAAGGATTTGGGTCAGTTAAAATATTTTCTCGGAATCGAGGTTGCTCGAACAAAGACGGGTATTACAATTAATCAGAGGAAATATGCTTTGGACATACTTCAAGATAGTGGGATGGAGAATAGCAAGCCGAGCTCATTCCCAATGGAACAACATCACGCATTGGGAAGAGCCGATTCACCTTTGGAGGGCGACGCAGGACAATATCGAAAATTAGTAGGACGGTTGCTATACTTAACTATCACACGACCGGATATTCAATATGCAGTGAATTTACTTTGTCAATTTGTAAATTCACCAAAGCAAGAACACCTTGATGCAGCCAAACGGGTGTTAAGATATGTCAAGCAAGCACCTGGTCAAGGGCTACACTTTCCAAGGGAAAACGACTTGCAACTGCGAGCGTATTGTGATGCTGATTGGGCAGGGTGTACTTTAACACGTCGGTCGACCACGAGTTACATAATCCAATTAGGAGATGCGCCAGTCTCTTGGCGCACAAAGAAGCAACATGTGGTGTCGAGGTCTTCGGCTGAAGCGGAATATAGAGCAATGGCAACGACAGTCAGCGAAGTCATCTGGTTACGATACTTGTTGGGAGAACTTGGAGCAAAACAATCTACCGCAACCACTTTACATTGCGATAATCAAGCCGCCTTACACATCGCTTCAAATCCAGTGTTTCATGAGCGAACCAAGCATGTAGAGATGGACTGTCACTTCGTAAGGGAACGTGTTGTTTCAAAGGAGATTAAGCCAATGAAGATCAGCAGTAAGGAGCAACTTGCAGATCTCTTCACAAAAGCTCTCGGAAGGGACCAGTTTTGCTATTTACTAAGCAAGTTTGGTACTCACGATTTGCACGCGCCAACGTGAGGGGGAGTGTTGGAGTACAGTTGTCGCTGAGCATTTATTGTACACGTAATTTCCATATATGGTTATGTAGAGATAGGAGAGGCTTGCGGCTAACCCTAGCTTGCGTGTATATATATATGTACTTGTAGAGTTCAGCTGTACTCATGGTGAATAAGATAACCTCCGTTCACCCGTGGATGTAACTTGGCACACAGCCAAGTGAACCACGTAAACTCTCGTATTGACTCGAATTTATCATAGTTCGGAAATGTGCCATTGGGGCTACATATTCCTCTAAAACTGCCCCCAATACTACAAAACCCCCCTAAATGCTACTTGAGTCTTTGGGATAAGATATGCCATCCAAAGTTTGTGACGATTAGCCAGCACCTTCGAAATAAACTTGTAGCATAAATTATATCAATTGATTGGTCGAAATTGACCCATGTTGGAAGAACTTTGGAGATGATGACTATATACGTATCATTTCACTTGTCAGACATAATTCTATAGATACAAATCTTTTCAATCTCTCTACAAAAAAAGGGCCTCAAAGACGGCCAAAATCTCCTATAAAAATGGCCGAAGAGGCCCTCGAAACTGGGGGTCTAGAAAGCCCATGCTAAAAATACTCATTGAATGGAAAACTACTTCTTACATAGAAATGAAGCATACAACAAAATGAATACATCAATTTCACTTTTTAATTTCCTTATTCCTATGCATGAGATTAACAAAATAAAGTCTTTTATATTAGAGTTAATACACCTTTTTACCCCTCTACTATGCAAAGTTAACAAACATACGCCTTTACTATTTTCTAACCGATTTAACACCTTCTACTTTGAAAACTTTAACAAATATGCCCCTCTGTTTAATTTTCCTATTTTCCATCCGATATGTTGATTGTACGTGCCACATCATATTATTTGTACACCTTATCGCTTTTTGGAATGTTCACAATTGAAAATTATTTAAATTAGAAAGAAAAATAAAAAAGAATATATACCACAAACTCCTTCATACATAATAGTGATTATAATGTGCTTTTCCTTTATATTTTCTTTTTAATTTAAATATTTTCACCTTGTGGACATCCCAATTAGCGATGTTGTGGACAAATAATATGACGTAGCACGTATAATCAACTTATTAGATGAAAAATAGATGAAAAGATAAATGGAGGGGCATATTTGTTAAACTTTTCGAAGTAGAGGGTGTTAAATCGGTTAGAAAATAGTAAAAGGGTATATTTGTTAACTTTGCATAGTAGATGGGGAAAAAGGTGTATTAACCTTTATATTATACAAATAATTTTTGCAACCAAATTCATTGTAATTGGCAAAAATTCATTGTAATTGGCATGCATGATTAATTAGTTTATAAGAAATGAAGTTGCAACATGAGTTCCTTGTCCTCTTCAATGATAGTACACTTCTGTCCACTAAACCATCAATTACGGCAAATCCTACCATGAAAACACTCCTTAGTGTTTTGATATCAAAACACACATTATAATCATTCATTTTTTAAGGGGAGATCTAATGGTCCATGTTCAAAGGATAAAAATGTAATTGTATATTTTAATTTTTTTAGATTTTTATTTTTCAAGGTCTTTAATTATAATTAAATTAAATTATTTTAATTTTCCATCTCTTCCTATGGTTCTTTTTTTCCGCCGTCTACACGTTATTTTTGCTTCTTCGGCCATATTTTTTTCTGGTCATCTTCTCCGGCCTTACTTTATAGTCTCGTTGTTCCGTTTTCAAATTTAGGAACAAGCATATAGGGAGCCGTTTTATAATATATTTGTTCATTGTTCCATTTTCATATTTATGAACAATTTTCTTAGAATATATCTTTGTTCATTGTTCCGTTTTCATATTTAGGTACAATCTTCTTAAAATACATCTATATTCATTGTTCCGTTTTCATTTTTAGTAACATTTGTCATAAAATATATGTTCCTAAATCGTCTACTGGAACAACTTTACTTTTTCAGTTAAGCAACAAGGTCCAGAACTTCCAAAAGTTTCCAAAAACCACCCAAGTCCTCATCTGTCAAGTTAACACAGTTAGGGACCAACTCAACATTTTCACAAAACTTATAGAAACGCCACTAACTTACAGAAACAACCATCTGATCACTTAACTTTCTCAAGGTGCGCTTTGGTCATTGAACTCTTGTTATGGTGGAAAACCATCACCTTTCTTCTCCGATCATCCGTCCATCGCCGGCGGGCTTCAACGGGCGCCACCGCCGTTTCCAACCTTCTTGGAAATCACTACTACCGCCACTACTTCGTTTCTTGTCGCCGGGGTCCGAAGATCATCCACCATTCTCGCTCCTCCACTCACGGGCCTCCTCCTCAATAGGTGGCGAGATCTGTTGGGCAGGAGCAAGGCGCGACGGTGCTGGGTTGGAGCGACTTGACTGCGGCGAGGCTGGAGTCGGCTGGCGGCGGTTGGGCAACGGGTGGAGGCGGCTGGGCGGCAACGGGGGGCTGGAGACAGGCGGCGGCGGCGGTTGTGTGGGAGGAAGGTGGCGGTGGCGGTTGTGTGGAGCAAGGCGGCGGCGGCGGTTGTGTGGAGCAAGGTGGCGGCGGCGATGAGTTTGGAGCAAATAGGGTTGAGAGGGAGTGAGGTTTTTTGGCTGATTGTAAATAGAATTAGGGTTTGTGGTGAAACCCTAGTATAGTTTACTATATATATTAGTTCGAAATGACTATTTTATCCATTTTAATTTAGTCCATTAGATCTACTCTGTAATCCTACAACTCTAAGAGGTGTTTTGATATCAAAACACTAAGGGGTGTTTTCATGGTAGTAGATCCCATCAATTACATATTTAAACGGTTGACACGACTACCAATTTCGTAATGAAAATAAAAAAAAAAGGGTCAAATATTCAAAAGGTCCTGAAACTATAGGGTGAGTTACAATCTCGTCCTAAAATTTTAACCGTTACAGAGTGGTCCTATTACTATGAAAAAAGTCACAGAGTAGTCCTAATGACGTCATAAGTCTACTTTTTCAGCCATTTTGCCAACAGTGAATCATCTTTTAGATGACATGTCCACAGTGACATGACGAAATGGCTGAAAAAGTACACTTATGACGTCACTAGGACTACTCTGTAACCTGTTTCATAGTAATATGACCACTTTGTAACGGATTAAAATTTTAGGACGAGTTTGTAACCCGCCCTATACTTTCGGGACCTTTTAAGTATTTGACCCTAAAAAAAACTAATAAGCAAATTGCAATTTCAATTTTGGAACATGTAGCTAAAACATATCATTAATGCTTCCATTAATCATGATGGACACAACATAACTAAAACATAGCTAAATATGTTGTACAAATTAATTCAGCATCACGCACGCATATAGTATAGTCGCTTTGATCGATACAACAATGGACTAATGTTGTATTGTACGTAGCTAGCTAGCAACTACGACCGTAACAACAATCCATTTTATTCTTTAGCCATATATTCAACATTAACTAATTAACTTCAACTTCCGGCTCCTCCTCCGATCAATCTCACTTCACCCTGTAATTTAACAAACACAAAAAATTAAGTTAACCAAAACACAAATGATCAATTATAATATCATAACACTAAAAAAAAAACTCCATTTTCAGCCACGGAACACAATCTGTTGCTCGATATTTAGCGACCAATAACCGTTACCAAATGTTTTTGCGAAGGTATTTGAGCTTTGGCGACGGCTTCTACAAGCCGTCGCTAAATGTAAATTTGTTTGTAGTGTTTATACTTGTTACTCACGTGTTGCAGTCGACGGAGGGGCTGATCGGGTAGCCAACGTTGACGCCGCACTTGCCGGGAAGGCCGCTAGCTAGTCCGTAGTTGATACCCGGAATACTAGCGGTGGTGGATTTCAAGCAGCGGCACGCCGTCTGCCTGTCCGGAGTAGAGGCGGCGGCGGCGTTGAGTGACTTCACCCCGCTGCAGCAGCCAGGTGTCAGTGGGCCCTTTCCCATGACGTAGCTGATGCAGGGCCCCACACTCGACGTCACCATTCCGCAACTCACCGCTGCGTTGGCAAGTTGTGAAGTGGCCACCATCATCACCATCAACGCCACGCAAACCTATAGCTTTATTACTTTATTATTATTATATTGCTAATGAAAGAATTATATTAATAAACAAATGTTTGTACCTGCAGCTTAGTAGCGGCCATGATAGACTGATTGCGTAATTAATCGCTAATTAGGGTTTTTAAATAAGTTAATTGAGAAATTTGCTTGGTTATTGGTTTAGATTGGAGGGGTAGTGTGGGTTTATATAGTGGTGAAAATTGAAAAAATAAGAATAAATGGAGTTAGTTGGACGTTGGGATTATGATGTGTAATTAATGAATAGTGTCCACGTAATTAGGTTTAGCATAAATGCATGAACGCGGTTGATTGGAAATACTACGTACTATCAATCAGTGGGAGAGACGGCAGTACTTCTTCAAACCGACAGAATGAAAAATTACGTATATAACACTAGCTAGTTATAATTCATTCCATCTCCAAACCTCCTTATGCAATCAAAATCAGTAGGTGTTTAATCAATTACGAAGAAGCAAATGAGTGGCAGATTCATGATGAATCATGATACTAGGTTATTTCGTCAAATAATAATATGTGTTGGGCTAAATTTGAAAAATAAATGGGCTAATCGATCAGTTTAGTAGCTCTAGACTTGGAAGTGGAGTGGGTCGTGACCTGGAGAACCTCATCATCACCAGATCCGCCCGCAAATCATGGTACAACTGGATAGGATTGCTTTTAAACAAATCATGACAATGAATTATTACATATGGTAACATCTGCAAAAGAAAAAAAAATTGACAAGATATTCTCTGTTTTGAGTTTAGGTTTCACGGATTTGTTATCGAGATGTAGGATAGAGATCACTTCTCAAAAGACCACTCATAATAGAGGTACTACAGCCTAAACAAGTTTAATTTTGGAGTCCTTACACAAACTCTTTCATAACCCTCTTGTCAATTAAGGTTGAACTATTTTTTAAAGCTCAAGGCCTCTCTCGTGTTTTGTCTATGTGAAATTTGCATAAGATGTCACATGTATAAATAGTGCGAAGAAGTTTTGGTATTACCAACGAGTTTATAATATTCCAAAAAGGTTAGGTGTATTCATGATTTTACTGGGGAGATCTCTTTATATAGAATTCTGGAATTTGAAGACCTATGTAAGTTGATCGACTAACTAGCAACATCCTACAGTGTACACTCAGAGTTGGAGTCATGAAGATGATCTGGACCTCTCATCTTGTCAATGAGCCAGATCGTCCCTAAGGTGGGTCATCAATCTACATATGACACGTGATGACTTGATTATCCATGATTATAAATAATCTTACCCCAATATTGATCGAACAAGACATCATCACCAGAACGTGGGTTGGGGGATATTCTAAAAAAGTATAATGAGTGAGAATAGAGAGAGAGGGAAAGAGAGTGTTCGGGGGGTGAGTGGGGTTTGTTCCGGCGGGGCGTCGGAACGGGGTGCTCGGATCAGGTAAGTCACACTTTTAGGGCTAGGGATAGTAGTGTCACTCTTTCTTCTTCGACGGGCGTCGCTTGGGCGCAGTGGAAGGTGGCTGTCTCAAGGGAGGATAAAACTCACTTCATTTTGTTGGATGGGACTCAGATGAGGTGGTTGAAAGATGTGTTGCTGGTGGCTTCAAGGGATAAGTGGAAGTTTCCGGCGAACTGCTCGACAACTTCTGCCCGAAGGTGGGTAAAGGTGTCAGTTGTGTGGAGAGCTGGGGTGAGAGTTTTGAATATCTTGGAAAGATGTAGAGATGGAAGGAGTTTCTACATTTTAATCCCAGCGGAGCGGAGCTCAGAGGGCTGGAAGGAGTTCCTAAGGGTGCTGACAGGAGGTTAGAGGAGAAAGCTGGAGGGCAGTTGGTAATTCAGAGGCTGGAGGGCAGTTGGTAATTCAGAGGCAGGAGATTCGGCGGGAGTCATATGCGGAGAAGGTAGCCCCCAGGGTTTTTTATAGGCAAGGGAGTAGTGAGGTTTCAGGGAAGGAGGAGTTGGTCATTCGCGTTGGTGAAATGGGAGTGGAGGAGCGACTCCGGTTCCTGAGAAGAGGCTTGGTTTTTCGAGTTGACGCCTCTGACGGGGGTTTGCCAGACTGGGTACGGCTTCGCAAGTGGATGGCAAAGTTCTGGGGAATACCGGTGGCGGCGGATATTAGGAAAATGGGGGATGACCTGTGGTTTCTAGTCTGTGTTTCAGAAAGGGAAGTGGAGAGGATATTATCTTTTGGGAGATGGGAACCTCCGGGATATAGAATCTTGGCGGATAAATGGGTGCCCGTGTCCGGAACGTCTAACGTGGAAGCAAGCAGAGGTTGGGGGTGGGCAGTAGTAAAGGGAATCCCCCTTCACATCAGATCAGAGGCAGTGTGGAGGGACATTGCAAGTTGTTTTGGGGAGAAGGCAGTCTTCACGGAGGAGGGTTGTAGTCTGAGTGAACTCTGGTACGCTTCCATACCTCCGTTAAACCGCCAGCAGGTATTTGGCTTCAGTTCAGAGGGGGGAGGTTCTGGCTGTCAGTGTGTGTTGAAGCAGGAGAGAGGGGGATGGGGGGGTCGCAAAAGGAGAAGATAGGGGTGGGAGTGATGGGTTTCGGATGTGATAGTCAGAGTGGGGAGGAGGGAGAAAAGGTTCGTCCGTTAGAGTTAGGGTTGGTCGACGGTGATACCCCTGTCGGCGGCAGGCCGGAGGAGATGGAGGCAGGCGGTGGCGATGTTGAGTGCATCGGGAGCTTGGGCGTGGGAAACGAGGAGGATAAAAGGGTGTCAGAGGAGGAGATAGTGACGGGACTAATGGGTTTGGTAGTTGACAGTCTGCAGGGTACGGTGTGGCAGAAGAGGAGGGGAGGGTATCCACGCACGTTGGGAAGGG
Source organism: Linum lewisii (assembly GCA_034768395.1). Taxonomy (NCBI): domain Eukaryota; kingdom Viridiplantae; phylum Streptophyta; class Magnoliopsida; order Malpighiales; family Linaceae; genus Linum; species Linum lewisii. The sequence continues at coordinate 3,732,814 of CM068298.1, read as the reverse complement.
GTTGGAGGGTAAGGGTAAAGGAAAAGAAGGTTTTGGGCCTAAGACTTGTGAAGCCCTGATTTCTATGTTTTGGAGTGGGCCTGGTTCCTAAGGTACGCAAGGAGGGAGAAATGGTGGAGGGGGAAGTGAGGTCAGAGGAAAGAAGGACAAGCTTGGAAGGAAGTCTTTGGGCCGGGCCTTTAGAAACTCCCTCAGAGGAACTAACAAAGGCTAGCGGTAAAGGGGGCTTTTGGGAAGCCAGAAACGGTTCTGGGATTCTGGGGGAACAGGCGTCGAATGTTGAATTGAATCAGGAGGAGGATAATATGCTGGGTTTAATTTTTGGTTCGAAAATTACTCATCCATGATGGAGGTCGAGAGAGGAGAGGATGTAGAGAGTCTGTCCTCCTCTAGGGAAGAGGAGGAGGCGCTAGGAGCGTTGAGTGTTAAAGTTACGAAGCTGCTGGACATTCGCCTACCAGGTTCGGAGGAGGTGGCCGAAGAAATGATTAAACAAACAGCAAAAGGAGTCTCCACAAGAAGAAAGAAGTCTCGGCTGGAGCTCGAGAGAAGATGATTAAAATGCGAGTTCTCTACTCCTATTTCAGGTGATGGAAAGCGAAGTGCCGGGTATGTTGATTCTTCTTCCTCTTTCATAGATGAATCATCCTAGGCTTCTGTCGTGGAATGTGAGGGGGATGTGTGATATAGGGAAGCAATTCAGGATTAGAGAAAGGTGCAGGTTGGCTAGGGCTAATGTGATTTGTTTTCAAGAGTCTAAATTACAAGGTCTGGACGCGATGACTGCAAGAAGGTTAACTGGGAGTAATAATTTTCTGTGGTCTTGTTTGGGTGCCTTGGGGCGGCGGGAGGCATAGTTACGATGTGGGATGATAGTGCGTTTGAGGTACAAGCTGAGTGGGTGGGTAGGTTCTCAGTGGTAGTTGTTCTGAGGAATCGGGCAGACAATTTTGTGATGATGGTGGTGAATGTGTACGGTCCACATGATTGGGAGCTTAAGAGGATGTTTATGCAGGAATTGGCGGATATTTGGAATTGGTGGAACTTTCCGGGATGTGTGGTGGGAGACTTTAATATGATTAGGTCTAGGGAGGAAACTAGAGGGGCCTATAGGAGTCAAAGGGAGATCAATCTTTTCAATGATTATATTGAGGAATTGGCCTTAATTGATCTTCCTCTCTTCGGGGCAGATTTTACTTGGTCAGATCTAAGGAAAGATGTTGTGGTGTCTAAGTTAGATAGATGCCTAATCTCAGGGAGTTGGGAGGACAAGTACCCGAATTGTAGGGTGCAGGTTCTGTCTCGCACGTGTTCGGACCACAAACCTCTATTGCTAACGTGCGGGGTTGAGGGAGGAGTGCGGCGCCCATGGCGCTTCGAGACCATGTGGTTCTCGGAAGGATCTTTCTTCGAAACCATTGAGGCGGTTTGGTCAGAGAGGGTAGAGGGTCGGGGAGAAATCTTTAAGTTAGCTGCAAAGCTGAAGTTTGTAAAGAGGGAGCTTGGTATGTGGAACGAGAGAGTGTTTGGACGGGTGGAGAGACAGATAAAGGAGTGTTTGGATAGTGTGCTGGATCTGGATGTGAAGGAAGATGCAGGAACTCTGAGTGAGATTGAGAGAATCGAAAGGTGTAACATCAAGTGCTCGTTGGATAGGCTTTGGAAGAGAGAGGAGAACCTATGGAGGCAGCGATCGAAGGATTTATGGTTGGCCTTAGGGGACAAGAATACCAAGTTCTTCCATAAGAGCGCCTCAGCTCGGCGAAGGCAGAATTTCGTGGAGCAGATTGCAATTAATGGGGTGGTCACTTCAGGGCAATTGGAGTTGGCAGATGAGGTAGTACAGTTTTATAAGAGGTTATATTCAGAGGAACGACGTGTTAGACCGTTTCCTGGTGCGGTTCAGTTTAAGATGTTGCCTAGGAATAGTTGGGAGGGTTTGGTCAAGAATGTTTCTAGAGAGGAGGTTTGGGAGATCATGAAAAGTTGTGCTGGAGAGAAAGCTCCGTGTCCGGACGGTTTCTGCCTTGCTTTTGTACAGAGGTGTTGGGGGGTGGTTGGGGAGGATTTTGTAAGGGCAGTGGAGGAGTTTTTTAGGTTAGGGTTTCTTCCCCGCTCAGTTTGTCATACTTTCATCTGTCTGATTCCCAAGAAAGAGAATGTAGAAGATATCAAAGATCTGAGACCTATTAGCTTAGTGGGGTGCATTTACAAGATCATCTCCAAGGTGCTAATGGAGAGACTTAAGGTGGGGATGGCGGAGGTCATCTCGGAGAACCAGTGTGCATTCATAGGGGGGAGACAGATTTTGGACGCTTCGCTTATTGTGAATGAGGTCATTGACTCCCGGAGAAGAAGTGGAAAGAAGGGTTTGGTTTTCAAGTTGGATATTGAGAAGGCATATGACCACGTAAACTGGGAGTGTCTTCTTAAGGTGCTGAGAGCTATGGAGTTCCCGCCCCGATGGGTGGAGTGGATGTGGAGCTGTATTTCTTCTCTGATCTTCTCCATTCTTGTGAATGGGGAATCCAAAGGTTTTTTCAAGAGTGAAAGGGGACTCCGACAAGGAGACTCCCTCTCCCCCTTCCTCTTTACTTGCGTTATGGAAGTGCTGTCCGAGATGCTGAAGGTGGTTGGGAGGGGTGGGATGATTTCGGGTTTCTTCATGGATGAGGTGGAGCAGAAGGGGGAAGTGAACCATGTGCTATATGCAGATGATACTATAGTGTTCTGTGAGGCGGAGGAGGATCAGGTAAAGACGTTGGTGGCTACTTTGATCTGCTTTGAGGCGGTTACGGGGTTGAGGGTGAATTATAGTAAGTCTTGTCTGTACCCGGTTGGTGAAATAGGGGAGGCAGCTAGGCTAACAGAGCTGTTTGGTTGTGAGCTTGGAGAGTTTCCATCCACCTATTTGGGCCTTCCATTAGGGGTGCGGGCGAACTCAAAGGCTATGTGGGACCCGATCGTCAATTGCATCACGAGAAGGTTGTCCGGATGGAAGGCTCGCCTACTTTCATTTGGAGGTCGTCTCACTTTAGTCAAAAGTGTCCTGACAAACCTCCCGATATACTACATGTCACTCTTTCGCGCTCCAACTTCGGTGATCAAACAGATTGAGAAGATGCAGTGCAGATTTCTTTGGGAGGGAGCGAGCGAGTATCGAAAGTTGCATCTGGTGAGGTGGGATGTGGTCAAAGCGCCGAGGTCTAGGGGCGGTTTGGGAGTCCTGGATATGGGGAGCATGAACTCTGCGCTTTTGAGCAAATGGAGTTGGAGGTTCGGAACAGAAAGAAATTCTTGGTGGCGACAATTGGTAGTGGTGAAGTGTGGGGAGGAAAGGAGCTGTTGGGTGGCGAGATGGGCCTTTCCTACGGCTGGGTGGTCTGTGTGGAGATGGATTGTGCACGAGAGTGTTCTGGTTCTGGAAGTTTGGCTTCATTGATCCGGGCGGGGGTGGGTGTCCTTCTGGTTTGATTATTGGGTGAGAGGTGTGAGGTTTTGTGAGGTTTTTCCCAGGATTGCGGCTTACGCCCAAACCTTGGATTCCTGTGTGTGTCATTATGTTTCTGGTGTTGACAGGTTATTGTGGGAGGTTCCACTTCGTGGCAGTCTCAGAGGGGGGGCGGAACACGAAAGGCTATCGATGATGGAGATGCTCGACGGCTTACCTCCGTCTTTACTCACGACGGGGCCGGCATCGCTAGTGTGGCCTTTGGAGAGTAGTGGAGCTTTCACTGTGAGGTCTCATACTAGAGAACTCATCAGCCGAAAGTTTCCAGGGATGAGGGAGTTTCCTGCAGATACGATCTGGATGAGGCATGTTCCAACCAAGGTAGCAGGCTTTGTGTGGCAGGTGGCGTTAGGGAGGATTTCCACCATTGATAATCTAATCCGTAGAGGAATGATGATCCCGAATAGGTGCACGATGTGCGGAGCGGATGAGGAGACTATTCTGCATCTCTTCCGAGAGTGTGCTTTTGCATCGCAGGTTTGGTCTATCTTCAGTTCACGACTTTCCTTGTGTGGCCCCTTTCCTTATGCTGTAAAGGATTGGCTCTGGGCGTGGAAAGGATTGAACTGTGGGGTGCTTTTTAATCATTGTATTAAGATGCTAATTCATGGGGTTCTGTGGGGTTTGTGGGGGGAAATAAACAATAGGGTGTTTCGGGATTTGGAGTCAAATCCTTGGGAGTTGTGGGGCGCATAGCTGCGCTTGTGGGACGTTGGTGCGTTGCAGGTGGGTTATTGAGTAGTGAGGGATTAGAGGTTTGGGTTGGGGTGTGGCGGCATGCTGTTGATCGTGGGTGAGTGGGAGGTAATAGGTTTTTAGTGGTCTGGGTGGAGGGTATGTAGAGATAGGGGGAGGATCGGTTCTCTGCTGATCTGCTGCTTCTGTGTTTTTGGGGTTGAGTATTTTTGGGGGCAGGGTGTTTTTGTGCCTTCTCCTGGGTTCGGCTGGGGTATAGGCTTTTGTTTGGTGTGGGCATAGATAGGTAGGAGTAAAGGTTGGCGGATGGGTGGGGTTTTTTTTCATTCTCTGCTGTGTACAGCTCTTGTTCTCTTAAAGTTATATATATATATATATAATATATATATATATATATTATACATCTCACTTTAAAAAAAAAAAAAAGACATCATCACCATACCCCACTAAATGCGCTTAGCTCATACGCTCTATAGCCCATACGCCTAGGGCAACGCCCAAAAAGCCTAAGGGCCATAACTAATTTATATAATGTTTGTGACCACTCGTCTCAAACGAAAACCTAAGAAAAGGATTCTAAATTTACAAAGGTTTAACGAACCTCATACAAGTAAAATTATCATATTGGATGTCAATAAGAGTTGCTTTCAAGTACAAAATTTATAATACCATACATTTATTACATTTCAATAACTTAAATTATTGGAGATTCCTAATTGTTTTATGTAACGTTCTTTAACCCTAACATTCCTTATATATGCAAGCATTAGCAAGCTGCCTGTGTACTATCAACCATTGGTATTTGGAGGGAGACATCTCCATGTTCAACCACTGAAATCACTGACATGACCAAATTATGCCCATTCACATATGTCCAGAAAGCTCAAGTGTGAATTATGGTGCGCAAGTAGGGGTGGAAATTCCGGGTTGCTCGGCCCGGCCCGGCCCATGTTGGCTAGGTAATTCATATACTCTTTTCTATTCCTTATCATTAATTGTATGATCCCTTAACACATATCTAGAATCTTGTGTTCACAATTAGTAAAGTTTTTACGTGTGTTTTGTTGAATAGTATTAGAATGTTACATTAGGTAGTAATATATCATCATTAATTCTTTACTGCATCCAGGTTACGTTGACATTTGACATTTATATTTGGATTTACCAGTTCAAATGTGCGTGAATTCCTGGTCACCAAAATGGATTACACGTTTCAAATTACGATAGGTAAAAGATAAACTGAATGTTTTCAATAACACGATACAACGGGAAATCGACTGCGACTGTGATGTTATAGCTATATAACCACATACATCACAACTACAATGCCCTTTATTATTTCTGATACGATATTAACTAATTAACTCCGACAACATCTGCATCCTCCTCATCAAATCTCGCTCACTTGACTCTGTAATAACAAAAAAAATGTAACAAAAAATGTTATTTCCAAATACTATAAACATAAAATTAACAAAAAAATCAATAAATATAACTCACGTGTTACAGTTGACGGATTGGCTGATAGGGAATCCAACGTTGACCCCGCACTTCCCGGGTAGACCACCGGCAAGTCCATAGTTTATTCCACTAATACCGCCGGCGGCAGATTTCAAGCAGCGGCAGGCCGCTTGCCTGTCCGGGGTGGAGGCGGCAGCGCCGTTAAGGCGCTTGATCCCGCCGCAGCAGGCAGGGGTTAGTGGGCCCTTCCCAGTAATGTATCCAATGCAGGGTGCCACGCCGGATGCCACCTGGCCGCAAGTAATCGCCCCGTTGGCAATCTGTGCGGTGGCAACCATCACCACCAGCAGCGCCACGCAAACCTGGATTAACGTGATTCAGATATTTTCATCAATTAATTAAATAATGGTACGTAATTAATTAACAATTCATAATGATGCGGTCGCATGCATGCAAACCTGTAGCTTAATAGCGGCCATGATCGAATGATGTTTAAGTAAGTACTTAGAAGCTAAGGTGTTTTGTTTGAGTGAGTGAGTAATTGTGCTTGGTGAAGTGTGGGTTTATATAGTGGAAAAATTGATGGTATTGGTTGGGAGTTGGGACAAGAATGATTAATGAATTTTGTCCACGTACGTACGTCGATCTCTCTAGGGTTTAATGTATGGATGGCGTTGATTGGGAAAGTACTATCAGCGGCATGGAGAGGGCATTTCTGATCATAATTGCACTTCCACCGACGGTGTCAAATTTTACACTTATGATTGTAGTGAAAAATCGACATTGGGACCATATGGATGGGCAATGAATAAGGGGACCTTCTAGTAGTGTGGAGTAGAATGTCGAATTTGTAGAACTTAATGATTGAAGGAGAAGTAGGTTTATAGACGAATTTCTGATACTAAAATGGTTTCATCTTCTCACATGGGCTATGATTCAGGAAATAATTAAGAACCTTGCTTAAAATGATGCATGGGGTGATGTATAGGTCTATAAAAAGAAGAAGAAACTCAAAAGGTTATCATGTGGCCAAATTTGCTATTAATTGTATGCATCGTGAGTTTTATCTGCATAATTTGACTCCCTTTGTAGTCCACAATGGGTATTTGTGGTGTTTAGTAAAGTTGTAAGGATTTGACCTTTAGTTTTTCAAACCCCTTGCACACCCTCTCCCATAGGTTGGAGCGGGTTTGGGTACCTGAACAAAAAAAAGTCGTGGAACTCATTTCAAACACCGTACTCTTTTGGGTTACAGGTACCCTAACCCCGAATGGGGTCAAGTGTCCATGGATACATAAAATTGAGTTGTAAAAAAATCAGTTTCTAGCATCCAAGGAAACCCCTACAATTTGAGGCTAGTCAGTAGTGTAACAAGTGCTTTAGTTTGAGACACAAATGAATTAGTCATGTGCATCATTAATTATGAACAACAACTCCTGTTGTTACTTAATTATCTTAACATCGGTCGTCGAGAGCAACATAGACATGTTAGTCACTTAGTTGGGGAGTCTGTCATGGTCGTCATCATTGCCTTCTTTAGAAATGACTTTACTTAAAAATGTGTTAGGCATGAGCTGAATATTTACTACTTCAAATATTATATAGTTAAGCCTCAACCCATAACCCATGACCATTATTTGAGCTCAATTCATTATAAGTTTCAGCAAGGTTTTGGGCTTTTAGGTATTTTTGGTATGACTCGGGTAGTTCGGTATAATTCGAATGGGATACGGGTACCCTAACTCTTCAATTTCTTGACCCAAACCCCGAACTCAAACATGTTTGGGTACCCTAAACCCGCACAAATTTGGGTGATCCCCAAACCCATACGGGTTCACTTTTAGCCCTACTCTCTCACCCTTCGGTTGCCTGTTTTTCCACCTTTTTATTTTAGAGTGTCCAATCTATGATCTTCCCTCGTAGGAGTTGCCAAAATAATTGTTTGTCGTGATAGGCTTTGACGTTTGAACAAAATTTCATAGTAAAAAGATTGGTTGAATTTTCCTACTGTTTGTTAGAGTTCAATGTAACAGTAAGAGATGCAAATGCAAGTGGGTAGATTGTAGTTGATTTATCACTTACTCCCTTATTCTCCGAGAGCTATCTTCGTAAAAAAAAAAAAAAAGGTAAGGAATTGGTTATACGTGGCTTAGAATGTCTCTATAACGGAGGGAGACATGTACATAAATGAGGATATGACTAGGATTTCGTTTCCTTCACATGTATGGTGGTGGTTGCATTCCGGGCTGTTTGCTTGGAATTTTGCAATTTAATTGTCGGTCAGTATTTCTAATATTATGTATATTTTAATAATGCCATTTATTTATTTATTTATTTTATACACATATTGTTATTGCACTACACACTAAGTGAAGACTCTGGAATGTGTGGTGTGTGTGATGAATAAGTGACGCAGGCCAACAGATAACAAACGCATGCCGGGCTGGGTTCGGGCCCAGGCTTTGTCAGAATTTTAACCAAAAGCCCAAAACTGGCCTTGAGAATAATATGATGGGTTTTTGGGCTGTCTGAAGTTCGGTTGGACCAAAATGGTTGGTTAAAGTCCGGTCAAATGAGTTGGGCTTCCTTCCCTAATAGTATGCATACAAATTAAGTTAACTTGTTAAGAAAAGGGTTAATACACCTTTTTGCCCCTCTACTATGCAAAGTTAACAAACATACTTCTTTATTATTTTCTAATTGATTTAACATCCTCTACTTTGAAAAGTTTAACAAATATGCCCCTCCATTTATCTTTTCATCTAATTTTCGTCTAATGAGTTAATTATACGTGCTACTTCATATTATTTGTACACTTTATCGTTGATTGGAATGTTCACAATCCAAAATTACTTAAATTAGAAAGAAAAAGAAAAATGAATACCACAAAAACACCTCTGTACATAATGGTGATTATAATGCTTTTCCTTTATCTTTTCTTTTCAATTTAAATATTTTAACCTTGTGGACATCCCGATCAGTGATTTGTGGACAAATAATATGGCGTAGCACGTATAATCAACTCATTAGACGAAAAATAGATGAAAAGATAAATGGAATGGCGTATTTGTTAAACTTTTCAAAGTAGAGGGTGTTAGATCGGTTAGAAAATAGTAAAAGGGTATGTTTGTTAACTTTGCATAGTAGAGAGGGAAAAAGGTATATTAACCCATAAGAAAATAAGTTAAAACTAAATAACAAATATGTGAATTATGATTACAAGATAAAACATATATTTCTAATATGTAATACTAATTTTTTTGTTGATTAAGGAAAAAAATATCTATTTAATATTTGATTTAATTAAGTAGTGAGTATTATTTAATTCACATTTAATCATTAATATCACTACATGAAATGCTACCGACTTTCAAATTATAGCCTCTTTTTTTTGGAAATGTATTCTTTCTCAATTTTCTTGACGGAGGGAATGAATTTAAACTTCGGGAATCAACGAACTATTATCCTTACGTATAATATAATATTTAAATGTTATTCCTCAGCTGTTTGATTAAAGGGTCGTTTGTGCCAGAGAATTGAGGGATGAGAATTACCTAAAATTGGGCATCATCCTAGAATTCAACCAATTCTATCATTTGTTTCACAAAAAAATGTTGAGAATTGCCTAGAATTGAATCTAGGAATGGGCTCATCCTAGAATTCGGACCCCCTCCGAATTCTCTGATGACAAGGTGAGAATTCACATTCTAGGGGTGAATTCAAAGTAAGATGACAAAAATGACCTCGTTATTGGGGATGTAGGGATTAAAGTTGGGGCATTTTGGTATTTGTCATATTCTTTTGTTTTATTTACTTTTATTTTCTCTGTCCAAGAATCTTACACATTCACTCATCCAAACGATTGATTCTTGAAATAGCCTAGAATGCCTAAAATCTTAGATAATTCAATTCTCTAGAGAAATGAATTCGCTCCAAATCAATTCTTGGGCACAAACGACCCTAAATATTTGTATTTGGCAGTCTGTGTAGATGCTCTGAACTGACGTTTTGTTGCCTATTTTGCATGTCATGAAAAAAGGACACGTGTCTCTTTAAGCCATATTTTCTAGCGCTCGAGTTCCACCCGATCATACTAACTGGGTAACTCGAAGCCCAGTTTAGTCAAGTTCAAGCTTAGCTCGAAACTCGATTAATTACCTGATTATCGCACTTCAACTCTTAGATTTTTATTTTATTTTACTCATCTTAGGCTAACAGTCTAACACCACTATCTTTCTATCCATGCGAACTTGAGCAAACAAACAAAAACCACCAATCTTCTGACTCTTATTACGTTGGGATTCGAGTTACCCGAAACTCAATTTACTGGTCCGAGTCGGGCTAAGCCTGACCGGTTCGGCCAGCCACAGTGAATTGGTCCAAACTTCCTTTTTGGCTTTTAGCTAGATAAGCCTTACGCGGAAATCTGTTTGATTGTTTTGTGGTTAGACTTAGAGTCTCAAGGAAGACGGCGGACATTCCACGTACGCCGCCTTTTGGGTTTGATCTTTGGCTCCTTAAAATTTCTAAAAGACGGGTTTGGTCGGGTTCAGGGAATGTATGTCTTCTGATTTTTTTACTAATAAGAACGCAGTATTAATTTTTCAGTTTTCCGGTGGGCATGAATTCGCCGGTTTTATAGTTTGAGCTTCTATATATAGGGATAGCGACCTCAATCATAACTCAACGAATTTCCCAACTTGAAAAAAGAATCAATCATGTCGAGAAACAGAGTAGCAGATCGATTCAACAAATTCTACGATACATGGGTTGACCAGCTGGAGGACTACCTGAGTCAACTCTTGACGACGCTCACTACAACCCCGACCAATCCAGAACTAGAAGCACTGGTCTCGAGGCTGACTCAGCATCACAAGGAATACTACAAGGTCAAATGGGGATTAGCCAAGGAAGACTCATTACCATTCTTCTCCCAAACATGGTCAACCCCACTCGAGAAGGCTTATTCTTGGTTGACCGGCTGGAAGCCGACTACAATGTTGAAGCTGGTTCCTCAGCCGACTCAGCAACAGTCGGCTTCGATTGAGGAGCTGCGGCTTAAGATCCGTGTTGAGGAGGAGAAGGTGGAGAGGGCGATGGAGAGGCAGCACGTGGCACTGGCCGACAAGAAGTTTGTCCAGCTGGCACGTCTCGCCACTTGTTATTGTGCAAGTGGTGATAATGTTGCGGTGGCATTGAATGAGGTGGCGGATGGGCTGGAGAAGATAATGAAGATGGCTGACTGCGTGAGGCTTAGGGCTTTGAAGGGTATTTTGGAGATTTTGAGTCCGTTGCAGGGAGTGGTGTTCTTGTTAGACATAGTAAAGCTTGATAAAGTAAACGAAACACGAGATTAACGTGGTTCACTAACGGTGTGTTAGCTAATCCACGGACGGAAGAGAGATCTCTTATTATCACAGAATAGAAGAAGAGGCGGAAAGAATTATTACAATATGCGGCAGCTAACCCACATAATATATAGCTGGCGGAGAGGCTAAATTAGGGTTTGGGAAAAGACCAAACTAACCCTAGCCCTATTAACCTAACCGCTACATCTGCTAACAGCCCCCCTCAAATTGATGGTGACCTCTCAACATTAATTTGCCCGACAAGTACCAATGACGAGAAGAGGAGACAGCTTTAGTAAGAAGATCAGCAATTTGATCCTCCGACGAGACATATGAGAGAGCAACAGTACCATCATGCACCAAATCACGAATATAATGGACATGGGTCTCAATATGTTTAGTCCGATCGTGAAGCACCGGATTGGCTGCAATCTGGATAGCACTGGTGTTATCACCAAACAAACAAACGGGTAATGAAGCAGCCACGCCCAACTCACCCAGTACCCGAACCAACCAAACCACTTCCGAACAAACCTCAGACATGGACCTATACTCTGCTTCCGTCGAAGACTTGGAGACCTTGTCTTGCTTCTTGCAACGCCATGAGACAAAAGAATCCCCAAAGGTGACACACCAACCGGATGTTGAGCGACGAGTATCGACACATCCAGCATAGTCCGCATTCGCATAAGCGGAGATCTGAGCAGTGCCGGAGCAAGGAAAAAAAAAGACCAATGTCAAGTGTACCTTTAAGATACCAAAGAATCCGAAAGACCGCCAGCTGATGAGGAATCTTCGGGTTAGACATAAACTGACTGACCACCTGTACCGCGTATGCAAGATCAGGACGAGTTGAGGTGAGATAAATAAGACTTCCCACAAGCTGACGATATAAAGTAGGATCGGGAACCGGATCCCCCTGCTCCTTACTCAACTTGAGATTTAGCTCCATGGGTGTCTGACATGGCTTACAATCATCCATGTGTGCCGAGTGAAGTAAATCATCGATATACTTTTGTTGGGTGACAAAAAGTCCCTTGGATGAACGGGAGACTTGAAGCCCGAGGAAATAAGAGAGATCCCCGAGTTCCTTCATCTGAAAGTGAGAGCGTAGAATACTACGGATCTCATCAATTCCTTGACTATCACTGCCGGTCAAGATCATGTCGTCAACATAAAGAAGGAGCACCGTAAGCCCCCGTGTCGTGGATCGAATAAAGAGAGAGGGGTCATTCTTACTTTGAGAGAAGCCAGACTGCATAATGAGAGATTGGAATGTCTCAAACCATGCACGCGGAGCCTGCTTGAGCCCATACAAAGAACGACGAAGAAGACAAACCGAATCAGCCGAAGGCTTATCATAACCAGGAGGGCATTCCATGTAAACCGTCTCTTTGAGGGTGCCATGAAGGAAGGCATTCTTGACATCCAACTGAAAAAGTGGCCAGGTTCGTTGGGCGGCTAAAGCCAATAATATCCGTACAGTTTGCATTTTAGCAACCGGAGCAAACGTCTCATCATAGTCAATCCCATATTCCTGACGAAATCCTTGAGCAACCAAACGAGCCTTATACCGATCAAGGGTGCCATCTGGATGAAACTTGGCCGTGAAGACCCACTTTGACCCAATTACCGAAGTAGAGGAGGGTCGAGGAACAAGAACCCACGTATCATTTTCATGTAATGCATGCAATTCTTCATTCATTCCAGCTACCCAATTTGGATCCTTGCATGCTTGTTTGTAAGAGGTCGGTATGGGAATGGCAGAGGCTGAATAGGTGACGTAGTCTGTGTATCGAGGAGGGAGGTTACCTTGGGTGACACGTGTAGAACGACGAGGTGGAGGAGGATTAGAAGGAGGAGATGGATTGGTTGTGGTTGATGGAGAAATAGCATCAGGGGTGTGTGTGTGCAGAGGACGGACGGATGGAGTATCTGTGGTATGGGTGGTGGCAGGTGAGAATGGGGTGTTAGGGGAAGGTGATGGGGTAGACGGGTCAAGAGGAATGGAAGAAGAAGGAGTGGTGATAGGTATAGTGGAGGTAGGCGTGTTGGTGACATTGAGGATAGGATCGGGGAGATCGTCAAAAGAGGGTAGGTGAGGTATGGAGGTAGGATGAGGACGTGGAGGTGTATGGTAATAAAATGAGTTTTCAAGGAATATGACATGATAAGCGGTATGTATACGACGAAGAAGAGGGTCATAACAGAGGTAACCTTTGTGATGATCAGTATACCCAACAAACACGCATCGAACCGTCTTCGCGGTCAACTTAGTTCGATCCTTCTTCGGTAAAAGAACAAAGCATGTGGAGCCAAACACTTTGAGACGAGAATAATCTGGAGGACGAGCATAAAGTCGCTCAAAAGGAGACTGATTATCCAGAACCGGAGTCGGTTGGCGGTTAATAAGGTGAACAACGGTGCGAACAGCCTCTACCCAAAACTGTGGAGGCACCTTCGACTCAAGAAGAATAGCACGAGTTAGGTCTAGAACATGGCGATGCTTTCGTTCGACCAATCCATTCTGCTCAGAGACCCCAGGACATGACTGTTGGAATAAAATTCCTTGATCAACAAAGAACTGATGGAGGGCATGTGATGTGAATTCCCCTCCCGGGTCGGAGCGAAACATTTTGACCGGTCGGTCAAACTGAGTCCGAATCATAGTGACAAAATCTTGAAGAACTTGACATAATTCGGACTTGAGGCGCAAGAGATAGATCCAAGTGTAACGAGTCTTGTGGTCGATAAAGAGCACAAAATAACGATAACCCAAACGAGAAGTAACTGGACTCGGACCCCAGACATCAGTATGAATAAGAGCAAACGGTTCATGAATTTCCGTGGTGCTAGAGTGAAACGGTAAAGCCACAGTCTTGGCCTCAATACAGTGTAAGCATTCTGGTATAGTAAACTGACGCAAAGTATTATTACTAGGTAGCAACTGTTTTCGAAACATATCCAACAACCGACCCGAATGGGGATGACCCAATCTACTATGCCATAAATGCCACAATTGTTCTGAACTTAATTTAATTTAAAAAGCTGAATGACTAGAAACAGATTTCAAAGAATGACTTTTCAAAGAATGACTTCTTGGTACCACCACCCGGCCAACCGTTTGCGTCACATCAGCAACATCTTCTATTGAAAAATTGGTCAGGTGATAGTTGCGTCCAAGCTTACTCCCCCGTCCCAGAATTCTCTTGTTCCGACGATCCTGTATCACACAACCAGATGAACCAAACCAAACATCGTAACCTGACTCTGTCAATTGACCAATGGAGACCAAATTGGGAACTAGATTAGGCACATGAAGAGTAGCAGGTAGCGTAACATTCTTTGTTTGAACGGTACCAATTCCGTAATAGGCAAGCGTTGCCCGTTAGCAACTTCGACAAAATTACGAGTGAGAGGAGTATAGGACCGAAATAGAGATTTATCCCCTGACATATGGTTGAATGCAGCAGAATCAAGAAACCAAGTTTTAGTCGAATGATTACCTGACAAGCCAAGAGAAGCAAAGGCCGAATTAAGAGCTTGAGGAAGGACACGAGCTAGTTCAGCCTGCACGAGATCTGAGATATTCATGGGCGGAGCTGGTCTAGTAGAGTTGGAGTCGTCCGAGATAGGCATCGATGTCTCTGGTAAACCAGAAGGGTTACAGACTTGAGTGGAATATCCGGTAGACCCGGTGGTCCCACGGTTCGGCTGATTACCCCGACGTCCCCGAGCTCGACAGTCAGAGATCAGGTGTCCTGCTTTCTTACAGTAGTTGCATATATTCCTCTTGCGACACATAGATTGTGGGTGTCCTATCTCATGACAGAAGTTACATTTGATTGTACTCGAGGTAGGAGTCACGAATCCGGGAGTAGAGAGAATTCCACTCGCCTTCGGGATAAACTGTGGCCGAGATTGACCTGCTGCAAAAGCTGGTCCAGAAGTAACCTGCCCATCCAGCCGGGCTTGAGTTACAAATCGGGTCTCTGCCCTAATCAGATCGCCCAGAATATCATCCATTGTGGTTTTGTTGTCGGCGATCAGACGAGAGCGGACTTGTTCGAACTCCGGACGAAGACGCATAAGAAACTGAAGATTCCGGCTTCGATTTCGTTCAAGAAGCATAGAAGGAGTCATCTCTCCAGATAAAATAGAAGGTGAAATCAAGTCGAGCTCGGTCCATAGATTAGTCGCGGCAAGGTAATAATCGTTGACACTGAGTTCTCCTTGTGTCAGATTGGCTAGAGCATATTCCAGATCAAAGAATCGTGAAGCATTGGTGTGCGAGTAGGTCTTGTTAAGGTGACTCCAAACCGCGGCTGCCGTAGGAAAAGATCGAAGGGTTAGCGCGATCGAAGGTTCCATTGACCCAATTAAGTAGGAAAGAACGCGGGCGTTGTTGAGCTTCCATTTTGCCAGTTCATTGGCTGGATCAGTAACTAGGACATTCTTGCCTGTATCTTTTGCAGACTCGGCCGAGACGGGTGACACGAATGCGGAAGCAGATGGCTGTTCGCAAGTTCCATTGAGAAAAGGGAGCAAACCCTGTCCTTCGATGAAAGTTCGGAAAGAGTATTCCTAGATGGCAAAGTTCTTGCCATTGAAACGAACAGCAACCGATGCAGAGTAAGTGTGATTCGCAGGCTCTGATACCATGTTAGACATAGTAAAGCTTGATAAAGTAAACGAAACACGAGATTAACGTGGTTCACTAACGGTGTGTTAGCTAATCCACGGACGGAAGAGAGATCTCTTATTATCACAGAATAGAAGAAGAGGCGGAAAGAATTATTACAATATGCGGCAGCTAACCCACATAATATATAGCTGGCGGAGAGGCTAAATTAGGGTTTGGGAAAAGACCAAACTAACCCTAGCCCTATTAACCTAACCGCTACATCTGCTAACAGCCCCCCTCAAATTGATGGTGACCTCTCAACATTAATTTGCCCGACAAGTACCAATGACGAGAAGAGGAGACAGCTTTAGTAAGAAGATCAGCAATTTGATCCTCCGACGAGACATATGAGAGAGCAACAGTACCATCATGCACCAAATCACGAATATAATGGACATGGGTCTCAATATGTTTAGTCCGATCGTGAAGCACCGGATTGGCTGCAATCTGGATAGCACTGGTGTTATCACCAAACAAACAAACGGGTAATGAAGCAGCCACGCCCAACTCACCCAGTACCCGAACCAACCAAACCACTTCCGAACAAACCTCAGACATGGACCTATACTCTGCTTCCGTCGAAGACTTGGAGACCTTGTCTTGCTTCTTGCAACGCCATGAGACAAAAGAATCCCCAAAGGTGACACACCAACCGGATGTTGAGCGACGAGTATCGACACATCCAGCATAGTCCGCATTCGCATAAGCGGAGATCTGAGCAGTGCCGGAGCAAGGAAAAAAAAGACCAATGTCACGTGTACCTTTAAGATACCAAAGAATCCGAAAGACCGCCAGCTGATGAGGAATCTTCGGGTTAGACATAAACTGACTGACCACCTGTACCGCGTATGCAAGATCAGGACGAGTTGAGGTGAGATAAATAAGACTTCCCACACGCTGACGATATAAAGTAGGATCGGGAACCGGATCCCCCTGCTCCTTACTCAACTTGAGATTTAGCTCCATGGGTGTCTGACATGGCTTACAATCATCCATGTGTGCCGAGTGAAGTAAATCATCGATATACTTTTGTTGGGTGACAAAAAGTCCCTTGGATGAACGGGAGACTTGAAGCCCGAGGAAATAAGAGAGATCCCCGAGTTCCTTCATCTGAAAGTGAGAGCGTAGAATACTACGGATCTCATCAATTCCTTGACTATCACTGCCGGTCAAGATCATGTCGTCAACATAAAGAAGGAGCACCGTAAGCCCCCGTGTCGTGGATCAAATAAAGAGAGAGGGGTCATTCTTACTTTGAGAGAAGCCAGACTGCATAATGAGAGATTGGAATGTCTCAAACCATGCACGCGGAGCCTGCTTGAGCCCATACAAAGAACGACGAAGAAGACAAACCGAATCAGCCGAAGGCTTATCATAACCAGGAGGGCATTCCATGTAAACCGTCTCTTTGAGGGTGAGAGCATCGGGACAGGGAACTCGGATCAGGATAGGCAAGATTCTAGGGCTAGAGACGGTCTTGTGTCAGTCTCCTCGGCAGCGGACTTTGCTCAGGCGCATTGGAGGGTGGCTGTTTCGCGGCATGAGAAGACGCATTTCATCTTGCTTGATACGGTTCAGTTACGATGGTTGAGTGATGTGCTCGTGGTGGCGTCGAGAAATAGGTGGTCGGTTCTGGCTAATTGTGTGACCTCATCAGCTCGCAGATCAGTGTCAGTATCGGTGATGCGGCGGGCAGGTGGGAAGGTGCTCAACATTGTGGAGAGGTGTCGTGATGGGAGATGCTTTTATGTTTTGCTTCCTACTGAGAGTCAATCAGAGGGATGGAGGCAGTTTTTGGGGCTATTATTGGCAAGGGTGGAAGAGAGTGGCGGAGGAGAGGAAATCATTTTGAGAGAGGAGGGCAGCAGGAGGTCTTTTGCGGAGATCGTAGCCCCGACTAACCTCAGTAGGTTAGGGGATAGTGTGTTAGTAGGGGGCAAAGAGCCTATGATTCAAGTAAGCAAGGTGGGGGTGGAGGATCGTGTGAGGTTCTTGAGGAAAGGGCTTGTTTTTCGTGTTGAGGTTATGGACGGGGGATCTCCGGATTGGGTTAGGCTCCGTAGATGGATGGCGAGGTTCTGGGGGGTTCCGACAACGGCGGACATCCGGGCGTTGGAGGATGATCTTTGGATATTGTGTTGTGGTTCGAAGAGGGAGGTGGAGAGGATCATCTATCTAAACAGATGGGATCTCCCTAGTTATCGGATTAAGGCGGATAGATGGGTGAACAACTCAGGAACTTCAAATGTGGAGGGCAGGAGGGGTTGGACGTGGGTGCTGGTGAAGGGAATCCCTCTGCACCTTAGGTCGGAGGCAGTGCTTAGGGACATTACAAGGTGTTTTGGTAAGGGTGCGGTTAGAGTGGAGGAAGGTGGGAGGTTGAACGAGCTCCGGTTGAAAATTTTAGCTCCAAGCACAATCCCTAATGGAATCTGGATTCAGCACATGAATGAGAAGTTTAGGGTCTCGATGTTTACAGAAACAGAAGTAGGCGTGGAAGGGATGGGTGTCTTGCCGATCACTGAGTTTGGCGAAGGTGCTCGCCGGTTGGAGCTGGAGTTGGCCGATGGCGTCGGCGGCAGCGATGACGTCGACGACGGTAGCAATGACGTCGACGGTGGCAGCGATGACATCGATGGCGGCATCGACGACGATGATGATGGAAGCAACGACGACGGCGATGGTGGCACAGATGTTGACGTTTGCGGTGGCAACGACGTTGGTGACATCGGCGGCGCTTCTGTGCTGGTGGCGTCGTCGGTGAAGGGTGATGGAGTTGGTGATGGGACTTGTGGTAGTGTGGGAACGGAGAGCGAGATGGCGATAAGGCTGTCAGAGAAGAAAGATGGATTGATGGCGACGGGGCGGGAGAGGGTGTCAGCTTCTTCGTACGAGGTGACAGGTGGAGAGGGAGAGGGAGTGGCGGCAGATGTGGTAGGGATAGTGGGGAGAGAGGGAGTGGTGGCAGATGGGGTAGGGTTAGTGGGAGGAGAGGTGAAGAGGGTGGGCTTGGATTCTAAGGAGAATGGGGTTTTGTTGTCTAGTTTTTGGGGTGGGCCTATTTGGGGCCCAGTAGGTGAGGGCGTAATTAAAAAATGGGAAGTGGGCTGCTGCGCAGGAGATGTTAATGTGGTGGCGGGCCAGAATGGGCCTCTTCTCTTTCTGTTTCCTTTGAAGAGTGGGCTGGGGGGCAAGTGTCAACCCAACAGTTTTGGACCAAGAGATTTTTAATTCACAGGGGTATTTTGGGCTAGATGCTGCGTAGGCCAATTTAGGGGATATGACGGAAAATATTCAGATCGAGGGACAAACAGTGGGGTTGGGAGAGTCAGGAGGTGAGTTAGTAATCGAGTCAGACTTTCCTTTGACAGAGGAGGAGGCTTTGTGTGCGCTTAGCGTAAAGGTAGCTCATGTTTGGACATTCATCTACCGGAGACATCGGAGGTGGCTGAAGAAGTGGTTGTAGAAACAGCAAGGGGCGTTGGTACGCAAATTAATGTCACACTAGTTTTACTCACTAGATTGCTCTAGCGAGATCGTTACTTCCCAAGGGTCTTCCTTTCTCTATTACTCAGAACAGTGTGTCAAGCTATTCGGGGTGTCGTTTTGGGTTTGAATTGGTTTAAGATCTAAGTAAACTAATTAAGCAATTTAAACAAGTAAACAGGCAAAGCAAATTGGGGTTTCAAAGATAGACTAAGGAGGTTGTTCAGACTCGAATCCACGCTAGTTCGGTTTAGATGGATGAAATTATGTAAACGACGAAATTCAACAGACTAGACGACTCGGCAAATCCTTTTGTAATCTCTACTCCATGGTCAGGCCGTAGAGATTCAATTCTATCAAACCTACAAGCTCCTATGGTCAAGCTAACTTGCAAGAAATCAAGAACGATCAAGAACAGTGAAATGCCACGAAATCATGCAAAGAGATTAGGTTCTGACAATCCTATGGTCAAGCTATTGGAGAACCTAACGACCTCCTAAACTCTAGAATGAAAAGCGTTCATGGTCAGACCCGCAATTCAAAGATAAACCCTGAAACTAACAATTGATCAAGTTGCCAGAATCAAAAAGCTTAAATTAGGGTTTAGGAGAAATCGCATCTAAGTCTGAAAGATCATCGATTAACATAAACGGGTTAGAAACCCGAAATCATCCATACAAAATCCTATCTAACGCTTCATCTAATCTAAACAACCCTAGAGATTTAGCCAGACATCGTTACAGAAGAAATCTCAGAAACAAAGAAGAAGAAAACTGGAGAAGAAAACATCTTACTCCGAGTAGACCTAATCTCGATTAATCCTCGAAACTCCTGAGTCAATCCCCGCTAATCCTCGCTCAATCGCGTCTCCAAAACTCCGTCTTCACCTCCGAGAGTGTCTGGTTCGTCAGAGAAAAGTAGAGAATTGCAGAAAATCAAGTCTCTTTCCTCCCTCCTCGAAATTGGGTTAAAAACCCAATTTCCGTCAAAATCAGGAATTAAAGCAAAAAGTGCGGGAAGGGGGTCGAAAAGTGCGGAGGGGCACTTTCCTTCAAGGCGCACTTTTGGACCTGAATCCAGCTCCGAACTTCTTTCGGTAATTTCCACCTCATTTGTGCTCCAAATTGATCCCCGTTTGAAGCGCCGAGCTCGTAGAAAGGTCCTCCGCAATGTGGTAACCTGAAATCTCAACAAAAACAACTCGAAGCAACATCAAATTGCCCAAAAGAGGGCAACGGGGATAAAACATATTTTACATAAAAATCATTCAAGTTCATCACAATTCAGAGTCAAAACAAGAGGAATGTCGTTCAAATGTGGCGAGATAAACGCGGTAAATCTAACGTCATCAAATCACCCCACACTTAAACTTTTGTTTGTCCTCAAACAAATTGAATTTCTGAATCTCGCCCTAATCCACAAATGACAAGATCAACTACACCAAAGTTCAATCTTAACAATTTAACCAAGACTTATCATTCAGAAAACGCAACCCACGCATGAAAGAAAATCCACCAAACAAATCCAAGTCTCACTATCATCTGCACACATCAAGTGACAAGCACCACTCAAGCACGAATCCGACCTAACCGACCAGACTTCCTCGCACAGAGAATATAGTAATAGGGAACTCTCACACTCTGTGTTTTAGGGACGTGTTTAAACTCTCAATCACTTTCTTTACCGAATTATGTCATAGGCTTGCATTTCAACTACCAAATCAACCATTGTGACAACACGAGTAACTAGTCAAGAAGGTCTTCCCTGCAGGGACTGTAACGATACTATACTACGAGGGCTAATGATGAATGGATGAAGGGATAAATGATGATAAAGGTATGGTGCGGTGCAGCAATCGACTAACCTCCCTCGAATCAAAGTCTATGGATTCCTACCGTCTAACCAGACACAGGTGGAATAATGTACGCTCGTCCTATGACACCCTCAAGCAACTTAGCACTTCATTTATTTTTCTTTTCTTCTTCTTTTTTTTTTTTTTTTTTTTACTTATTGCTTTTGTTCTTCCTTATGTAGGGAGAAGAACGTTTTAAACTAAAAACTACTAACACTTGACACTTTATTTGAACTCTTTTTTTTTAGTGCTAAATTTTTAAGCTGCTAGAGGGGGTTTACACGTCTGGACATACTAGCTAAGGCCACTGGTTTACTGGCTAGAGGCAAGTCACCTCAGACCGACTTCCGGTTAGGCTAATCTCAGGCCACTACCACAAGGGATCAACGGGGTGAACAAAAACATGGGAATAAGCTGTAACGTAATATCGAACCGAAAGAATAGGCCAAGCTCAAGGGTTTACACCTAAGGGGATTTATATCGGGATGGCTTCTGGCTGAGGTATCAATTTTAGGTGCCCCTATCCTTCTAGTACTCGTGTTATCGTGTGGTCTCAAATAGGTATCATGCAAATTCTGACGCATTCCAGTACAAGAAAGCCACTCAAAAAGAAACAAGTTGCAAGTTACGCGCAACGGATCAAAAGCTCAACAAAAGCTGCTAGTCGGGTTGAATCATTTTCGTGCAATTCAAAGTGAAGCTACAAGAGTGATTCTAAAGTCTGTTCTGGCTGATTCATTTAATTTCAATTCAAACATGCTGGTTACAGGTTCTAGATAAGACAGTCTAAGCATCATTGCGAAAGATTTTAAATCAGTTAAGCATAGCAAGTCAAGAACAGAACAAGATTCAATCATGGAAGACATACCGAAATCGAAGCAAAGCAACCCTCAAAAATAAACATCCCACCCCACACTTAATTTTGGACATTGTCCTCAATGTTCCACACCAAAGAATTAGCATGAAAAAGAAAGTGTTTAGGGGTACCAGGAAATAGATCATAAGGTTGCCAGAGAAGGCATCAGTGAAGTACCGGCGGACAGTCATGGCGGGAGCTGAGGATAGCCTGAAACTGGAGAGAACCTCACAACACGATTAGAGCATTCAAAGTACATAATAGACTACTGACTCAAGAACAAGATAGACTGACTCAATAAAATAAAATAAAAGTGTGTGCGATCAGCCAAGAGTGCACTTTTAAAATTTTCAAATTTTCTGAATTTTTTTTTTTTAATTTTTTTTTAGGTCTCAAAAGTGCGCCCGGAGCCTTCGAAAAGTGCGCCAGCGCACTTTTACCCCCAAAAATGGCACTTTTTGAGTTTTTCGCCGAGAGTTTGGAAATTTAATTGAAAAGTGCGCCCGGAGCCTTCGAAAAGTGCGCCGACGCACTTTTACCCCCAAAAACAGCACTTTTTGACCTGCTACTCGGAAAAATCAATTAAATCATGAAAAATTTGCCAAAAATCCGAGGTTTTAAAGCGACCAAATCACGAAATTGACTCTCAGGGACTGACACACACACAAAACTGACACCACGACTCTACCACGGACTCGACTCAACAAATTTAAAGACTCCAGACTCGGGTTGCCTCCCGAGAAGCGCTCTTTATTTTACGTCTTTGAGCTAGACGATACCTGATTATGGACCCCAACTCAAGAGTTCCTTGAAGTCAAACAGCTTCTTCAGGGCTAGCGGTTGAGTTCCAAATAGCACGCCAGAAGGAGCAAGATGTAGTCGGCGGTGCTCAAGTAGATCCTGGTTATGCTCGGATGACCTTTTCTTCTCAAATTTTCCTACTGGAGGAGGAAAGAGATAGTATGGTGTGTTATAGATTGCAGTCTGCTCCACACCAATGTCATCCAAATTGCTCTGGCAGTTAAGCTCATACACCTCAGAATCATTGCCCTCCTCAGTTTCAGTTGCCTGAATTACCAATGAAGGTGACTCCTCGATATCCATGTGCTCATCTCTATCTGGAACTACAGGCTGGCTCGACGGAAGCATAAATGAGGATAGCTCCTCAATATCCAGATGCTCATCTTCAGCTTCAATCAAGAGATGGATAAGCTCCACATCTTCATCTACCACCATTGTCAAAGATTCTTCATCAGATACCTCTAGCTCACAACAGTCATGGGCTAGGTTATCATTTTCTTCTTCGACCAGCTCTCGAGAATCTTCTTCCATCAGTTGATACTGTTGCTCAATTTCGGCGTTCACAACATTAGGAGCTCGTAGAGTCGAGAGGATCTTATTCAACATAAAATCTGTATAAGACTCTTGTTGTTGGTACTAGTGCGAATGTAGATATTCCTCTTCGTAATCTCGGTAGTAGTGTATAGCTTGTGGCTCTGGCCAAGAAGGCAAGGGTGGTGGTTCCTCATTCCAGTTTGGCATACATGGTTGCCATGATGTACTCCACTCTTGGTTGTAATCATTAAGTGGCATTCCATTGTTGTACCATCCTTGGTTGCTATCGAACCTGTAGTCCTGCATCTCAAAACACAAGAGCACTACCCAGGTAAATCATGAAAAAGATGGGAGAAAAGAGATGATAAAAGAGTGAATGAAAAGCTTAAACGTACAATGCCTTTCCTAGAAAAAGAAAAGTTCCCTGGCAACGGCGCCAAAAATTGGTACGCAAATTAATGCACACTAGTTTTACTCACTAGATTGCTCTAGCGAGATCGTTACTTCCCAAGGGTCTTCCTTTCTCTATTACTCAGAACAGTGTGTCAAGCTATTCGGGGTGTCGTTTTGGGTTTGAATTGGTTTAAGATCTAAGTAAACTAATTAAGCAATTTAAACAAGTAAACAGGCAAAGCAAATTGGGGTTTCAAAGATAGACTAAGGAGGTTGTTCAGACTCGAATCCACGCTAGTTCGGTTTAGATGGATGAAATTATGTAAACGACGAAATTCAACAGACTATACGACTCGGCAAATCCTTTTGTAATCTCTACTCCATGGTCAGGCCGTAGAGATTCAATTCTATCAAACCTACAAGCTCCTATGGTCAAGCTAACTTGCAAGAAATCAAGAACGATCAAGAACAGTGAAATGCCACGAAATCATGCAAAGAGATTAGGTTCTGACAATCCTATGGTCAAGCTATTGGAGAACCTAACGACCTCCTAAACTCTAGAATGAAAAGCGTTCATGGTCAGACCCGCAATTCAAAGATAAACCCTGAAACTAACAATTGATCAAGTTGCCAGAATCAAAAAGCTTAAATTAGGGTTTAGGAGAAATCGCATCTAAGTCTGAAAGATCATCGATTAACATAAACGGGTTAGAAACCCGAAATCATCCATACAAAATCCTATCTAACGCTTCATCTAATCTAAACAACCCTAGAGATTTAGCCAGACATCGTTACAGAAGAAATCTCAGAAACAAAGAAGAAGAAAACTGGAGAAGAAAACATCTTACTCCGAGTAGACCTAATCTCGATTAATCCTCGAAACTCCTGAGTCAATCCCCGCTAATCCTCGCTCAATCGCGTCTCCAAAACTCCGTCTTCACCTCCGAGAGTGTCTGGTTCGTCAGAGAAAAGTAGAGAATTGCAGAAAAATCAAGTCTCTTTCCTCCCTCCTCGAAATTGGGTTAAAAACACCAATTTCCGTCAAAATCCGGAATTAAAGCAAAAAGTGCGGGAAGGGGGTCGAAAAGTGCGGAGGTGCACTTTTCCCTTCAAAAGGCGCACTTTTGGACCTGAATCCAGCTCCGAACTTCTTTCGGTAATTTCCACCTCATTTGTGCTCCAAATTGATCCCCATTTGAAGCGCCGAGCTCGTAGAAAGGTCCTCCACAATGTGGTAACCTGAAATCTCAACAAAAACAACTCGAACCAACATCAAATTGCCCAAAAGAGGGCCAACGGGGATAAAACATATTTTACATAAAAATCATTCAAGTTCATCACAATTCAGAGTCAAACAAGAGGAATGTCGTTCAAATGTGGCGAGATAAACGCGGTAAATCTAATGTCATCAGGCGTGTTTGATAGAAGGAAAAAATCTCGTTTGGAGCGTGAGTTACAACGGTTGGATTGCGGAGGGTCTTCATCGATCTCTAGTAGAGGAAAGAAAAGTGTCGGGTATGTTGATTCTTTTCTTTCCTTAGATGATTCGTCCTAGAATTTTGTCTTGGAATGTTCGGGGGATGTGTGATATGGGAAAACAGTTTAGGATTAGAGAAAGATGTAGGTTGGCTAGAGCAAATGTTTTATGCTTCCAAGAGTCGAAATTACAAGGTTGGGATGCGGTTTCGGCGAGAAGGTTAACTGGTAGTAATAACTTCCTTTGGTCTTCTTTGGATGCGGTTGGTGCATCGGGAGGTATTATCACGATGTGGGATGATAGTATTTTTGAGGTGCAAGCGGAATGGTTGGGTCGTTTCTCGGTTGTAGTGGTGTTGAAGAATGTGTATGGTCCGCATGATTTGGTGTTGAAAAGGATGTTTGTGCAGAAATGTCGGATATTTGGGGTTGGTGGAATTATCTGGGATGTATGGTGGGAGACTTTAACATGATTAGATCTCGGGAGGAATCTAGAGGCTTTTCCCATAGTCATGCCGAGATCAATATGTTTAATGATTGCATTGAGAACTTAGCTTTAGTTGATCTACCCTTTTTGGGGCTGAGTTCACATGGTCAGATTTAAGACAAAATGCGGTGGTGTCTAAGTTGGATAGGTGTTTGATTTCAGGAAGTTGGGAGGATAGGTTTCCTAGTTGTAGGGTGCAGGTCCTAGCCCGTACTTGCTCAGACCACAAACCACTGTTGTTAACATGCGGAGAGGAGGAAGGAGTGAGACGGTCGTGGCGGTTTGAGACCATGTGGTTTGAGGAAGAGTCTTTTTATGATTTTGTTGCGGAGTCTTGGCCGTCAAGGGTGACGGGGAGAGGGGAAGTCTTCAAACTGGCTATGAAACTCAAGAGGATGAAGGAGGAGTTAGGTCTTTAGAACAATTAGGTTTTTGGACGAGTGGACAGATAGATTAAGGAGTGTCTTGCAGTTATTGCGGGTATAGATGTTAAAGAGGATATTGGGACGTTGAGTGAGCTCGAGAGGATCGAAAGGTGTAGTCTCAAAATGCTCGTTGGACAGGTTGTGGAAGAAAGAGGAAATTCTGTGGCGACAACGGTCTAAGGACTCGTGGTTGACTCTAGGAGATCGAAATACCAAGTTTTTTCATAAGTCTGCTTCGGCACGTCGGCGACAGAATTTCGTGGAGCAAATTAAGTGTGATGGAAGGAATGTGTCAGGGCAAGTTGAGCTGGCTGAGGCGGTGGTTAAGTTTTATAAGGATTTATACTCGGAGGATCGAAGGGTGAGACCTTTCCCGGGTGCAATTACTTTTAAGGCTTTGTCTAGAAGCAGGTGGGACGGCCTCACTAATGACTTCTCTAGGGAAGAAGTGTGGAGAGTGGTGAAAGGGTGTGATGCAGATAAAGCACCCGGTCCGGATGGCTTTTGCCTAGCTTTCATCCAGAGGTGTTGGGGGTGGTGGGGGATGATTTCCTAAAGGCTATGGAGGATTTCTTTCACTCGGGTTTCCTCCCACGTTTAGTTTGTCATACATTCATCTGCCTCATTCCTAAGAAGGAGTTTGTGGAGGACATTAAGGACCTCCGACCAATTAGCTTGGTTGGGTGCATATATAAGATCATTTCTAAAGTGCTTATGGAAAGGCTTAAGATGGGTATTGTTGAAGTTATCTCAGTGAATCAGTGTGCTTTCATCGGGGGCAGACAAATCATTGATGCCTCGCTTATTGTTAATGAGGTAATTGATTCGAGAAGGAGAAGCGGTCGAAAGGGGTTGGTTTTTAAGCTCGATATCGAGAAGGCATATGATCATGTGAATTGGGAGTGTCTAGTGAAGGTGTTAAGAGCTATGAACTTTCCCCCTAGGTGGGTGGAGTGGATGAGGGTTTGTGTTTCATCTCCGGTCTTCTCGGTGCTTGTGAACGGGGAGTCTAAAGGTTTTTTCAAGAGTGAGAGGGGGCTTTGACAAGGGGATTCTCTCTCCCCTTTCCTTTTCACATGTGTCATGGAGGTGTTGTCTGGGATGCTGCAAGTGATTGGAAGGAATGGTCTGCTTACAGGCTTCTTTATGAATGAGAATGAGAGAAGGGGGAAGTGAGTCATGTGTTGTATGCTGATGATACTATTGTCTTCTGTGAGGCCGAGGAGGAGCAAGTTAATACGTTGGTGGCTACGTTGGTATGTTTTGAGGCGGTCTCGGGCTTGAGGGTGAATTCAGTACAAGAAAATTGTTGATTTGTCACGGTTTGTTAGTCACGGTTTTGTAAAACCGTGACAAATTAGTCACGGTTCAACCTAAAACCGTGACTAATTTGTCACGGTTTTACAAAACCGTGACAACTTTGTCACGGTTCAACCCAAAACCGTGACAACTTTGTCACAGTTTTCAAAACCGTGACTATTTTATCACGGTTCAACCCAAAACCGTGACAACTTTGTCACGGTTCAACCCAAAAGCGTGACTAAGTTGTCACGGTTTAAACCAAAACCGTGACAAAATTACTGACACGGATTAATAATAAAATTAAATGAAATCTTATCTTCTCCCTCTTATATCTTTCCCTTCTTCCTCTTATCTCTCCACCTCCAATTTTCTTCTTCTCTTTCTCTGTTTCTTTTTCCGTGCACAGCCTCTTACCCTTCTTCTTCCTTCACCATCCCCCTGCAACCCTTCTTCTTAATCTCATCTTCTTCCCCTTGCTCATCTCCATTTCAGCCAACCACCCACCTCTCTTCTCCTCTCTCACCAACTTTCCAACGCCGAAACCATCTCCCCTTCTCCTCTACTCGTCTCCTCCGAAACTCCGCCGAAACCATCCTCCGAATTCGGTACCGAGGTGGTCTCCGGTATGGAGCAAGGACGCATCCGAATCGGAGTTGGCAACCCTCCCACCACCATCCTCATCTTCTATCCGCTCTCCGTTCCCAGATCTAATACCAGAGGACAGATCTGAAACTAGATCTAAATCAAGATCTAAAAACCACCACTCACCGTTCACCGTTCACCGTTCCCAAATCGAGGAGCTTAGCTCCGGTGGAAGTTGAGACTCACCGGCGACGAAAGAGTCACCGGAGAAGCCAAGGGACTGATTTGTGAACTAATGAAATTACAGGACCAAAATGCATAAGTAGAAAGTTGTAGTGACTGATTTGTATAACGAAAGGAATAAAAGTGGGACCTTTTGTTAACTTTATAAGTTTATGGATTAAATTGCATAACGGAAAGAGTTGAGGGTTTGATACAATAATTCGAAGAAATTATAAATTCAATCACTGGAAAATTGGATATTACAATTTGGTCACTAACCTTTGTCACGGTTTTGGGGAAAACGTGACTAAACACTGACAAAGGTTAGTCACGGTTTCCCACAAAACCGTGACTAATATCTTTGTCACGGTTTCTTTTCAAACCGTGACAAAAATGGGGCAATATAGTCACGGTTTAAGAAACCGTGACAAATTTTTTTAGTCACGGTTAAAACCGTGACTAAAGGGCCAAAAAAACTGTGACTAAATTTGTGTTTTCTTGTGTGATTATAATAAGTCATGTGTGTACCCGGTTGGTGAGGTGGCTGAGGTGTCTAGGTTTGCTCAGTTATTTGGTTGTGAGGTTGGGAGCTTCCCGTCAACCTATCTGGGGCTGCCGATTGGGGTGCCGGCTAATTCTAAAGTCATGTGGGACCTGGTGGTTAGTTGTATCACGAAGAGGTTGTCCGGGTGGAAGGCACGCTTGTTGTCCTTTGGAGGTCGACTCACCTTGGTTAAAGCGTTCTGTCTAGCCTTCCAATTTACTACATGTCGATGTTTCGTGCCCCAGCTCAGGTGATCAAGCAAATTGAGAGGGTGCAGTGTCGATTTCTTTGGGAAGGGGTTTCAGAGACTCGGAGAATGCATTTGGTGAGATGGGATCTGGTGAAGTCGCCTCTGGCTAGGGGTGGTTTAGGGGTTCTTGATATGGGATGCATGAACACCGCTTTGTTGAGCAAATGGAGTTGGAGGTTTGGGACGGAGATGGGCTCTTGGTGGAGGCACTTGATTCTAGCTAAGTGTGGGGAGGACATGAGTAGTTGGGTGGCGAGATGGGGCTTTTAGTCGGCTGGGTGGTCCGTGTGGAGGTGGATTGTTCAGGGTAGTGCTTGGTTCTGGAAGTTTGGCTTCATTGATCCGGGTGGGGGTTGGGTTTCCTTTTGGTTCGATTTTTGGGTGAGAGGGGTGAGGTTGTGTGAGGCCTTTCCTCGGATTGCTGCTTGCGCACAATCTTTGGACTCGTTTGTGTACGACTATGTTTCTGGTGTTGACAGGTTGCTTTGGAGTGTTCCGCTTCGCGGGAGTCTTAGAGGAGGGGCTGAACGCGAAAGGATTTCTCTTATGGAGTTGCTCAATGGTCTTCCTCCATCGACAATTTCGGTTGGTCCGGCTTTTCTGGTGTGGCCTCTAGAGAGCAGCGGAGCTTTCACTGTGAGATATCTGGCTAGGGAGCTCGTTCGTAGGAAGCTCCCGGGTGTCAACTCTTTCCTTCAAGGATGATTTGGAAAAAAATGTTCCAACCAAGGTGGCAGGTTTCGTGTGGCAAGTGGCGCATGAGAAGATCTCCACATTGATAACCTTATTCGTAAGGATGACGCTCCCTAACAGTGTGTGATGTGTGGAGCGGATGCGAAACCATTATTCATTTATTTCGGAGTGCTCTTTGCGTGTCAGGTTTGGTTTTTCTTCAGTTCACGACTTTCCATGTTTGGCCCCTTTCCTCGCTCGGTTAAGGATTGGTTATGGGCGTGGAAAGGACTGAACTGTGGGTTAGCTTTTGGCCCTTGTTTTAAGATGCTTTTGCATGGGATTTTTGGGGGTCTTTGGGGAGAGAGGAATCGTAGGATATTTCGTGATGTGGAGGCCAATTCTCAAGTGGTTGCATTTCGGATTGCCTCACTTGTGGGACGGTGGTGTGTAGCGGGTGGGATTTGGGATAGTGCTAAATTAGGGGAGTGGATGGGGATGTGCCGGCTCAATGTTGTCATAGGGTAGTTTGATAGGGGTGGGGTTTCGGTTTTTTTGGGTGGGTGGCTTGGGTAAGGCATAAGGGATATTTTTTTCCCTTGAACGCGATAGTTGCTGCTCCTTGGGAGGGCGTGTATAGTTCTTAGAGCATCTACAATGGTGGTGTAATTTAAAGCTTTAACTAGTATGCCACATCACTTTTTTAGTACACTTTAACTTATAAAGCTATTCCTACAATGACATGAAACTTATAAAGTTTTATAACCTTTTAAATATTAATAAATAATATAATATGATTAAAATATTTAAGGAAAATAGCACTTTGCCCCCTATATTTTGCCAATATTACAAATAGCCCCCTATATAAATACAACCACCTAATTTGATCACTTTACATTTTGGGT
Source organism: Linum lewisii (assembly GCA_034768395.1). Classification (NCBI taxonomy): domain Eukaryota; kingdom Viridiplantae; phylum Streptophyta; class Magnoliopsida; order Malpighiales; family Linaceae; genus Linum; species Linum lewisii. Next base: position 3,702,327 of record CM068298.1, on the reverse strand, counting down.
CTTTCCATACCACTTATCATTTTCATTACGTCAATTGGTACGCATTCAGTACACCACACTAGCTCCAAGACCATGTATCATCTGACTAAGTATTTTATGATTGAGAATATACGTATATATAATTACAAATTATGAAATCGACAAATAAATCGCCTAAAAATTAATAATATAATAAAATTTTAATATTATTAAAATAATACATCCATTTGATGATAAATAGGTCAAACTCAATTTACATTAGAAATTTGATGGAATACTATGAAAAATGCAATCAATTAGTCCAAGCCTAAAAATGTATATCTTCAATATAGGGGTATGGTTACTAAAACATAAATACATTATTTGTTGGAGGTAACCCATATATTTCGCCAAAATCTAAGCTGATAAGATTGAAAACCCTCTATAAATTGAATAATATTTAAACTTTAACATTACTAACTTTTCCACATGGAGCCAAATTGTTTCACGAGGTTATTGGGTAGTCATTATAATGGTGAATCACTTCATCCTCAATACACGACTCCACCACCTCAGGTGCAAGGTTCCTCACAGTTTCAAGAACGCCAAGGTATCTCGAATTTTCCATATTATTCAAACCCTCATATCCCCATGTATCCACACTATGAGTATTTCAATCCAGCAATGCAACAACAATATCCACCGCAAAGTATGCCAACACCGCCTGCCGATACAAGACCTGATGATATGGTGGAGTCTGACGGAATGAGTAACGACGAAAGTCGCAAGAAGTGGACCATTGAAGATGACAAGTTGCTTGCAAGCTCTTACCTCATCATCTCAACTGATAGTGTGAAAGGTAACGGACAAAACAGAAAAGACTTTTGGGAACGAATAACAAAATACTTTAACGATCATGATATGAGCGTTAATGATAGAACACAACAATCCTTGAAATCACATTGGTTCAATATAATTCATTCGGTTAATGAATTTAACCAATGCTTCATTCAAACCAAAAGACAAAGTCATAGCGATTGGTCGGATGATCAAGTTATGGGAGCTGCACGAGATTTGTTTTACTCCATGCGTAACAAACATTTTAAGTATGAGCATGTGTGGATGATGGTCAAAGATGAGCCAAAATGGAACGGAGGTAACTTAAGTGAACCGTCTTCGAAAAAGAAGAATGTGTCTGCATCTGGAGTAGACTCACTAGTAGGTGATGAGGATACACCCATTACCACTAATGATGATGAAGTTGAAAATCGTCCAATGGGTCAAAAGAGGGCAAAGAGGAAAGCCAAAGCGAAAGTCAATGAAACAAATGAAAGCGTAAGCGACAAGTGGAATGAATTTCGTGCGATGAATGTGGAGCGGATGGACATGATCAAACAAATAAAAGAAGTGATGCAGGGATGCAGGAAACCATTAACAGTAGTTCGATTGGGGCTGATTATGCGATCTTATTTAAAGATACAATGGCATGACTGAAGAGCAACTTGAACTCCTTACAAAATGTTAAATAAATGAGTGATTTAAATAAAAATTTGAAAAAATGTAAAAACTTAGGAAAGAGAAATGGGTTGATGGGTGAATTTCATAAAGCTTTTTGCAAAAGCTTTGAATCTACAAAGCTTTTGCATTCTCTCTCTTCCAAAATTGTCACCTCATATTATTTTATAAAATATAATATTTACACTTAAAACTTTAAACTTTTAAACCCTACCATTGTAGTCCCTAAAGCTTTATGTATATAAAGCTTTTAGTGCCACCTCAACCTCTTCTATGGTTATAAAACTTTTTGTAAAAGCTTTAAACCTTTTAAATAAGATCATTGTAGATGCTCTTATATTTCATAGTTATATATATATCTCATATCATTCATCAAAAAAAAAACAACAACTTTCAATTGCAATAACCTCCAATATAGTCAAAATCCTGATTTCTCGTATCACGACACTAGCTCCCTACTTTTAAAATATGTTATCTGCCTCTAAAACTCTATAGAGGCAAAAAAAAAAAAAAAGTGTCTTTTAGAGGCAAATATATAGTGTGTCTTCGACTTCGTAACTAGGCTTTGTTGTAATGATTCTAGTATGAAGTCACTCATTTAATATCATAGATCTTACATCATTATGTTACACATGATCATACATTTTTGTGTTGTTTCTTTTTCTTCTTCTTCTTCATATATCACACAATCTCATAGACAACAAACAAGCTGCATGCTATGGGTAATGAAACTATACAAAGATTGGAATCACATGCATTAGGGGAAAAGCAACCTTTTCTTGACGATTTTTTCTAACCATTATAACTGTCCTATGTGAAAAATACTAGGACATATGAACACAGTGTAACTATCCATCAAATTTTGAGAGAATCTCCAAAAAAGAAAAGAAATCAACTTTTAAAATTCAGGAGTCTTCTAACAGCTCGAGTTCAGCCCACCATAATGGAGACAACCTAGGCACTGCTTGAGCACATGTGATAGTAATGACTTCCCGTAATCTAGGAATGATGTCCTTCATAGTTGGTCTCTGTCTTGGATCTGGTTTTATACAATCTTGAGCTACCTCACACAATACTTCGAAGTCTTTGGTTTTGAACTTAGATTTTAGTGATGGATCTACCATCTGGGTATATTTGCTTTTGTCGCTTAGATACTCCGCTGCCTGTAATATGACAAGATCCATTTAGAACCTTCTCTCAACAACTCGAGTTATTGGAATGCAACGGTTCTTGACATGACAATATAAGATCCATTCAGAATCAACGAGAATTTTAAGTAAAATTACTTACCCATTTCTCAATGGAGCCTTCTCTTTCAGAGTATGGGAGCTTTCCAGTAATGACTTCCAATATTATTAGTCCAAAACTATAGACGTTTGTTTCAGGGTCAGTCATTGCGGGCAATTCTGAATGTTCGCTATCATCTTCACACGACAGTTTTGCTTTCATTGCAGCTTGTGACAAAAATGGAACTTCTGCAACCTAAGATATAAATAAAGGTAGTCACAACAAAATAAACACTTAATATTAGTTTTAATGAAATTCTTCTGGATTTTAGATTCAATCCCGCCACGAATTTTTGGTTGTTTGGTTGATGAAATTGGATCTCAATAATTTCTGGCTAACTGGGAATTTTAGGGTGACTATTCTGGCTAATTCCTAGTAGGCCGTGAATTGCAACCTAATTCCATTCACCAAGCGAACGGTCTATGTAAATGGTATAAGTGTAGGACTGAATGAATTGTATAATGTACCTTAGCTGCATAGTCGTCAGATAACAAGATTGAACGAGAAGACAAACAAGAGTGAGATACAGGTGGATTGGTGTCATGATGCATATATGTCAAACAATAAGCTACTCCCATTATTACTCTCACTCGAGAAGGCCAATCTAGATGTTCCATATCTTTATCTGCCATAAGAAAAAAATTAATTATTAAAAATCATATTAGAGGTTAAAATTTTTCTAAGTTTTGCAAGTTGATTATAAAAGACTGATCAAGAGTTTTGTAGTCAAGATTACATAATAATATTTGGTCGATGACATATTGGTCAACATTGATAAAAAAATAGGCAGTGGTAACATGTGGCAGGGGGAAAAGCCCACAATCATGCATTTGTTGCATGCTTTTTGTGCTAAAGCGTATTATAATATTAGGCTTTGGCGCCAAAATCATGCAGCAAAAATGCATGGTTTTGCCCCCTAATCATGTTAATTAGGGGAGGTTGTACTGCATCATGTCATCATTGTCTATTTTGGAAATTGTACTACAATGTGTCATCGACAGTATACTGTTACGTAATTTTGACTACAAAACTTATTGGTCATAGTGAAAAATATATTCGTTTACCATGAATATGTTCGAAAAGAGATCCATTAGGAGCATATTCAAACACCATCACTCGAGTGAAAGGTTCATTCTCCTCGCAAAACCCAATGAGATTGACAAAATTCTTGTGGTTGACTCTTGACAGTGTATCAATCTGTAATCGAGAATAATAAAAATACGAAATTAATGAGACGTTGTGCATGCATGTAGGCAATTTAAGGTACGAAAACCATGCATGCATGCAGAAACTACGTACGTACCTTTTTACGATATGCTTTCTCAGCAGTCCTTGACCACTCTTTACGAGAAGTAGCAGTAGTTGAAACAACCGAAATCTCTACTCCACTAGACAAGATTCCTTTGTATATTATGCCGCCGTCATACGTGTCTATTATATTGCTGTACTCTTCACAAGCAGTTTCCAACTCTAACCTATTTAATTTCGGAACCCCTAAGACAATAACTTCGAATGATCATTCTGTATAAAGTGTATAGTGAAGTGACTGATTTGTTAGAATCTTTAGTTGGCTGGCTTTACCTGTAACAAAGGCTTTCTGTAGCTGCCCACTGATTCCAGTCTTCCAAGGGGCTATAGTCCTGCCAGCTCTTCTACGACACAAGAACATAATAACCAATATAAAAGCACACAAGACAGCCGATAATAGAGCCATGAGGAAACATATCCAATCCCATGATATATGGTTGTGTTGAATTGGCCCTTTGGCAGGTTCCTCATCACCTCCATCATCCTGTGAACCATCGGTGTTCGGTAGTGAAGGTGGCGATAATGGCGATTTCGAGTTTGGTATTGCCGGGAAAGATCCACTTCCTCTCGTGATTGGAACGGAGTCGAATGTGTCTTGCGAGGATGGCGCGTTTTCAGGTGGTTCGGCTTCAAGGTTGCTACCTTGTGGTTGTTGTTGTTGTTGTTCTTGAAGCCTTCGACGCATAGTGTTTGTGAATGTGTCTACATTTTGGTTCAAGTGATTGTAAGTTGCTTCTTTCCTTGGATGTTTCACTCTTGTCCTCCACATGCTGTGATAAGTTGTAAGGTACCAAGTCAGTCATCATAATGTACTTCTCATAATGTAAGACGAGATCTAACTGTAGTATTAGAATCTGGTTGACAACAACCTATCTTATGATTCAGTCAAAAAGAGGCTTTGTATTTTTGTGGATAAAATATTTGAACAATATACTGTTGGTGACACACTGTTCGAATAAGTCCAAAAATGAACAATGGTGACCCCCAGTGAACGAGGCGCCAGCTAGTGGGCGTCTCACTCACTAGGGTCACCATTGTGATCGTTGGGAAACGACTGATTACCGTTAACTAGGTGTTAGGCAGCACCCAGTGAGAAAGGAGCCCACTATTAGCTGGGTGGTGTTGTGCCGGCTGGGTGTCACCATTGTCCGATTTTGGACATATTCGAACAATGTGTCATCAATGGTATATCACGTAATTTTGTTCCCAAAACTACAAAGCCCTAGTTAAAAGCCGGTAGATGGATAATACTTATTGAAAGACCGGTGTGTGAATGAGAGTTTGTTGGGTTATCCCACATCAGAACGTAAAGAATACACTATCTCAGACCTAAGCTTAGGATGAAAGCAAACACCAACAGTTAAATAAATTAATACAGAAAAAAAAAGATTTTTTTTCACAGCTTGATAACCGATTTCAATGTCTCTTCCATCCCATATTCGTAAAGATTGACTAAAGAAGTTATATGCTTCTACTTATGTCTGAGAAACATCAATAACCAATTCATCCTAATAACTCGAATCGTCAGAACTCTTAGAGGTCGTTTGTTTGGTAGAATTGGATCGGAGAGAATTGAAATAGCTAGGGAATTAGAATAGCTAGAGATTGTTGAATTCTTGTCTATTTCAGAATAGACCGTTTGGATGAGTGATTTTATGAGAATGTTGAATTAAAAAATTAAAAATCATTTAAATGAAAATAAATGAACCAACATGGAAAAGACCAAACTATCGCTATTCTCCTCTATTCACATTTTCCCATTCTCTTCTCCTTCTTCTATAAACAAGGGTAATTATGGAAACACACACTCAAATCACTAGAGAAAGTCCCAAATCACTACTATTAAGTAGAGATTTCAAAAAGGGGCTGAAATCTACAAATGGTCCACCCTAGAATTTAATTTTTGGCAAATCTCTCTTATTTTTTTGCAAAACAAACAATCTATTTCATTGAATTCTCTACCCCTAGATTTGGACCTCAATTCTAGGCAAATCACCCCTTAAATTCTACCAAACAAACAACCCTTATATTTCTACCCACAAAATTGGAAGAATAAAAAAACAAAGTTGTCACTTACTCATTCTCAAACTTGTGATTTGCATTGTTGAATCCCATGGATACAAGGCTATCATCTAGTTCCAAATGTGACAACAATTTAAGTCTCCTCATTTCTCCTGGAATAATTCCTTCAAATTTATTACCGCTCACCCACCTAATTAACACACAAGTCATTATAATTATCATTGTTCTCAAACAAGTACAAAACAAACTTGAATTTTTCAATCAAGACATGATCAATTGAAACAAACTCACAAGCACTTTAGCCTTTGTAATCTCCCGATTTCTATAGGAACCGTCCCACTGAATTCATTGTCTCTCACGTCTAGTATCTCAAGCTTCTTAAGACCTCCAAATTCTTTTGGAAGAGTACCATGAAAACAATTGCCATGCAACAATCTGGGTTTTCACTGTTTTATGAGTAGATGAAAAATCATCTATGATAAGAACATAGCATAAAATTTGAGACTTACATAGATCTCAAGTGGACAAGTTTTCCAAGTTCAGGTGTTAGTGTGCCTTCCAATGAACATCCACTCAAATTCCTGAAGAATTAGGAATACAATCACAAACCCTTTCATCAATATGAGAATTATATGAGAGTGATTTTGGTTTCGACCGTTTTTGCGAGCTCTACTTTGTCTTGTAGAGCTCTGTATTTTGGTTTCAATTTTGGCTAGCAGGTGCAGGGCGGGTTTTTGTGTTTTGTAGTGCTTTGCTTTTGTGGTTGAAGGTTGTCTTGACTTTGATTCTTTTTTGGCAGGTAGGAGGGATTTGGGTACAAGGAGTTGTGCATATGTTATTCTAGGTATTTTGTAAGCTGATTTTGAGTTTGATCTCTTAATGAAATTTTATCATTCATAAAAAAAAATGAGAATCATATGATGATTTGTAGTTTTAGCTATAGTTCTCAACATTCAACGAGTGCATCGATGATTCAGAAACCGAACATCGAACCTCTCTCGAAACTTAACCTATGGTGGTTTTATAGAAGATGGGGAAATGGGTACTTACAAAATATGAACTTTTCCAGCAACACAGTGAACGCCATACCAGGAACAAGGGTCATTGTCATCAAGATTCCAGTTAGCTAAAACCCCATAAGGATCAGACCTCACCCTTGTCCGGAATTGAAATAGTATCAACTCTGCAAAATGCCTCGAAATTACATTCGAAATAGAAATTAGATAAAAACATTATAAAATTAAAATTGGCTGATTACATATACCTTCATCGTTAAGTGACAAAGAGCCACGGATTTCAACACCAACAACGAAAACCAAGAAGCATAGAAACTGTGTTCCAATTGTATTCCATGATCTCCCCTCCATTGCTGGTATAACAATGTGGAGATACCAACAAACTTTACCATAAAACCCCAAAAGAAATTTGAGAAAAAAATTTCAGAAAATTTCTTTCTAGGGCTTGTGAATATCAAAATATGGAGTAAAACCACGGTAAATAAATCAAATTTCCCCTCATTTTTTTTCACATCTTATAATTTCCTCCAAAACCCAAATAAACCAGCAAGAAAAGATTTTGAAAATGTTGCTAGAATGTAAAAAAAAAAATTAAAACTACGATACCGAAATGCAAAAATTGACAATTACAGGATGGGGGCGTTAGGGGGAAGGTCAGAGGAGATATAATTAAATCACAAAAAGGCAGTAATTAAAAAAAAAAGATTGGTAATTGAGTATGATAAAATACGAATAATGATTTTTTTCTTCTTGTTACTGCCTCTTTGAACACAAGAACAAATGATCTCTCAGAGGGGGAATAATAAGAATAATATCCCCTCTGGCCTTAACCCTAATTCCCTTCTCCTTTGGCAATAAGGATTTGATCTTCTAATCTTTTATTTTTTTGCCAGAGAATTTAGTGTTTTGATTTTTCGAAGAAGAAAATAATTTGCTTTGATCTTTTGCTTGGGTTGTTGTTTTTTTTCTCTCTCTTCTGAGAATTCGTGTTTCTCTCCTAACCTAAACCCCCACCCGCCACCCCAGGCTGTGTGTGTTTCGATTGATCTCCATATTTTGGCCCTTTGTTTTTTTTTTGGCTATTCCCCCAATTTTTTCCCCTAATTTTTGCAAGTTTATTTATTTCTCTTTTTTTCTTCTTTTGCCGGTATTATGAGGTTAATAGTCTTGTGGATATCATAATTTCTATATTAAAAACATATTTTTGGACTATGCCTATGGGCCCAAATAAAAAATCTGAACTTATTCGGAACAAACATAGTACATACCCATTAAAAGTATACATGAATAACTTTGAAAGAAAGATACGCATCAAATCAGAAGACATGGACCCAATTTGCTTCGTCTGTTTAGCAGCTTCAGAAATTGTTGAACATTTTCTTATTTACTGTGAGATTTGGCGACACACATATCGCAATGTACTGGAAGTTTGCAGGTGTGAGGAATGCATGTACTCGGTGTCTATAGTTTCGGTTTTTGCAGGTGGACATCGATGATGACGCAGAATTGGTCTCTAAAGAGATTGGAAGCTTGTCAAGTTACATGCAACCCGAGGTTCCATAATTGCAATGCAGTTAAGGAAATTTTGTTTGTGAAACAAAGCGGTGGGAAGTCATGACTGCTACGTAGCTAATAATGGTTTTGCAAGAACATTGTTTTATGATTGCTGTGTTTTCTAGTTTTGTTTTGTTTTCAATCAGTAGAGAGACAATAATAATCCAGTACTGTTCTCTTCTCTGTAACATCAAGTTGCACCTTGTAAATTATTTTAAAGGTCTTATTGGTTCAATATATATATTTACTTTGATCTCTCAATATTTACCTCCAAATCCTAAAAGGAAAGAGTACACGCGGCGGATATTAAAAGAGCCACACCTCAACGAATTACAGGAATTTTTTTCAGAAATGGGCTTGGTCCCAAAATCAATTCCCAAAATAGGTTCCATGTATGGTCAATTCCCAAAATGGGCTTGTTTTCGCTGACTGGGCCAAAATAAATGGCGATCATTGTTTATCGCCAATATGAATGCCGATTTTCAACATCTGACACATCAGGATCCAAAATCGCCATTTATACTGGCGATTTTTAGCATGAAATCGCCATTATAAGTGGCGATTTATGGCTGACTGTGTCGGACCAAAAATCGCCACTTATAGTGGCGATTTCATGGCTGAAGTGGTCTGACATTTTGCTTTCAAAATATTGGAAAATAGCATTTTGATCCTTCTACTTTTATAACTTAACAAATATCCCCCTATTGTATAAACCGTTCTTTTTACTCCTCTTACTTTGACCACTTTGTATTTTTGTCCTTCTATTTTAATTAACATCTTCATGATGTTAATTGGTGCGGATTCAGTACTATACGAGTAACATTAGTCAATTATAAACATCTTTCGAAATACGAACATACAAATCTCAAAATAGAATCTATGTGCACATATTTAACACCATGAAGACGTTAGTTGAAATGGAAGGACCCAAAATACAAATTGGTCAAAGTAAGAAGTTTAAAAAGAACGGTTTATGTAATAGGGATATTTGTTAAGTCGACAATGTAGAAGAGCCGAAGTGCTATTTTCCCATATTTGAAAACAAAATGTTCAGGACTCAGATAATGCCAGACTCAGATACTTGGGTCTCCAGACTGTGCCCAGTTTATACAAATATCTTCATTAAAAAATTATAACAAAATAAGTACTTTAATATTTGATTATTTGGTATAATGTTTTTCTATGAATTTCAGTAACAACAAAATTAGGATGATTAGAGATTTTGGACAGATTTTTAATTTTTTTTTATTAAATGATTTTGAGATTTTACATAAAATTATATCATTTTGGGTTTATGAGACATTAAGCGTTGACCTAGATTGATCCACTCGCAGTAGTGACGGAGTCAGGACTCAAATAAATCTTGTGCCTGATACATAAAATTCAATGAACCGAACATATTTTTTGTATAAAAAATACACATAATTCAGTTAGTTGGGTCCATGAAATCCTAGATCCGGGCTCAAGATGGACTCTCGACTCCTCCAGTGACTCACGGTTAATTATAGGGGTCATTTGCATTATCAAATTTGAAAAAAATCATATATTTAATATAAAAAATCTTGAGTTTTGAGAAGAGTAATTTTATATTTAAAGTTGACCGACAAATTCAGGGACAAGATCTGCGTCCAGGATTTCTAGTTTGGAACAATTCCAAACCCAATTTCGGGGGGCATTTCGGTCATTTTGAAAAAAAAAAAAAAACCCTAGCCTGGATTGAAAACTCAGCCGCCAATCTTCCTTATTCTTCTCCCTTTCTTTCCAAACTTAGATGCGACGCCGAAAACTCCGAATTGACGACCCATACGAAGCTCCAACACAAGAATTAAAGAACTACGATGTTCCCCTCCTCGTCGGATTAGGAATCGACGCAGCATCGTCATCAAATCGAGCATGAGCTTCTTCCGGACAGCATCGATCCCTTCGCCGCCGCCGCCGCTGCCAACCATGTTCCAAACAGAGGCCCAATGGTTGAATCAGCCGACAACGGCAGCAACGAGATCTCGTCGACACTGTCTCTTCTCTCTTCGCCAGCATACTTAAAATCCTTGTGGCTCCTGCTATCGGAAGCTTCAGATTATTGAAGACCGGAGATTTCCGATTGGAGAAGAATGACTATTTTGTAATCTATCAAACTTTAGTGACTATATTGTAAATTATTAAGGTTCAATGACTAATTTCCAGCTACCCCAAACTTAGGTGACTGTTTAGTAATTATTAACAATTGTAAATTTTTGTCATTTGTAAAGTTTCTTATTTTTATTTTTAAGAGAACATTATTTCAATAACTATATAAACTAATTGTATTATAGTTAAAATAACTAATCACCATGTTAACTAGTTAACTCGATAAGTTATCTAATTAATTCGATTGGTTATTTAGTTAACTCGATTGGTTATCTAGTTAACTCAATTGATTAACTAGTTAACTCGATTGGTTAACTAGTTAACAACTTGATAACTAGTTAACTCGATTAGATAACTAGTTAACTACTTGGTAACTAGTTAACTCGATTGGTTAACTAGTTAACTCGATTGGTTAATTAGTTAACTCGAGTAGATAACTAGTTAACTCGACAAGATAACTAATTAATTTGATCGGTTAACTAGTTGACTTGATAAATCATGATGTTAAACAAGTTAACTAGTTAACAACTTGGTAACTAGTTAACTCGATTGGATAACATGTTAAAACTCAGTTTAACTAGTTAACTAGTTATCAATTAATAAGTTATTAGTAAAAATCAGGTTAACTAGTTAACTTGTCCTTACTGGAAAAGTCACCAGAGACTCGTCGGAAAAATCACCGGAAAACATGTTAATTAACTAGTTAATTGTAAAGATCCAAGTTAACTAGTTAACTAGACGTCGTCGGAAAAGTCACCGGAGTTTGATTGGTCGCCGAAAAAGTCACTAAAAAATTCCGCGAAAAGTCATCGGAAAAGTCGCCGGAAAAGTCCGGTGACGGGTGGCCAGCGACGGTGGCCAGCGACAGTAGCTGGCGGCGGTGGCGGTGGCCGGCGAGGGGCCAACGACAATTGCCGCAACTGTCAACATAAAACATATAAAAGATAATAATAAAATATTTAATATAAAATATAATTATAAAATATTTAAATTAAATATAATAATTAAATTATTTGTGTAAAGTCTTAAATACCCTATCAAATCTAGACCATTAGATTGGTCAAAGGATCAAACTAGATCTAATGGTTGAAAATGAGTTTGGAACTTTCCAAACCAAAAAATCCTCGACTCATCCCACAAATTCAAACTCTATATTAATATATAAAAAAAAGCCAACAATTCCCTTAAATATAGTATTTTATCCAACCGTATCAATTTCCCAAAATTCTAAACTCCTTTGAATTCAGCCGAGATTCCTTTGAATTCCAGCCCCTGAAAGATTGTAGAGTCGTTTCCAAACTTGATAAGTCATCATGTAGCTTCAAGCATGTTCAGGTCGGGAAATTGGTGTCATGTCTCCTCTTCCAAAGCCATTATTATCTGCACAGAATGCTCACGTGTCATATCATCGTCCAAATGGGAAAATATTAGATTCAGCACAAAAATGGTGTTGAAGTCGCTTATGTGTAGATTCATTCAAACGTGGGATCGTCACGTTTGAATGAATCTACACGTAGGCGACTTCAGCACCATCACTGCCTGTACCACATAACCTATGTACTGACGATCGATACAAATGTAGTTATAATTATACCTTGTGTTTTATTTAAACTAATATATATGTTCATTTTCTCAATTATGTAACAATGTATCGTCAATGACACATTGTTTGACATTGTACAGAAATAGACAATAATAACACGTTGATGGCTTGGTGCTACACTATGCAACCCCTTAATTAACACACTTAGTGTATTTATTAATCCTTCTAGTCATCATGCATGTGTGCATGGGTGGCTGAGAGGTGAGAACACATGACTATTATAATATTCATGTGTTCTCAACCACCCATGCACACACTACAAAAAAGGGGGTTTAGCGTCGCTTGAAGGGGAAGGGCTTAGCGTCGGTCGACCAAAAACCGACGCTAAACCCTTGACTCGCGTTTGACCAAGGGTTTAGCGTCGGTCGATGATCGACCGACGCTAAATTCTGACCAAAACCGCCGCTAAATTTGGTTTTGGGTCAGAAACGGAGCCCTTGCCCAAAACCAGATTTAGCGTCGCTTACCGACATGATTTAGCGTCGGTCCTATTTAAACCCCCCAAACGGACGGAAATTTCATTCTCTCAACCCTCTTGTCCCCCTCAATTCTCTCAAACCCTTCTCCACTCTCTCAACCCTCTCAAACCATCTCAAACCCTCCTCCAAGGCTCCTCCCACACCCACCACCAACCCACCACCTCTTAAGGATCCTCCCACCACCAGCTCTCCTTCAAGGCTTCTCCCACCACCACCAGCCCTTCCACCACCACCAGCCCTCCACCACCAGCAGCTCACCACCAGCCCTCCACACCACCAGCCTCCACCACCAGCCCTTCCTCTCCAGATCCGTCGGTCAGCCACCACCTCTCTCAATCCTATCCAGAACCGCCACCCTCTCCAGATCCACAACCTCTCCGCCGCACTCTCCAGATCCGCCGGTCAGCAATCTCTCCAGATTCACCGGTCAAAACCCAGACCTTTACCAAGTCAGGTTGTTCACTAGCTCGATAAAGTCTTGTTCCTCTTTTACTCTCGCAGAGTTTGGTTTTAACTGTGTGGTCAGTCGGGTAATCCCCTTGTTTGATAGAAGCACCATATACAAAATTCTAGGACCCAAGAGGTTTTCGGTTTGCTCATTCAGGTTGGTGCACTGTTGAGTTGAGTTCTTGCTTGAGGACAAGCAAGAGTCTAAGTGTGGGGTGATTTGATGCACCCAAATATTGGTGTATTCAATCCCGCATTAGACGACATTTTCACTTTGCTTTACTTGTGATTAGATGAGATATTGATGATTATTTGATTGTTTTTCTCTTTTGTCATTTTTGGGTCATTTTACGTCGTTTTGTATGTTTTGATGTAGTTCAGAATATATACGACATTGGAGATGGAACTGAAGAGGACACAAGTGTGGAAATAGCAACGCCTAATCAAGCATGGCTGAATTATTTAGCCAAATATCTATTTGGCCATGAAGTTTCATGAGTGACAGAAGAATATAAACCATTCATCCCATCATCATCATTTTAATGCCATCATCATCATCTTAATGCCATCATCATCTTAATTCCATAATGGGGGCCCAATCTTGATTTGGGCTGGCGGTAAACAAAGAGGGATTTTAATCCCATCAGAAGGCAGCGTGTAGGGAGAAAGAGGAGTGAGAGAGGGAAATTGAGAGCAGATGACGGGGGAAGGGAATTGATTCCCATGGGGATTGGTAGCGAGACAAAGTTAATGAGAAAGACAGTAGAGCAGTTCAGCTCGGAGGAATCAAGGCCAACCTTAATGAATCGGCGGTTTGCAGTGTTCTTTCTGATTAATCTCATGAGTAACTAAGTTTTCCTTTTCTTGCTTGGGTTTTGTTGATTTCTTTGAGATTATGAGTTGATACGTTGAATTGGATTGTGGATTAATGATGATTGATGATCTATGTTGTTATCTTGTCGCCCCGTTCTTAGACTTCCCTGTAATTCGAGATTTTCTGCAGTTCTCCTGTTTTAGGTTTTCTGTTCAGTTTGCTATTGGATTGTTGGTTGAATGCGAGTTAGGGTGTGTTGCAGGTGGTTCTTGGTTGTAGAGTCGACCGACCCAACCCTTAGAACTTGAAACTGATTGTCATCCATGTCCTGCCAGTTCTGTAGCTGCATTTTCTCATAATTTCTTAGAAGGATACAAACCCAAGCAAGACCTTTCCCCACTGTTGATCATACTTGTTAATTTGTGTTTTAGTTATTAGTTAGTTTTTACATTTTTCTAAATTAATCAAACCTTCGAACAAAACGATTTCGCTGACTAGCAGACCTGAACTGAGTAAGGTAGCTCGAGTAGACCCGTGGGAATACGACTCTGAGATCTCTCAGGTTTATTTGGTGTTTGAGGCCTAAAAATCTCGTCATCACACTCCGCCTAAAAACGGATTGGGAGAGTACTCATATCCAGACAAGTCACAGTACTACTTCGATCCAGCCGCAATCGTCTCCGCCGCCTGCTAGTTGTAGGGAGATCCTTTGTGATGGAGCTTTCTCACAAAACCTCCCGAGGGCGGGTTATGGGATCGTCATTAAGGATTCCCATGGAGCTATTGTTGCCGGATATGCGGGCAACCTCGTTTGTTCATCGGCGATTGTAGCAGGGCGAAAGCTTTGCTACTGGGTATCAGAACTGCTAGAGCTTCGGGTGAAGAAACGGTAGTTAAGACAGACTGCCTGGAGCTGGTGGATGCTATCAAAAGGCCCCATGCGTCTTGGCCTTGGCGGTGTGCGGCCTGGATCCACATCATGGTCGGAATTCTAGTTGAGAACCGCCAGATTAGAGTCTCATTCACCCCCAGAGCCCACAACCACATGGCAAATAAAGTGGCTAAAGCTGCAGCTAATGATACAGGGCAAGAGGCGTGGGTTATTAATCTACCACCTTCAGATCTTTAATGTAACCTTGTAACTCTTTCCGCTTGAGCGATGAATACTGATGACGTTAGATTTACCGCGTTTATCTCGCCACATTTGAACGACATTCCCCTTATTTGACTTCGAATTGTGATGAACTTGAATGACTTTTATGAAAAATATGTTTTATCTCCCGTTGGCCCTCTTTTGGGCAATTTGATGTTGTTTCGAGTTGTTTTTGTTGAGATTTCAGGTTACCATGTTGTGGATAACTTTTCTACGAGCTCGGCACTTCAAACGGGGATCAATTTGGAGTTCAAACGGAGCGGGAATCATCAAAAGAGCTGAAGGTCATTTCCAAGGGCAAAAGTGCGCCTAAATCCATGAAAAGTGCGCCGGCGCACTTTTCTGGTGCTGCCAGGCGCACTTTATTTTTGGCGTCCTGTAAATTTTCCATCGGCCACAAAAAGTGCGCCATTTTCATGGAAAAGTGCGCCGGCGCACTTTTTAAGTGCCGCCGGGCGCACTTTTTCCCAGGACGGATTTTGGAGAGTAAAACAGGGTTTTCAAGGGAGAGACAGACAGACTTCATTCTTCATTCTGATTTCGACGAACCAGACACTCTCGGGGGAGGATTTTGAAGCTTTGAAGTGACGATTAAGCGAGGAGAAGCGAGGATTAACTCAGGAGTTTCTAGGATTCATCAGGATTAGGTTTTCTCGGAGTAAGATGTCTTCTTCTCCGGTTTTCTTCTTCTTTGTTTCTGCGATTTCTTCTGTAGCGATGTCGAGCTAAACTCCTTAGTTTGTTCAGATTAGATGAAACTCTAGTGAGATTTTATATGGATGATGTCGGGTTTCTAACCCGTTTATGTTAATTGAGGTTTATTCAGACTTAATTTAGATTTTTCTAAAACCCTAATTTGAAGCTCTTGAATTCGCAGATTGACCATATCGTAGAATTTGCTTCATCTTTGTCTTGCGGTTCTGACCATGGACGTGAGTCATTCTAGGGTTTAGAAGGTCATTAAGATTATTAAGATTACCCGGTGTCTTGACCATAGGGCCGGTGAAATTAATCTCTTTGCATTTCTGTGCGGCGTTTCATTGTTCTTCGTGCATTCTTGGAGATTTATGAGTTATCTTGACCATAGGAACTCATAGGTTTGCTAGGATAGTTTCTCTGCGTCCTGACCATGGAGTAGAGATTGCCAAAGGAAGCGTCGAGGAATTGAGTCTGTTAAAACCTTAGTTGCATTGCATCATCCGTCTTAGTCGAGCTAGAGCGGATTCGAGTCTGGACAAGCGCCTTAGTCAATTCTTGAAGCTCCATCTTGTTTGCCTGCTTGATTGGTTTAATTTGCATTTCTAGATTTTTAGTTCATTCACCACCATTTCCAAACCAAACGTTTAAACCCGAATAGCTTATTCCACATTAGTTGAGTAATAGAAACAGAAAGACCCTTGGGAAGTAACGATCTCGCTAGAGCGATCTAGTGAGTAAAACTAGTGTGCATTAATTTGCGCATCAAGTTTTTGCGTTTGTCCAGACTCGAATCCGCTCTAGCTCGATTAAGACGGATGATGCAATGCAATTTCAGTTTATCAGACTTGATGACTCGACACTTCCTTGGGTAATCTCTACTCCATGGTCAGGACGCAGAGAAACTATCCTATCAAACCTACAAGTTCCTATGGTCAAGATAACTCGCAAATCCTCAAGAACGCACGAAGAACAGTGAAATGCCACAAAGATATGTAAAGAGATTAATTTCACCGGCCCTATGGTCAAGACACCGGGTAATCTTAATGACCTTCTAAACCCTAGAATGACTCACGTCCATGGTCAGAACCGCAAGACAAAGATGAAGCAAATTCTACGATATGGTCAATCTGCGAATTCAAGAGCTTCAAATTAGGGTTTAGAAAAATCTAAATTAAGTCTGAATAAACCTCAATTAACATAAACGGGTTAGAAACCCGACATCATCCATATAAAATCTCACTAGAGTTTCATCTAATCTGAACAAACTAAGGAGTTTAGCTCGACATCGCTACAGAAGAAATCGCAGAAACAAAGAAGAAGAAAACCGGAGAAGAAGACATCTTACTCCGAGAAAACCTAATCCTGATGAATCCTAGAAACTCCTGAGTTAATCCTCGCTTCTCCTCGCTTAATCGTCACTTCAAAGCTTCAAAATCCTCCCCCGAGAGTGTCTGGTTCGTCGAAATCAGAATGAAGAATGAAGTCTGTCTGTCTCTCCCTTGAAAACCCTGTTTTACTCTCCGAAATCCGTCCTGGGGAAAAGTGCGCCCGGCGGCACTTAAAAAGTGCGCCGGCGCACTTTTCCATGAAAATGGCGCACTTTTTGTGGCCGATGGAAAATTTACAGGACGCCAAAAATAAAGTGCACCTGGCAGCACCAGAAAAGTGCGCCGGCGCACTTTTCATGGATTTAGGCGCACTTTTGCCCTTGGAAATGACCTTCAGCTCTTTTGATGATTCCCGCTCCGTTTGAACTCCAAATTGATCCCGTTTGAAGTGCCGAGCTCGTAGAAAAGTTATCCACAACATGGTAACCTGAAATCTCAACAAAAACAACTCGAAACAACATCAAATTGCCCAAAAGAGGGCCAACGGGAGATAAAACATATTTTTCATAAAAGTCATTCAAGTTCATCACAATTCGAAGTCAAATAAGGGGAATGTCGTTCAAATGTGGCGAGATAAACGCGGTAAATCTAACGTCATCAAATACAATGCAAGGTCGTGGCAAGGACTAATAAACACACTAATACACAAATTAAGGGGTTGTGTCGCGGTGTCATCTACATGTCATCATTGTCTATTTATGGAGAATTTTGAATAATGTGTCATCAACGATACATTGTTAAGTAATGACTACCTTGACTGGCAAAAGTAATTACTAATGATCATTTAATTGTGTGAGATCTTTTTATTTTTTATGAATTGTGTGAGATCTAGGAATCCTATTTTGATCAGGATGTGGTTTTTTCTCTATTTTGAAATAGGTACAAAGGAGAAAGACCCTTGGGAAGTAACGATCTCGCTAGAGCGATCTAGTGAGTAAAACTAGTGTGCATTAATTTGCGCATCAAGTTTTTGCGTTTGTCCAGACTCGAATCCGCTCTAGCTCGATTAAGACGGATGATGCAATGCAATTTCAGTTTATCAGACTTGATGACTCGACACTTCCTTGGGTAATCTCTACTCCATGGTCAGGGCGCAGAGAAACTATCCTATCAAACCTACAAGTTCCTATGGTCAAGATAACTCGCAAATCCTCAAGAACGCACGAAGAACAGTGAAATGCCACAAAGATATGTAAAGAGATTAATTTCACCGGCCCTATGGTCAAGACACCGGGTAATCTTAATGACCTTCTAAACCCTAGAATGACTCACGTCCATGGTCAGAACCGCAAGACAAAGATGAAGCAAATTCTACGATATGGTCAATCTGCGAATTCAAGAGCTTCAAATTAGGGTTTTAGAAAAATCTAAATTAAGTCTGAATAAACCTCAATTAACATAAACGGGTTAGAAACCCGACATCATCCATATAAAATCTCACTAGAGTTTCATCTAATCTGAACAAACTAAGGAGTTTAGCTCGACATCGCTACAGAAGAAATCGCAGAAACAAAGAAGAAGAAAACCGGAGAAGAAGACATCTTACTCCGAGAAAACCTAATCCTGATGAATCCTAGAAACTCCTGAGTTAATCCTCGCTTCTCCTCGCTTAATCGTCACTTCAAAGCTTCAAAATCCTCCCCCGAGAGTGTCTGGTTCGTCGAAATCAGAATGAAGAATGAAGTCTGTCTGTCTCTCCCTTGAAAACCCTGTTTTACTCTCCGAAATCCGTCCTGGGGAAAAGTGCGCCCGGCGGCACTTAAAAAGTGCGCCGGCGCACTTTTCCATGAAAATGGCGCACTTTTTGTGGCCGATGGAAAATTTACAGGACGCCAAAAATAAAGTGCGCCTGGCAGCACCAGAAAAGTGCGCCGGCGCACTTTTCATGGATTTAGGCGCACTTTTGCCCTTGGAAATGACCTTCAGCTCTTTTGATGATTCCCGCTCCGTTTGAACTCCAAATTGATCCCCATTTGAAGTGCCGAGCTCGTAGAAAAGTTATCCACAACATGGTAACCTGAAATCTCAACAAAAACAACTCGAAACAACATCAAATTGCCCAAAAGAGGGCCAACGGGAGATAAAACATATTTTTCATAAAAGTCATTCAAGTTCATCACAATTCGAAGTCAAATAAGGGGAATGTCGTTCAAATGTGGCGAGATAAACGCGGTAAATCTAACGTCATCAAATACAATGCAAGGCCGTGGCAAGGACTAATAAACACACTAATACACAAATTAAGGGGTTGTGTCGCGGTGTCATCTACATGTCATCATTGTCTATTTATGGAGAATTTTGAATAATGTGTCATCAACGATACATTGTTAAGTAATGACTACCTTGACTGGCAAAAGTAATTACTAATGATCATTTAATTGTGTGAGATCTTTTTATTTTTTATGAATTGTGTGAGATCTAGGAATCCTATTTTGATCAGGATGTGGTTTTTTCTCTATTTTGAAATAGGTACAAAGGAGAAACGCAGCTTGGATGTTAGGGGAATAGAACATAGAGTGTCATGTCCTATATGGACATATCGATAAGTTCATGGCATTGCATGCAGTCTATACTTTTGTATCTATACGTTGCCCCCTTTTGGAGGTTTCCTCAAGTTTGGTTGTTTGTTCCATTTCTAAATTCGATGGTGGATGGATAAATGAAATCCTCTCTCATTCTGGATAAGTACTTCATCTGTCATAATTTACCCAAAACACACATGACATTACATGCATCTGGATTCTAATTCACCATTCCTCACAACTTCATTAACCCGTGACATGATTAACCCGTGACATAACAAATGTTCCCAATCCACGACAACATCCATAGTCTCCACTAGTGTAACATATTCTTATCATTATTACTCCCTAACTATTTATAACACCCTACGAAAATCAAAACAAAAACACAGATTGGTTCAGGTTCAAACACAGTCAAGAATCAATGGAGGGCAACTCATCATCATCATCATCATCATCATGCCTTCGCAACCAATCCACAAGATGCTTCCTCGAATGGATGAACATCCAACAGCTTGACCTAGCCGAGTTACTCCAAGCCCTAGCACTAGAACAACATCATCCTCATCATGATCCTCATCCACAAGTGGGGCCCACGCTGTCCGAGCTGGCACAGAAGACCGTTGACCACTTCCAAGACTACGCAGAAAGGAGGGCGAAACTCGCGCAAAACGACGACGTGTCTTGCTTCTTCGCGCCGAGCTGGAACTCGCCGCTAGAGAACTCGCTCCTCTGGCTGGCTGGATGCCGCCCTTCCATGTTCATACGTATGCTCTATGCCTTGTGTGGGTCCCAGCTTGACCAGTCCATCGCTGCCGTTGATACCGAGCTCTGTATGACGGCGGCCGGGAATCTAGGGGGACTGTCGTGGGGACAGATGAATGTGGTCAACGAATTGCATATGAGGACTATGAGGGAGGAGGAGAGGCTTACTAGCCGCTTGGCTAGCTTGCAGGTACGTATAACCGGGTTCGGGTTCGGGTTATCGGGTTGGATTTCGTTGGAAATTTCAATAAAGCAACAACTTTTAATTTATATGTAAGAAGCTGAGGGGTATCTATAAGTCGGTAGTAAGCCTGGGAATCGGTCAGTTACTGTGAAATCAGACCGAATTCGATCGGTCACTGAATTTGAATTCGGTCAGAAACCATGACCGTGGCTAAGATCGAATTCAATTCGGCCAGACCGTGGCTGAGATAGAATTCAACATATTTAATCGTGGGTTTGAGCATTTAAGGATAGTATAGACATTTAATTCATTGGTTTGGACATTTTAGTCACTTGTTTCTCTCCAATTTGCACATATAATTCGAGTTTTTATTGACCGAATTTGACAGAAAATCGAATTGGGCACCAAATTTCATGACCGTGACCGATTTTGAATTGGATCGAATCAAAATCGAGATAACAAAGCTAACGGAGATATACTCTAATGTTACATAAATTTTATCAATTCATTAAGGTGTAAGTTGTAATATTTTTTTTCTTAGTTATGTACACTCTTATACACAGGAGGACGTAGCGGATAATCCGATTTGTCAGTTCATAGCGACAGCTGGCAACAACGGAGAGGCGAACCAAACAGTGAACAAGGCATTTGAGGAACACGACAAGGCTATGGTAAACATACTTAAGGAAGCAGACAGGTTGAGATTAAGCACGCTTAAGGAGGTGATTAACGTGTTAACCCCAATTCAAGCAGTGGATTATCTAGCTACTGGGAAAAAGCTTCACTTTAACGTTCATGAATGGGGTAAACAGAGGAATCGTGCGCATGAATATCATGGAGGTAGTTGTTGTACCTTTGCAAGGTAGTTATAGAAAGTGTCGACTAATAAATTGGAAACATGTTTGTTTGTTTGTTGTCGGTTAATGAAGTGTGTTTTAGTCGAATTTTGATTCTGGGCTTGCTGGTTTTGGTGCAGCCGTAGTTTGGGCTTTTGAATTTTGAAGGGGCCAATTGGGTTGGGGATTACGGGCATTGGAATTGGTCCAAGTAATTGTACTATGAAGACGTTTGGTTGATGTAATTGGATTTGAGAATTGGGATTCTATTCTCGGTTCACTGAGAATTGTAGTGCAATTATTTGGACCAAACGACCCCTATAATTCTCAATGGGAAGGAATTGAAACCTAATTCACAGACCCAATTTCATTAACTAAACAACCCTATATTATTCAGAGGGTCTAAACTAACCGAGTTAAGGTTGATTTTTTTGGAATTATATAGGGTGAGAATTCAATTGAGTTTGTTATATAAGAATTCAATTTTAGACCGCGGATTATAGAGATTTAATCCTTGGTACATTCTATTATTAAATGGGATAAATTTGTAAAATCAGTAATATAAAAAAAGGGTTAATACAATTTTTTGCCTCTCTACTATGCAAAGTTAACAAACATACCCCTTTACTATTTTCTAACCGGTTTAACACCCTCTACTTTGAAAATTTTAACAAATATGCCCCTCTCCATTTATCTTTTCATCTATTTTTCGTCTAATGAGTTGATTATACGTGCTACTTCATATAATTTGTACACCTTATCGTTGATGGAATGTTCACAAACCAAAATTATTTAAATTAGAAAGAAAAAAAAGGAATACCACGAAAACACATCTGTACATAATGGTGATTATAATGTTTTTTCTTTTTATTTTCTTTTTAATTTAAATATTTTCACCTTGTGGACATCCCAATCAGTGATGCTGTGGACAAATAATATGACGTAGCACGTTCAATGAACCTATTAGATGAAAAATATATGAAAAGAAAAATGTAGGGGCATATTTGTTAAACTTTTCAAAGTAGAGGGTGTTAAATCGGTTAGAAAATAGTAAAAGGGTATGTTTGTTAACTTTGCATAGTAGAGGGGCAAAAAGGTGTATTAACCCTAAAAAAAACTACCATTAAACCACCACGAAGAGAAAAGTCTTTGAGCATGAAAATTAAAAACTACCTCCTCATTCGGAGCCTTCCCATTTTTTCTTTGAAAGATGGGTGTCAGAGAAAATGCAGTGGTGAAAAATATCACTTATTAGTGTTCAGTGTTTGTTAATAAGAAAATCGTAGCCTACTATCTACTCTCGCTGATGGACGATTGGGTCGAACATTAACATTGTCTACGACATATGATGGCGAATAATCCTCAATCCTATAGATATTGTTTGAGTTTGAAGATGATGACAAACAACACCAAGACGGAGAGACATTCTGATGTGACAGTGCGAGTCTCTCGTGCGGCCACTCACACCAGAGTTACCGCACCAGACATTCAGGACATTGTGAACGCATAAGACACTCCCAACTAATGAACTATACTGCCCTCATCAAAATCAGAAGGAAAGCTGCATTCTTTGCACAAATGATGGAAATGGATTTGATTCCTTCTGCATTCTTTGCACAAATGATGGAAATGGATTTGATCAATGAATTTTAGTTAGAATAAGGAAACATAAATAAGGAAGAACAAAGAAACTTGTGATTATAATTCTCGCACATTTTATACCACCAAATCTAGGGATTTGTATAAGGAAAGAAATTGGGTAAATTGTAATTATTAGATTCTCGCTATTATGAGATTTACGTGCTTTTGCAGTTTTTTACCATTGACTGGTCAAAAGTGAGCAAAACTTTATGCGGCTTTTGATGAGAGACTGAGTAAGAGTGAACAAGGCTATGTAGTTTATGTCTCCTTGACTAGTAATGCTAGCAGTTGGATTCCATTGGCCGATCTAGGATTCAGGCATCTAGCCAGCAAGGCATCGGGCATATGTTTGAATCCTAGATCATCCTTAATGGCATTTAGGTGGCATCCAATATTATGGCCGAAGTTGCATGGAGCAGCGCTGGCTTAGTGGCATCGTGCCATGCAGTTGTCATCATTTTCCGATTTTAGCATATTTCAACAATGTATCATCGACAAATGATGATACATTGTTACGTAATCTTGTCCGAAGAATACAAAACCAGATTCTAATGAATATATACCCTAACCGCTGCACCTAAACAATAAGCCAAAGTGGTTGATTGTCTTGTTTTATACGGCCGTTATGCCCATTCTTGTTCGGCTAATTTGCCCGTTTTGAAGGGATCTGAACGTCACTTTGACTGTGACCAAAACAATTTAACAAATAACATAATAAATACTATTACTAGCCCATCTTACTTATCCTAATAAATAAATTAATGGAATTATCAATTGTGCGGTTAATGTTGCATCATTAAAGTCTAGTGACCCACTAACTCCTTTCCCACAACATTTCAAAATTTTATTATTAGTAGATATTTCAATTCACCTTACGATTGGTCTTAATATTACGGATTATTATTCATTTTGGTCATTAACGTATAGGGTCTGTAACAGATTCGTCATTAACTTTTAATTTGTAACTTACTTGTCATTAACCTATAGTGTTTGTAACAATTTGGTCAATCCGTTAAATCTCCACCAAAAATTTTTGTTAAGTACTGACATCAGCATGCCAACTCAACATTTTTTCTACCTCACCCCTTGCCACATCATCTAATTCACCATAAATCTAACCCAACTAACCAATCTAAACAAACCTAACCAATTCTAAATAACTCCCAAAAAATCTACTTCAAACACGACTCGCTAGCATGCATGATTCAGCCTTCAGGGGGCCAAACTACCGCTTCTTGAATACCAAGAAGTTCAAAGGTATCCAAATCTATTACTCAAAGAAAAATTCTCGCTCTAACATTCAGAAATCATCTGCTATATGATCTCAAACTAGCTAACCAGACTTATTGTACCAGCTATTTGTCATGTTCTAATACTAGCATCCACATTGATCTTAACGAAACCTGAGGAGGAGGCTAGTCATAAAAAATCTAATACTTTATCTACAGGTCGTCCCAATCATAGAGAAAGATAAAATATTATTATTTGACTTCTTAAACTCTCAAACTTGAAAAAAAAAAATTCAAAGTAGACTGCCACTTGATTCATCAAAAAAAAAAGTAGACTGCCACTTGATCATCTTTTTTTAAACAAGATTTGGTTAATATTTCTCGTGATTATTGGCTAGTTCTTATTAATTATATATTAAGTATCATATCTCCTTAATTAATTAGGGTTGATTAGATCGCTGAGGCAGGTCATGGTCACGTTAGCGACTAGGCTGTGGCTAGTTCGACACAGCCAAAAAATTCAGTATTAAATTACTATTTTGGTCATGTTTATGAATACTATTACAAGCTTTTACCAATATATAACGGCTAATAAGCTCATTCAGTACCTTACATTTTGAGTATTAACATATCAGTATTCATTGTTTAAAAAATAACTTGGGAGTGTCTTTCATATAAAAATCTAACATGTCCATCCAAAATGGTGATTTCATCCAATTTTGCCGTTAAATTGCCATATCATGATTCCTATTTGGATTAAAACAGTTGAGGCATCGATGAAGCAGCTCCTTACCTTGTTGGTTCATTGCTGAGCGAGCTTAGTAATTTGACGAATCTCTATTACTTCTGGATGGCAGACTGTAACCTCGAAGTTCTGATTCCTGACTCGCTTTGTTAGTTGAGCAAGCCGGAGAATCTGAATCGAACCTAACTAATAACTAACCAAGAGAAGGAAAGGGGGAGAGGTTTTAATTTTCAATTAATGGACCAGGCCCAGCTGACGTGGATATATACACATCAACATTATAATCCAAATAGTACGTGTGATGTGGAAATTTAACAACAAAATTGGACTGAATTGTCATTTCGGATGGATGTGTTAAAGTTTCATACGAACGACACTCATAAGTTATTTTTTTAACTATGAGTACTAATTTGTTAATCCTCCAAACGTAAAGTACGGAATAGGCTTATTAGCCGATATATAACGTTAACCAAAATGTGGAAACCAATTGTAGCCGCACAAACAAAATTGATTTAAGTAATAGTGTAGTAATGTGTCTCTATCTGGAAAAGCTGTAAAGAGAATATAAAGACAGATTTGACATTTATTTTAGGTTACGTACTTTGATCTCTACTCACTAACTGCACTGAATAGGAATATAAACGTTGAAAGAGTGCTAAATATCTCCCTCGCCGAAAACCCAAAATTTTCGGCCCAAAATAGTATGATACTATCCGTTTTGGACTAAATCCTCGTGAATTTGTTTCATAATTACTTTTCAAAAAGTTTCATATTAGTGCAGTTTGTGAATTTTTTTTAAGCTAGACAAATTTTTCATTATTTGTCGATTTGGTATTTAAGTTGTTATCCCATGAAAGAGAATCGTTACTTGTTAGTTTTACTCGGTAAATTACCCTTTTTTTAATTATGTAGTTTTACTTAGAAAATGGTCAATAATATCATGCAAGTGGCGTTGCACCGGCTAAGTAAAGTGTGATGTGACGCACTCATACTAATCAATAACTTAATGTAATTAATGTGTCTCGCCCATGTAAATATGCATGGCTGGCGGAAACACATACTATATTTACGTGTTGCTGTGAGCCCATATATATTTCCATGGGGCAACATTAATTGTATTGTTAAATTGAAAATTAGCGCAAGTGAGTGGCGCGTGCTGATTATTTTTTATATAGTTCAATAATATATACCGACGATATATTGTTACGTAATCTTGACCACAATGAAATACGGGTATATTAGAATATTTAGGTCGGTATTATACGTTTGGCAATGATCAATTCTAGGCTAGCTAGGTTACGTGAATATTGGTCGTTTGTGCAAATCTTAAAAGTCTTCTCTTTGAATTCCTTCTTTAGATACGTTGAATGTTTAAGGTCCACAAAATTCCTACATTTCTTTAACCAGACCCGTGAAATAAGATGCTTGTTTGCTCATACAAATGAATCACATTTTATTTCTTAATAGAATAACTGAGAAGTATCGGGGAACCCTTTAGTGAGGGTGTAAGTTCACGATATTTAAAGTGCAGCGTGAGGGCATGCAGTATCAAGCGTGTGGTCTCATTGTGTTGTGTCATTTACTGAATGAGTGACCTCGTATTTATAAGGCCATGTAGGCATGGGTCGTCGTTCCACGTGGCAGACTCTCAGTGGACCTCCCTTAGTGACAGTCCTTGCGATGAGGACTACCCTCTGACTGATAGCAGATAGGCGTTTCTGATGCTGATGGGACTTGACTGAAGCCATGTTCATCAATCCTAACTAGGTTGAGTAGCCTACATGACAGGCAAGCTGTGACGACGACAGGGATCCGAGGGCGGATGACCCAGGGGCCATCAAAAGGTTATAAAAAGAATTAAATTAAGGCCTAATATCATAAAATAAGATCACACAAGCTATTGAACTTATCAAAATGATATCGATGTGAATATAAAATTGGGTTGCCTATTTGAATAATTACTAACGAAAACAAAATTAATGACATTAATTAAATCATTTATTAAAACACATAGGTGTCGACGTGGATGCACACTTGAATAAGAAATGGAAATCATATCACTAGCATTAAATGCACATACACTAAATGCGTTTAAGGTATTGACTAGTCACTAGTGCACAATTTTCCTAGTGTCGGTTTGGAAAAAAAAAAGTATAGGATTAAATTAAATTAGCAACTTAACCACATTTTAAACCATCATGCCTATTGGGACGTGATCTACGTCCAACCCTTTTTGGGTTGGACGGTTCCAATAAGGATAAAACTGGAAAATTAATTAATTTAAGTCTAAACCTAATCACCTACCAGCCCACACTGAACTCTTCCCTGCCGTCCCCCGCCGAACCAAACTTCACGCCGGCTCCCTTCCCCTGCCGTCCCCCGCCGAACCAAACTTCACGCCGGCTCCTTCCCCTTGTCGCCGGCCATCTCCTCCTCCTCCGATCTCACCTCTCTTCGGCCCCTTCCTCCTCCTCCGATCTAACCTCTCTCCGGCCCCTTCCTCCTCCTCCGATCTAACCTCTCTCGACCACCTCCTCCTCCGATTCATCCTCCCCTCCAGCCGCCTCCTCTCTCATTTTCTCTTGCGGCAGCGTAGCAGACAACAATGGCATGGCGGCAAGGGAATTCATTCGGATTCCATTCCATACATGTGCACTCCTTGATTCAACATCTACTACATTGATAACGCAATCGTGAACCTCAAACACGATCTCATTGGAGTAAAGCACTTTGTAAGATCGTGCTTTTGTTCCTTCATCCTGTAGCTTCTTCTCCTTGGAAGGAGTGACTTAATTTTCATAGAAGATAAAGCTGAACAGGAAGGAGTGGAAGGTTGAAGAAGAAGGATGATTTTGTGATCTACTAAAATTGAGTGACTAGTTTGTAATTAGGAAAAATGTGGAGATTGTTTAGTAATAATTGAAAGTTAACCATTTCCGTAACTAATTTTCATATGGTTGATAATTGGGGATTTTGGGTCATCATGTATAAATTAAATGTTTAGGAGTAATTTTCATATAATTGAAAGTTGAGTGTTAATTAGTTCGTATAACTAGTAATTAATTTTTTACTAGTTATCGGCTAAATACCTCCATTAACTAGTTATCTAATAATATGTTAACTAGTTAAACTAATTTTGATAATAAATTATCATCTAAGATTGATAACTAGTTAACTCGACTGTTAGTTAGTTAAATGAACATTCCTAGTATTAAAATTAGTCACTATATTTTTATTTATAGATAGTTTGATTGATGTATTAAAATTTGTAATTTTAGTCACTAATTTTTATGTTGTTGACATTGATAACTAGTTAACTTGATTTGTTAACTAACTAATTAAATTTAGTTAATGAGTTAACTATTTAACCAATTAACTAATTAAATTTAGTTAACGAGTTAACTAGTTAACCAATCGAGTTAACTAGTTATCTAATCGAGTTAACTAGTTAAATATAACAAGTTAACTAGTTAACCAATAAACTAATTAAATTTAGTTAACGAGTTAACTAGTTATCACGTTGTTAACTAGTTATCTAATTGAGTTAACTAGTTAAATATAACAAGTTAACTAGTTAAATTTAGTTAACGAGTTAACTAGTTAACCTATCGAGTTAACTAGTTAACCAATCGAGTTAACTAGTTATCACATTGTTAACTAGTTATCTCGACTGGTTAACTAGTTATCATCTTTAAAAATGTTAACTAGTTATCTTAGTCATGATGTTAACTAGTTAACTCGATAAGTTATCTAGTTAACTAATTATGTTAATTTGATAACTAGTTAACTAATGTTGATAACAAGTTATAAAAAAAAACGTTGTTAACTAGTTATCAGATAAAAACCATGTTAACTAGTTATCAGTTAAAAAAAACACTGTTAACTAGTTAACAACAAAAAAATGTGTTAACTAGTTAACTAATTTTGATAACTAGTTAACAACAAAAAAAATGTGTTAACTAGTTAACTAATTTTGATAACTAGTAATCAACTAAATTTTTTGTTAACTAGTTATCTAAATCATGATGTTAACTAGTTATCAAACAAAAAACGATGTAACTAGTTATCAGGTAAACGCCATGTTAACTTGTTATCAGTTAAAAAATCACTGTTAACTAGTTAACAGCACAAAAAAGTGTTAACTAGTTAACGGCAAAAAAAAGTGTTAACTAGTTTTTTTAAAGAAAAAAATTAAAAAAAAAATTTTTAAATTCAAAAAAAAAAATCACCTCGCCGGAAAAGTCGCCGTGGTCGGCCGCCGGTGGTCCTGGAATTAAATTATTTATTTTAAATATAATAATTAAATTATGTGTGTAAAGTCCTAAATACCCGTAATAATCTAGACAATTAGATTGGTCAAATGGTCAAAGAGTGATCTAATGGTTGAGATGAAGGTTGAAGTTTCCAACCCTTGGAAAGGGTTGGATGTGGATCAGCTGCCTAAAGTAGTCCCAAAAAGCAAGGGGCGATTTAAATTTAAATTTTAAAATATAAAAGGATAGGATATTTTACACACCATCCATTTGATTTATAATTAGTAATTACAAGTTTATATTAATGAATCTTTAATTTGTCTTTTTCTGCTTTTTCCTTTGCTTAATTTAAACTTATAGTACTGTTTAGAGATTACATTGATTCATTAATCTAATGCCTACATATAATCAATTAATCATTATATTCACTATTAGATATGATTTGATTCCCTTTTTTTTTTATTCTGAATAATTGGTTCCATGTTTGTCCAAAGGGAATGTGCCAGCGCCCCCTCATGAAGCGCATAGCTGGGAGCCAAGAGCCAGAGATAGGAATGATGCCCTCAACTTTGCATTGAACCGAAACGGTTGATTTTCGGACTGATTAGTGGCCAGATCGTGATTGAATCGGGCGGACCACTTCGATTACAACCAAGCGAAATGCATTATCATTAGCAGGTTTGTGATTGGCAGAAAGATTAGAGGTCGAGTGGGAAATTGCTGTCCATGTCCAATAAACCAGTGGTTTAGGAAATAAAGAAAGTAATAAGAGACCTCAATGGGAAGCTTGGTCCACTTTAGAAAGAATCATGTCCGTGGTGGGCCAAAATATCTGCAACGCGATTCATTTCCCGGTAGATGTGTGAGACCTCCACCGTTAAATTTCTGTTACACCCTAATAGCTTATATATAGTGTTTGATTCGAAACACAAAAAAATCAAATCTCGAATATCATTATCATCCTTATCCTCAAATACGCAATCAAAATATCGCCAATAGGTGAGGCGCGTGTTAACCAAGTTGTCAATCCTATATCGTCTCATCCTCATCCATAAGCGACTTATTTCTCCCGCTTTTGACGTGTCTATGACATCGCTCAACGTTTAGACGATATTGCTTTATCGTTTGTCAGTTTAGCGATTTTAGTACCTCGTCAGTCAGTATATTTTAACATAAATTAATAATTAATCGATAAACTACCTATTTTGAGAATTGATTTTCAGGAAAATTCTACTATGAGAAAAAATCCAAATTTATCAAGCCTGTAAGATTTTAGCACCTGAAAAGCCGAAGATGGGTTCATAAATGACAAACAACCGGCGCAAATGCAAAACCTCAAAATGTACAAAAAAGGACCAAACAAGAAGCAAAACAGAACAGAAATTCTTCTGTGTATTCCATTCTCATTGATTCTAACTAAAAACTCTGTTGGTTTCTTCTTACTTAGAACAGAATATACAATAAGACAACAGCATTCCAATTCTGCCCCCTCTTCAGCAAAATTGAAACAACAAGTAAAATCAAACAGAAAAGGAAATAGATATAACCCATATGAATTATTATACAAAAATGGCAGCTTCAGTAACAAAAGCCCCACAGATAAGTGTGTGAAGATGTTTAGAAGAGAAACAAGATTACCACTTTTGCGTCTTCTTCTTCTTCTTCCATTATTCAATACTCTGTAAAGAATCAGTCGACAGTCGTGGCAAAGAATCAGGCGACAATCGTGGCGAGTCTAGGATTGGATCATCCTTGGCAGCAGTAGAAGCAGCAGCAGCAGCAGCTGCTGCTGCTTCAGATTCCTCCAGCATCAGTCTCTGAAACCCGGGTTTCAATTCTTTGTTACAGAACTCTTCATACTCTCCTTTATCACCACTCTTCTTCTTCACTTCCACCACCACCAACTTGGGTGTCAACTCGAATATCTCGGCTGCAATCGTCAGTGGCCCCTTTACACCATCCCTTGACCCTTCCAAGCTCACTCTATAATCCTTCTTCCTCACAGTGAAACTCACCAGGTTAGCAATCTCCTCCAATTTCGAAATGATCTTCGTCACAGGGGCACCTGTGACGAACCTCGTCCCTTCCCCACCTTCCTCAAACAATCCAGACAGGTCAAACCCTGGCGAGAACGAAATGATGTCGAACGCATTCAAACTCGCTGGCCTGGGCAGAGAAGTGGGAACTCTTCTTCGAGATTCCACTTCCGAATCAGACTCGGACATTGATGTATCCGAGCAAGAACCAGCATCATCCTGCTCCTGATTCAGTTCATCAACCACATTGTACACCCTATCATCTTCTATATAGAATTTGATGTGTTTAAACCCTCTCTTGAACCATCGATTCTCCATAACCTCCGCAATCGTGATTCGAGTTGCAGGATTCGTGTCAAGAAGCTTCTTCAAAAGCTTCGCTAGCTCAGGGGAAAACCACTTAGGGCAACGAAATTCCCCCTTGTAGATCTTCTTATACATTAGCATAATGTTCTGATCATGGAAAGGTAAATATCCAGCCATCAACACAAACAAGATTACTCCACATGACCAAATATCTACCTTAGCAGCGTCGTATCCTTTCCTCCCCAAAACCTCCGGCGCAACATACGCCGGAGTTCCGCAAAACGTGTGGAAGAGCCCGTCCTGGCGGATCTGGTCAGCCACGGTGCTGAGACCAAAATCGGAAACCTTAAGGTTCCCTTCCTCATCCAATAGCAGATTCTCCGGCTTCAGATCCCGATGGAAGACGCCGCGAGCGTGGCAGAAGGCGACGGCGGAGATAAGCTGCTGGAAGTAGCGCCGCGCGACGTCCTCCTTGAGCCGACCCTTGGCGACCTTATTGAAGAGCTCGCCGCCGCGGACGTACTCCATAACGAAGTAGATCTTGGCCTTGGTAGCCATAACCTCGAAAAGATGGACGATGTTCGGATGACGAACGCGTCGGAGATTGGAGATTTCGCGCTTGATGTGGACGATAAGGCCTCCTTTCATAATCTTCTCCTTGTCGATTACTTTGATCGCCACGTTCTCGTTCGTCTTGACGTTCCGAGCGTGGTAGACTTTGGCGAAGGTGCCATGGCCGAGCAGCTTGCCGACCTCGTACCGACCTAGAAGCAGGGGCTGGTTGTTGCCGCCGCTGGTTCCGGTGCCGGAGGTACCGGCACCCGTACCTCCGACGGTGCTAGAAGTCGGCGAATTCGTGAATTTCGCCGCCATGGATTGGGATTTCTAGGGTTATCTCTGGATTTTTTTTTTTTTTTTTTGTTGGGGAGGATTGAGGAAGAAATGGAGAGAACGGCTGTTTGTTTCGATTTTGTTTGGGAGATGAGTGGTGCAGGGGAAAAGCGCAAACAGTAAATGAATAACATGTGATATATATATTGGGATTTTTATTTTTAAAATGGAAGAAAATGAATATATTGGTGATGCTTAACTACAAATAGGAATATGCCTTTGTTACCCTTTTCCTCTCTATACTCTCTTAGGGAAATTGGTTCGCCCAAATTGGTTCGCAAATCGTAACTTATCGACTATGGCCTACGGGCTGTGGGTTCAGAGTTGAGACATTAGTGTCGTATAGTTTGGTTGCTAGGTAGCATGATGTTGGGTCATCTACGACTCAAATGGTTTTGAAGTATTGAAGTGTTTATATGTATATTTAGCCTAATTTTTAGAAGAAATTATGAATTTGGTTTAAATATTGTGTTATGTGTATAACAATCTTTAATTAAAGTTGAATTTTCGTTAGTTGGATCGTTAATTTTGTCAGTAATTTTGATGGAAAGTTGATGTGGTGTTAACGTAGTGTTGACGTGGTGAGGTTTAATATAATAAATAGACCTAATACAGTTTTCTAATCTAACTTAAAAATGTTGCGTTAGATTTAACCAAAACTTCACGTATTACCAAAATTAAGCTTAGTACAAAAAATAAATAAATAATATTATTGACAAAAAAAAAACTCATTCGTTTCCCTGTTCCACCTCATTCGTCCTCTTCTTAGAAACCAACCATCTTCCCTCTCAGCTCATCGAAAGGAACTCAGCGTTGAGGTCGGCAGTCAACGACCGTTGTAGGCGTCACAACGTCGTGGGACCCTACAATGCAACCGGGTGTTGGATGTAGGCAACGATCCATTGTGGACGCTTAACCCAATAGGTTATGGTTAATATATATAAACTTTTTGAAGGGTTTTGATGTTCAAACTTTCATAACTTTCACGCGTCATTTTCCCTCCTCTCTAAACTTTGTAGAGTTTGAGTCCCAAAATCTCTATCCTTTTGTTCTATAACTTCAGGAAGGGAATCCTTGAGTCTTAACATACCAAAAAATTGACTTTAGCTATGCAAATTACAACGGCATGAAAATTGCAGTAGCAAATTAGTTGGATGGTTATTTGCGAACGGCGCATTCACTATTTCATGTAGTAATTTGCAGTTAGAAAATACTATTTGCCACACCACTATTTGCTACCAGATAGTCAGTCAGCTAAGCTTTCCTTTAGTTTGTTCAGTGTGAAGATTCTCCTTTTAACCCAGTTATATCGTTATGTATGTTTTCTCCACTGACTTGCTTGTATGTCACAACCTGGAGAGAACAATGAGGATATATGCTTATGTTATGCATGTTTGTCTTCTATTGGGGTTAACATTGATAATCATGTTGGCATGGGGGCATAGACATGTTGTTCATGATTTGTTAGTTTTACTCACGATGTTGATTACGATCATGATTGTTCATGTTAGTTTACTCACATTATTCACATATGTTAGCACGTATTCACGGACATTAGAGATTTAGGGTTCATAAACCTCATAATTGGTCCTAGTTGGCCATCTTACTTTTGATCTAGCTAGTCCACAAATTATAGTTCTAACTATTGAACCAATTACGTCTTTGCTACTGCATTTATGAACACTTGGTTGTTGAACATGTCATTTTTTCTCTTTCGTCTTCTCCGTCTCCTCCCCCTTGTTTTAATATAGGTGATCTTGGTTCTCTCTTTCATAATTGTTATGAATTACCCATATAATTAATATTTTTATTATTACATCATGGGTAAAATTTATAATAAACATTACATATACCATCTAATGGTTGAGCAACAACAATATAATTAATAACAATTATTCATCCTCAGTTTGAAAAAATGTATAATAATCAAAAACCCACTTGCCCAAAATGACAAGTACATACATACAACAATATAATTTAAAAGACAACAAGAAGGAATGTCATTGTCAAACTTAGATTCAGAGACATAAACTGAATTATTTGTGGAGCCCATAAAAAATTCATATATATACTAGTATAAAATTACAAGCTTTTACTATATAAAAAAATTAGTATTACAAGCATGAGGTTGACAACATTTGGAATTAGGTGAACGTTGTGCTTATATATGTAGAAAGAATTTTTAAAGATGGCAGACTTCATTTTCTTCACTTATTTGGTTTGCAAATATATATATATATATATATATTTTTTTTACTTAGATAGCTCCGAGAATATAATAACCTCCAGCAAATAGGAGGCGAAAGTGACTGAGTTTCTCTGATTTAACAACGTTAAAAATAATTTTTTTTACAAAGGCTTGTTCATTAAAATATAAAAGTACAAGCATATTATAAAGTGTACCAAAGGCTCAAAGAAAGACAAAAACACTAATAAAGCCCATCAGAACTTAAAATACATTAAGCCCGATGACATTTACAAACTCTAATACACCATACCACCAAAAAAAGACAACAACAGCCACTCACACACTTTTCCAATGATGAATCAATCAAACCTGCCGGAGATTCGTAGGGGAAGAGGAGAAACTCGTCGGAGATGGAGAGGAAGTCACCACAAAGTCATTTTTGTAAGAATGTCTTTGCTGCAAACTCAACCAAATGCATCTGAGTCTATATGAGGAAACCATAATATCCCCGAAACACCAACTTATTAGGTGAGGTAAGGAGATATATGAACATAAAAGAAGAGCTCCATATTGCGGGAGGAAAATATCCATGTATAAAGGAGGGTACAAGCCCACAAGGGGAAGAAAGCAACGACAAAGAGGACAAAACATAAGAAATCAAGAACAACAACATAAGAAACAAGGAAATATGGCAACATAAAGAGAACAAAGAGGTTATCGCCGGTCACTAGAGGGTGTCGGCTGCAGCTACGAGTACAGGCAGAAGAAGAAGAGAAGTAGGGTAGAGAGAAGTCATAGTTCATTGTCTATTTTTAATCATAATTTGATAATATGTACAATCGACGGTACATTATTACGTAATTTTATCACAAAACTACAAAATTCGATAGACCCTCATTGGATTCGATGATCTAGCTCACAAGCTAGCTAATTTAATAACCATTTCGTTGGAGCTCATATAACATTTAGGCGAAGCAACACTGTTTTTGGTGACTTTGCAGCAAATGTCCAACTACTTTCTTATGAATTATTATTTGTATAATTCACCGGATTAATCACACGTTGCTATGTAGCGACGTAACCAGTTATGCGCGTTATTGGAGCGTCCACCTTCACTTTCTTTAGTTTTTCCAGACATGATGAAGTAAACTATGGAGAGATCAAATTAAGACACAGCAGCTGAAGCAACGACCAATGGATCCAGATCAAACTGATGATCTGACTTTCTGTTTAGAAAACTGGAAAAATGCCTCTCTTGTTTCTTAAAGAGAATCATAACTATGGTCGGTCAAATTTAAGAGTCGGTTGCTTCACAGGGATCCCATGTGACCTCTAAAACACAGTTGACACATTATTGTATGTTATTATATATAGGCCTAATACCCTCAGATGTCACGAACTATTGCGTTATTATTCGCGTATATACCACGTAAGCCCTATCTGGAGGGCGTCACCAACTATTGAATCTCGTGTTCCAAATAACACGCCGTTAGATTTTAGACATTTCCGTCAACGACCGTCAACTGACGTGGCAAGTCCATGTTATGTGGCACGGCCAGCGCACGAGGAGGAATAAGACCATCGCATGTCAGCGAAAAATAAAATAAAAAGAAATACACTTTAATGAAACCAATAAAATAAAAAGTTACACAATAATCGATATAGTCAGAAGCTCGAGCCTCCGCCGTTGGTTCATGCCGCCGCCAATCTCGGATGGGGCTATCGCTCGTAGCACGTAGCCGCCACGTGAAGCCGCGCACCCCATTACCGTGGAGCCGCACCATCGCCGTCATCGTCATCAGGATCGGAGCGACGCCATCGCCTGGATCTCCGATGATCCAAGTCGACGCTGCCGGAGTTCGTGGCCACCGCCGCCCCCAATCGTCCTCAGATCCACCGTCTGATTTGGCGTCGGCTGACCTCCGTCGCCATCGACTCCCACGCCGACGTCTGAGCCGAATTCACTGCCACTGCGGTTATCTCAAATCTGATTTTGGCTGATTCCTGCTATTTTCAGATTTGATGGTGACCAAGCTTTGACGTTTTCATATTTGATGGTGACCAAGCTTTGACGACGGCGATCTCGGATTACGGTTCCTCCGTTCTCTACGGTCTCCAAGCCGCTGATAGAGATGCTGACAGTGGAGCAATATCTGAACGCTCAGATCGGAGCGGCGATGTGTCTTGCGGCGGCGATGAGGCGCCGGAGGTGAATCGTTCTCTCCCCTGTTCACGAAAGATGTAAATCGAAGTAGCTCCGGCCGACAACGATGACGATGAAAGTTACGGGGGTGACCAGGAACGGCTGCCGTTGATTCCGACCCCATCCACCGACCAGCCCTTCAGTCCATACGATTTCAGTTCCCGACGAAGATAGGAGAAGGAGTGGAGAAAGAGAGGGAGAAGGGAGAAGAAGGGTTTTTTTTATTTCATTAATTTTTTTATTTTTTATTTTTAAGAAATTATTAAATATTGCCACATAGGATGCCAACTAGATTAGTTTGTACAGTCAGCTAACTCTGTCTAGCCACCTGTCAAGAAAAGCATCGAAAACTAACGGCATGTTATTTAGAACACGAAATTCAATAGTTGGTGACGTCCTCCAGATAGGGTATACGTGGTATATACGCGAATAATAACGCAATAGTTCGTGACATCTGAGGTATTAGGCCATTATATATATAAAATTACAGTTCAAAATGTTTATAACTTTTGTTCATTTTTTTAGTACAAAAAAAGAAAAAGGTTTTCTTTGGAGAAAGAGAAGGAGATCAGCCTAAGAAAAAAAGAAATGTAAATCAATTATACCTTGACGTCACAAAGTATAGGATCATTGCTTATCATGTCAATCAATGGGGGGCTGCCAAGAGGTGTAGAGTCCTGTAGCGTTGAATCTCCATTCGTCCCGAAGCCGCCGCCGTTCGGTCGTTTGGAGCCGAGAGCCTCCGCCGGAGCTCGTTGATTCGAAATCCCCCGCTGTTCGCGGATCATCCGTCGCACCGTCGCCGATCTCTACTCCGTCGCAGCCACCGCCGTACCCGCCTCCGCCGGTGCTCCTCGTCTCCAGCCGCCATCGAAGAAATCCACCATCGCCGCCGTCTAAGTCGTCGGATCTGCCGCGCCTCCAGTTAAGGAAGGATCAAAGAAGGGGCCGAGATTTGCGGTGGAATTGGATGGGGTTCACTGTTTCGAGACTGTTGTTTCGTATTGATCGACTGCTAATCATCGTCTTTGATCTGGATATGGATTGATGCCTGGGCGAGTCCGATTGTGTTTAATTTCTTTTTTTGTTGTTGTTTTTTGTTAGTGACATTATTTTTTCAGATTAACCAAACACCAGTTCTGGAATCGGACCCTCGGTGCTGACCACTTCATGCTCGCTTGTCACGATTGGGGGAGGCCTGCCGCCGCCATAGCGGCAGTAGGTACGAGCCGGATTGGCTTCCGACGGCGGAGCCGGTGACCATTTCGGTGCTCAATTATTCGGAATTGGGATTTTTTTTGGAAGGTTTAGAGATCTCCTAATTTTCGGGTGTGGTTGCGGTGTTTGTGGTTTCTATTCTAGAGGTTGTGGTTTCATCCCAATCTGAGATTTTCCGGCTCGTCATTTTTGACGGTGTCGACAAAGGATCTTAATCCTTGATTTATTCTAGAGGTTGTGGTTTCATCGCAATCTGAGATTTTTCGGCTCGTCATTTGACGGTGTCGACAAAGGATCTTAATCCTTGGTTTATTCTAGAGGTTGTGGTTTCATCCCAATCTGTGATTTCTCGGATCGACGTTATGACGTTGCCGACAAAGGATCTTAATCCTTGATTTATTCTAGAGGTTGTGGTTTCATTCCAATCTGAGATTTTTGGCTCGTCGGTTTGACGTTGACAACAAAGGATCTTAATAATCCTGATTTATTCTAGAGGAAGTTTTCTTCCTGTGATTTTTGTGGCTGAAGCCTAAAGTATATGATGAACATATTGAAGAAACGAAATGGTTCTCTGCTTGTTCAAGAAAGAAGGCTGTTGATAGAGATGAATTTGGCGGTTCCGTTGAGTTTTTATTTTATTTTTATTTTTATTATATCATAATCTTAAGTTTTTGACTATATACGGTCGGGTGTGGACGTGATCGGAGGAACGCTCTCCGGTGAGCTGCTGCATGAACCAGGGTTTTACCCATTTAATTCAAATCCGAAATTTAAGCTGAATTTTCAAAGCGTAATTGACGCCCCCCATTGATGAGTTGCATATGGTACTAATCACAGTATCTTAATTGCCGTTTGGGGGGTTACGAGCTATTGTTAACTGATACCTTAATTGCCGCCCCATTGATGAGTTGCATATGGTACTAATCACAGGATCTTAATTGCCGTTTGGGGGGTTACGAGCTATTGTTAACTGATAAATTAATTGTTGCCCCATTGATGAGTTGCATATGGCCTAATCACAGGATCTTAATTGCTGTTTGCGGCCATTGATGAGTTGCATATGGTACTAATCACGTGATCTTAATAGCCGTTTGGGGGGTTACGAGCTGTTGTTAACAGAATACAAAACTATTTCGTGGTCTCAAAATACTTTGGCGCACAATCTGGCCAAAGAGGCATAAGTTTTTCGCGATCTCGCTTGACCTAATTAATCTAAGACCTTTCAGTCGATAATGTAATTGGTGGATAAATTTCCACCCCCAACCCCCTCCTCCCCTCCCTCCCCTTCCCTTTCCTCTTCCCTTTTCCTTTTTTTTAGCTCCTATGATGGTTCACGGTTTACGATATCTCTTTTGGAGATGTCCCGAAAAAAAAAAAAAAAAAATAAGGAGATCAGCCAAAGGATATGGGCTTTTTCTTGATTGGGCTCAACCCCAAATAGAGTTGCTCACCTATGGATCCGACTTTGGGACTCAACCCCTACCCAAATAAAAAAAAATTAAGTCAAATACCTTTCTGTAAAAGCATCAAGATTCAAGAGTTAAGAGGTCATTTACATTGAAGTTGATAGAGCGGTTTCTACAAGGACTTAGTTTTCATGTTATAAATAAAAAAAAAAATGGTTACACATTTTTTTGCGGGTGAAAAGAGCTTTTATGCTATTAATTACCCGTTTACGATTGAAACTTTAGTAGTTCGAAAGACCTTAATGGTGGTGCTTTTTAATAAACTTCAAGGAAATAGTTTTGGTTGGAGATGCAAAAATGGTGAAAAATAAAAAAAATTATACATAATAAATCATTACATCAATTTGTAGAAGCGATTATTATCTAGAAAATCAACCAGCTGTTTAGTTGTATAAAAATACAAGAACACATAATATTGCTCAATTTGCGCTCTCCTCGCTACCTGCTTCATCATGTTTAGTTAATCTATTACACCTTATTTGAATCTTAGAAATCTTTGTACTAGCTCTTAGCTAAATCTTGCATTCTTTGGGCTCTCTTTCACTTTGTCCTACACCTCTAACCCCCAACAAACTTCTCCCATAGTAGTGACTTGTAAGAGAAGCTGTGGTATAGCCACTGTCTTGCTGTATTGGAAAATTTGAAGTTTGGTAAAGCGCACTAGTAATAGTGGAAGTTGGAACATTATTTTTTGTTATGGCTATTACACCCCCACTCAAAACTATTTACCTCAAACTGTTCTAAACAAATCTACCTAATCTATTAATCTCTAATATGTGGTAGTGATTGAGAGTTGAGTGACAGTGTGTTTATTCTATTATGTTTTGTTCATTCACCTTCTTGCATTAGTTACTGTGTCCCGATCTTCTTCTCGTATTTTTTCTCCAAAACGATGTCTTGTGTTTAGTGGTTGTTTCTCGTGCGTTCTGGTCTTGGATCAATGGAGGAAGGAAGGCCTTTGTGTATTTCGGCGGCTAATTTCAATGTCGTGCATTAAAATCTAATCTGAATTAAGGCCACCAATATGGTCACGGTTAAAGTTAAAATTCATTAATCGATCAACTTTGATTGGTCAATGTTAAGCTTATGAATAAATCAAACAATTAATTAATTAAGGATTTAAATTGTTTCCCCCAAAATAAATTTTCACATAATTTCTTCAGATTTTACCATCAATTATATCTACTTTGACAACAATCGTCGTAAGCTAACACCAAATCAGCAAGTTAATAGTCAATAAATTTACCATTTTTTTAACAGA
Source organism: Linum lewisii (assembly GCA_034768395.1). Taxonomy (NCBI): domain Eukaryota; kingdom Viridiplantae; phylum Streptophyta; class Magnoliopsida; order Malpighiales; family Linaceae; genus Linum; species Linum lewisii. The sequence continues at coordinate 3,661,213 of CM068298.1, read as the reverse complement.
TTGATCAATCGATATCCATTATTAACCTAACCGACTCGACCCCAACCATTATAATCCTCTAATCCTCTTTCAAATTTTTGTAACTTAAAAAAAAAATCCTATATTCTTTCAGAGTATGGGCCCGGCCAACAAAGCCTAATTGCTTAGTCATTGCCAATTGCTTAAAAAAGAACAAAACAGCAGCATTGCCAATTGCTTAGTCCATCTTTGACCTTCTCTAATTAATCTCTACCCTAAACCTAAATAAAAACAAACGACTGGCCATCATTTTAGGCTAAAGTCTAAGCTTATATACTATACCAAAACTGACCAACCAATTGGTCAAAACTTTGAAACTATTGGTTTCACATTTGGTAATTGGTTTTTGGGTGCAAAGCCTCGGTCATGATTGAGATGAATCATTGCATCACAATAACTCGAGCTGTTGGAAAGAGTTCCGAATGGATCACTATTTTTCAACAATGAGTTACTCTTGGTGGGAATCAAACATAAGATCGTAAGATGAGGTTTCCACTATGCCACACTCAACCAATTGTTTTAGCGACTCAAGTAGGACGGTCGAAACTGTTAACAATGAATCAAAGTGATGACCATCTATCCAAACAAATAATTGTTAGAACATGCCCAGACAAGTCCGTCGGACCTTGATTACTATGACGTTGTTCGTTCGAGTGAAAATCAAAGTCACAGAGAGGAACATAATTTTGGCCATATCATTTTCGATGCTTGGTATTGATTTTCATCATAATAATTTTTATTTTTTTATTTAAGAAAATCATATATATGTTTTTTTAGGTAAGAGTAAAGCCTGAAGGTGTGAAAAGAAGCTGAATAATTGCAGAATAATAAAAAATGACGAAGAAGATGTCTCATGCCAAAAGATACTATCATAGTCATATATCCTTTCATCATGTCTCCCATTTGGGCAATAATTTAAGGATGTATACAGAAAAAATATCCTAAATTTTTTTTTTTTTGTGAAGCGATAATTAAAAATATTCACATTATCGTACAATAACTAATACAAAAAAAAAATTATAAATTTGGTAATAAACCAATAACAATTTCAGAGCCTACTAATTCCAGTTGGTAATGTATTTGATTAGAAGTAGAGTGAATATTTAGATTTATGGGTTATTGAGAGAAACTCCTAGTTGAGGGCACCAATACGAGAGGAAACATATTAGGGTCATGGTCTTTAATTTTGGCTATATCTTGCGTTATCAGTGTGGGTCAACTTGTAAAAGTAGCAATGTGTGAAAGAGTGATTGTCGAGAATTAGCAAACAAAACATCTTTAGGAGTACTAGTATGAGTATCCAAGATCTAGCAAAATTGAAAGTAACAATAAGTCAAGTTTGAAAATTATATTTGAAATGACATTGGATTGAACCAATAAAATACATTGATATATACAAATACTTAACTAATTTCAAAGTTCTAGACACAAAAATAACATGAGCTTGATATGGGGTGGTCGCTCTACACATCGTCAATACCTAATTTTCACATGATACCTATAATTAAGATTTAGTTTAATTGGGTAGTGTAAATTATATGCACAATCATAGACTATTCATCTAAACTTTATACTCTCAAGGAGGACAATGTCTATATAAAAACATGAATGATAGATTTTTTTAGGTGAAGAGACGGAGAAAAATTCCTAATTATTATTAGAAACAATCATTGGCATGACAACTCCATAAGGTCGTACCTCCGCCAAGAAGATAAAACAGAGTCACGGATAATATTGAAGCAAGAATGGTCATCTAAACGAGGTGAACTATAAAATTGATCATGGATAATTAATAAGAAGTTATGAATTGAGATGGGGTGATGTATTAATATTTAATGACATTAACTTTATCAACATAGTTATCAATAGGTTCATTAAAAAAAAAACGTATAGTCAAACCTTACTTTGAATATTGGGGGATACAATATAATAATTAAAACAGTTTCATATAATAATAACTTTATTAAAGTTAAAATCATTATTATTTATATTCTCATTCCTATTTTTATATTTGTTGCACTACAAGAAAAATGGCTTTTTGCGACATTTTTATAGCGACATATAATACTAATGTCGTCGGATCATAATGTAACACAGCTTGTACGACATTTTTTGTAAATGTCGCTATTTTGTAAGTTATTGCGACATTTACTATGACACTTAATATATGTCGGTAAAAATATGTGTCTTTTATGACAATTTATTTCACTTCAAACGACGCTTAGCTAAATGTCGTGATAAAATCATTTGAGTATACATTGTTGTGACATTTAGTATGACACTTAATATTTATTGGTAAAAATTTGTGTCTTTTATGACAATTTATTTTACTTCAAGCGACACTTAGCTAAATGTCGTAATAAAATAATTTGAGTATACATTGTTGTGACATTTAGTATGATACTTAATATGTATCGGTTAAAATTTGTAACTTTTATGACATTTTGTTTTACTTAAAGTGACATTTAGCTAAATGTTGTAATAAAATCATTTGTTTTGATATTCAGAATTTTTTTCATTGAAGCACGTTCAAAATATTAAAGTAAACTAAATATAAATATATTTTATGGAATTGATTGAAAAAATAAGATTATATGAAGATAATTACAAGTAAGGAAAGATATGCATAAAAAGGAAACAAATTATACCTAATTATTAGTATCCCTATCATACTTTACTGAAAAATTTGAGTGCAATATATTATTCATTAGGGTTTAAAAATCCTTTTTTCGGATTCATTATCTGATTATTAGGGTTTCTTTACAATCGTTATTTTACATCTCTATCATCCTATATGGCGCTGCCATGGCCATCATCTCTATTTCACCAAGTTTCCCGGTCTCCTTCTAGATTGCCACCCTGATTGGGAAAATATACGGTTGAGTGGAAACTAAAATAGTTTAGTTTTGTGAGCTCATCGGCCCTATGGTGCTCTAGTTCTGCTATGTGTTTTTTTGCAATGTTGTCAGGATTGGACCGGTTCTCGAACTGATATAGCGAAAGGTTCAAGAGTTAAAAGTTGAACAGGTTCAAATCATAAAATATGGTGCAATGAAGCGGTCAATACTATTTTATAAAATTGTGTATTATTAATCATTTACTCATAACTTTTTGTACCAAAATGTAATATTGCTTAATATATAAACAATTTACACAAACCCTAAATCTATTTGCTGAGCTGAGCCGCCACCCTTTATCCTCACGTCTCAATATTTTTTTTTAAAGCTCAATCTTCTTCTCTCCCCTCTCTTCTGCTTTGCTTTCTCTACCAAATTCAATTTCTTATTTCTCTTCACTCTCTCCTCTTCTGATTCCTCTACCAATTAATTCTATTTCGCCCCAATAATCATCGTCCTTAGCCCTTACTACTGAGAAGACAGGTTGACGAAGGAGGCAGCAACGATCTGAGCTCTCTTTCATTTAAACAAAAAATCATCAACAAATCCGATGTGTTAGTTTTTTGTTATTTGGTGAAGGTTACAGTTTGCGATGATGATTTAAGTTAGTTTTTGTTATTTGTTATACCTCTGTTTCGTTTTTTCAATTTTATAAACTTTTGATTTTGTCTATAGAAGGAAAGGATTATGTCTTTAACTTTTGATTTACTGAGAGATGTTAAAGTCATCGAGTAGAGTAAGTGGTAAGTTTCTTTCCATCATTTGCAAGCACCGTCTAGATTACCATCGTGTGTTCATACTTTAGAGTGCTAAAATTTATATCCATTATGTTGTTTGAATGAAGGGGGTGAAATTTACATTTGGTTGCATCATATCCTGGCAAAGAGGCTTTAGGAAGAAAACCACAAGACTTGAGAATTATATGGTGAGCGTGAAGAAAAACAGAGATTGGGCAATGAGCAGTCAAACCTCATGTTACAATTATGGAGCAAAAGTGAAAGAATTCATCGATCATAGACTTTCCACATTGTAAATAATAATGTGAATTTCTTTTTTTTCAATACTCCATGTATAAGTTTGTAATAGATGTAATTTGATGTAGACATATTTTGTATATATAAGGTATCAGTATACACAAATTATTTTTGCCTATTAATTATGTATTCTTATTTTATAATTTATTTTCTTATAATGTATATTTATTATTTTCCTGTTAATTATCTCGTAATGAAAAAATATTTTCTTGTGACACTTTATGTGTCGTTGCAAACTTCGTAAAAACTTATTTTCTTGTGACACTATATGTGTTATTGCAAACGCCATAAAAAATTATTTTCTTGTGACACTTTATGTGTCGTTGCAAACGTCGTAGAAATTATTTTTTTGCAACACTTTATGTGTCGTTACAAACGTCGTAGAAATTGTTTTCTTGCGACACTTTAGGTGTCGTAGCAAACGTCGTAAAAAACGGTCACCAACATCTGGTGTAAGTGTCGCCAAAATATGGAGCGACATTAGTTTAAACGACATTTAACCGACATTTCATTTAAGTGTCGGGGAAAAGTTATGCCGACGTTTTTTTAACTTATAGCGACATTTACGATTTGTCATAATAGACCATTTTTCTTGTAGTGTTGGTTGTGCTTTTACTTCTACCTCTGCCTAATGATTAGGCTTTGTGAGTTCAGTCTTCCCTTTGCTACGGGATGCTGGGTGTAGCAAATAGTGGTGTGACAAATAGTATTTGTTACTGCAAATTACTACATGAAATAGTGATTGTCGTAGCAAATACTAACTATTTGCTACTGCATTTTCATGCCGTTGTAATTTTGCAGTAGGTAAAGGTCCATTTTTTTTAGTGTCTCTTGTTGTTCTTGTCTCAACATCTCTTAATCCTTATTCATTACGACTTTCTACTTTAAACAAAAGAAGCTAATCAATGAATAAAAATGTATTATATATAGCTTGTTCATCTTGTTGCAATGTTTAATCATTGCTATAAAATGAGTACTATTGTCACAAGCTAATAACTTTTGAGCAAACAATAACAACGTGTAGATGAATTGTTAAGAAATAAGAGGTGTGGTAGAAGGCTTGGAGATAGGTTGGTTCATTGGATTATAGAAGGTTGCAATTCAAATGGATTCCAAAGAGATAAATGATTTTTGGTAAAATTTATCGTTGGTCAGAACATGATGAGACTGAGTGGGTTGGTTTGTTTAGGTTTTTGGAATCGTGATTCAATTTTAAATATAAATTAATGTAATAGGTGACATGACAAGTTTATTTGACACTTTTAGCTTCAACTTGTTACATTTTTTTTTTTTTATGAATGGTGAGCTATTATATATAAATATATGTGAAGAAAGAACCGCTCGAAGGCCGGACCCAAAATAACTGACGGGAAGGATAAAAAAACCCCATGTAGCTTGTACATCAGCGACCAAAACCCCCACCCAAACTATTTTCCCCAAACCCAGTAGAACCAACCACCCAAAGCCTGTACAGCCAACCCAAAAGAAAGAAGACAGCCAAACCCAACACCCCAACAAACACTGTCAGGGAAACCAAACAAGTCTAAACACAGAAAAAGGAAAGACACGGAAAAGGAAAGGAGCTCTTTGAGCTCAATCAACCTCAAAAGGAAACTGCCACAACCTCATCCACCTACTGAAGCCATCATCCGACAAAATTCCATCAGCGCGCAACCAACGTCCAATCGTCCAAGCAATCCTCCACACTACTTGGGGACTCGAAGAGAAGCTATCACGAAAAAATCATATTGTTCCTTTCTCTCCAAATATGCCAAAACATGGCATGTAATAAACCAGCCTTGACACCCTCAAACTCACTCAAATAGTTCTGACCTTGCCACCCTTGAATGAAACTCCGCACCTCCTGACCAACCGGTCCAATCATGGCAAGCTTGGAACTAAACGAGGTCCAAACCCTATGAGAAAAGCTACAATCAATAAACAAGTGCGACACCGACTCAAGGCCGGCTCTGCACAAAACACAGGTACTGGGGCCAATAAAACCTCTCCTGGCCAAGTTATCAAAGGTAGAGATGTTCCTATGATAAACCTGCCAAATAAAACCGTTGACTTTTGATGAAATGAATTTCCTCCACACAAAAGAAACCGGAAAATCTGTCAAACCTGGAAACTTGAGCTCTCTCAAAAACCTGCACCAAGAGCTCACTGAGAAAGAACCTGAGCATGAAAGCGCCCAGGAGATCGACGGGGGACCCTGTGAAATCCTTCCCCAAGGGATGTTGTCCAAGAACTCAAAAAAACTCCTCCTCTCAACTTCCGCTCCTCCTCTTAAGGTAACTGACAAGGGAATGCACCAGGAGTATCTGTCAGTCATAGAAACACAGTTAAAGAGCAAGGCGTCCCGAGATTGTGCCGAAGCAACAACAACCCTAGGAAACCTTGCTGCAAGAACCTCACCCCCACCCAAGGATCAAACCAGAAAGACACCCCCCACCCCCCGGATCAAGAATTGCGTACTCCCAGAATCTAGAACTAGCAAGCACAATCTCACGCCAAACTGACCAACCCGCACCTTGCAGTTCCCAAAACGGTTTCCACTCCGAAACCACACTTCCGCTCTTGCACACAATTAGGTCCCGCCACCACGCATTCCTCTCCACAACGAAACGCCAAGCCCACTTACCAAGGAGAGCCTCATTCATCACCCGAGATCAATAATCCCAAGACCACCATTCCCCAAAGGGGTTTTCACCATATCCCACTTGACCAGATGAGGCTTTTTCTCCCCACTGCACCCCTCCCAAAGGAACTTGTTCTGCAATCTCTCAAGCTCCTGAATGACCGAAGCAGGGGCTTTAAACAAAGAAAGGAAGTAGACCGGCAAGCTGGAAAGGACACTCTTTAAAAGTGTCATTCTCCCTCCGAAAGACAACATTTTCGCTTTCCAAGACTCCATCCTGGCGCGAGTAGCCACCAAAACTGGCTCCCAAATTTGTTTATTGGCCACTCTCGAGCCGAGTGGAAGACCCAGATAAGACGTTGGGAAGGACCCCAGGGAGCAACCGAGAATATTCGCCAAACCTTCCGCATTTTCCACTTCCCCCATCGTGTACAAAACCGATTTGTGAACATTTATCTTAAGACCCGAAATAGTTTCAAAGCAGATGAGCACTGCCAGAACTTGTTGCACTTGTTCAAAAGACGCATCGCATAACACTATCGCATCATCCGCATACAGAATATGATGGACCTCCCTAGTCTTGTCTCTCTCATTCATGAAAAAGCCTTCAAACAAGTCTTGCTCCCTTGCCTTATTCATCATTTGGGAGAATATTTCCATCACCATGATGAACAAGAACGGAGACAAAGAGTCCCCCTGTCTAAGCCCTCTATGACTGCCGAAGAAACCTTTAGCCTCTCCATTGACCAAAGCTGAAAACCTGGCCGAGGAAATGCAGCATCTAATCCATCTGACCCACCGCTCTGGGTAACCCATTTGCCGCATAGCAATCAACAGGCAGTTCCAGTTGGTGTGGTCATAAGCTTTTTCGATGTCCAACTTCAGAACCACTCATGCTCTTCCGCTCCTTCGTCTAGAATCGATAAGCTCATTAGCAATCAAGGACGCATCCAGGATCTGCCTCCTTTCCACAAAAGCACATTGATGTGTCGAGATACAGCTCGGCATAACCCTTCTAAGTCTAGCTGCGAAGGTTTTGGATAAGATCTTATAAAAAGAGCTTACCAAGCTAATTGGTCTTAGATGTTTGATATCCTCAATAGACTCCTGCTTCGGAATTAAACACAAAAATGTGCTATTAACCGATCTTGGCAAGGATTCCAATCGATAAAAATCAAACATCGCTCTCAAGACGTCTCCTTTAACCACCTCCCACCTCTTTTTCATAAGGCCCATATTGAAGCCATCCGGACCTGGAGCTTTTTCATTTTCACAGTTGCGAACCACCTCCCACACCTCCTTCTCAGTGAACTCCTGAACGAGTTCCTGAGCCCCGACGTTACCGATGTTTAAGAAAGCGACGTTGAAAGGGAAAGGCCTCTCCGCCATCGGTTCCAAATACAAAGAAGTATAGAAACTAACCACTGCTTCTGCAAGGGTATCAAAATCTGAATACTCAACCTCCCCAATTTTAATTGAAGAAATTAAGTTTCGACGTCTGTTGTGGTTTGCAATTCCGTGGAATCCAATAGAAATTAAGTTTCAACTTGTTACATTATCGGATCAAGTAACTGATTTGATACAAAATTAAAACTTAAAGTATCAAATCGATTGATATTAGGAGAAAATAAGTTTCCAGCATTAAGTTGAATTCCTGAAGCCTAAGATGTCTCTCCTACAACTGCATTTGCATGTGTTCTTGGTGAACTGTAATTGAGTCTAATAGGTCTGCAGGTGGTGTTTCCGATTGGATTCCATGGTTGCATACCAGGTGGAAAACTATTCTTGAAGTAGTTGCACATGCCATTATTGGTGTGATTAGTCATTTTGCTGAAGGTGCAATAAGGATTAGGCTTGTTGCTCGAATTATTATTGTAAATTGCCATAGTCATGATGTCAACATTCCCAGTTTTGCCTTGTGTTTTCCACACATTTGTCTTTCACGCAGCACTATCATTTGTACCATTTTGTCAAGTGCACGTAAGCTATCACCAAACAACACTTGTGATCTAGGTCCATAAAAATTACCATTTAACCCCGTAGGAAATGCATCACAATGTTAGTGTCTTCATATTTCTTAACCAGTTTCATAACACCGCAATCAAAATGGTTTGTGGCTACCCATTCATAAGAGCTAATTGGCTGGTAATTCTTAAGTTCATCACGTACGATTATAATAGCTTCATAATATAGATGCTCTTGAATCTCACATATCCTCACCATACCTCCAGCTCCATAATGGTCCTTGCGACTTTGTCACGCATCAACTGCAGTTCTCATTCCCATGATCGTCCGTCTATACCTGGTTCCATTGATTGCTGCAGCCAAGACAGAACCCGATTAATTCAATGAACATAAACTTAGATTTTTTTTTATAAAGACATAAACTTAGATGATCACACAAGTATTTGACAATTTTTTTTGTACTATTCCTTATTGACTCAAAGTTGTAACGGCTAACGGGGCAGGTTTGGTCCGTTATTACTTATTCGTCTACCAGAATTCATCCTTGTAATTAACCCAAAGTTGGGAGGGCAAATCCGGTAAGACAACAGACAAAGCAAAGAAAAAGCGAGCTGAACGGAAAGTAGACAGACAGAGAGGAAAATAAATAAATTAATAACTAAAAGAAAAATAAAAAATAAAAAAGGTGGAGGGGAAGAAGAAAATAAGGGAAGGTGGGTGGGAGCTGGAATCACATGGTTTTGTTCTTCTTCCTTCTTCCCCTCTCTCTCTCTCCCCTCTTCCATTTCTCCATTGGTCACCACTCTTCTCCATGATCTCTTAAAGCACATCCACTGAGAGAATCGCCGACTCCTTTTCCTTCTCTCTCTGTCCACCATGGCTGCTGCTGCGGCTGACGACAAGGTACTCCCTCCCTTTCTCTCTTCTCCACCTTCGTTTTTCCCGGCGTGCGTTACTGCCTGTTTGGTTCGATTCAAGTTCGTCACTCGGAAATTGTTCGTTGCTTCTTTGTTAGCTCATCTGCATTTGTTTTTGGGAGGTTCAGCTTGCTTGTGGAGTTCTTATTCTTTCTGGAAATGTTTTCTTTAATTTTTAATTTTAATTTTTATGTATGTATTTTATCAAATAGAACATCTGCGATTCCAGTTGTTGTCTGTTATCTCTCGGCGCTGGCTGTTGTTAGCTTTGGCGATTCAGGAAACCCTAATTTTTTTGTATGGTTACTGTGTTCTGGTGCTAGTAGATCTAGATCTGCTCCTCTGGCAGCTCCTGTTTTTGTTACCGTTTCGGCTTTATGGAGCCTAATTCACTGCCTGATTTTGCTTGCCCTCAGCAAAATGTTGGTTTTCCTGAGCTTACTGCCTGTGTACAGAGATCTCAGGTACCAGATTAGCTGAAAGAAGCGAAAACGTGCACGAAACTAAGATCTGTAGTAGCGCTTCTGGTCAATCTTTTCTTTTATTTCAAGTCTCTAGTCAGTGTTTTTTCTGATCATAGCTAGATTTCATCCCGTGGATGGTTTTTCAGCTAAATTCAACCTGTATATGCTAGCGGAGTCGTTCATTTAGAGCACTGTCTCTTTGCTTTCCATTTGTGTATCTCTGCTTGCTGGCTTTTCTTCTGTTTACTCTGAAAGCTATCCCTATTTCTTTGTATATCATCGCTGCTCTTGAGTCGAGGAATTGTTGTATTGAATACCTGTGACTTGCTGTTTCGCAGGAGGTGTCTGCCCATGGCAATGATCCAGTCACTGGGCACATTATCTCCACCACAATTGGGGGTAAAAATGGAGAACCAAAGCAGGTACATCTTCGTGGCAATTTGTTACTTGTGTACCTCCTTCGTCCTTCAGGAACTGACAAAGCAGGGATTGTTGATTTTTTCTTGCAGACCATCAGTTACATGGCAGAGCGTGTCGTGGGGACTGGATCATTCGGTATTGTTTTCCAGGTATGTTCACTGCTCTGTGAGAACAGCAGCATAAATTAGATGTTAGTCTGTAATTGGTTCACAAGCTGATTAGTTTTTAATCCTTTCGGTTTAGGCTAAATGCTTGGAAACTGGTGAGACGGTTGCAATCAAGAAAGTTCTACAGGATAGAAGATACAAGAATCGTGAACTGCAGCTGATGAGAGTGATGGATCATGCAAATGTGATATCCTTGAAGCATTGCTTCTTTTCTACGACAAGCAACAATGAACTGTTTCTCAACTTGGTTATGGAGTATGTTCCAGAGAGCATGTATCGGGTTCTGAAGCATTATAGCAATGCAAAACAGGCGATGCCGCTGATTTATGTGAAACTATATGCATACCAGGTGTGTGTAGCGCTTTTGTCTAAGGTTTGATGGTTGTATAAAAGTTCCTTTTTATACTAATTGGGAATTATTTCAGATTTTTCGGGGGTTGGCATATATCCACAATGTTGCTGGAGTTTGCCATAGGGATTTGAAGCCTCAAAACATCTTGGTATATTACAATGAACTATTTGTAAACATGGTTGCTTATTGGTCTAACTAAATTATTAGCCAAGAGGTAGCAAGTTTTTACATTGTGCATTTCTATCTACCTGCAGGTTGATCCCCTTACTCATCAGGTTAAGCTTTGTGATTTTGGAAGTGCAAAAGTTTTGGTACGTGAACAAACTTAATTTATTTCTTTCTAACTTGATACTTCCTCTATTTAGTGATATTTTGCAACCTTGAAGATGGAAGTTTTAAGTTTTACATATTGAGTTTTGGGTTCTATCATTTATAGTCTCTGTTAATTAACCCAAGTTCAATTTCTTTAGGTCAAGGGCGAAGCTAACATATCCTACATCTGCTCCCGATACTACCGTGCTCCTGAACTTATTTTTGGAGCCACAGAATATACAACATCAATTGATATTTGGTCAGCTGGCTGTGTTCTTGCCGAGCTTCTTCTCGGTCAGGTTGGTATTTTTTATCTCCAATTTTAAGATATGTTTTATGCTCTTCATCAAATTTTTGTTTGACCACAACTGATGATTTAAAATCCTTGCAGCCATTGTTTCCTGGAGAGAATGCAGTTGACCAGCTTGTTGAGATTATTAAGGTATGTTCTCATTGTTAATGTTCCAGTTAATTGCAATTTCTGGTCACAATCTAGCTTCTCACATGCCCTTTTCTCTTATTAGGTTCTTGGCACTCCTACAAGAGAAGAAATTCGTTGCATGAACCCCAATTATACTGATTTCAGGTTTCCACAGATCAAAGCACATCCGTGGCACAAGGTCTGTCTGTTGACTGATTATGTTTACAAGCTTTTTCTTGAGCTGAAGTTTTGATGTTAATTCTTAGAATTGATTTCTTCTGTCTTGTTTGTTGGGAGTAATTTTCCAGCAGTAGACTTTCTACCAAGATAAGATTCTAACATAACCTTTTGGTTCAGGTTTTTCACAAGAGGATGCCTCCGGAGGCAATTGATCTGACCTCACGGTTATTGCAATACTCGCCTAGTCTCCGCTGTACAGCTGTGAGTTGACTTCATGTTGCTTGTTTTATCAAACCATATATTTACTTCTTTCAAGTGTTTTGTTAAGATCCTAACAACTTTGTGGCTACAGCTGGAAGCCTGTGCCCATCCGTTCTTTGATGAACTTAGAGATCCAAATGTTCGCTTACCAAACGGTCGCCCTGTACCAACTATCTTCAATTTCAAACAGGAGGTACGAGTCATCTACATCTCTTAACTTGTTGCTTTGTGTTCAAGCTGAAGCTAACAGTCACGCTCTGTCATTGTGTCAACACAGCTAAATGGTGCTTCTCCTGAACTTGTGAACAAGTTAATACCAGATCATATTAAACGGCAAATGGGTATGAACTTCTTGCCCGGGACATAAGCTTATAATAAGAGAAGCTCAAAGGGAATCATCAAGTATCCGGAGGCTACCCCTGATTGATATAAACAGTGGGCCTATATCTCTTCATGTTTTGACAGTGATGCTGCACAGCTCTGCCTAACCTAGCACCACTTCTTGCTCTCCCCTCCCTATTAGCACGAATTGGATAGCAGGAAATCGGCTGGATCTCGTAGCACCCTCAGTGATGTTTCATTCTCCACCATTTCTGTCTAGTTTCGAATCATCATCGCCTTCACTTGTATGCTTCGTCCGTTATTATTTTTGTCTTGTGCTATGTAAATGTTTGATAGTAAAAGATAGGGTGAGGTGGACCAAGATATAGCCTTTGTAGCAAGAGGTAAGTAAAGCTTTGATTAAGTGTACTTTGTAACTAGGAAGATATTGTCCCCTCCTCACCCTCAGAATTATATGACGGTCTAAAGTCTGAGACTGTTGAAGGGTAGGGTTGGGTTGTTTTTGTTTATGTTTATGTTTTTTCATGCTGTGTTGTTCAAAGATTATGCAACAATTGTCTGTCTGTCTGTCGCTCGCCAGAACGTTTGTGCAAAAGTGTAATGTTAATTGTTCTTGTTCTTCTTCAGCTTGTTTTCATCACTTCAGTTTAGTAGCTATGAATTGAATTCGTATGATCGACCTGTTATGGATTGATCCTTTGTCCAGACGTGAACTTTGACAAAGTAGAACATTCGTGGCAAGATATCTGTTCCGCCGCCATTGCATTCCTGGATCCGTATTGCGTATGCGGCGGGTCAAAGAGGAGAAATCGGCGGCCGTAAAGGAATCAATCAGAAAAGCGGCCGTTTCCAATGATGACCAAGTTGGGTATTTTATAAGTAGACTTGTAAATTTTAATTCTCAAATGTCTTAGGGTCGTTTTCCGGCATGGATTTGAGAGTAGGAATAGCAATTTCCTTGTATTTTCAAATTTCTTGTTTTTCGTCTCTATTTGTCAATCCAATATCTCCGGAATTGAATTCCTTATTCCCCAAAATCTAGCTCCAATAGGTTTTCAAATCCCTTTCAAATTGATGAGAATTAAAGGAAATTGTTAATTTCTTTCCAATTCTAGGTCGTCATTATACACGAAAACAAGGAATTTAATTCTTGTGGAATTACTAGTTTTCCCAACAATCAATTCATTAGTAAACAATATAAGAGCCTTTAATGACCGTAAGTTCTTGACCACTCTCCCAACAACTCGAGTTATTGGTATGCAATTGTTCATGACATGATATCAGAGCTTTTAATGATCGTAAGTTCTTGACATCGAATCTCTATAGATCCAATATAACAATTTATCTTGCGTAAGGCTATATGGAACTTTGCAAACTTCAATCTCCTTTCATGAACTTTCGTTTGATGGGCGTGGTCTAATCGTCTCTTTCTAATTGCCTGACAGTTTCGAGTGATTAGTCCAGTATTTGACAATTCCCTGAAAAGAGCCAGTGAAGCTTCCCTCAATATTACATGACAAAGACAGATAGATAGCAGGAGGATGCAATGTAATGAGAGTAGGTGTCAAGAACTGAACTTGGCCGCACACTAGCACTTGAGGACATAGCCAGCATCTTGAATCCTCTGGTCAGGCTGGGCGGGCTGTCATGCAAACTCCATGTGGTGTGTTATTGTTACATACAGATTACAAACACAACTTAAACTAAACACCTTCCTCAATCATTTTGTCCACCACAGCCTGGCTGCCCTTATGTTTTTATAATAATACTACATAAAATAATAAATTTGGTTTGCTGGTTTGAAGTTGGTAATTAACTACTAACCATCAAATGAATCTTCTTTCCTAATTAGTTGCATGAGGAGAGCACAAATTCACAACACATGGTCAAATGCATTATTGTTGGCTGTTCATCTTGTTCTTTACCTATAAAGTTGAGAGTTAGATCCTCATCTATGAGAATAAAGTATATTTTGTGATCAGCCGGTTATTGCTTTGTTGAAGCACTCACGATGAAGGAATAGAATATTCAAATCAAACCAACTGAGCAATAACAGAGAATAAAAAATGTAAACAGTGAGAGTATCAAACTTGGTTCTCCTTCAAGTTCAAATTGGTGATTCTCAAAACCCGTTTGTCACGCAAGTTCATAATTTTTCACATCATCAACATATTTTCATATAAAATACTAATATTTTATCCATCATCTTGATAGATATCCCTCACATTACATCCTATTAACTTGTCAAAATAGCTTCCATTGCTTCAATCCTACTAAGTTACCAAAGGCTGCAAAATCACACTAAGTACATCCTTGAGCAGTACTGTCCATTGATTGCTGATACAGAGACTGATATCTTCAGTTAGATTAGATTAATCATCTTCTTCATCTTCATATCTTCTCAAGCACAAAAGACTTCTCCTTTGAATGAGATCCATCAAAGAAGTAACAGATCACTTCATAAGGTATGTTTGCTAGCCCTTTCTTATACTGCACCCTCAAGGTCTTTAATCTGGTGAAGGGAGATGGTTCAACCTCCATTAACGACTTCATTCCCAAAAAAGGAGAGTTGTGTTTCACATCATATTCCTGCTAAGAGAACACAATCAACCCACAACTTGCATCCGAATTGAATTAATCGAACCACTATCATTGAATTAAGTAAACGTACGTACCACGCAATTGTCGAAGCAGAGGATGAGAGATTCAACATTATGCAAACCAGACAACAAGTTTATGCATCCACGATTAGATTCGTCCATGAACTCATCATTGAGGAATTCGAGCTCATTCCACCACCGAAGGCGGATGTTTGCGTGATTCAAGGTAGGAACATTCAACTTTGGGAACACCTTCGAACCTTCATCGTCACCAACAAAACGTAAAGATTTCAACTTTGGAGCAAAGACTTCAATTGGCCCGGAGTTCACATGGTGTGGCCACTGAATATCGAGGTCCAGCAGCTCGAGTCCCGACACTACTAACTTAACTGATGATGCACATCCAACTAGCTTCAAGTACTTGAGACAAGGGAATTCATCAAAGGGATCGATGTAGAAGAAATGGCAGCGATTCAGTTGCAGAGTTGTCAATGAGATGAAGCTCGAACTCGGAGGGTGAGTGAGATGCAAACTGGCCAACTCTAGTGTCGTGAGAGATTCATGATGACGGTGAGCAATAATTGAAGCAGCCATGATGTTGAAGGAGGGGGCATACCGATCTGTATGGCATAGTGACAAATGGTGAAGATGACCACCATTACCACAGCAGGCAGCATATTTCATGATTCTATCGAACACTTTAACGACTGATTCTCCAGTCCATACTCTGAAATTGTACTCCAGGTTAATTTTCTTAACAGGTGCATGACTGTATCGGAAGCACAGGATATCGATTACGTGTTCTATGAAACCCTGCTCGGAATCAAAGCAACTTCTCTTGAAATTGATTGCAGGGGCATCCTTCCACAAGCATCGCCACCTCTTGGACAGGATGCTGGTTTGGACAATGGATGTGGTATCGAGGAAGGACATAATGTGATGTAGAATGCAATCCGGAAGATCGCTAAGTCTGTCAATGAGAACATTTTCCCCCTTTTGCGCTTCCTCTGGCTCATCCTTTTCTCTTACAACAACAGTTAACTACAAATGGCATACACAGACATTATATATAGAACCCTAAAACAGACAATTATTACTGCAATTTCTTGAAATGTAATCAAGGTTGATCCAGCAGCAAATGGGTTCAAGCAGTCTCCAAAATGACACGCATATACACTATGATCACAGCGATATCATCCTCTATCCTTAATCAATGTTCAATCATGTTGACCCAGCTATAAACTAAGTAAGGTCGCAAGGCTTCATTTTAGGGTTTAAGCGTTCTGCAAAATGACAAGCATATACACTAATATCTTAGGGGTTTCGTCTATCCTTCATCAATCATCGCTGCTAAAGGAAAGAACAGACGGCCAAAGACTGACTGAAATCATTCTATGTCATCGATAATTACGAAATAGACAGAAATGGAGGTGAGTGAAACTGAGACTGAGGAAAGAAAAGGCGAAACAGGATGTAAATGGAAGAGGAGGGAACTAACATATATGGAACAAAGAATACCTCACCGGCGGCGAGCCTATTGACGGAAACTGCGATGAGAACTGGCTCTTCTCTCCGCTAATGGATTTGCTCAGAAATAGCGCTAAAACCCCATTTGGCCTCTCAGTGCTTAAATTTGAGATCAAATTTTGAAATCTCACCAATTTATTAGGTTTAGATACCACTTAACTAATTTTCTTGGGTTGGATACCACTGAACTCGCCTTAAAAAGTGCATCTTTACTATTTCGTTAATATTCATTTTTAACGGACATGTCCTTAACATCATTTATTTTTGTTGATTGTACTGACGATCCGCTGAATGGACCCAACTAATTGCTAACTTGTATTATTTTAATTGGGGTAAAATTTCTTTTATCTTAACGCGGATGGGTGTAGGTTAGAAGTCTTTTTAGTTTCCCTTTGCTGACTGGATCCCACTTCCCGTGGATCCATTCCCTCTACATCCTCAACTCCTTCTCCCCAGGAAACGATATGCTCCTAGGAGCTTCGGAAGAAGACAACTAATTGTACCTAATAAATAGTTTGGTGGTACCTGGTGTAATTTCTCCTCATTATCCCATACGAGTATTACTAATTAAAGTTGTTCGATGTTTAATTCAAATGATTCCGTTAATTCACATACGGTAGGAAAAAAAATCACAACAATTGTGAAAATCAAAAGTCACAAAGGAGAAGAGGAAAATAGTATTTTTTTTCCAGCACCTTTTCATTTAAAAAGTAGGTTTTTTTCCCAATGAGGATTAACAATTAGATTTCTTGATGGGAGAAAAAAATTCTCAGTAATTAAACAAGAAAATTTAATTCATAAAAAAAAAGAAAATATACTCCTCCCTCAAGCCCAACAACCTCCATTCATCACTAGATATACAGGTTGGTTACTAAAATGATCACCAAACTTTGGACAAATAACCCGATGATCACTGATGTTCAAAAAATTTCTTAGCACTCACACAACTTTGACCGATTATCCTAACGGTCACTACCGTCTACGGACATCCAATTTTCCATCCATTTGCATACGTGGCGATGCCATCAAGGCAGCCACATCATCTACATTGCCACATCATCTAAACCAAACCCAAAACCCAAACCTAAACACTCACCCTAATTACCAAACCAAACCAAATCTAAACCAAATCAAACCTTTCCTCCTCTTTCCTCTTCCTCTTCCTCTTCCCCTTCCTCTTCCTCTTCTCCACCCTCACTCCCTCGCCGCCGCCGCCTCCTCGCCGCCGCCACCTCCTCGCCGCCGCCGCCTCCTCGCCGCCGCCACCTCCTCGCCGCCGCCGCCGCTCCTCCACATCATCCCTCTCTTCCTCTTCCTCTTCCTCCTCCTTCTCTTTCCTCTTCCTCTTCCTCTTCCTCCTCCTCTCCTCCACATCATCCCTCCTCCTTCTCTTTCCTCTTCTCTGAAAAACAGATCTGGTGGAGGAGAGGAGGAGGAAGAGGAAGAGGAAAGAGAAGGAGGAGGAGAGGAGGAGGAAGAGGAAGAGAAAACGGATCTGAAAGAGGAAGAGGAAAGAGAAGGAGGAGGGATGATGTGGAGGAGAGGAGGAAGAGGAAGAGGAAGAGGAAAGAGGATATGAAAAACAGATCTGGTGGAGGAGAGAAGGAGGAAGAGGAAGAGGAGGAGGAAAGAGAAGGAGGAGGAAGAGGAAGAGAAGAGGAAGAGAGGGATGATGTGGAGGAGCGGCGGCGGAGGCGGCGGTGAGGGAGTGAGGGTGGAGAAGAGGAAGAGGAAGGGGAAGAGGAAGAGGAAGAGGAAAGAGGAGGAAAGGTTTGATTTGGTTTAGATTTGGTTTGGTTTGGTAATTTGGGTGAGTGTTTAGGTTTGGGTTTTGGGTTTGGTTTAGATGATGTGGCAATGTAGATGATATGGCTGCCTTGATGGCATCGCCACGTATGCAAATGGATGGAAAATTGGATGTCCGTAGACGGTAGTGACCGTTAGGATAATCGGTCAAAGTTGTGTGAGTGCTAAGAAATTTTTTGAACATCAGTGATCATCGGGTTATTTGTCCAAAGTTTGGTGATCATTTTAGTAACCAACTCCTAGATATACATATGAACCCAGTTGAGCTACTACAACATAACCTGGCTAGTCAAATATACAACCAGGTAGAGCTCAAAAAAATTGGCAACCTCGAGCAAGATCGAAGAGGGTTGTGATGAAAATTTAAAGAAAAACTCTACTTTGTTTATTGTAATGTAATTAATAGTGACTGTGATAGAATTTTATGGTAAAATCTGAATTTTATTAATAAATATAGAAATTATGGATTGCGATTGATTTGTACAAAATGATAAAAAAAATTAATTGGCCAGTATACCAATCTACATCTGTTATTTAAATTAGAAAAAATAATAATTTGTCGTCCTCTAATTTGCTAACTTAACACATAGTTTCCTACACTATAAATCACTCTTTTATCACCTCCTACTTTGATCGCTTTATCATTTGAGTCCTTTCGTTCCAACTTTCGTCTTCCTAATATGAATTGATGTACATTCAATATACCATGCTAGCTATAATAGCCACGTACCGGCTTACTAAGTGTTTTTAACATTGACGAAGCCAGAATTCGAGTATACCCTGGGCCTGATACATAAAATACAATAGACCGACTATATTTTTGTATGAAAAAATACATGTATTTTAGCTATTTGGGTCCAGGGGACCCTGTGCCCGGGCCCGGGGTAGCCACCCCTATCTTCGCCAGTGGTTTTTAATTGAGAATATAAGTATATATAATTAGACTTGATGAAATCAATGAATAAAATATGTGATTTTAAAATCCTCCGTATTTCACCATACCTTTCGTGATACCTCCCCAATTTACCTCATTGACCAACTCTTCGTCTCCTACCTCCAATATCTCTCTCCGTCGGTGTGCGAATATGTCCACATTTATAGTTAAGAAGACGAAAGTTAGAACAAAAATACCCAAACGATAAAATAATCGAAATAGAAAATGACAAAAAAAAGCGATTTATAGCATAAGGATTATCTATTAGGTTGGAAAATGCAGTAGTAATTGACCTCCTATTAGAAATATAAGACAAATCGATTTATCTAGTGGCTATCTTTTTTTTTTGGTAAGAAGACGACAAGCGTCAATCAATTAATAATTAATCGGGGTTCAGAAACTCCCATACAATCGTAGCGAACAAAGTGCGCAAGTCTACAGTCTGTAGGGTCAATTAAATGAGATCCCCGAGTAACCCCGTGCCCGCGGCTTGCCAGATGGTCCGCCGCGTAATTTGCTTCCCGATAGACATGTCTAATCGTAAGCTCCCAGTCCCGACTCACCCAATCTCGGAATTCCATTACCTCAAGGGAATGCTCATGAGTAATATTTGTCT
This sequence comes from Linum lewisii, assembly GCA_034768395.1. Classification (NCBI taxonomy): domain Eukaryota; kingdom Viridiplantae; phylum Streptophyta; class Magnoliopsida; order Malpighiales; family Linaceae; genus Linum; species Linum lewisii. The sequence continues at coordinate 3,641,339 of CM068298.1, read as the reverse complement.
TTTTATCTTGAAGAATAGCCACTGCAGTCTTTGAGTCAAGCTGAACCTCGACCTTCCGGTACCCCGCTGCCCACGCACGATTAAGCCCCTCGAGAGCTCCTCGAATTTCCGCTCTTGTTATAGAACAGACACCCAAATTCATAGTATACGCAATCAGGCAGTACCCATAGGCATCTCTGATGATCCCACCCGCCGCCGCTTTTCCACGGATCACCGATCCATCGGAATTGAGCGTCACCCAACCAGTTGGTCCTGCCTGCCAAGCCACTTCTGCCATCCGCCTTGTATTATTATCCACAAGGATCGACTCATCACGTTCCAAAGCCCTCTGAATTGTTTCTCTCCACCTGATGCTCTTAAACGCCACAGAGGAAGGCCTATCGGTACCGCCAGCAAAAACACTTTCGTTTTTAGCTCTCCAAAGATACCAGCAGACGGTACCAAACTGAAGAGAGTTGTCGGCTTTGATGTGAACTTGAAGCCAATCAGAGAATGATCCCTGCCAGCTAGGGTCATTATTACTAACTCCACCCGCTAATTTCCAGGTCTCAACAGCAAAAGGACACTCCCGCAGAACATGTGAGACTGTTTCCTCCGTAGCAGCGCATCGGTGGCAAGAGGCATCAAGAGTCATCCCACGTCTAGCCCGGGCTGCGTTCGCCAGGAGTCTTTCCTTAGCCGCAAGCCAGAGGAAGTATCGAATTCTGTTCGGACCCGCCCATCTCCAAATCGCATTCCACCTCTCCGACTCTCCGGCATTTCCAGAATTACAGATCAGAGCATAAGCCGACTTTATGGTGAAAGTGCCTGATTTCTCACAACCCCAAACCCAATCGTCCTCTCCTCTGTTTGGGTTAGGGGGCGTCATACCTGCAATTACATCAACAATATCACGTGGGAGGCAGTTACTAAGACGGGCAAAGTCCCATTGTCCCTCAATAGTAGTGAAATCAGCCACCGTACTATCGATATCCACCCCTTGACCATCCTCAGCAGCCACGTCAATTAGGTGTTGTCCAGTATCAATCCATTTGTTCACCCAAAAAAGAGTTTCCTTGCCATTCCTAATAGCCGATTTAGCCCCCTCCATCATAGTATTCCATTCACGAGAAATACCTCTCCATAGAGGGGAGCTTGATGGAAGCTTCCGGGGCGTGAATCCCGACTCCTCAGAATATTTAAAGTATTTATTCTGAAGAAGCTGAACCCACAGGCGGTCCTTATCTTGGAAGAAGATGAAAGCAAGTTTGGTCAAGTAAGCTCTGTTTAGCTGTCTCGCCATCTTCAACCCAAGCCCTCCATTTTCTTTTGGAACGCAAATTTTATCCCAGGCAACCAACGAAGTCTTCCTAACCTCCTCCGTTGTACCCCAGACAAAGTCCCTAATGCGCTTATCAATTTTCGCAAGTCGTGCTAGGAAGCACTGCTGTCTACATCGCATACGCGGGAATGGCTGCAAGAACAGACTGGGCCAACGTCACCCGACCCGCCAAAGAAAGAGTCTTAACCTTCCAACCCGCCAACTTCTTATCTATTATGTCCAGAATTTCTTGGTAAGTGTGTGCATTAACTCTTTCATGTAAAACAGGAACCCCCAGATAGCGGCCCAGGTCCTGGGTTAGAGGCATCCCCAACAGCAGAGAGACAAGAGTGCTAACATGCCGATTAGTATTCTTGGAGCAGAAAATCACTGACTTCTCTTTACTCACCTCTTGACCCGACGCCTTGCTAAATCTTTCGAGACAATGTCTGATCACCCGTGCTTGATCTTCTGATGCTTCCGCGAACAGGATAAGGTCATCAGCATAGAAGAGATGTGATAATTGGGGACCACCTGTCGAGAGCGTAATCGGGTGCCAATCACCACAAGCAACCGCTTCATCAATGATGTGGCTCAATCTCTCCATACAAATCGTAAACAAGAAGGGGGACAACGGACAGCCTTGACGAATACCCCGCTGCGGGGAGAACTGGTCCGTAAGGCCACCGTTCCAAAGGATCTCAAATCGGGCAGATTGGACGCAGGCCATGCTCAGCTGGATCGACTCAGCCTCCAGGCCGATAGCTGCCAACGATTCCTGCAGAAAGGACCATCGAATCCTGTCGTAAGCCTTCATCAGGTCAACTTTCACCACCATCCGCTTATCCCTACCTTTCAGCTTCTCCATCGAATGAACAACCTCTTGGAGAATGATAATATTTTCAGAAATTTGTCTCCCGGGGACAAAGCTTGCCTGATTAGAAGTAATGAGAGATGGCATAAGCGGTCTCAATCTCGTAGCAAGACATTTCGTCAGGATCTTGTAGCTCACGTTACAAAGGCTAATGGGTCTGAAATGTTGCATACACTCCGGGTGTGTCCTCTTCGGAATTAGCACGATGATCGTGTCATTGAGCTCGCTAACCTGGCTCGGGTTCGAGAAGCATCGCTGAATAAGGCGACTCACCGAGGTTCCCACCGTCGTCCATTGCCTTTGAAAAAAGATCGGGTGAAACCCATCTTTACCCGGGGCCTTAAATCCGCCCATACTCTTAACAACATCATGAATCTCATCCATCGAAGGAATCACCCGAAGCTCTGCAGCCTGGCTAGCTGAGATTCGAGTGAAACCATTAGGTAAAGGCCCGCTAGTCCCACCTTCATCCCTGTAGACTTCCACAAAATACTCAATTGCCATTTGCTTAAGTCTAACCGCGTCTTCTTCCCACAAACCATCATGACGCTTCAGGGATGAGATTTTATTAAAGCTGCGACGTTTAATCGTCGAGAGATGAAAGAAGTGGGTGTTCTTGTCACCATCTCGTATCCAATCTCTACACGATTTCTGCTTCCATAACATCGCCTCTTCCCATAAGGTATGCTCGAGATCTTTACGGGTACGAAGCTCTTGCTCTCTAATCCGTTCCGACGGGTTGATCGACAGCTGTTCCTCAAGCTCGGCCAAGTGACGACTCAAAGCAGCCTTTCGGCGGAATATATCTCCAAAGCTATCTCTGTTCCATCTCTTAAGTTTATTGGCCAGCTGCATGAAATTAGTCGTAGCATCACCATTCCAATCCCATGATTGAGCGAGCACAGAAGGGAATTCTCGATGGGCCATCCATGGAACAATGAATCTAAACGGTCGGTCCTTCCTCAAGGGTCGTTCAAGACCATAAAAATAAAGAAGAAGTGGACGATGATCCGACCGGAGACGTGGTAAGTGGCGCACCACGGAATCGGGGAAAGCACATTTCCACATCCGATTCGCCAGGCCCCAATCAAGCCTCTCACCCAATCGCCCCCTAAACCAGGTATGTCTCGGCCCCGAAAATCCCAGCTCCATAAGTCCACAATTATCAACACACTGACAAAACGATGAAGCTCTGGTAGGGTTAAAAGGCGCACCCCCGCTCTTATCCTCCGCAGAAAGCATACTATTAAAATCACCCACCAAACACCACGACACATTCCATCTCGACTTCACATCTCTCAACTCATCCCAAAGCAACGTGCGAATAGCCGCATAGGGACTGGCATACACAGCCGATAGCAAGCAATTAGATCCAGCTTTATCACAGACTTCAAAGTGGATCGCTTGGGTCGACCGTCCACATTCAATTACCCCAACTGTATCTTTATTCCAAAGGACCCAAATACCACCGGCAAAACCTCTTGCCTCTTCAACAATCCGGCTATCAAATCCGATTTTATCCATCACCTTTCCTGCCACCTCCCCGCTAATCCTGGGTTCCAGAATGATAACAACCATTGGTTTATAAGTACCAAGATAGTAATTCAGGGTCGGGATGAATTCATCATGTCCCGCCCCTCTACAATTCCAAGAAAAAACAATCATTAAAAAGATGAGATAGAAAGGCACGACCTGGTTAGCCTCCTGGTCATTAAAGACGGTCAGGAGGCTTCCTTGATTCGGTAGTAGGCGAATCATTGCTCACAGGTTGTGTAAGACGCGTCACCGCCTTCCCCATGGATTTGGTACTCTTCTTCACCACTCGTTTCTGTTTATTATGTAGAAACGAGAATGGGTCATCTTCCTTTCCTTTCGATGCTTGTCCGCGTTTAGCCACCGTATCCTTGCCTTTCGGTGCTTTCGGTTTCACCGTACTAGTCTGGAAAGTGGGGTTCTGGTACATGACTGGTACTTCCATCAATCCTGAGAGGGGATCCTTCGGTTCCTTAACAGTTGCTTGTGCCTGCGCCTGTCCTTGTGCCTCAGACATGTCCAGATTAGTTAAATCTTTAAGGCCCTGTCTATGCACCTGAGGCGAGACCTGTGCAGCCTCGGAGTTGGCTTTTGACTGGGTCAGCATAGCTTCCTCCAGTACTTTTCGTAACGCGGCTGCATGCACGTGAGCCTCCTTTACTATAGGGGAGGTTGCGGGCCCCTCCACCACCACTTGTTTCTGAGATTTAGGTGTCTGCATCTGAACCTCAGAGCTTGGGTCCTTAGCTTTGCTAGACTCCGGCTTGGTCACCAGAGTGGCAACCTTCGACTGTTTACGATGATGACGACGTTTCACCATCATCCATTCTCCTGTAGCATGGTCCTCCGCCTCAATCTCTGAGCTCATAGGCTGCTCCTCCATCGAGACATCCTTCCGGGCATTCACCTTCAAGGGGCACGACTCTCTCTTGTGCCCATAAAGTCCACAATCAAAACACATGTTTTCCAAGCTCTCATACTCGATCTTCAGCTCCTTGTTATCAATAATATATTTCCCTAACAGGGGCTTTGTAATATCCACCTCAACACAAACTCTAGCATACCGTCCCCGAGCACCCACAGTCGTTGCGAGGTCCACACGAACTGTTCTTCCAATGAACTCACCGATACGTGACACCGCGACCGGGTTACAGTATTGGATCGGTAACTTCGGCAACCTCACCCAAGTCAGGATTGACTGGATTGGGGCATCTTCGTCAAACATCGGCGACCACTGATTGACCGTTATATAGTAATCATATATTTTCCACGGACCGCCAAAAGCTGCCATCGAGTAGTCTTTCTCCTGAGCAAACCGAACGAGGAAGAAGCTATTAGCTAGATCCGACACTTGGATGGGACCTGTACGTGCCCACAAAAATTCAAGTCTCCTTTTCATTGCCACCAGGGAAAAGGACTTCTCGAGCACTTTGACCACAAGGGCTTTGGACCATGGTTGACAAAAGCTTCTGATCTCTGTTTCTGTGAAAGGAATCCTAGGGCATCGGGGATCCGACACTTGGTTATCCATCATTGGCTGAGGAGGTAAAGGCAGGGAATCCACATCAGAAGCGGCAAACCAAGGGGAGGCAGCCGTTGCACTCCGATAAGACTTAGGGTTCGATGTCTTCTCCGCATCCCCAGGCCTGCGATCATTCTGTTGTTTCTCCGTCCCAGATGTTGGACAATCAAGGTCAGATACATGAGTCGAAGGAGTCATAGCCTCACGGGCCCTCTTCCTAGGGCAAGCATCAACCGTCGGGGCCGTTGGCCGAAACAGGACCTCCTCCTCCGGTTGGCTGACAGGATCCGGAGGCCTAAGCAAATCCTGCGGCGGCGCCGATGGCATATCGCTAGGGTTTGGCTCCGGAGAAGACGGAGCACACATCAGTCCCTTTTCTTCATCTAGTGGCTATCTATTACTTTGAGTAATCAATTTTTGGTGATTAATGTTTGTTCGTTTCTGCTAATTATTATGTTAATAATGTTATAAGAAGAAAGGATTGGGAGGTTGGTTGATTGGTTGTTAGTTGGCACGGCACATGTCATTTATCTCTCCGGCCACTCTAACAACAACGACGTGGATTGTACTTAACTTGTTAATTAATTAGGCTTAACTATAAGATTCCTTTGTTTGATTCATCTACACATTGGTTTGTCAGCGCTAATCACAGATGAATTACTCACTTCTTATCAAGTTTTTACAATGTACTCATTTTGGGTTCACTATTACATAAATTTCGACCCAAAACTTGAGGAGAGAGCTTTACGATAATAGTCATTTGGACGAGTCATAGTCATTTGGGCCCAAACTATAATCAAGCCTAGTTTATGGCTTACTAGAATTGAGGTTCTAAGGACCTATAAAAGCTAAGGGGATGTTTGGTATTTGTGATTTAAAATGCATGAATTTTTCAAAATCAGTGTATTTGAAATGTAGGTTTTCAAATTGGTGGTTTTCATAAATACGTATATTTGGCATTTGTCCTTTAAATTCACAAATTGAAAGTTATATTGTCTATTTTGTCCCAATTATTTATGAATATCAATTTCACCTAAAAAGTATAATAAGGGCATATGATGGAATAAAAGATAAAGAACGGGGGATTCTCCACAATCTCACCTAAAAGGTGAGATTCTAAATCCATGTATTTGAGCTTGTTTTGGGAATTACAATACTACATGGATTTTAGATAGAAAATTAACAAAAAAACAAGGCATTCACCACAATACATGTATTCTCTAAAATCACCCCTCCAAATCACTAATACCAAACATCCCTAAGGGGTCGTTTGGTACAGGGGATTGAGAATTAGGAGAAATATGAAAATAGGGGAATGATGAAAAAGTGTTTGTTAAAAGTTGGAGGATGTTAAATTACATTGTTTGGTATGTATATTTGGTAAAGAAAATAGGAGGGGAAGACAGTGGGTCCCATTATTCTATTTGGGGGAAGTCAGAATTTCTGATAAAAGTAGAAATTGTCAGAATACACATTCTGGAGACAATAAGAAACTCTGGGTATCTGAAATACAAAATCCCAGCTACATTAGACAGTAAACAAACAAGGATATCTCAGAATACAGAGTTTCCAAGAAACACAACTGGATTTCCCCTATACCAAACGACCCCTAAATGTATTTCTCACAAAATGGGGATCTCGCTTACTCTTTCTCTGCTGAAATTAAAGGCTACCAGCTTCCTCCCAAGAGACCATTTTTCTGGGCTATCAACTGCAGACTATTAGCTTCTTCCTAGGTAACCTGCTTTCTAGGCTATTATCGGGAATTGGAATTTTGTAGCACAATTTTAAAAAATATGTACCGTCAGTAGCCAAACACGTAAAAATGTCCAGAAATAGCACAATCTGACTGGCAGCCAGCGCTGCGCCAGCCAGATGGCGCTGCGCCACCCAGCCAGCGCAGCGCTGGCTGCACAGTCAGATTATTTCCGTTGCAGCGCTGCGCCATGTGGCACACTAGCCGTTACAAACTATCCGTTAACTAACGGTAGTATTGATCCCAGGCAGCGCTGCGCTGGCTGGGTGGCGCAGCGCTACCTGGGATCAATATTACCGTTTTTTTTTGTATAAATACCCCCTCCCCCCATACCATCTTCACACCTCCTCTCATACTCTCTCAAATACAATTGTCTCTAAGGTATTTTTTTGATAGTTTCTGTTCGTCATAAGTTTCTAGTTAGGATTATTGTACGCTAATGACGTTTTTTATTTGTAGGTTCGTAGCAATTGGCCGTCGAGGAAATTTCGTTTGAAGAAAGCCTAAACCCTCCCTGAAAAGGTATAATGATATAAGTTATATCCAAATGAATTATGTTTTACCAATTTATATGTACTTAACATTGGTTGTGGATATTAAATTGTAGATGGATTACATGTTTGGAGAGGTGCCGGTTGGGGTTCGAAGTGGTAGTCCCGAGGACCCTTCGATTTTATGGGGTGATACTGACCGACATCGAGCGTCGGGAATTTTCGAAGCTCAGGTTAGTACATTTGAAATGTTAGTTATAATTTAATGTTATTTATATTTATTTGTTATTTAAATTTACATAGTATTTATGTTTGAATGTTAGTATATAGTAATTATTCAAATGTTACTTATATTTGAAATGTTAGTTATATATAACTGTTTGTTATATGTAAATGTTAGTTATATTTTAAAGTTATTTATATTTGATCGTTAATTATATTTGAATGTTTAATTATATTTGAATGTTAATTACATTTAAGTGTCTAGGGTGCACTCAGAAATTGAGTACTAGTTATTAATTATGTTACATCTTCTTCCCCAACTATTAGGACCCACATATGACGCTTAATTGTCGCTTCTCTAAGAAGATCGTGAAGTACGATCCTAGGTTCGAGACATACCTTGCCCCCATAGGTCTAGATCAGTTGCGTGCCTGCCTGGATTTTACCCCTGATTCTGAGTTGATCACAGCATTGGTCGAGAGATGGCGTCCCGAGACGAGTACTTTTCACTTGTACCACGGTGAGGCAACCATAACACTCGAGGACGTGCACTTTCTCACTAGTCTGAGCATCGATGGTGTGCTTGTGGAGTCGCAGAGGCGCATTCCGACTGTGGATTCTGATCTGCAGATTTACGTTGAGCGCCTTCTTGGGAAGAAACCATCTACCGCTGACCTTTCTGCTGGCAGAGTGAAGATGACGTGGTTGCGTAACCACTTTGGCACCATCAGGGATGACGCCGATCAGGAGACTATCGATCAGGAGACTATCGAGCTGCATCTTTGCTGATCGGTCAGGATCACACGCCTCACTCTTCTTCCTTCCACTGCTCGAGGACATGAGCCAGGTAGGCGACTACGTTTGTGGGGCTGCCGCACTTTCATGGCTATATAGGGAGCTTGGCTGGTGTGCTTTCCGCATAGAGAGCAACCCGTCCCGCGACCACGTAGGTGACATTGGAGGTTGGATGGCACTGGTTCAGGCGTGGGCCCTGGAGAGATTTACGTCAATTGCTCGTCGAGTCCACAAGAGTCGACAGATTGCACCGACGCACTCCCCCATTCCACGTATGACTAGGTTCGGGCTTCGACTTTTTCTTCCATTTTCATAGTTTATTCCATCTGATCAAGTTGTATGAATGACGTGGTTCATTCTGCATTTTTTTAGCTGGTCCGAATGGTATCACGCGAAGACCAGATACATCCTTGTTGGGGGGTACCGCCAGCTGTTTGACGATGGGACTCCATTCGTGGTATTGTATTCTTATAAAGGCAATGTCATTTTCCCTTATAGTTTAGGTTTCATAGTTGTCTAATTGTCACATTTGTTTCATATAGTGGTGTCCGTACTCGGCGGACCGTGAGCATTACAGTCCAGTGACTTTCCCCAACCATCGCGTCGTCGCACCTCTCATCTGCTTGTTCAGCGCTATGTGGCATAGACCTGATAGAGTGCTGCGTCAGTTTGGGATGGACCAGCCTGTCCCTACGTACGATCAGCCAGTAGGTGAGGTCATCAGTAACCTGGAGCTGACACAGCGTGGATGGCATCGTAGTGATGTGGTAGCTAGATTTGCTGGATATCGGGACCTTTGGTCCACTCGTCTTGACCACGTCGCCTCAGGCCCGTGGCTGCGGAGCGAGGAGAGAGAGTCCTATCACTTCCCGACGAGATCAACCAGTGGTATCATGGAGTCACTAGACGTACAGTTTTTTCGCCGAGGAGCCGTGGACCAGTCTTTGGTACGTAGGCTTCGTCATAATTATTACAACTAATTCTAATTACATGTTTAACCATTCTTATTATTGTTGTAGCTTGATGGCATGGAGAGGCTATACGTGACTACTGGTTAGTCACATATCACGCCTCAGGAGCAGCAGGAGATGCATGCTACATTGAGGTCAATGATGCATGCTTCAGGCGGGATCCATAGGACGGCTGAGTCTAGGAGGGCACCCCGGCAGGCCACCCATCCACGACATGCTGAGTACCCAGTACCTGACCCGCCAGCTGCAGGATTCCTTCTACACGTAGAGTCCGACAGCATGTAGATGTGCCCCCTGTCCCCCGGTTGTGGGAGCCGGCATTACCGCAGTGGGATCAACAACAGCAGCAAGCTCGATACTCCGAGCACTATCCTTTCGACACTACAGGTGACGCGACTTTCGATTACATGGGGAGTCAGGACTACACTCAGCCGGAGATGACACACAGCATCAGGATTACACGCATCCTTCAGGTCCGACCCAGCCATATAGCACTCCTACACACCTTACACCGCTCCATCTGGGTCTCAGTGGCTCCATCAGCATCTTACGCAGCTCCATCTGGTCTCAGTGGGCTCCATCCGCATCTCACGCAGCTCCATCTGGGTCTCAGTACGTCACACCACCCGTAGTGACATATGAGGCAGTGGCGCTCGGGATGTAGCGATGAAGTGCTCCAAGCCGGCGTACAGGGCGCAGGAAGCAATCAAAATAGTTGGACTGAGGTGAACGAGAATACACACCCCAAGTCCATTTCACACATTTACCAGAAGATATCGGTGACCTGATGACTACAAGCAACAACGAGTACGGGGTTCATAACGTTCCACGGTGGCACATTGACGGGCCAGGGTTTGGGGTTGGGCAACAATTCAAATGCAAACTTGTGGCTCAAACTAGTCTGAAGCAATTGCACTCAAGAATAACCGCATGTTATGCACGACACGATCTAGCAAATGGTTGCTGAGCAACGATGTCATGGATATCAACGCAATGGATGCACGTGGAGGATAAGGCTCACTACAGATGAGAGCGATGTGTGGACAGTAAAACAATTCAATCCGGCCCATACGTGTTTGGGCAGTCAGAACAACATCAGTCCGACCCAGCTGGACGTCAATGTCATAGCTGATGCAGTCACGCCCTTTTGCCAAGCACGCCCCCATATTCGGATCAAACTTCTTCAGACAGAGATACATACTATGTACGCCCGACAAATTTCGTACAAGAAGGCATGGAACGGCAAACAGCGCCCTGGAACGCATATATGGTAATTGGGAGGAATCATACAATGAGTTACCTACCCTAATGAAGGCAATACAAGATCGGAACTATGAGACGGAAGTTGAATTCGTCACGAAAGAAATCACAACGGATGATGGAGATACAATCACCCAATTCGACCGTGTGTTTTGGAGTTTCGCTCCGTCCATCGAAGGTTTCAAACATTGTCCTCCTGTGCTCGTCGTCGACGGTACCTTCATGACAGGAAAATACAAGCACACACTACTCATGGCTAGTTCGTTCGATGGTAATAAGAACATCTTCACTGTGGCTTTCGCAATTGTGGACGTTGAAAGCCTCCGACTTGGGAATGGTTCTTTGATTGCATACAACGGCGAGTGACACAGAGACGTGGAGTATGTGTCATATCCGACCGACATGTGGGCATCAAGAGTGCAATGGAGAAAATCCAATTTGGATGGCATTGGCGGTGGTGCGCCAGACACTATGTAAGCAATTACAACAAAGCCGCCAAGAACCCAAGAATGAAAAGCCGCCTTATGAATTTAGGTAAGTATCATGACACTCCACTAAGTACTTAACAATTTCAGCGTATATCATTGTAATCCATTCTCCCTTACCTGAAGCTAAACGACGGTCCTTGAGAAAGTTCACAAAGGGGGCAACAAGATTCGCGAGGGACGACCCCGTGAATCAAAAGTGGGCGCTTGAAGATCAATTATATTGGTCAAGAGCCGTAGACGCTCAACACGACGGGGCACGATGGAACCAATTGACATCAAACATGGCGGAGAGCGTGAATGGGGCATTCAAGTCAATCCGGGCTCTCCCTGTTGCAGCCTTGGTGGAATCCACTTTCTACAGGCTGCAAACTATTTCGAAGATCGACGGAAGAGGGTTCGAGAAGAACAGGCGGTCGGTGCAATCTGGACGAAGAAGTGTCTTAAGCGCCTGGAAAAAAGAGTGAATAAGGCCACTTCCCACACAGTGAGGCAATTCGATTATGATGTTGGGATATTCGAAATACAGACGGCGATAAATCGCAGCAACGGGAAGGGAAACAATAGGCAAGAAGTTCGCTTGGACTACGAGGAGGGGGACGGTCATTGCTCCTGCGGGAAGTTCCAACAGTGGAAGATGCCTTGTTCACATGTCGTGGCCGCATGTAACGCCGCCAATCAAGATCCGTTATACTATGCCAAAGCCCATTACAGGCTGGAAACAGTACGACAGATATATGGACGGAGTTTCCTCCCTATCGGCTCGAAAGAGGACTGGGAGCCTCATGGAGGGCCTAAGTTGATGCCGGACCCAGGAAGGGTCAGGGAGATGGGGCGACCACGACATTCTCGCATACAGCAACGAGATGGACTGGGTTGAAGATATTGAGCCGCACTGCAGTTACTGCCAGCAAGAAGGGCACAATAGGAGGACGTGCCGACGTGCGAGGCGAAGCAGCAGGAATCCAAACCCTACAAGGAACGGTTAATTGAACTATTAAATGTTTAGTATGATGTGTTCGGTAGTCTGTGTTTGGTAATCTGTATTTGAAATGTTTGGTTGTCAATTTCATGTTTCATTTTCAATGTAATGTTTGGTTTCAAGTTGTGCTGTGAAGTTACTTTTGTTAGTCCATCCTTCAGAAGTGACTGCAACTACAGACCAGTCATTTTATTAACTTCAATAATGACGCCAACAACGACAACAACAACAACAACAACAACAACAACAACAACAACAACAACAGGCCTAACATGGATGTCAATTGTAAGGACGATGTCCGGGTGGTGGAGAGGGAGGCCCTTCCCTCAGCAACCTATTGATTGAAACGTGCAACCATGAAATTTCTTCCCTCAGATCTCGAATAATGTTGTCCTTCTCCTCGACGATTTCATCCTTCTCCCTATTCACTCGAACAAGTTGTTCGTCCTTCGCCCGAATGATTTGGTCCTTCTCCTTAATCGCAGCATCCACGGCCTCCCGCACCTCCAGTTTTTCATAATAATCACACCCCTTCTCCTACAGATCATAAGGCAAACGTAGAGGGTTTTGAGAACTACGAAAATGCAAATAATTAAATTCAGACCCTTTTTTTTACCTCTCTCTCACGAGGGCAGCCAAAATAGCGTTCCAGATCACTTGGTCGAACGGATCTAGTCGCCCTTAAGTCACACCAGCAGTTCACCACACTTGCCTCATAAACGAACAAGTCCTCCTCCACCGGCTTCTTCAACTTGTGCATTACCCTCTCAGTATCTGTCACTACAGAAAAACAGTACTTAGTACACAAGACGAATTCGTTAAATGCATAAATAAGATAAGTACAAAGCACCCAAACGAAGTTCACTTACGCTTGCTCTTGCGAGACCTAGAGGCATAGTTGAAGAACAACATATTCTAAGCTTGGTTACGGCTGCCTACTACAAATTCTAAGTTTAGGGCTTCAAGGGAGGTGTGTGGTGCAAAACTGCATCATAGAGGGGGGTATTTATACTAAAAATTGACGACTTAGGGGTTTTTCAGTCCCAGCCAGCGCTGCGCCTCCTAGCTAGCGCATAGCTGGCTGGGATTGAGGAAACCCTAACGGTGCTATGACGGTAACATTTTCTGACTGGCAGCCAGAGCTGCGCCAGCTGGGTGGCACTGCGCTGGCTGGGTGGCGCAGCGCCATCTGGCTGGCGCAGCGCTGTCTGCCAGTCAGATTGTGCTATTTCTGGACATTTTTACGTGTTTGGCTACTGACGGTACATATTTTTTAAAATTGTGCTACAAAATTCCAATTCCCGCTATTATCAGCTCCATGCTATTTGCTTCTTCCCATGTGACCCGTTTTCTAGGCTATCAATCCTCAGACTATTGGACACACCTAGCTCTTAGACTATCAACTATCTGCTAAGATATTAGGCAACATACAAGCAAGCCTCTCAGTGGCCATCGATGAGCTTTGTCATACTCTTTATCTTATTCTATTTACTTTGTATCCCTTAGAATATTTAGACTACGATGACTCATAGCCATCTACTCGATGTCAAATGATATTTTATCAAGGTTGTCCGTACTTGCAGAGTATGAACAATGGAGCGGTGACTTTGTGTGGATAAGAACGAAGACTGAAGGATAATAAACCCAGCAACTGAAGAGGACAAATTAAATTAAGAGGGTTTGGAGACAAGTAAAGGAAGACGTGCTAAAAAGGTTTCGTGGGTACGACGTTTCCAAAACCAGACATTAACTATGTACCAAGGGAGGACCACAAATGTAGCACATCATTTGGAAATGTAATTATTAATTAAGTGGCTAATCCTTAATCCTTTTTCTCTTGGGGTCTGTTTTTTTGGTGTATAATTTGCCTAATTTGAGAATCAAGTCAGTAATCGAATTATATTATCATTAAAATAATGTTAAATTTAACAATAAATTTGTCAAAGTTATAAGTGTAGAGTAAAAAATTGTCATAATTGCAAATTTTGTAAAGAGCGGGTCGAGAGAACAGACCAAACATGCAGGGTTAATTGGGACGGAATATAAGGGATACCCAAACCCGGCTCATATATACCATGTACGGAAAATATACTCACCTAAAAACATATCACATCAGGTTAATTCAAACAAATTGTGTCCAAATTGTCATTCCTAATTCTTATAGAAAATACCATTTTTTCTGTGGATGAGTTTACAATGATATCATTCCTATACTGATGGTAAACCGCAATATATTTCGATCATTATTCATTGATTTTTTGTGTGGTTAATTAGAGTGTGGATATCCTTTGTTCATTCAACTACATATTCTCATGATCTCATCCAAACACCATAAGATTAGTATATATTCTAAGTAATTAAACCAAGTCCATTTTGTTGTTCTTGTGTCTTGAAAGGTTGAATTTCTGTTTTCTTTTCTTATAATGTTGAATATAGATGGCTTAATCAAGAGATCAAAGGTTAATATAGCAAAGTTGCAAGGGCAATCAAGGAATTTCATACCAACCTCTCCTCACAAGCAAAGGGCAATAATGGACAAGGAAACATGGAAAAAGTCTTTGCTTAAAATGGATTTTTTTTTTTTAAAATAGTTACTATTTTATTGACTTATTAACTCTTAAAAAAATACTTATTCTTGTAGAGGTAAAAACATAATGATTTTTATTCAATGAAAATTGAAATGATGCCAAATATACAAAAAAATGAGCAAATCTTTTACTATTTTAAAACTTAAATTAGCCAATTCACTCGCTTTCGTTACTTAGGTAAAGCGCCAACATAGTTAGTAGAGGGTCGGATGGTGATGAGGTTTAGGTGAGGGTTCTAACCATGAGAAAGTGTTACATTTTTTTATTGTGTAATTTTAATTTTGTTTAAATATCACAACCTTATATTTTATAATTAAAAATTAGTGTAGCAGCTAATGTGACATTTTTTTATCAGTTATTTGAATATCACTTGGCTTCGTCTACATCGTCATTAACTATGTTAGTCATCAACGATTCCATTTTTGGGAATGTAACTACTCGAGTTGTCTTCTTCAATTCGACGATAAAAAATGTTGTACTAATTCAAACAAGAAATTATATGTATATATATATAATCATACAAATCGACAAATTCACCCCACCTCTATCACCTTCCTTGCAACTTAATTCTAGTCATTAATAAGTTAATGGGAAAACGTCTAGTGCTATTTTACTCTAGTATTTTAATGGGAATACGTATAGTAGTTAATCAGGGGTGAAAATTGGGTTGGGGTACGAATATTTTACTCATATTACTCATAAAATCTAAAAACATATTTTATGACTCTAATTTATATGGTCAGCTGGATAGTTGGGTACGTACTCACATTACCATAGAACCATTGGCGGAGGTAAGTGTTGCAAAGGGGTGCCATTTAACAAAAGATGAATATTTATATGCATAGCTTACAAGCCTAGATCAAAATAATATTTGGGTAATCGAGTGAACAAAATTATAACTACTACCTCATATACTAATTTATAAATAATTCTTTCAACATATATTTATATAAATATAATTCATAGTCCAGTCTATTAAACAAACACAATCAAGCTTGAATTGAGGATATATATAAAAAGCTGAACTCGAATTTATGCTCATGAATCTTAAATGAGCCCGAGCTTAACCAATGAGCTCAAATTCGAGCTCGTTTAAGAGTTTAAAAACGAACGAGGTCAAATCAAGCTCAAATTTGATATTTTTAAATGATTCGAGCAGCGAGCCCACTTTTTTAAGTTTGATTTGAGCTCATTTAAGAATTTAAACGAAGGAGGTCAAATCGATCTCAAACTCGAATTCTTAAAGAGTCGAGCAGAGCCCAATTTTTAAAGCTCGATTCGAGTCGGCAAAATTTAAACAAGCCTAACTTGGTTGTATATTTGCTTCAACGTGGTTTGTATGCAGCCCTAGGAGAAAACATTTTCAAGACTATGAAATATGTCAGGAATGATCTTCAAGATCTAATTAACAATGAATGGTTGAAATGATGCTTTGGTGACCTACATAACAATGTCTATGTGCTAGTTTGGACAAGTAGTGCATTTTATAGAGCTTTTAGAATATGAAAATCGGTGTGCGTTGCCTATTTCTCAATTATTATAAATTGTAGTGCATTGCCTATTTCTCAATTATTATAAATAGTAGTGCATTTATAGAGCTTTTAGTGCATTTTATATGATTTTTATAAATTGTGTGCGTTGCCTATTTCTCAATTATTGTTATAATTTTAAGCATTGTGTAATTGAAATTTAGCTCTATTTAGGGTTGTATTTTCTATTTTTTAATTGACTTTTTAAACACTAAGAACTTCGATCGAACCCCCTTAGCCAATTTCCTGGCTCCGCCACTGCATAGAACACATTTTTTCATTAAACTGACATTTCATTAAATTGACAATAAAATGTTTGTGAGAAAATGAAGGTCTATCCCTAATGTGGTACCGAAGTTTAATTTTGGGTGAGGATGCCCAAAGGACGACCCATTATAAGGCTTCTCTGTCATAAAAAAAATTTCATATCTAAATAGCAGATACCATAGTGATCACTAACTTGGATTTTGGATGATATACTCATGAAAGTTAAAATTTGGGTAAGGAGTAGACCATCGATGATGCTAAGTCTATGTGTAAGTGAGATTATAATTTTAAGCCGAAAGAAAAATTGTAAAAATTTGTAAATGTAAGTCCTACTTAGTAGACTCAGTAGAGTTATGAAAATTGTGAAAATTATTGGGTTAATATGTTGATATGTTGGTTTAAGACTTACACTGGTATTAGTATGTGTATTATGAATACCTATGAGTATACCCAAATAGATAGCGAGTACTCATGAGTATAAAATTAGGGTAAAAGACTTCTCAAATTAAACCTCAACTCATAGTTGGTTGCGTGACTGAGTACCCAATACTCACAAAATTTCGAGTAGAGCCTGCAAGTACCCACTACTTACCCCTAATTTTCTCATAGATTCAATAGTTGTCATAGTTGTTTCATGGATTATTGAATGTCACAATTACCACTTTAACCTAATTTTCTTTCTACAATTAAAATGTACTTTGTTTTTGGACTACCTTTGAACTTACATTGAACTTGAATCTCTAATTGTTGATACTTAAATTATTGACGATATTAATATATAAATCTTAATAATTTTTTTAATTATATTATTGATTTCTGTTTGGTGTACTAATCTCTATCTATCCTTCTTGTTACCACTTGCTAATTTTTCTAAAATTTCCGTTCATTATATTATTAAATGCTATATATTGCCCTAATCTCTATCAGGAAAATAACAAATAGAAAAAAAAAGGAATTTCTCTCTCTTCTTTCATCTCTCATCTCTTTCTCTACAGTAAACGCTTAGTCTCCAGAAGGCCGGCTAAATTGGAGTAAGCTTTTGTTATGCGTTGGAGTTTGATATGAAGTTGGTAACGAAGAGCCAAAAACGACAACTGGGTCTTCAGTTTCTTTCGCCGAAGTTTTCATCTCCTTGTGTTGTCTTTTACGATTTGTCCGCATTGCTATAGGGTCTCTGTCTGTCTTAAACGAGAGATTCTTGTTCAATTTCAATTACATGGTGTACAGATTTGAAGAACGCTAGTCAGAGGATTGTAGAATATGGAGGAACAGAAACAAACCGCAGGGGATTCAAGTCAACGTAGTGGAGGAACAGGTCAAATACCTGACAATGGAATTGGTTTGGAGATTTCGAAGGAACCGTCAGATTCAGGAACAGACGTGGTTGGTAAGGACGAGCCTCAGAGCTTGTTAATGGAGAAATCTTGCCAGGCGGCGAGTTTCAGTGGAGAAAGCAAAGAATTGGATGCGACAGTCAACGAATTGCGGCCGTCTGTCGGTTCGGCAAATGATCGAACAGTTGGTGGGCATGAAAAAGTCGATGCATTGGATGAAGGTGGGGAAGGAAGTGGCCTGAATTCTGAGGAATCAGGTGTGCATCAGTCGGTAATTTTGGTAGAAATTAACGAGGGAAGCAGAGAAGGAGTGGTGGTGGATGCTGTCAAGGCTAAGGACAAGAAAATGGCGGATGATGAGTTTATGGGGAAGGTTCCGAAAGGGGAGAAGGCGGCGTGTTATGTGATTGACATGAACTGGGATGGAGAAAAGGTTTGCAGGATCTGTCATTTGAGTTCTGAAGGGTCGATTGAAGCAGTGACTGCAGCAGCTACTGCTGCCCATGGTGTGACTGTGACTTCAATGGAGCTCATTCAGCTTGGCTGTGGATGTAAAGATGAGCTTGGTGTTGCACATTCTCATTGTGGTGAAGCCTGGTTCAAGCTCAAAGGAAACAGGTAAACACAATCTAATATATTGCCATTGGCAAACACTGTTAGTTGATTCTGATATCTGATCACACACAGAACAATCTGGATATCAAGTGTTGTCGTGGTGTTGGCTTAAACTTGTTATAGGATGATTAGAATATCAAGTGTTTAAGTCTGTTAAACCTGTCTTATAGTCAGTTTGTTCTGTTATAGTTTCTGAGCATTCTGAAGACTTAAATCATGCTGGTTTTTGTGTGTGAGTTCATCTAACCATCTCTTTAGGAAAGCTGAATCTAGAATTCAGCTAGGCAGGCTAGAGAATCATAACCTTTGTCCATCTTCTGCCAAATTCATGAACTTGTAGGAATTCATGTTTGACACTTTCTAACTTAGAACCTGCAGTGAGCCTAGTGACCTTGTCTCGGTTAAGTTGTTTTGAGATGGTATCATTTGTACCCTCTCACAACATCTCCTTGTTCTTGTCTTTTGTCAGAGTGTGTGAGATTTGCGGGGAGATGGCGAAGAACATCACAGGTGTTGGGGACAATGTAAGTTTCATGGAGGAGTGGAACCAGATGAGATTGATCCACGGAGGAGCAAACCAGCCGGAGAGAGGTGGAGGATGCTGGAGGGGACAACCGTTCTGCAACTTCCTGATGGCATGCCTCGTAATAGCATTCGTGCTGCCATGGTTCTTCCGTGTAAATATGTTTTGAAGCCGTGCAATGCTCACGAGTCAAGAAGGACGAAAGGAAGTCTCTTTTTTAAGTTAAAACATTCTTTGGATGGGGAAGCCTTTTGAGGCTTTTGGGTCATTCTGGCTGGAATGGAGATCTGTCTATAATTATACACTACACTTGGTAGTTAAGCTTTGTTACAGCAAATATAGAATAGTGGAAGAACAGCTTTGTTTCTTTGTTTTTTCCTTTGTTGTTATTCAACACATGAAAACCACAGATGGTATGAATGATACTTTGGGTTTCTTTTATTACTTAGTAATTACCCTCCTCTGCAGTCTTTGTTTGCTAAATTAAGAAATACCAGGCAATGTGGTTCATGTTTGGTGTGATAGATAGACATACAATTTGAAGTATGTTAGTTGCGGTTTATCATTACAAATCCGTTGTAGTCTAGTTGGTCAGGATATTCGGCTCTCACCCGAAAGACCCGGGTTCAAGTCCCGGCAACGGAAATTTTATTTTTATTTTTGTTTTCCCAGCAGTTCATCCACATCTCCTTTTCTCAGCAATCTGCACCAAAACCATCCTCAGATTTTCATACTCTCACCGGCATCAACCATTTGTATCTACAGGTTTTCCTTCTCGTTGAACCAAAACTGAGAATAGTAACTACAATTACAAATGATCTGATACAGCAAGTACAGCCCTCTAAGCTTCTGTAATTGAGTCTACAAGTAGCAGTTTCAGAAGCTCTTGTTTCTTCAGCTTGTAGTAACCTTTAACCCCTCTCAACTTTGCTACTTCCTTCAGCTCAGCCACCTTCATCACCTCTAGTTTTGGCTTCTCCACATTCACGGCTACCGATTCACCATTGTCCAGAGCTGACGGACTTGATACTGGCGACTTCGTCGATGGTGGTTGTCGAACTGATTCAAGCTCTGCTGCTTCTGTTATCGCCATACTCCTCTTCTGCACAAATCGCTTCCTTTTTGGAATCCACTCTTTTCCCTTCTCCGTAATCCTCATCTTCGTTGCTAATACACTCAAATCTGATAGTCACATCACAAAGTGAGATTGAATGTTTAAAGATTAATTATAGTAAAAAAGAAGAAAACCAAAATTTCACCTAGAAAAGAGTTCTCTTCATCGCAGCTACTTTCCCCGGATTCTGTACGATCGATCGCAATCCGTATATGTCTGAAACGGGCTATAATCTCCTCTTTAGACGAAACAAAAGCTTCTCTTTCTGAGTTTTGCTTCGTACTGCATTTGCTCTCTCTACCTGTTCAAATGTAACTCTAACTTCATCAGTGGATACGATCATCATGTAATTGGAAGAAAAAATGCATCCAAACAAATTGGAAGCACATTAATTAGGAAATCTCACAGAGACATTTCCTCGAACACCTTTCAAGCACACGAAGGAAACTGATATTTTGAGACGTGATGCGTTGGCTACAAGTGCTAAATTGGGAAAGGCTGAACACCGGACGACAATTGGTAGCAGCTGTTGCCTCCATGATTTCTGGACTCGAGAACTGGGTTTTGCGTTCTGAAGAGTTTTTCTTTCTTTTCAAACTTTCGGAGATTCTGATATCGCAGAGCAGAGACTATTGGCTCTGTTTTCACCCCTCTTGGAAAACTCAGAAGGGCGACGACAAGGCCACGCCACGCGCTTTCAAAAAATCGAGTGTTTTACACGCGCAGGCTTCAATTTTGAAGTAAAAATCAAGCTGCCCGATATTAATCGGTTAGTTGGATATGGTTTGGTTCGGGTTTGAAAGAGAAGATTTGAGATGATTAGCTTCAACCAACGCCTCAACTTCTTCCAGTTCTTAGATAGTTCGATCCATAAAATTCCCGCCTTCAACCTTCGAAGTTGGGAGCTTTTCCATGGCAGGAATCGCTTCACTGAACTACTTGGTATCTCCATGGCAAAACATCCACAGCCAAAACCGTGTCAAACCCGGGAATTCATTCATTATCCATAACCCAACTGCAGAATCCACTCCATCATCATCGTCATCATCATCAACAACTCTGTCATGCTTCTATGCAACGATTCCGGTCCCAGAATTGATTACGAGACCCACAGACCAAGAATTTACGGACTTGAACGAGAATATAAGCCAATTTTGTGAAGTGGGTAACCTGGAGAAAGCCATGGCATGGTTGCGGATGTCCGAGAAAGCTGACATTTCATCGAACACTTACTGTGCATTGTTGCAGCTCTGTGCAGAGTTCAAGAATTTGCGATACGGTAAAGAAGTTCATTCAACCATCCTGTCTTGTGACATTCCGGTCGATGGTCTTTTGGGGACGAGGCTTGTATTCATGTACGTGAGCTGCGGGGAACTAAGAGAAGGAAGATTAGTCTTTGACGATGTTGCGAATGAGAAGGTTTTCCTTTGGAATTTAATGTTAAACGAGTATGCTAAGCTCGATGAATTTGCAGAGTGTTTGCATTTGTTTAGGAAGATGCTGGATAAGGGGATTGCAGCCGATTCGTATACTTTTCTTGCATATTGAAGTGTTTTGGAGCTTCAGGGAGTGTGAAGCATGGTGAATGGGTTCATGGGTATTTGCTCAAGTTCGGTTTTGATTTTGGTAGTTGCAGTGTACCTAATTCATTAATGTCGTTTTACTTCAAGGCAGGGAGGGTGGAGAGTGCACGCAAGGTGTTCGACAAATTGTCTCACAGAGATGTTATCTCGTGGAATTCCATGATGAGTGGATATGCTGAAAATGGTGAATCTAAGGAAGCACTTGAGATTTTCAGAATGATGGTATCTTCTGGGTTTGACATTGATTTGGCCTCTGCTGTTATTGTTCTCTCCGCTTGTGGGAGTTCATCTCATCTTTCACTGGGGAAAATGGTTCATGCTTTAGGGATTAAGCTCCTTTTCAACAGGGAAACCAAGTTCAGCAATGTGTTGCTGGACATGTATTCCAAATGCGGTGACTTGAATGCTGCGATTATTGTCTTTGAAAATACGGATGAAAGGTGTGTTGTATCCTGGACTGCGATGATTCAAGCCTATGCTCGAGCTGGTGTTCATGATAAGGCGATTCAATTGTTCGAGGAGATGAAGATGGTTGGTAAGACTAGGCCTGATATTTTCACCCTCTCGATGGTTCTTCATGCTTGTGCTTGTTCTGGTTCGTTGGAGTCTGGCAAAAGTGTGCATAACTACATCATTGAACATGGTCTTGAATCAAACTTATTCGTCTCTAACTCCCTCATGGACATGTACTCGAAATGTGGAAGCATGGAAGATGCCAGCTTGTTGTTTTCGCAGATGCAGGTGAAGGACATCATAGCATGGAACACAATCATTGGAGGGTACTCGAAAAATGATCTTCCTCATGAAGCTATTCGTCAGTTTGCTACAATGGCACGGGGAGATTTAGGACCTGATGGTATAACTATGTCTTGTGTCCTTCCAGCTTGTGCCAGCCTAGCTGCTTTAGAGACGGGGAGAGAGATCCACAGCCACATTCTGCGAAAGGGATATCTCTCTGATCGACATGTCGCCAATGCCCTAGTTGACATGTATGTCAAATGTGGAGCACTTGTTCTAGCGAAGCGGATTTTTGACACGATTCCTTCGAAAGATCTTGTTTCATGGACAGTAATGATCGCTGGTTATGGAATGCACGGATTGGGGAAGGAAGCTATAGAAGCCTTTCAACAGATGAGGCAAGAAGGTATTGAACCTGATCAAGTTTCCTTCGTATCCGTCTTATATGCTTGCAGCCATTCCGGGTTAGTTAATGAAGGATGGAGATTCTTCAACATAATGCAGAAGGAATGCTACATAGAGCCAAATTTAGAGCACTATGCGTGCATAGTCGATCTTCTATCTCGCAGCGGGAAGCTACAGATGGCCTACAAGTTCATCAAGGCAATGCCAATAAAACCTGACGCCACGATCTGGGGATCTTTGCTCTGCGGATGTAGGATTCACCATGATGTGAAACTAGCAGAGGAAGTTTCGGAACATGTCTTTGAACTAGAACCGGAGAACACAGGATACTACGTACTGTTATCGAACATCTACGCAGAGGCAGAGAAGTGGGAAGAGGTGAGGAAGATGAGAGAAAAGATCGGCCGACGAGGTCTAAAGAAACATCCAGGTTGCAGTTGGATAGATGTGAATGGGAGAGTTCATGTGTTTGTTGCTGCAGATAGTTCACACCCAGAAACCGGTACGATCGAGGCATTTTTGAAAGAGGTACGGTATAAGATGATGGAAGAAGGTTATAGTCCTAAGCTGAGATACGCATTGAGAAATGGAGATGATGTTGAGAAGGAAATGGCTCTGTGTGGACACAGTGAGAAGTTAGCCATGGCTTATGGATACTGAGCTTGCCACCTGGTAAAACTGTGAGAGTGTTTAAGAACCTGAGAGTTTGCCGTGACTGTCATGAGATGCTAAGTTCATGTCCAAGTCTCATGGGAAGGAAATTATATTGAGGGATTCTAATTTCTTTCACCATTTTAAGGATGGAAGTTGTTCATGTAGAGGGTTTTGGTAAGATTAGGGTTTGATTAACTATGAACAGGATGTAATATTCGTGTACCATGAGCTATACGTATATGGAGATGGTAAATTGCCTCGGTACCACCGAACTATTCATTAGGTTTAGTAGCTGTAGCAATCAACTAACTAATTTTCATGCTCGGATACCACTGGATTCTCAACTCCTTCTCCTCAAACACGATCTGTTCCTTGGAGTTCCAGAAACAGACAACAAACTTTCCGGCGGCGAGCTCCTCCGTTATGACGCCTTCCTTCCAACCATCTTTGTGGTCCTCGACTTCGTCACTGAACTTGAACTTGCCAGACTTGTTGGTTTCCTTAGTCGGTGGTGGAGGAGGTCGCAATTGGACCTAATGTAGGGGTTTTTGGAGGGTGATCCTGCCCGTTTTGTCCTCGAAGAGCTTGTCCTAATAGACTACATACTTGCTAAAGTTCTCCGGTCAGTACAATTAACAAAGGCAAACGAAGTTAAAGACGACATGTTATATCCGAGCCAAGAAAATTCGAGTTCAGTGGTATCCGAGTCAAGAAAATTAGTTAATTGACTGCTACTAAACCTAATGAATAGTCTGTGCGAGAAACCGAAGAACAAAAAGCTTAGAAGTTAGAACCATCCATGACCAGTCTGCTGCAGAGTGCAGACCTTCCATTTCATGTATTCATCTATCAATATATGTATACCAAATAATAAACACAACAATGAAAACTTCAACAACAAATCATCGTATGATTCGTATCCAACGAACCAACCTAACGAACTCTATAACACAAACCCAGAATCAATGAATCGTGAAAGAATACCTTTCAATTCTCAGGTACACCTCTTAGCCATACAAATAAGGAAAGCGATCAAGAACACTATAGAAGACAGAGCAATCGCTATCCCTAAAACAACCTTATTCGGCCCATGATGTTCTTCTTTCTTCTCACTCGAGCTCACATCTTCGCTATCTCCGTCGTCCTCGTAGTCGTCCCCGGAAGACGAATCCTTTGACGGCGGCGGCGACACCGGCAGTCCATGCTTATCACAGGCAGCAATCCCCAGCTTCAACTTGGACGATAAATTCGTATGGTTGTAGCACAAATTGTCATTCCCTTTAATTTTAAACACATCCAGTCTCTTCAGAAACGAGGCATTGAACGGCAAAACGCCGTGGAACCCATTGTTGGCCAGATTCAAGTGCTTCAGATGCTTCATCTCGGATAAGAACTTCGGAATCGTGCCGTTGAACTGGTTCGAACTCAGATCGAGATGCTCCAGCCCGGGGATTGAAGAAACCGAATCAGGGATCGATCCGGATAACGTGTTCGACGCCAGAGAGACGTTCTTGAGGGAAATTAGGTCACCGAAGCTGGTCGGCAGCTCGCCGGTGAGCGAATTGGACGAAAGATTGAGACTCTGAAGATTCTCAAGTACAGAAATTGAACTGGGTATCCTTCCTTTGAGCTTATTACCTGAGAGATCGACATAAGTGAGATTCTCAACCATGTGTTTAGGAATGGAACCGGAGAGATTCGCATTAGTGATGGTGAGCGAGGTCAACTTGTGCATATTCCCGATAACGACGTAAAGCCCACTAGCTTGAACGGGACGCCGGTTACGACGAGATCGGTGAGGTTGGTGAAGCGTGAAAGCCAGATGCCCGTAAGGTGTTTGAGAGAATGCGCACAAGAGAAAGACCGGAGGGAGAGGGCTAGATCTGTAGGGAAACGGACAGGGGAAATGGGGCAGTCTGTGAAGGAGAGAGATTGGAGAGTTGAGAGGGATTTAAGGGTGGTGGAAGAGAGGGAGACGTCGTCGGAACAGTTGGATAAGCGGAGGGAGAGGAGGTGGCGGAATGGAGAGCCGGAGTCACAGGTAATGGGGGAAGAAGAAGAGGAAGATGGGTAATTTGAGCATGGGTTTTTCGATGTTGGGATGCTGAGTGATTTCAGGGCTTGGACTTGGTCTGGGTCTAATGGGGAGTTTGTTGAAGTGGGTTTGGGTTGGCCGGCGACAGGGAGGTGGTCGGAGAAGGAGTTGGAGGAGGGGTTACGGCGGCGAAGGCGGCGGAAGAGAGGAGGAGGAGGATGAGGAGGAGCGGCGGTGACATTGTGGGAAGAGTGAGAGTGAAAGTGAGGAGAGATTTTGGATTTGGGTGAGCTTGAAGTGAGCTTTGTAGTCTGTGTGTGTACTTTGGAAATGGAATTGCTGTGTTTGAGAAGCTCTCTCTGTTTTCTTTTCTTTGGATTGGGGAAAACGAAGAAGATGAAAAGAGAGACTGAGGGAATTGTTCCTTCTGCCCTTTGACTTGTTGACTATTTGCAGAAACGGTAAAGAAGCCACTACAAGTTTTGGTTTGTTCTATCCATTAGTCTGGTTAGGGGTGAGAATTTCGAGTAGTCTTGGCCCGCATTGACTGAGTTCCGGGTCATCTAATTAGCATTTTGAAGAACCCGAGCCTTGTTCGAGGTAATGAACAGGTAGCCCGAATCTCGGTCAATGTAAGCTCAAGCATGAACTGGATACTCGTAGTTTACCTAGATAGCTTAATTTGTGATCAAGTTCAACAATCAGTAATCCCACCACTCTGTCTGGTTTACCCTATTTTCATTACGATTGTGCTATGTTAATCTCTTCAAGTCAAATGTGATACATAGTTACATAAGAAGTTATAACTTAAACTGACTATTGAGCATACCTTGTTGTGACTAACAAACAACACTTCTTATTGATATTCGACTATTCATTAATAAACACATCTTTCGATCAAAATTCTACATAATAAACATAGTGATGTATTCATATTCCCCGTTCCAGTTTAGATATGTATATACAAATTTGAACCTAAACTCAATCTCGTGTCATGTCCTAAACATGTAGAAAGAGTATCCAGAAAACTTGTTCGTAAAGAAAAACAGTACCCATTTTACCCCAAATTCTATTCTTCATCTCGAACCATCATCAGTTTATTTGTCGATTTACTAACATCATCTAAAATCAAAATTTCCATCAGTTGCTTGAATCTCTTTTTTAGGAGTTAGAGATTAAACGACAATTAGTGGTGGATGTGTGATCCAAGGTTACAAAGGTAATTAAAATGAACAATAACAAGTTTAGACTAGTGCAGCCTTTTGTTTATGCAAAGTTCGATTACTGATCATTGTTCGTTAAGTGTATGATTAAAAAATTAATTTTAATTAGAAAGAATCAAACATATATAATTACTACCGTTGTGAGAAGGCAGAGTTTAGGCTGGGGTGGCAGCTGGCTGGGCCCCGCAATTGTTGTATGTAAAAGGTCAGTTGACTTTTCAGGATTGCCGTGAGCGTGAGCTATCTTTCTTCTCTTTCGATTTCATTTCTGTTTCAATCTGTGATGTTCTAAGGATTAAAGTAAACTGAAGTGGTTTAATTTGTATTGATTGATATACAATGTGGTTCGCTCTGTCGCCTGAACATGATGACGTCCCGTCCGCCTAAGTAACTCCGAATCGTCTCGTAATAAGAGAGTGAGGGCAGTAATCAGAACAAAGGGGTGAGGAATGAAATGGACGATGAGTAACAGAGTGTACCTAGGGATCGCTCCCAGAATTTGATCGTGTCCTGCAGTCTGTCCATTCCTTCTGTATTTATAGGCTGGCAGGTCTGCCAAGACTGTTGGGCAATGGTACGGCGCCCAGCAAGTCTCGCCACGTGTCACCGAATCCTAACCGTCGCTTGGTGAAGACGAAACCTTCAGGATTGCTCCACGCGTCCTTTTAGGGTTTCCCAGATGGTAAGCGCATAACATTGCCTCAGGGCTTTTCCTGGGCCGCGTCTGGGCCCACTCCTAGAGCGACCTTCAGGGTATCTAGCTGGTCAACCTTCGCTTGACATGTTGACTGTTTCCTGGGCCATATCTGGGCCTGCCTTCCAGGCTTTCTGGATAGTCGCCTGGTCAACCCTCACCAGAGGCGTTGACCCTCCTTTCTGGGTGGATCAACTCGCCTACTGGGCTGTCCTGATCCAGGGTGGCCCATCATGAACCCCCCAGTCCGCTTGTGTGTTTGTCGCCAAGTACACTGGCGGACTACTCTTTCTCGTCGCCTGCTGCGTTCCTCGAGGAACCCTACTTTCGCCACAACCGAGGGGTCGTCTAGTCTTTTCCTTCCTCCGTAGCCCCCTAACTCGATCATTGCCTACGAGATAGCCCCCTCCTTTTATATTCTTTTTTATGGGCCGTGTTGCCCAATCACCACCTCTCACGGCTTGCGTTTCCGAGACGCTTTCCTCTTCCCAATGCCAATAGCTCCATCCGTCCTTTCAACTGTCGCGTTGTTTCCGTTTCCGATGTAACCACTCAAACGCCTCCGCCTTTCCTTTATAAAACGCTCCGCTCCCATCACTGTCTTCTCTTCTTCTTCTCCGTCACTTTGCTCCTTCACTTGCCCCTTGCTTTCTTCCTCAACCGTTCCTGTCCTTCCTTCGCCTTTCCTATTCCACTGTCCGATCTCTTTTTTTTTTCCAGATGTCCGACGACCTTGACTATCTCCTCAGCTGTCCTGGTATGTTTCTGCTCCCTGCTTGAATCTTTCTTCATTTTTTTTTCTTTTATCTTTTCCGACCGCCCTCTCTGTTATCTAGCTTCTTTCTCCCGGTAAAACCCCCTATATATTAAGGTCCAAATGACCTCATCATCAACCGATTCGGAGAGAACTGCCTCTGACGATTCTCAAAACTCTCCCGACCCTTTCAGAACCCCGAGAATGGGGAATGCATCAGCTTGGATTCGTTCCCGGGTTCCGCCCCTGGTCCGTGGATATGACAGCCCCCGTCTCTAACCAAGGCTACACCGTCCGAGCTTGGAGAGACATGTGGTATGACGGCATTGGCCGGGATCGCTACGTCATCGGACCAGGCTATTTTCCTTATCTCTCTGCTACCACTATACTCCTTTCTTCCCAAACTTTCCCTTCCGACCTGTTGGGACTATGCTGCTCCCTCATTCCTGTCGACCATTGGGAACTGTCCCGGAGGCTGGCATGGTGTGTGGTCAGAAAGCTTTACCAACGGCTTGCGGCTTCCTCCTTCTCCCTTCGTTGTATCATTACTTCAAAACCTCAAAGCGTCGCTTGGCGCCTATACCGCGACCTCATGGTCTGTTGTAGCTAGTTTCGAGATATCTTGCCAACGCGAGAAAATTACTCCTACCCTTCGCCTTTTTTCCCTTAGTGCCAAACATAATACCAACGGCCTTAGCTTTGTAAAGCGAGGTCCGTATAGGGATGTGGGGATGCGGAGAACAGTTAAACCGCATCCCACATGGTACCATGCCTTTTTTTATTTTAAACCCTCGCCCGAAGATACCTGACGACGGCCCTTCCGTCTTGCTGGTCACAAGGCGACGCCAATAACTTCCCCCATGGTCGCTCAGCCACTGAGGTCGAACAACAGCTTTTGTCATTTATCAACAGGGAGAACTTCAACCTGAATGACCCTTTCACCCTAAAACAAGTCCTGGCGACGCTGCCTGGAGGTAGATGGGACTGTCTTCCCCCACTTTTACGTTTATTCCTGCTTTCTATTATCTCGCGTCGCGTTCCCTTTTGCTTCCCTGTTTCTGACCTCTCTCTACCCACTTGTGCAGGGATGACAGACATTTCTAACGTGCTGATCAGCACGTCAGCTCGCGGGTCAATATCTACGACTCAACCGCAACGTGAGCCGCCACCGGAAGTTGAGCCACCACCTTTTTATTTTTCTCTTTTTATTCCTTTTCTCTTTTTTTTTTGTACTTGTAAGACAAGCTGCCCGCGATCCACTTAAATTTTATGCAAAACGCCTTTTTATTTTGCCTTATCTTATAAGGTAGGCTCGTAAGCGATGCCTCGCTGGTTTGAAAGCCTTAGCGCAATTGTTTTCAGCCGTCATAGGCGGCACCTTAGTTCTTTTTAGCCTTAGCGATTGGTAATTTGCTATGCGACGTTTTACCTTCCTATAATGCCATTTAGGCGATGCCGTTACTTTTAGGCCTTAGCTAAGTTTGAAACTTTGAGGCCTCGTAGGCGAGATGAATCCATGTCTTGCGGAAATTTTTGTGGCGATTATGCGGCTTCTTAGCTCATGATAAGTTTCAGGTAACAACAATAGCGATGGTGAGATAGAAATGATAAAAAGTGAGTCATCCAGCGATATTGCTATCAGATGCTCTTTTTTCATTAATCAGCAAAATGGGAAATCGATACATGCCGTTGGGCGACTACTCATGATACTTTCGGAGATGCATTGCGTTCCATGTCCGCGGGATCTTTGTTCCGTTCATTCTTGCTAATTTGAAGGTGTTAGCCCCCATCACCTTCCTGACCTGAAATGGTCCTTCCCATCCGGGGTCGAGCTTTGCGGCGCCCTCTGTGGGGCGAAAGATCTTTAGTAGCACCAAGTCATTAATCGTGATGCGATGTGGCCTTAACTTTTTGTTGTATCGCCTGGCGAGCATCTCCTTTTCCGCTATTAACCTCATCTGGGCAGCCTCGCGCTTCTCTTCAACCATATCGATACTATGGACAAGGTTTTGCTCATTTTCCTCTGGGTTGTAGCTATTCAAACGGATAGAAGGTATCGTTATCTCCACCGGAAGGACTGCCTCCGAACCATAAGTCAATGTGTAAGGCGACTCGCCTGTTGACGTCTTGTAGATCGTTCTATGTGCCCACAGTACATGATCGAGCTCCTCAACCCACGTGCCTTTTTTGCCTTCGATCCGTCGCTTTAAACCCCGCAATATAAGCTTGTTTGCGGCTTCAGCTTGCCCATTGGCTTGTGGATATGCAACCGAGGCGAATCGTAGAAGGATTTTATATTCTTGGCAGTACGCTTGAAAACTCTGACAATCAAATTGGGTGCCATGGTCACATATAATGCTGTGAGGAATACTGAATCGCGAGATGATATGTTTGAATGTGAACTTCTCAATCTGCTTAGCAGTGATGCTGGCCGTCGCTTCAGCCTCAATCCATTTTGTGAAGTAGTCGATGGCCACAATTAGGTACTTCCGCTTCCCAGAGGCTTCAGGAAAAGGTCCCAGAATATCCATTCCCCATTGGGCGAAGGGCCAAGGGCTAACGATCGCCTGTAAAGCCGTGGAAGGCAATTTATGATAATCGACATATTCCTGACACTTGTGACATTTTTTAACCAACTCGGTCGCCTCCCGTCGCATCGTCGGCTAGTAATAGCCTTGGTATAATAAATTCTTCTCCAGACTTTTAGAGCCCAAGTGTGTTCCACATACTCCAAAGTGTACCTCTCGGAGGCTGTAATCAGCATCCACTGGTCCGAGGCATCTTAAATAAGGTCCTGCGGCGGACTTCCTATAAAGGTCGTCACCTATTAAGGTGCATCTGCCGGCCCGTCGCCTTGTTTTTGTAGCCATGGCCTGATCCTCCGGAACTGTTCCATCCTTTAAGAACCTAATAATGGGGGTGCGCCAATCGTCTTGTATGTCTTCTTCTTCCTGAGTACCGTCGATCTGAAAGCATGTGTTTAGCTTTACCTCTTTCTCCACCGTCACCATTCTTGTTTCCTCAAAATCAACCGCCGTGGCTAGCTTTGATAGCGCGTCAGCGTGGCAATTCTCTTCTCGGGCGATTTGCACGATGTCTACTTTAGTAAAATCTGCTAGGGCTAGCTTTATCTCATCAAAATATGGCATTAATGACTCCTCTTTAATTTCAAACTCCCCATTTAACTGGTTGACCACCACCGCTGAATCGGAAAATTTTTTCACATATTTGACCCCCATACTTCTTGCAATCCTGAGTCCTGCCTCCATCGCCCCATATTCGGCAGCGTTGTTGGTTCTAGGCGACGCGAAGCGCAGGGCGACCTCATGGATAGCTCCCTCTGGGCTTTTTAACACTATGCCGGCTCCTGAACCATTTTTACTGGAGGCCCCATCCGTGAAGAGTGTCCAAGTTTGGTTCTCCCCTTTTTCTTCCTGCACTGCCCCCTCTACAATAAAATCGGCGAGAACCTGGGCTTTGATTGCTGTTCTTGGTTTGTATCGGATGTCATATTCGCTGAGCTCAATGGCCCATTTTGCAAGTCGCCCAGCCACGCTCATTGCTCGTAGGGCGTTTTGTATTGGCAGGTTGGTTAATACTGTTATAGTATGAGCCTGAAAGTATGGTCGGAGCTTTCTTGCCGCGCATACCACAGCATAGGCCATCTTCTCGATGGCAGGGTACCGAGTTTCAGCGTCGACCAACGTTTTACTTGTGTAAAAAATGGGCTGGTCGCTTCGTTCCTCCCGTCGCACTAACACCGCACTTACCGTTGTTGGTGATATCGCGATGTACATAAATTACTCATCGCCCTCCTTGGGTGACGCCAGCACCGGCGGAGTGACTAAAAATTGCTTGAGCTCTTCAAATGCCTTATCACACTTGTCATTCCAGGCAAATTTTGACGCGTTTTTCAAAATAGAGAAAAACGGAGCGCATCGCTCTGCCGCCTTTGGAATGAACCGATTGATAGTAGTTATTCTCCCGGCTAGAACTTGTACTTCTTTAACCGTTTTGGGTGGTGCCATGGCAGAGATGGCCTCCAATTGTGCTGGATTCGCCTCTATTCCCCGTCGAGTGACCAAGTACCCTAGGAATTTGCCTGATGTAGCCCCAAAAACACACTTCTGTGGGTTCAACCGCAACGCGTAGCGTTGTAACGTTTCAAACGTTTCCTTCAAGTCGCTTAGATGATCGTCGCTCTTCTTACTCTTTACCAGAAGATCGTCGACATATGCTTCCAGGTTACGTCCTCGTTGCTTAGCGAAGACCATATCTATTATCCTTTGATAAGTTGCTCCTGCATTTTTGAGGCCGAAGGGCATAACCTTATAACAATAGTTCGCCATAGGAGTCATGAACGCCGTTTTCTCCTGATCCTCTTCATTGAGTGGTATCTGATGATACCCAGAGAACATGTCGAGAAAAGACAATACTTCGTTATTTGCTGTGGCGTCGACTAGCTGTTCAATGTTCGGGAGTGGCGTAGGCGTCTTTCGGACATGCATCATTTAGATTTGTGAAGTCGACACACATCCTCCATGCTCCCGATGCTTTTTTAACCAGAACCACATTTGACAGCCATTCCGGATATTGAACCTCCTTGATAAAACCTGCCTCCAGTAGTTTGTCTATCTCTTTTGTGACGGCTAGCTGTCGCTCACGGCAAATATTTCTTCGCTTCTGCTGTACTGGGCGACAGCTTTTGTCGATGGATAAGCAATGCTTCACAATTGATGGGTCTATCCCTGGCATATCGCTGGGATGCCATGCAAATAGATGTGAATATTGCCTGATTAATGTCATTATCGCCTGTCTGGCCTCTTGGCTTAGGTAAGACGACAGCCTCACTGTTTTCTCTTCGTCGCCTTCCCACAAAGTTACAGGGACGTCAGATTCCGCTGACTGTAGTCTTTCTCTATTCTCCGCTCCCTCCTCCAGGTCGATTTTATAACATGCTCCTTTTGTTGCTGCCCGATAGCATCGCCTAGCCACCTCTGGGTGTCCCCAAGCGACTCCGACGCCGTCCTTGGTGACGAACTTCAGCACCTGATATACTGGTGAAGAGATAGCCCGAAAAGCAGCAAGCGCTGGTCGCCCCAAAATTATATTGTACGAGGATCGACAATCCAGCACATGGAAATCTACGGACTGCACCGCCTTAATTTGCTCGTCGCCTATCATGACTTGTAAGGTGACGATTCCTTTAATAGGCACTTGGTGGCCAGAGAAACCTATAATAGTTGTCTTTGTCGGCCTTAGGCTTGAGATGGGGAGTTTCATCTGTTGGAAAAGATCCCAGAACAGGATATCAGCTGAGCTTCCTTCATCCACCATTACCCGCTCCACTCTACTCCGGAGCGTTACAATCTGAATCACCATTGCTTCCAGGCTGGGCCCTCCACTTTTGATCATGTCGTCCTCCGTAAACATGATGGGAGACCGTCGCGCCCCGTTGTTTATGATCAACACCTTTTTGCAATCGCCTGACTGCTTTTTTGTCGGACAACTTTCTCCTCCGAATATAGTTTGATAGACCTTTGTGACTTCTTCCGTATCATTTGCCTTTTTGGGAGCATCGCCCTGCGGTTCTTGCAATCGGGCGAAAACTGTTTTTCTAGGTTGGTCGCCCGGGGCTGGGCTATCTTCTTTATCATTTGAACTCCTCTCTTTTCGCTTGGTCTGGAGAATAAAGTCTTTCAGGCGACCCTCCTTAATCCATCGCTCAATTTCATTTTTGAGTTGTCTACATTCTTCCGTGGTGTGACCGTGCGAATCATGAAAGTTGCAAAACTTTCGGGGGTTACGTTGCTCTGGGTCTCCTCGAAGCGGCTCGGGCCACTGAATGTGGTGATCCTTGTGCTGCATGTACAGGAATACCTCCTTCCGGGATCGGTTGAGTGGAGTGTACTCTCACCTGTCTTCCTGGTACGTGCGTCTGTCATTGTTTCTCCTGTCATCTCGATACTCCCTTCTTTCAGGGGATCGCTCAGTTCTCTGCCACCATCCTCGCCTGTCAGTGCCATCACGCGACGCATCTGCCTGTCCGTCCTTTCGGCCTTTTCGGCCGTCATCCCCACCAATCTCTGCCAACTGCTCTTCAATGAGGATTATACTATTTATTCTGGCTTCCAAGTTGGACAGAGTAGTAGGCTTTTTCTTTACCAATGCTTCCTTCAGTCGCCTATTATGTGTCGCCTGAATCATACTTGTAGTAGCAATGTCTAAAGTCACGTCTCTAACGGACTGTACTGTGCTGATCCATCTCTCAAGGAAATCTTTCAGCGATTCTTCCGGCCACTGCCGTAAGTTAACTAGGACCTGTACTGGAACCTTTCGGTGTCGCCTACTTTCATATTTTACCAAAAAAAATCCTAGCAAACTCATCCCATGTGTGAATAATTCCTTCTGGCAAGCTCATGTAGCTGCCCCTCCTAAAGTAGCTGGGTAGGCTCTGCAGAATGTTGCGTCGTGGCGCCCTGCATTTGCATGGCGATTTGAAAATTTTGCAGATGTTCCTCAGGATCGCCCAACCCCAAATATTTCTCCATGTTTGGTGGGACCAAGCCAATTGGTAGTGCTTCGGCGAAGATAGCCCTTGCCAGAGGTTGCCGAATGACCCTCTGCTCGACTCCGGTCTCGACTAGCGGTCGAAATGCCCGTAGCATTTCCGCGTGGGTGTCGTTGTCCGGGGCCTGTACGTTCTGAACTCTGGGTGCCTTTGCCTGCTGAGCGATAACCGTTTTCAATAATTGGGTAAGTTCCAAATTCTGCTTTTCCAGAACCTGAAAACGCTGTTCAAGGACTTTGTACGCTTCTGAGTTTGGTGCTTCCTCCTGAAGTACACCCTTTCCTCTGGTGTCACGAGGGATATATGAGGAGTCGGTGTCTGTGTCTCTAGGCACCCCTTCTTCCTCCAGATCATTTCTCAAGTTTCTTCCCTCAAGCGGCATACTTTGG
This sequence comes from Linum lewisii, assembly GCA_034768395.1. NCBI lineage: Eukaryota > Viridiplantae > Streptophyta > Magnoliopsida > Malpighiales > Linaceae > Linum > Linum lewisii. The sequence goes on along the minus strand of CM068298.1, from coordinate 3,606,132 downwards.
GCTCTAGGATTCACGTATTTCAGTGGTGTTTCCTCTGTCTCTCCTTCGGGCCTTACGTTCGATGCTTCTCCTCTTATCATTCTTCCAATATTACCTTGCTCCATTGTTCAGCCTCCTCAGTTCTTGATTAGTCCCCTATTTGGCGCGCCAATTGTTCCGCTCTTGTCGCCTGGAACAATGATGGAGCCGACCCGGTCGCCTAAGTGACTCCGAATCGCCTCGTAATAAGAGAGTGAGGGCAGTAATCAGAACAAAGGGGTGAGGAATGAAATGGACGATGATGTAACAGAGTGTACCTAGGGATCGCTCCCAGAATTTGGTCGTGTCCTGCAGTCTGTCCATTCCTTCTGTATTTATAGGCTGGCAGGTCTGCCAAGACCGTTGGGAAATGGTACGGCGCCCAGCAAGTCTCGCCACGTGTCACCGAATCATAACCGTCGCTTGGTGAAGACGAAACCTTCAGGATTGCTCCACGCGTCCTTTTAGGGTTTCCCAGATGGTAAGCGCATAACATCGCCTCAGGGCTTTTCCTGGGCCGTGTCTGGGCCCACTCCTAGAGCGACCTTCAGGGTATCTAGCTGGTCAACCTTCGCTTGACATGTTGACTGTTTCCTGGGCCATATCTGGGCCTGCCTTCCAGGCTTTCTGGATAGTCGCTTGGTCAACCCTCACCAGAGGCGTTGACCGTCCTTTCTGGGTGGATCAACTCGCCTACTGGGCTGTCCTGATCCAGGGTGGCCCATCACAATGTATTAGATTGACTAGTAGCAGATGATTGTCAGTAACGATGGTGAGAAAACGTCTTGTACGGGGCTTGTCCCCGATGCGGGATCGAAGTTTAACTTTGGGCGAATGAGGCTTCTCCATCATAAAAAAATATATATACAATGTTACATCCACTCGACTTGAGGCCATCCACATCATTAATTCCTCAACGAGGTAACTCGATCAAACATTACCAATTGGAGTATTACAAGTAGCAACCCTACCCTAATCCAAATGTGTTGTAAAAGAAAATGTGACTCCATCTTTCGAAGAAGGGTAAATGTTCTACCTGCCCTTACGCCTCACCAAAATACGTTGTATTGCTATATCTCCTAATCTCTCTTACACACTATATCACTAGCACACATTCACTATCCTTACTACACTTTGTCTCATACGCCTTATAAGGTATACACTCGATTAAACCTTAGACATATCGATCCTTCTACGCACATCATATACTCAACCCAATCCTCTAGACCAAACCAGTTATTAATCCACTCAAAACTTATTCCCCACTAACTACAATTACCCATTTCCCTACGTTTCCTTCTTTCTGGAAATGAATTCCTTGAGCTGATAAAGTGCCAATTAAAGCAGAGCCCCCCCATGAGCTGATATCTGCAGGGGACCAAACCAATCCCAAAAACCAACAGATCCCATGCTTCTTCACCAATGTAGTGTGCTGCAACTACACATCCGATTTCCATAACAAGGTTGTTTGATTGCAAACCAGTTAACAACGATAAGTATAGTAGAAGCCATCCATGTCTTCCAAAGCCAACCATGTTGTTGTCTTTTTCCCTTCTCTTTCTTGTATATACGTTATATGTTACAAAGTAACAACAAAAACCAGTTGGATTGGACACACTCCCCCATGGGCCATGTTAGTCTGCCCACCCTTTCAATTCCATCATTGCATTTGCAAGCAGTATGGAATAAGGATTGTTAATTCCAGCCAGGCCACCCCACTTTTGGATTCATTATATGTCTTCTACTCCTTCCAAATCTCACTTTATTACATATGGTTCATGGTTCGGATAGATTAGGTGGTCAATAAAGATTTGAGATGAAAGTTTTTTTTTTTTTTTTTTCTGATGAATGAGTAATATATATAAATCAAAAGCGGCCAAAGGCTTATTAATCAAAAGCGGCCAAAGGCCAGAGACAACAGACTTCGGGCACACTGTACACACCAGAAGTCTTAAGGGCAAGGAACCTACCCACCCCAAAAGGACCCACGGGAAACAAAAACTCCCAAGGAACCATACCACCAAAAAAATACAAAGCTGCCTATACCGCGGCAGCTTGTAAAACCGACCACCCAAATCAAAACCTAATCTGTCGATACACCCAAAAGACCAAACTACAAAGCTGAGAACTCAGCCAACATCAAAAGGAACTTGCCGCCAAGTTCTTAACCAAGCTCCAAACTCATCCGAGGAGATCTTCTCTGCAGCCCTAAGCCAACGTCCGACTGCAAAGACAATCTTCCAAACCAAACGATGACTTGAAACCTCGTCCCCCCTAAAGATTCTATTGTTTCTTCCCCCCCCCCCCCCTATATACCAGAAAACCGCATGCCTTTTAAAGTCTCAAGTGGCAGAACGTGGACAATGAAGGTGTTGCCTCCATGCCTCCATAGTCCCTACGTTGGTGAGTTCCCAGACCTTCCTTTTCACCCAAGGTGGTTCATTCGTTACAGTCTTCTATTGGTTCTTGAGGACTCCCCCCCTATGCCTGCTGACGTTTCCCCCGTTCGGTAAGCAAAGCTGCCCATTATGTGGTGCGTCAAGCTCTCTGATGTCTTCCAGGCTGCCGGGTAGTAAGCCTGTCGGTTTGAGTAGATATTTAGGGTGAATGTATGATTATCTCTCGGTCTCCTACGGGAGTTACCCTATTGGCAAAAAAAAAAAAAGTCTGGGTTGGAGAAGTCTTTGGCATGCTCCTTGCGATATGTAAATACAAGTGAAGTAAGTAGTGGGGTATGGACAAGGGATAAGCGATGGGAGATGTATTGGAAAACAAAGAAGTGCCGAGGGATAGTCTCTTTCGATTTATTTTGAATGTGAAGGGTAATAGGTAAGTCATAAGTGACACGATAGTTCATGCTTCATAATAATCTCGCCTTTTGGTGTCTGTTATGTGAGTTAGGCTTCGACTTCGATTAGTGACCTAACTACCAATTAATCTCTACTGTTGGTGCAACAGATGGATGAGATTTTGTGTCCCCACCCTATTTCGTCCTTTAAGTTGAGCAAGTTTGTGTCTTTCTTTCTTGTGTTGATTTGTTGTTAAACTTAAATGGTCTATATTGTCGAATGTAAACTCTAGACGGATTGGACTATAACCCGTCACATATTAGTCAACCATATTAGTTCAATAATTTATTTCATACAAAAATAGTATAATGTATGTTGCTATTTTTTGTGTATTTATCATTGAATATTGAATCTCGATTTAATTAGATATTAATGATTACCATCTTGTAATTGATGTGATGTTAATTGAATTAGACAAACAATTAAGAAAAATGTAAACCTAATGTGTATAAAGAAAAATAGATGGCATCTGTAGACAATAATAGGATGTCTTGTGATTTGGCCGTCTACTTACTTACTAGGAAACAAACACATGTACAAGTCAATAATTACTTAATTAGCATGTGCTGGAGGATTAGTGGATTACTCATCACCATAATCATCTATGCTTAAGTAATTAATAATATCATCGTTAAATGATTCTCTATCTAAGTGATTTTTATTGAAGACAATTTTACAATTGTGACACTAACTTTTAACATTGGTGAAATAATTAAAATATTTTGACAGAATTAAATATAAAATTCATAAGTTGTGGGCTTGCAAGCAATGGGTTATATTGGGCCTAATGGAAGACGTGGGCCATGGTTATTTTTGTGTTTTGGGCTATTCTAAACATGTATGTTTCTCAAAGCCTTTTTATTGCTTATTTATTCTGTGGGCTTATGTTCCCAGACTATGGGTATATTCTGTGGGCTTGTGTTAACACTTTACAGCAGCAGTCTTTCTGATTTTAGTATTCTTTTACTGTATTTCTTCATGAGTTATTTCATACATAATTTAATCTAAATATCATGATAATGAGTCACCTAAAGATAGAAATTTTTGCTCTAACCAATCAGGAGGAGATCACAAAGGTATGGATATATAACCAGTGACACAGTTTGAATTAAAAATGACCATGGGTTTATAACAAAACCAAACGAAACGCATTGAATTCATAAAATAACTACTGTTGTTCTGATTTAGGTCAAATACACAAATTTGGTCAAACCTTTCGGGTTTGTGTCAATTCTAACCAATTCTTTTTTGATGACACTAAATAGGCAAAGCCTTTAATTTTTGTGTCAAAAATGGCCAGTTGACCAAATTGACCGTTAACTTTTTTAACAACGTTAGTGATGTGGCAAATGAGGCTGACTTGGTATTCATTTGACCGTCAAGTGTATGCCACATCAGCAGCCACATCATAATATTAATTATAAAATTATGAAATAAATATTAAATTAAATGTAAACTTAAAATAAAATAAAATAAATCCGCTTCATCTCCCTCTACCACCTCCGCTCTCTCCCCCACTCACTTGAACAATGGCAGCGTCCGCCTCACTCTCGATCTTGCCGTACCTAACTCCGGCTCCGGGAGGGCGCTCTATTCCAAGCCCAATCGATTCCGTAACCCCGGGTCTCGCACAATCACGAGCTTCAACACCTTCTTCTCTTTCACCCTCACCGATTTAAACCCTTCCTCGATCGGCGGGGGGCTCGCGTTTCTGATTTCGCCGGTCCCTGACGCGATTGGAGCCGCCGGCGGATGCTTGGGCCTCTTCAACGCCGACGGGCTAGCGGCTGGATTTGTGGCGGTCGGATTCGACACGCTGATGGACGTGGAGTTCAAGGATATTAATTGAAACCACGTCGGAATGGACCTCAATAGTTTGGTTTCTTCTCAGGTGGGAGATTTGGAAGCGGTGGATATAGATCTCAAGAGTGGCAATCTTGTCAACGCTTGGATTGATTACGACGGATTGGGTCGGGTATTGAACGTCTCAGTTTCGTATTCGAGCCAGAAGCCTAAAGTGCCGATTCTATCGGCGAGTCTCGATCTCGATCCGTACGTCAACGACTTTATGTACGTCGGGTTCTTCGGGTCGACCCAAGGAAGCACCGAGATTCACAGCGTTGACTGGTGGAGCTTCAGGTCTCTGTTCGATTCAACGACGCTAGCTGGTGATAACGACAGTCCCGCTCCAGTATCTGCCTCAGTTCCGCCGCCGCCTCCGGGGATTACTCTGCTCAATCCGACGGCGGATTCCATAAAAGTGCCGTCGCCGTCATTGCCTCCAACCGCTGCTACCAGTACCAATCAACAGAAGAGCAGCAAGCTTGTATGACGAGGGTATAGCTCCGACGACGGTGGAGTTTGGGTTAGACAGGGAAGCTTATTTTTCCTTTTTTTATTTTATTTTGTATTTATTTGTAAAGAAATGATGATGTGGAATATGTTATATGAGTTGTAGGTTTGGTTTTGAATTCCGTTAACTTTGATGGAAAATATAACAGAAATTACTAAATTGGTGGATTTGGGTTTTTCAAAAGAATTGGCTAGAATTGACACAAACTTGAAAGGTTTGGCCAGATTTGTGTATTTGACCTCTGATTTAAAAACATATAAGTGTTAGACATGATGAAACAGAGTTAGAAAGTTTGAAATAAAGAACAAGTGCGACATTGACCTAGAATTTCGTGATTCTCCATACACAAAGACATGTCTTATATGATACTACACAACTATTGATATGAAACCATAAAGTATGGGCCGAATATACAAACCCAACGGGCATATAAGACTACATTAACAATAAGTTTGGAGGTAATGTGTCATAAAATCTCCCTCAGCTAAAAATCATATATCTCATATCCTCTTAAACTTCCAAAAAAAAAAAACCCACTAGAATTGTAAGACAATCACAAAAAATAATGTAAGAAAATCATGATAAATATTCTTATAACTAAATGGGCAACAAACATCATATTGACATGATTTTGTATACATGTGCAAATTTCAGTTTTCTTTCGATAATGGTTTTTGACCATACGTGGAATGAACTTAATTTCCAAATGGGCCGCTGACAGAACATACTATAAATGTTGAGTTCTAAAGTGATGAATTGAGGTTGCAAAATATTCTTGTTTAACGAGAAAAGGAAGAATAATAGAAGATAAAGAAAAGTGATTTCTCAGCCGCTTGTTCAATGTCGTATCTTCCGAACCTATATAATCATTGATCAATCAATCGCTTAATATCTAGTTTGGTCATTAACTTATGGGTTTCTAACATAGTAGTCATTAACCTATGATTTGTAACCTAGTTGTCATTAACTTATAGCATTTGTAACAATATGGTAATTCCATCAACTCTCTATTCAAATTTTTTGTTACGGGCTGATATCATCAAACCAAGTCAGCATTTTTTCCACGCCATCCCTTGCCACATCTCCGTTAGGCCTTTTGATCTTCCCGACGGGGTGGAACACACGTGCCAAAGGTGGAGTTGGGTAAGAATGGGAGGGGAAGATCGAGTTGGTGAATCTTTGGATTAGTTAGTTTCTATTGGGTTAGGTTAGATTGATTGGTTAGTTGAGTATAAAGTCAATTAGGTAATATGACTACGGATGATGTGGAAAAAATGTTGAGCTGGCTTCACGATACCAACATAAAATAGAAATTTTGGATGGAAAATAACCACATTGTTACAAAATGCTATAAGTTAATGACAACTAGATTATAAATCATAAGGTTAATGACCACTGTGTTACAAACTCATACATTAATGACCAAAATGGATATTAAGCCTCAATCACTCACATTTCTACTCAAGCCATGTTTTGATTCAACTCTCTCTTGGTTAAATTTGTTATTATACTAGCAACAACTGAATCATTGTACCTAATTTGGACAATACAGATCGAAACCATTTTTACTGTATTCCTAATTAACATAAAACAAATCAATTACCAGAAAGAAGCTCAACAAAGAGTTGATGATAAACACTTCAAAACATCAGAAACATATGTACAGAGCAAAGAACTGAGCTCATTCGGTTTCTGTTACAAAACCAAACTTAAGGAACTTCACTTTCTTCACCTCAAAATCACCTAACCCTAAACCCAAAACCCACCAAAACAACATGAATCACCTAACACTTGACGGTACATGAGACGGCGTGATTCAGATTCCGTCTAATCACCATCGAATCCTTCACCGGAGAAGCAACCTTCACCCGTTGACTCGTCAAACTCCCGTAATTCAACCGCCCAAAGCTCCCGCCGCCGCCGCTGCCGTCAGCCCAAACATTGTCAAAACAAATCTCAATTTCCCCTAAAACCACCTTCCCCCCGCTCCGTAGCTTCCTCATCATCCTCTTCCTCCTCTCCGAAACCGGTTCCGCCTTCGAATCGAACACCAATTCCGCAGATCTTCCACCCTCTTCTTCTTCTTCTTCTTTTGCCACATTCTTCTCTTCCTCCTCCTCAATTACAGGGGAACCCAAAATCGGAATCGGATCCTCGTGCCCAATTTCAATTTCTTCAATTGGGTTCGTCTTGCTCTGTTTCAGATCCGATTCTTCGGATTCTATTGTGGGGATTGGTGATGGGGAGATGAGGACGTTGTTGAAGAACCAGAGAGAGTCTAGAGACTCAGCTAGGTGATGGAAGCTGTCAGCCATGGCGGCGGAAGGGGAAAAAAACAGAGCTTTAGTTTGTAACCATAACGAAAGGGGCGAAACAGAGGAGATGCTAAAAATGGCGGATGAGAGTGGAGAGTTGGTATATAAGTAAGGAGCTCCCAAGAGAATCGGGAAGAAGGGGTTTTCTGGAGATTATTGATTACAGTGTTGTGGTTGGAATCAAATTGGGAGGCGCAGTCATCGTATATAATATTTATTCTGTTTCTTGGTGATAAGAGATTAGCCTAACAAAATGCCGGTAGGAATCTGTTGCGTATTATTTGCTGAGAAAATTAAGGGAGGGATTCTTCTTCAGCATTATTTTTCCTGGTAAGGTTGTATTATTGATTTTGTAGGCCTAATAGCAAGCCCAAGCAAAGGGTTTTGGGCCGACTTAATCTACTACTTCAAGGCCCAAAAGCCCAAATCCATAGGTGGGATATTGAAATCATATTTTTTCTATTAATGATGTAATAAGGGATGACCTAGTGGTACAAATTCTCTCGAGTACAAACATTCTCTTACCATTTTGGTACAAATTCGCTAATAAGGGCATAACCTCGTCAATAAGGGTATAAGCTCGCCAATAAGGGCTCATTCTCGCCGATTAGAGCGTAATAATAGCTACCCTTGTGTCGAGGATAAATCATTGCTCGATTCAAGTTTATATGTGAACCAACTCAGTTTCACGAAAGGTTTCAACTGATCGAGTTCACAGACACTTCCCCACCCCTCCCCTTACTCCCATACCGCCTCCTCTCCCTCGCCCCTTTTTTTTTTATCTCTTAGGTTGGTTCACGATCTATAGCACGCTCCCACCCAGGAGTGCTACGTCCAAAAAAAAAAGGATGACCTAGTGGTTGATGGTGCACTAGGCTAGGGAATGACTACGGTTAAAATCTTGATATATAATTGGGGATTGGACTGAAAATGTAATCACCGAACTTATTCCCAAATCTAAAATATTTGACACCCAATATGGTGATCAGTAGATAAACAAACAAAAAAAAAGATCATGTTGATATTTATTCCCCTCCTCCCACTAAGTTGCTAACGGTGACAAATGTATGCTCATTCATAAACTTGATATTTCGGCTTCTTATTGTTCATCGTACAAAAAACAGAGCTTCCCATTACGTGGCACGACAAGCTCTTCGATACTTCCAAGTCAGAGTTTGGTAAGCCTTTCGGCTTGGGTGAATATATCTAGACTAGAATGTATGATTATCTCTCGGTTTACTACGTGAATTAAATAATCATAGTAATTATGAACCAAAGAGTTATGAACAAACAAGAAATGAGTTGAGTGTAGTGTTTGGTTTGGTTGGCATAATCTAGAAGTCCAATTTGCCAGAAGTAATTAATTAAGTCTATTTATATTGGTTACAAGGAAAGAAAATATTATGTAAGCCTCAATTAATATATACAGATAGCGTTGTACAAACTCAAACCATATCAGCAACTTCAATCAGAAGAATCTTGGATGAAAAGCTAATACACTACAAGCTACCCAATCAGTTTTCTGATTCATCCTTATTCAATGGCTGAATGAGACGTTTGATGAATGGAGCATCATATACAAGTTTCACAATAATGCTGATGCTCACTGTCCATTGATCTCATCGTCTTATCGTTAAGAATATTGACCAGAGTAACTCGATTCGTTGAGTCATAAAAGCGGAATGACACATGTTGAATATCTTCCACACCTTCAATTCGTGCATCGTTAACTGGTTATTATCGAAATTCCACGACCCCCCATCGACCATGAACAGGGTGATAGAACCGAAACAACCCCAATCCTTAATCAAAATCCCTCTTTTGGGCTTCAAGAGATTGGCCAATTGTGTGCGCATTGTGTTAAAATTGTAATTTTTATCTGTGATGAACGTTCTGACTACGTACAAACTAAAAACCTCCGTTGGCACGTCCTCCAACGTCTCTGGCGCCACAACATCAACCATCGTTTTCCCAGTATCACAAGTCGACGTAGTTGTTCCTCCATGTTAGTTGTAGCTTTCGTCATGACTGCCTAGCTCGCCTTATGACAAAGAGCAAGATGAGAGCTCGATGGCTGTCGCTGAGTAGTCACAAAGGTACGAAAAAACCCTATTGAATAGGCCCTAATTTTAGAGGAGAGAAAATCATACATGTTCATGAAACTATTTGTTAAATTGACAAAGTAGAGAGGACAAAATGTTATTAAGATGGATCACTTGTTCGAGATCGATTATGATTTCAAGACGTATCATAACCGATTTGGATTCGGATAAGCATGATGCCCATGCCGTCAAAGTTATCATCATGCTTGCTAAAATTAAGATTCCCTTCTAACGTACACCTTTCATTCTTGGCAAAACACAGTGGAACTGAATCGTGGATGCTTGTGGCTTAATTTAAAAAGTAATAAGCATACGATTAATAACGTACAGTCATCACTATATCCAGCTGTAAGCTTCCAACTCAACATTATCATCCAACGTGGATTTGCTGTCAACCAAGTCTCGGGAATGAAGTTATGCATGCCAACTCTTGTTTCCGACACTGGTTTGAACGTAATTTCTTCTTTTCGAGCTGTAGATTCGCTTTAACCCTTCTCTGCTACACTAATGTGTTATTATTTGGGATTTTCTTTTACTACTTTTTTTCCCGGTGCATTGAATTAAACAAGCTATGAGTTACGGGGTCGTTTGTGACAGAGAATTTGGGTAGGGGTGGAAATTGGGAGGGAATGGGAGGCCCATTCCCATATTTCCAAAATCCCAATTCCCAATTCTCAAATTAATACTCCTATTCCCAATCCCGAATTTAATTTGGGAATTTTTATTCGGGAACGGGAATTCCAATTTGGGAATCGGGATCCCAAATTCCCAAACTAACATCAACTATAATTATACATGTAATCTTTCCCACTATTGCATTAATACATGTAATCTTTCCCATTACACCATAATCATAAACAATAATCATAAACACACTATTCTGAGCAATAATCATAATCATAAACAAAGTGATTCAAATCAAGAACACCATTACACCATAATCATAAACAATGTTCTGAGCAATTACAAATGAACACAAGTTTTTGTTTGTCCACTTCTCTTCTTAAGTTATTAGTTCTCTGCTCCACTGCCTACACAGAGAACAATCATTGTTTTATACTGAAGCAAAAGGAATTTGTTAAGTAAAGATTGGATTGTGTAGCTTGAACAGAAAGCAACCTGCAACTCGTAATGACAGTGGTCAAGATATAGTACCTGATCAAACTCGGGAATCATATGCACGGCATGATCCACAGCTCGTTAAGCTTCTGCGAGAACATGAACGAACCGTTAGAATCATATACATTCTCGAACAAATCTGGTCGGATGATGGACACGGGAAGCGAGCAAAACGCTGAACAGAGCATCAACATAATCGAAGAACAAACTAGTAGACAAAAGCAATCAGAAGATATCACAAGGAATCTACTTGATAAAGCACAAGCAGAAGTTAGCAGACTACAAAGAAGGGAACTATACTCACTTATCATTAGATTCCAACTTACAGAACCGTGCTGTAAACTAAGACCATACCACTAAATGATATGATCTCAACCAAGGATTCCATAACTGATGTGCCAGACAATTTCAGTTAAGATGGAAATAGAGCAGAAATGCAAACCCAAATAGAAAGAAGAAAAAAAAACTCTTCAATAGATTGTAGCACTTAATAACAACCACATTATCACAATCCACCAATTCCAATCACCAGCATTTGAAAGATCAAAGATAAAAAAGAGTTATTGAAGCTATTGAGTTCAACTCAATTAGATGATTTCCGGTGAACAAAACAATTAGAAACACAAACCATGTATAGCTTTCTCCTATCAATACAGAATTAGGTCTGATGACAATGACCCAATTCAGTAGCAGCATATAAAAGCACTATGAAGCAGTAGCAGCATATAAAAGCACTATGACCCAATTCAGATAACCATCATCATCTAAAAGATACAGCAAGAAGCAGTAGCAGTAGCAGAAGAAGCAGTAGCAGTTCAGAAGCAGTAGCTTTCTCCTATCTATGGTTTATACATATAAAAGCACTAAGAAGCAGTAGCAGTTCAGAAGAAGCAGTAGCAGTAGCTGAAATCTCTTTCATACAAGGGATTGATTGGAAAGTTAACAAGAACAATGTCACAGGAGATGAAGATAATCTGCAATGTCATCCATCCCTGAGTTTACTAGTAATCTACAATGATCTAAATTGATTGGATAGTTATCAGACTTGAATCAAAAGATCAACACGAACTAAGAAAAGGTTCAAGAGCAATCAAATTCAGCTTCTGGTTTACACCTATGAGATACTAACAATTCACAACACAAGCAAACTAAGTAGTGAAAATGAAGGAATAAATTAAGGAACAGGAGCATACCAATTTAGTAATACAGAACTATTCCCCTGCTTCTTCACAATCTGAAGCAGTAAAGCAGGCTTTGTAGAAACCACTGGTAGTCCTTCCTTCCGCCGGTGCTCTGAATGAACAAAGAAGAGGGTTCTATCCAGTGGAATAGAACAACAAAGAAGAGGGGCCTATCAAAATTCCATCGAAATATGCTGAAAAGAGTGGATGAAGAGAAGATGAGACCTTACCGATGTTCCTTCCTTCTTCCGCCAGTGTTCCTTCCTCCGTTCGTCGGTGCGCCTTCCTCCGTCCGTCGGTCCGCCTTCCTCCGTCCGTCGGTGTTCCTTCCTCCGTCCCAGAGATCTCCAAATTTGCCCAAGGAGATAAGAATGTCAGTTGGCAAACAGAAAGTAAGAATGTTCGTCGGTGCGCCTTCACTCGGAGTTTCTGCAAGCTGAGAGGAGGAGGAGAAAACCCATTGGAGAGCAGCAAGCTGAGAGGAGGAGGATCGAAGTTCGCCGGTGGTTAGGTTAGGAGGATTACGACGGGATAACGAATGAGGCCGGTAACTAGGAGGAGGGGGAGGATCGAAGTTCGCCGGTCGTCTGCGTCGTTCGCCGGTCGTTAGGTCAGGAGGTTCGCTGTGGTGGCCGGTGATAACTTAGGTCAGTAGGAAGAGCAGGAGGTAACCCAGCGGCATCGGCGATTCACAGCATCGCAGCATCGCGATTCACAGCACTCAGACAAAATCTGAGACCTAACTTTTCATATTTTGGTATTTGGGCTTTCCCATACCCAAACTCAAATTCCCATTCCCATTTCACAAACCCAAACCCAATTTTCAATTTAAATTTTGGTATATGGGCTCCCAATTCCCTAAATAATTTGGGAATTTGAATTTGGGAATGGGAATTCCCATATCCCATACCCAAACTTCCACCCCTAAATTTGGGGTGAGAATTACTTAGAATTGAGCCTCATCCTAGAATTCAATAAATTCCATCGTTTGTTTCGTAAAAAAGTGTCTGGATTTGTCTAGAATTGAATTCTATGAGTGGGTCCATCCTAGAATTCGGACCCCTTCCAAACCAATTTTTTTGTCACAAACGACCCCTATGTTTAATTTCTTCTGAGTTTTTTACCATTTTTGTTGGATCATTTCGACATTTTAACCTATTATTAACTTTTACAATTCTAACATTCTGTCTAATTGTGTTGTAAATAGTATTTGCTACAACAAATCACTGCATTAAATAGTGATTGTCGTTGCATAACATTAACTATTTGCTACTACATTTTCATACTGTTGTAATTTATTGTAGCTAAAGACATACTATTTTTAGTGATGTGAGTTTAACTCAAAGTAAATAATATTATACTAGTGTTGATATGTTGATGAAAAAGAGAGACACCGAGTCACCGATTATTGTTATGAAGTGTAATTTCTTCCCAATAAAAATATTCCCATTACATCCTCTAAATTGATGTTCGTCAAACTCCAAAAAAGTGATTGTCAGAATGAATGAAGTAAAACTGTATAAGCTTGAAAATACATTGCATGAGGAATAGGCTATCTTCAGCCTTCAGGTATGGTTTCGATGCATATATATCAACACATGGCTTCCTTCCATTCAAGCACAGAAGAACAGGAAAAAAAAAAAAAAAGACATGCAATTTATACACATCTAACACATGCGTCCAAAAAAGACTTCACTTAAGTTTGTCACATTTATGGCATACAACACATAGACATGGAAGTGATACATAGAGCATTGAATAATGTCGTAAATGCAGCAGCTGCTGCTTCCACATCCATACTTCGAGTTTGAGCTTGAGGCATCAACTTCACACCAAACACCAGATTGTCCATTTTTGTGTGTACATATGACTTCCACGTAAGTTGTTTTTTCCCCTCTAATGATGAAAACTGGTCCCTCAATCTCCAAACACCATCATTAGGTTAATTTCCATTCATTCCTCAACCACAAAATTAATTAATTTTGCAACACAGCTCACTATATCTCCAACTTAGTCAAACAAAGAAACAAGAACTAAATGTATGAAGAATTTCAGACTTGGATTAATCTATTGGATTCCAATATGATGAAAAATTGGACGGAAGTTGAGTTTCATAGAGACGTGTTATAAGATCATAGAGAAAGTACAAAAATGTTATTTTATAGATGTTGGGTACTAATTTGTTAATACCATGAACTGTAAGATATTGTCTGGTTGTCTTATTAGTCTTGCAAAGGTCCACCAAGTATTATGCAAGATAAATTATCATATTAGGGCTATAGGAATTTGAAACTAAGACCTCTTGTCAAGAGCTGTTACATCTGTTCCAGACTGATCGCCTGACCCAATAGTTGTGGAACAATCGCCTGGTCTTCAGTTGGGGGGGGGGGGGGGGGTACCTCGTGTATGAGAAGAGGGAATAGTAGTAAGTTCAATGACGATTCGGGCGATTATAGGAAATGAGGTAGGTGAACGGGAATAACGTACCGAGGGAGTGATCCTTGTGTAAAATAGTGTCTATCCGTCTGCAAGGAAGTCAGTGACGTATTTATAGTCTGTCTTCTTGTCGTGATCGCCAAGGATCGATCGTTGCCGTTCGTGGTGACTTTGTGATGGTGACACGTGGCTGCGGCTTCCCCGAAACCCTAAGGCTGCTAGGGCAAAAGGGATGAGTTTTGTCCCTATTTGCTAGACCGTTTTCTCAGTCGCCGCTACCACGCAACTAGGTCAACAAATCGCCAGATTGTTGATTGCCTTTTTGTGAGCTTCCTGGTGGACCCTTATGGGAGTCCAGCTTACCATCAAACAAATTTAGCTTCTTTGATAGTGTCAAGGAACAATCTCAACCATTGATTTATTTTTCCAGATCTAATGGTTTAAATTAAAAGGGTAAAAGGGTCATTTCCCTATTTAATTTAATTTTAGTTTTTTTAATTCAAGTGAAAATAGCCGGTGACTGGAGCTCCGGCGACCGAACTCCGGCGACCGGAGCTCCGGCGACTTCTCCGATGAATTTTTTGGACGATCGGAGCTCCGATTTCGAAAAAAATTTCGGCCACCAGACCACCGTCGTCGGGCCTATTTTTCTGGAAATTTTTTTTCGGTGACGCTTCGTACTCGTTTTTAATGTGTCACACTTTTGTACGTGTGTACACACTTTTGTACATAAACTGTGTACTCATTTGCAAAGACTTTTCGTACACATGTGTACATGTTTCTATACATGTTTTGTACACGTTTTATACACGCACACGTTTATGTACTTACATTTTTGTATGTGTACACTTCTCTTGTAGATATCTACACACGGTGTACACGTGCACACACTCTTTGTGTACACATGTACACTATCAGCTACTTTGTTAGTATACGTATACACACATTTTGTACACTGTACACCCATTTATACTTTCACATTTTTTTTTACACTAGTGTACACATATTTTGTATATACATGTGTACACTTTTTAACGTACACATTTATGTACTTCTTTTTTACACAGTACACTTATCTTGTAAATCTATAAATGTACACCTATTGTACACTGCACACTTATTTTTATATACAATACCGTACTCTGTATAATTGTATAAATCATGTGACACTACTTTAATTTACACTACGTACACTTATCTTGTACACATCTATAAATGTGTACACCTATTCGTACACGTGCACACTTATTTTTTACTAGTACACATACTCGTACTCGTGTGTATATATTTTGTATAAATCATGTGCACACTACTTAATAATGTAATGTGTGTACATGTGAACGCGTACACGTGCACACCTATTTTATATACTATGTACACATATTTCGTACTCGTGTGCACATTTTTTTACAAACTATGTGCATCTATTTAATAAGATAATTTTATTATTATATAATATCACTAAGTGCTTAGTAGCATAGTGGTAGGAGTTTAATATTTAAATTGAGAGGTCATGATTTCGAATCACATCACAACACTTTTTTTAATATATAAATTATCTAACAAGGGTAGCGGCGGCGGAGGTCCGGCGGCGGCAGCGAGGTCCGGCGGCGGCGGCGGCAGAGGTCCGACGACAGTTGAAGGTGCTGGCCACCTTTTTTTGAAAATACCTATAATACCCTTCTTTGATGGATCAAGGAACTCACTTCCTTGATCCCAAGCTGGACCCCCTTATGGGGGCCATGGTCACCAATGCTGGATCCTATCAACATCCTAATAACTTGAATTGTTTCCAGAGGATTTAGTTCTCCAAAAAATCCTCAAATTCATGAAAACAATGTAATTTTGGTATTTCAATTTGTTTTTTTGAATCGCATTTCAAATTTCAATTAAGAATGATGTAACCATAGGTAACAATTTTTGCTATTCGTAGGTCGTCACAATCGGCAAAGAACGAAAGAATTTGACCCAATTTCGAGACATTATACGGACGAAAATGGCGGAATCAAACAACTCTATCTCACAGTCGATGCAACAGAGTGCGCCCACAATCTCAGACTATCTTTCAACTCAGCTTCATTCCCAATCGAAACTCTCAAATTCATCAACGGATTCACAGCCTTGCTCTTCCCCTCTCCCTTCGGCCTCGGACTAACCATCTTCCTCTTCTCCTCTGTTTTCCCCAACCTCTGCAACCCAGGCAAAATCGAAACCAATCTCGAATCCTTATCTTTCTCCGTGAACACAAACCCAAGATCCATAAACCCTTTCAGTTCCTCGCATTCCAATGACGTCAAGCTCTTGCTCCCCCTCCCTTTCTTATTCACTTTCCTCTCCGCCGGCGACGGCGGCGGAGGCAGAGGACGGGGATCGTTCACCTCTTCCAGATCGTCGGTGTTGAATTCCTTACCGGAGAGGATTGTGCGGAGATGGGGACTGAGGATTGAGTTCGGAGAAGGGGTGAAGGACGGCTTGGAGTAGAAATCCTCGCTGACGGACCTGGCGATTGTTGATCGGTTGAGGCGGCGGGGTCGTAAGTTTGAGAACTCCGGCGACGGAGGAGGAGTTTTTTGCTTCTGGATTTGTAGGTAAATGCTGGCTATGGTGGGGGAGCCTGGGGAGAATCGTAGGAAGAGATTGAAGATTGGTTGTTGTTCTTGAAGATTTCCATGTTTGAATTTGAAGTAATTGGCCGTGAGGGTGATCAAGATCAAGTGTTTCTTTGTGTTTCTGTGTTGTCCTGTTTACTCTTTTCCAGTAAGCTTGCGGATATATATATATATACAGTATGGAAGTAAATGCCGTTTTTAGTTATTTTAGTGGTCGTTTCAGATGAGTTAATAATTAGGTTAATTGAGAGTTGTTCTCTTTTTGTCGATTATTTTGTGTGGGTTGTCACTTGTTATGCTTAGTTTCAATACCAAATCTATTTTCTCACGATTTTCCACTATTGTTTTCTTAACATTAAATTTAGATAAATCCGCACACCGACAATGAGAGATATCGGAGGTAAGAGACTAAGAGTTGGCTAGGAAGGTATATTGGGGAGCTATCGGGAAGAGTATGGTAAAGTACGAAGGGTTTGACCACAATTGACAGCAAGCGGAAAGGTTTGGCTATGTGGCTGTATTTTCCCTTTAAAATACACATTTTATTCGTCGATTTAAAACAACGTGTCGGCGGTGTACCGATCCCGCCGTACTGGGGAGTACCGCATGTTTACCCGGTGACGGTTGCTTCCTAATTTAAACAAACTCAGCTCATCAACAAAATCGCTAATCGAAACTCACAACATAGCAATTTAACGTTGCTTAACAAAATACTAAGGCTGTAATTAATTCACATGGACGTAAAGGACAAGACATCCAAACTAAAAATATTTTAAAAGCTATGCCAAAGTGCCAGGGGACGGACGGGTAAATCGCCACCACCCCAATAACGGGTTCGGTTGGAGAAAAGCCCAGTGGGATTTAGCCCAAGTTTGGTGGGTACCCATATCTTGGTCAAACGTGCCAAGCCTACCTGTGTAGTGAATATACTTATATTGTCAATTAAAAAACGCTTAGAAAGCTAATAGATGACTATTGGAGCTACATAGTGTATTGAATGCACGCGCGCGGGACCCAAAATGTTAAGTGGCCAAAGTAAACGGGTAAAAATAATAATTAAGTATATGAAACTATTGTTAAGTTAGTAAAGTAGAGGGGACCAAAGTGCTATTTTTTTTTTCTATTTTTATTTAGAAGAAGACTACAATTCCCATCACAATGGTGCAATTTTGTTGCATCCAATGCAACAATTATTATCCACCGTAGATCTGAGTATTTAATCATGTGGTCTCAATCCTATGTTATATCTACAAGTTATTTTAGTTTGTTGGATTTCCTCCATTTTCCATCACCGAAAAGTTTCTCGACGAATTCCCGATCACACGAGCCTCCGTTGATGAAAATTTTTCCACTACGTGATCGTCGTCATAATCTATGATTCTGGAAAAATTTATTTTTCTGAAAAAAAAATTTTCCTTCACAAATTTCTGTTGGCCAGTCTGTACAGTTTGTATGCGGTGTATACACATTGTATACATCTCGTATTAATGTTTATACAAGTTGTATACAAACTTTATACACTTTGCACGAGAATTGTACAGTCTGTATTTATTGTTGTACAGTCTGTAGGGGAGCTGTATACACTTTGTACGTGAATTACACTATGTATTTATTTGTGTATAATTTGTATAATAACTGTATACACTTTGTACGAGAGTGGTACAGTTTGTATTTATTTTTGTACAATTTATTTTTTCGTACATTAGGATTTGTAAATAATTCATACAAATTGTATACATTCTATATGAAATTCATACAATTTGTATGTCATTGTAGGACCTGTATATGACACACACTCTGTATGAAATTCGTACAGACTATAGAGATGAAAAAATTCAGTGTGTCATTATTGACGCTCCCATACATAAATGATGTCCCTAAAATTAGGATCTCTCTCCGTTCAACTCGTTATTCGACCGAGAAAATAGTTTGCCGAAAAGAGATCCCGTTCATATGAGATGAAAAGCTTAAAAACAACAAGTAAGAAATATTAACCGT
Organism: Linum lewisii; assembly: GCA_034768395.1. Lineage (NCBI taxonomy): Eukaryota > Viridiplantae > Streptophyta > Magnoliopsida > Malpighiales > Linaceae > Linum > Linum lewisii. Next base: position 3,587,152 of record CM068298.1, on the reverse strand, counting down.
TAGATTAAATGAAGGGTTAAGATTAATACTGCGTTGGAGACACCATTATTATTGCTGTCTCCGGAATTGTGCTCCTTAGAAGAACTAACGTACAGTCATCAACGTATCCAGCTGTAAGCTTACATCTCAGCATATTCGGCCAACGTGGATTTGCTGGCAAAGAAGCATTCAGCCTTGGGAATGAAGCTTGCCAACTTACAGAGTACCCAGAGCCCTATATTTGTCGGCACTTGTAAGGCTACGGATCTAAGTAATGAGGTTCAACCTGAAGATGGGTGGTTATATGTGTTGCTCGCCTCGCCTTGTCCTTGATCGCCGGTAGGTGTTGGGATCGTACTTCGCAAGGTACACAAGAGATCGTAGCAAGAGGACGAACACTTATGAGTGTAAAGTGTGAGGGTAAGGTCGTATGAGAGAGAGACAGAGGAGTACCGAGGGATACTCCTTTTGATTTTGTGGAGGGGATAGCCTCAAGCGTTACGAACCAAAGTCTATAACTTAAGGTGTATCCTTAGGATGTTGTCTCCTTGATGCTGAGGGCGGATCACTATTTATAATACTTTGGAGTCCGAGTCCGATGTGTCAAAGTATCCTTGCGTGATTGTACGGCTCTCCGAGTTTGTGGGGAAAACCTTAGACGGCTAAAGTTTCCGTAGGACTCCCTGTGGGCCCCTTGTTTCGTGTGACCAGGTGATCTTCAGAGGAAAACCCTATTTAGTTGTCAGCTCTAGGGTTTCGCCATACAAAGTTATACATATAATGGTAGGGACACAATTAGGTACATAACTCAGATCCTATGCTACATTGCTACCATTTACAACCCATATTTGCATCCCCTGTAAATATATGCTTTTGAGGTATTGGTTCGATTCCATCTGCTCCTAGAGAAGCAATCAAAGAAGAAAGAAAACGACTTGAAATTTATACTACTACACCGGGCCACATAGTCGAAAACAGTGAAGCATGGCCTTCAATTTTTAGTCAAATTTATAAGATACACATACCAATTATTAACCTTGAATTGCAGGGGCAGTTGCCCCTTCAACATCCCATAATTTGAGGCCTTATCTCACTTCACACCAAACTCAACCTTGTCCATATGTTTAAATAATTGATTTCCACGTTTGTGTTTTTTCTCCATTAATGTTGATCACAAACCGGTCCCTGTGACTCCAAACATGTGTACCCACTACCCACATTCATTGATTATCATCATTTAGGGTTTATAATTTTTAATTTTGTTCATCCATTATCAAGTTAAGTTGCATGACAACCCACGATGAACGTGGGAGGTTAGCCAAATCCTAAGCAAAACAATGTGTGCATTATAACAGATCAACATTAGATGTCGATGAACTTAACATGGATCTTAGTAATCAAATGTGTGCATGGTTTATTTAGAGTAGGGTTGGGGTTTGCAAATGGGAACCGATAAACAACCTATCGACAAACATATATAGTAGAACGAGAAACTTCGATATGTATGAACTATAGAGTGACAAGTATCAATGTGTGTGAACTATAGAGTGTCAAGTAAGATTTAGCGAAATTCGCTAAACTACATAACTTTCATTAGTTAATTGACCCTGATGTTGTTAAATGAAGTAAGTTCACTTGTTTATTCTCATGTAGTGGCGTAGCAAGCATTTAATAGACATTGGCACCTTATATACATAAAATACAATATGTTGAACATATTTTTGTACACCATATTTGAGCTATTTAGATCCAGAGTAGCCTTGACTCTGGCAATGAAAATATATTGATAATACCTCATTGAATTAGGGTGTGTAATTGTAGTTGATATCAATAATGAATAAAACATTTGTTGAATATTGTTGTAAAAACAAACCTTTATTGATTAAATTTCATATAAAAAGGTGAGCTTTTTACAAAAAAAAAAAGGAAATTGAATTCACACCTAAATGTCCACCTAAATGATGCTTAAACTAGCACATCAACACAAATAATCATAACTAACTTCTTTCTTTACGATATGTTTATCGACAACTAGGACTTTTCTAACATCACCAATCATTATGAAACCCCATTATTTGAGTTGGGCAGACCTAATTGAGCTCTTCAACAATCTAATTTATTCACAACTTATAGCCGAATGAAAGGGTTGATTGAGACTAATGTTCGTAGTGCACCAGTTTGTGCGGAGGCTATAACTGTTTAGGCGGCAGTTATGGCTGTTGCGAGGTGTGATCGGACTGTCAATCGATTACTAAAGTGATCCTAAACTCTCCAGTTTTATGACCGTGGGATTGTGGTTCAACTATTGCTACCATTAGGAAAATTCTAGAGTCAAACAGTGACATCTCAGTCGTTCACAAAGATAGACCGTGTTTATTCATGAGAGCAATAAGATAGCCTGCATGGTTCGAGATCGAAAATCTTCCTTTTGATTAGGTTTACTACCCTGCCTAGTAGCCTTTTTCCTCTCTGTAATTGAACAATTTATAAAAGTCAACCTCTTCCATAGCTGAATTTTCATATTTCGAGTAAGAATGTGGACACAAGTAACAGTTTTTCTCTACGTGGATTTATACAATTGGCCGACTTTGACCAGAAATTACAACCACCTTCAGGACCAAAAATGGCGGAATCGGAGAACTCTATCTAACCGCGGATGCCACACTGTGCGCCCACAACCTCAGGCTATCTTTCAACTCAACTTCATTCCCTATCGGAACTTTCAAATTCATCAACGGATTCACAACCTTCTTCTTGTTCTCCTTCTTACGTTCTTCCTTAGCCGCCCAAGCTTCCGACAAATACGGCCTCGGAACAGCCGCCGCCGGCTGCTCTGTTTTCCCCAATCTCTGTAACCCAGGCAAAATCGTGACCAATCTGGAATCTTTATCTTCCTCGGAGAAGACGAACCCTAAATCCATAAACCCTTTCAATTCCTCGAATTCCAACGACGTCAAGCTCTTGCTCCCCTCGATTTTCTTGTCCCCACCTTTCCTGAGCTTACTCCGCCGCGGCGGCGTCGGAATTGCATCGCTCAATTTTGAATCTTCCTTACCGGAGAGGATGGTGGAAAGGTGGGGATTGAGGACGGAGACCGGGAATCGGATCCGCCGGAGTCGAATTTGGGCTTGGAGTATAAGTCGTCGCTGATGGATCTGGTCATCGTCGATCGGTTGAGGCGGCGGGGTGCTGGATTTGAAATCTGTTGCTTCTGGATCTGCATATACATGCTGGCTAAGGTGGGGGAATCGGGTGGAGATTCGGAGGAAGAGGATGAGCTGTGGGTTTGTTGAAGATTTGCATCTCGAACCAGCAGGAGTCGTAGATGGAAAGGAATTCAGTTGAGTCCATCTGTGGACGGCGGCGGGCGGCGGCTGAAGAAAAGCTGGAAAAGTGTAGGGAGTTGTTTTGTGGGGTTTGGCGAATTGGAAGGACAGCGGAGAGTTGTTAATATATATATACGAGAGATTGGGGCTTCTAGTTATTTCCGGTCAATTATTGAAATTTTGAGCTGAATTACAAAGTGGTTTTGAAATTTTAAAATGTTACGAATTGGTCCTGAAATTTTGAATCATGTTATGATTTGTATTGTAGTTGCTGAAACAGGATTAATCGATTAATTTGTCATGTCATCACTTACACGTCGTAAAAAGTATGATAAAAATTTAACTTAAATCGATTCAAATCTAACTATAAACTGATCTAACTTGCTAAATTTTGATTTGAGTGTTTTGTTCGAGTTTGGTTTCCCCAAATCAAACCATCAATACATTTTCTATTATATTTTTTATGACAAGTTAGTGGTGGAAAAATGACCGAAAATTATTGTCATCGGTGACTGTAGTACTGAATCGTAACACGATTGAAAATTTCAGGACCAATCCAAATATTTTAAAATTTTAGAACTAATTTGTAATTTTGCCCAAATTTTAGTATATACTAGTGATTTGACCCTAATAATGTGAAGGTAAAGAGAAAGTTGGAACGGAAGACCAAAAGGTAAAGTGGCTAAAGTAAAATGGGTCAAATAATAATTTTAGTGTAGGGGGCTATTTGTTGAGTTGATAAAGTATAGGGGTGAAATTGTTAATTTTCCATTTTTTATAATTATATTGTTGTTGTTCCAGTCGGCTTGGAAGAGTGGAATCCTTGTCCACATTGGAAATGAATTATTTCCTGATGCAATGTGAAAACTTGAACGTTTAGTTGTGTGTTTGTTTTAATAGCTATCAATAATTAATTCTTTGATTATAAATGGATAATATTTTGTGCATTGACAAATTTTTATCTTGTAAAATTTTAGTTGATTTCAAACAAATTATTAGTTAAGTAACTTAAAATTTTTTAATTTCTAACCTCCCTAATTGAGGGTGAAATTTCTTGATCAAGGAGAAAACCCCCCAATTAAAGTATTAAACCCTAATTTCATCGTTTGGTTAGAAAAGGATGACCGAAAAGCAAATTGGTTTACCAAAATGATTGTGACATTCTCTCAAATTTGAATTCACCAAACATAAACACAAAAAAATAATATATCACATTTAATCGAGTATATATCTCTTTTAAATTTCCAATCTTTTAGTTTTTTTTCTTAGGGGTTAGGAGGGATAGGAATAACGTGGTGTATGTGTTAGCCCATCACTCTTTTTTCTTAGCATTGTCGTCTGAGTAACATGTAGCTCTTATTTGATTCACAGATGAACTATCTAATATGTGCATCGATTTTACTCTTAATAAAAGACGAGAGTGACATTCTACTGAAAAACCCTTTTATTTTTATACAATTGGGGTTAGTTTTGAGATTCAAGACGAGAATTTCCACGTTTCACATCCAATTTCATTTAATTTTGTTTTCGAAAATGATTTCATTTCCTAACCTTGTCAGCTTTTTTGGGTATAAGAATATTTTATTATATTAGTGACTGTAATCCGAATCAGTTGATTTAATAAATGAGAATAATAGAAGAGAGAGCAATGCGTGGAAGGATAATGACGTGGCTTGAGGATGAAGCAAACCAACACCAATAATAGAGCAAATGTGGGGGCCACATCAGTGATCCATGCCGTGCTGGCACCACCCATTATCTTGGATTTTATATATTCTATATATATATTAAACGAAGATTATTTAGTTGATTCGATATTCCACATTTTCTGATCCCATATGATTCGTTTTACGTCTACTTAGTCAATATGTTTAAGCTCAACGGCTTAACTACTACAATGTTAAAATAGGAAAAAAAATACATAAATGCAACAGTGTAGGCAAGTTCTGTTGGACGGTTAAATTTTAAAGTTGAGTGATCACACCGCTACAACTCACAAATCTTAGTGACCACCAATGTATTTGACCTTAAAAATAAGATACCAATTACATATAATGGAATAACAATTTTTGCCGTATATGTTTTCAGATGTTATTTGTGGATAAATGTAACATACTAGTAACACATAAATAACGACTCATGTCACATTATTACTAATTCATGTAGGTGACCAAAATCATGTTAATTATGGGG